>JAAONU010000001.1:14810700-16010700 GCA_012932295.1 Cyclina sinensis | reverse complement strand
TTCCTACCACTGTATACTGCTATTATTTCCTACCACTCTATACTGCTATTATTTCCTACCACTCTGAACTGCTATTATTGTCACGACAACGACTTCGTTTTCTTCACAACTTCTATTGCTGCTGCTTATATATCTACCACTGTCTCTACTGTGTTTCTTCTTCTGTCACTTCTGATACCTCTTCTGCTGCTGCTACTTTCACCCTACTACTTCTACTTCTTAAACATTTGTCACTACAAGTAGTTTTACTGCTGTAGCTTCTGTCACTTCTAGTATCTCTATTTCCTGTGTTTCTGCCACTTCTAGTACCCAAGTACAAATAGCTGTTATCTCTGTCACAACTAGTAATCCTACTGCTGCTACTTCTGTCACAACATAAACAACAACAACAACAACTACTACTTCTACCGCTACTTCTGTAACTCCTTGTTCTTCTCCTCCTGTTGCTTCTTTAACTTCTGCTAGTTTACTGCTGCTGCTAGTTTACTGCTGCTGCTAGTACTTCTGCTGGTTTTATCCCTACAACTCTTACTAATGCTTTTTTCTACTAGAATTACTACTGTGACTTCTACAACTGCTGCTACCTGCTTCTACTACTTCTATCAGTTCAACTGCTTCTTATCTAACTGCCTATTCTACGGACTTGTCTACTAGTGTGACGCTGATTTTGTTGATGACGTCATACAGCTTCTAGTACTGCCGACTCTTTCTACGCCTACGTCAGTATAAGCAGCAACGACTTGACTTAGAATAAACCCTATACATTGGTTTTTTTCTCCATCAACAACAATTTTGACCAGAAATATGTCTTAATTGAAAGTCGTTCATTCGGTTAATAAAAGACGCAAAAATGAGATACTTTATTGCGTAGATGCTCCAGTTTTTGTATAAAGAAACAGGTTTCAGATTCCACACTTTTATCGTGAAATAGCTAACGCTAAGAAGATTATAATATTACAGAGGTTTTTTGACCTGAAAATTCATTTTCACGTCGAATTTCATGTATCAGAGCTAAAAGTAACTAATTAAATTATTTAAGTTTTTCAGTACACTGTAAGTACGGAACACAATACTATTAAAAGAAACGAAGTCTTGTTTCACGATCCTTTTACATTCAGATCATTTATGGTGAAAACTGTCATTATTTCAATTAGAGTCAAAGTCAGATGTAATGTCTTATGAAGTCCGTCACCGTCACTGCTTTAGCTGTTTCAACGATGTATGTTATATACTCTAGAGGTTATTATTCCAGTGGGTCAGCATCGGACACCAAATTTTAGATTTTTTTCCCATAGTTATCGCAACATTTCGAGTCAGATAAAATGCATGTATATGTAGAATTGAAGTATAGCCAGTCAACAAAGGCAGTCTAAAACAAGTTGGCTATTTAATCTCTAACCTCATGTTCCTATTTCAGCCCGCAGAACTGACTGAAGTCCTAGAATACAGTAATCTGGCGTTTGCCACACTATTTGCTGTCGAGATGTTTCTGAAACTGATCTCATACGGCTTGTTTGGCTACATCAAGAACGGCTTCAATGTCTTTGACGGAGTTATTGTAATTCTCAGGTAAGATAACACGACATCGTACGTAGGCAGTTGATATTTCTAGTCATCTGTCACGTGCTTTATACAATTTCTAAAAAAATGTCATTTTTCGAAAAAAAAGGAAAAAAAAGATTGTTAAATAACGATAAGGCGAAATTGTTTTAAATCAAGTACACAAGAACGCGGCATTAGGACGATTTTTTTATTTACATTCGATATTTTTTGGGACCTGGCTCTCAGTTCTTCAGATTATAATCAAATTAGAACTTTTACAGTCAACTTACATTTGTAATCAAGACAACTGCAATGTAGGAAAATTGATTTTAAAGGGGCTGTACTCCAGATTTGATATAAAAATATTTTTTACATAAATTAAATATCTAGATGCCGTGAGATTATAACAACATGATATTTTACTTCCAAAACTTATTATAAAAGTCAAAATAGAACAAAAAAAATATATTCGCTTCAGCTTGATTTGAACTCTGGACCCTCATGTTAACAAAATGTTTCCAATGCTTTAACTGTCACCACTATCACTGCAATAAAATAACAATTATTTACTTTAAATGTTATATGATATAGTTATACCGTCGCGTTACGGTATAGCAGTACGAAAGGAAAAAAATCAATTTATAATGTGATTATCTGACTTATTTTTTGTCAGTAAGTTAGTTTTTAAGCATTAGTCATAAATATTACAAGAAATTTATAATACAAGAAAACTTTCTCTTTTTTTTGTCATCTGGAGCACAGCCGCTTTAACTTACGTAAATAATTTGATATGATTGTATGACTGTGGTTGAAAATTTAACTTAAGATGATTATTTTTTGCGTTTCCATTTCTTTCTCTTTTTCTCTGATTTTTTTTCTTTTTTGCTTGACCTAATTACAAAACTTGTTTTATATTTCCTTGCAGGATTAAATTAAACATTTTATAGAATCATGATCACGTTATTCCACACACTTATTGTGCCAGCTTATGTTCTGCAATTGTTTTAATCGCTTTCAGACAATAACATCATCTGGTTCTGTATTTACAGCTTTCTTGCTGTTTTATTGATTACCCTGTGTGACTGCACAGAGCTCTGTGGGTCTTCTATAACACGATACAGATAAGATTATTAGCTCTGATAAATGTTGCGAACTATAAACACCTACGAAATAATCAATAAATTATTCTGTCGTTCTTAGATGAAAAGTAGATTAAGGCATTTCTGCAGAATAAACCCAGTACGCAACATGTCTGCTACTCGATTTCATCAAATTATTTCTGTCTGCAACAATCACTCGGAAAAATATACATGCAAAACTGCAGAGAATTTAAATTGTCCAACAATCGATCATTCAACTGTCTATTTCATTAAAACTTTCAGTCTTCATTTTATAGTACTTACTTTTTAAATTTCTACGTTACAATACTTCTCTAGACATTTTCGTAAAAAATCTAGAGAAAGCGTTTTTGATTGTTCGTCCATTTTCTTTGTTCCAGTATGGTTGCTTGACAATACCAGGAAATGAAAGACATATTTTTTCACATGACAAAACCAGTAAATAAAATATATAATTATTACTTCGTTTGTTCAGTTTATTTTATTTTTTCTCAAACATACATTATATCTGTTGTCCCTGTTATTCCAGCCTTGTTGAACTGTTCAGTCAAGATGGAGGAAGTGGATTATCAGTGTTGCGCACGTTTCGGTTGCTAAGGATACTGAAGCTCGTGCGTTTCTTGCCAGCATTACAGCGGCAGCTTATTGTGATGTTACGAACGATGGACAATGTTGCCACCTTCTTTGCCTTATTGTTACTTTTTATGTTTATATTTAGGTAAGTCTTAATATTATATCTTTACTATAGATCAATTTCATAGCTATAGATAACGCTGGTTTCTACTTTACACATTAGATCAACTTGAAGTTTGCAAAATAGATACAACTTTTTTTGGAATATTAGAAATTATGAGACAATTAAATATATAAAGAAGCTGTAGATATTGCATACGGCCATGTTAGTTACGTGTGTTTTTTCTGTATTTTTCTTCTTTAATAAACTTTGTATACTACTGACATAAATGTAAATTAGAAAAAGAAAAAAAACACTTTCAATTTTATAACGTTGGGCACGAGATTTCCGACAACTTTATTATTTTGATATTATTATTATTCATAATTCTACAAAATTGCACTCATTCAACAGAAATATGTCTGCTTTTAAAGAAAACTACGGTGTCCCGTTCCTGCCAGTAAAACTTCATCCTATTATGGACGCGAAGATGCGACATCGCGAGATTTATTTCGCATCTTCGCCATTCAGAAATTGCATACAGACACGAAAATTTGGCGACATTGCATTTTTAGAATTTCGTGTTTATGCAAATCTTAAAGCGCGTGATCTGCAGATTGTAAAGGTTAAGCTTCGCGTCGTCTTCCTAGGACTAACTTTTGGTAGGATGAATTTTCCGTGACCAACTGTCCACGTAATATTTTGTATTGACACCGATATTCGTTGAGCACATGTTCATTCCGCTGCAAAATTTTAAAACGTCGAACAAGAATAGATTTTGGCCTATATGGTGACCGCAACAGAAGGTAGATTTGTTGCCCACCTTATAATTGTCAGACGGTGCTTTAGTAAAATATCGGTGAGACTGTTCAAGTGATCACGTACATTTAGTCCGAGGGCGACAACGCGAGGTTTAACATTTAGAATCGGCAGATTTTGCACTTTGGCATTCTTATAAATATGAAGTTTTAAAAATGCTAGGTCGATAATTTTCGCCCAATTTTCGTGTTCGTAAGCGATTTCTAAAGGGCGAAGATGCGAAATGTATCTCGCTCTGTCGTATCTTCGCGCCCTCGAAAGGGTGAAGTTAAACTGGCGGGAACGGGACACCGTAGAAAATAGCAGAAGTATCGCTCTAACGTTGTCGTTATCGTCCCCTCCATGCGTTGCGTTATTATATAAAAATCTTATAATATGGCCATTGTGTAACGTTGTAATTATATTTTCGGGTATGTTCGTACGGGGACAAAATTAAGACACGGTTCACTTGCCCTCCAAGTGTTAATTTAAAAAGTTAAGATCATGATGTATTGTGAAAGTAGGCACGTTCAGTGTTGCCTAAACATCAAATATTAAAACACGTGAATCATGGAGCGGTATTTTCTGGTGTAGGTGGGGAGTTCTAACCCTTTATGAGGAAAAAAAAGTAGATAGAAGAATTACCAGACGCAGTACCTCCAAATGTCTCAGTTAATTTGCTTACAGTAACACATAATTTTCTCCCCGGAAATCGGAAACATGTTCGATTGGCTGTCCAGCAGCGCTGATTTCTTGTCTGACTTCTTCTCTCTCCTAGTATTCTGAGCATAATTTGCACAGCACGCCAACAATTTTATTGCGCATTTACGGATATACATATGCCAGGAAATTTAATTTGCGCCATTTCTTTCTTCGTCTGCAGACAAGCAAATATCACTGTTTTTCGAAACAATTCCTATTTCCTGCGAAAGAACCCACCAAAAAGTCCAAACAGCGCATACTTTGTGTGTCATTGGTCGGTGTTTAATACATATCAGATCAATTGCCATTGAAAAAAGGTGAAACCGTTTGTCTCACTTTGTATATAGCCAGAGACAAAGGTGCTTCATTTATCTGTTAGTCTAGTGTAAATAATTATGCAAACGCAAGAAAGATAAATAACATATCCTATGTCAAGTGACAAAATAACAGTGACAGATATACCGTTATTCGGGAATAATTCATTACCTAGACGTATATGATTTCGGATAAAGGAAGGACACTTATTCCGGCCAGTTAGTCAATTAGTACGAAAGAAAATAGCTGTGATAGAGCACGGTTCCCAGTTTCCGGAAATAGCGGCAAGTCTAAATATTCTCCTTAGGAGAACATTGTTATCAACAAAACAGATGCCCAGATGTATGCCACTTCCGGACAAAATGATCACAAAATACACGTACACTTCAAAATGTATATCTAATAGTATGTTTTTATACAGCGTTCTTGGTATGAACCTTTTTGGATGCAAGTTTTGTCGATATCGCCGGGACGGTGCCTACTACTGTGATAGAAAGAACTTTGATTCTCTTTTATGGGCTATAATAACTGTATTCCAGGTATGGGCTCATTGAACATGTATATACCGTGGCGTCTGCTGTCCCCATAGACTTGCATGTCCATACTGATCATTGTATATAGTGATGCTACTCGCCTTCCCCGTGATCATGTTCAAGAATGGTTTATAGTCTACAAATGTTTTCAAGTATGCTTGGGCTCTTATTATAACGCCGCCAAAAAAGTAGTCCGAAGTTTGCGTAAATGGCGCTGAAATGCCTGCTGCAGCATTTTGCCCCAGATTGTTTTTAAGTGGGTCACCAATCCTGTTTAATTGCTACATGATAATATAATGTATGCTTGTGAATTATGAAAGTCTCAAAACACGAGAGTCCAACCATATTCGTACAGAGTGGGTACTGTAACAGTTATAGAATCACTAATCACCTGATAGCTACTAACAATATTTTGTAGAGCTTCTTTATGAGTCAGTTAGCACAGAGTCTAGTTGCTTATGTTCTGCTTTCCATTTATTTCAGTATCATATAGTTATTATTATATATATCCACTATACATCGATACAATATTTCCATATGTCTCCAACATACGCGACAAAAATAGTGCGTGACGTTTTTGAAAAAAATATCGCGGATGGATATTCAGCTGAAATAGTTCTGTGATTTAGGTAATGCTGGCCAAGAATATAAAAGCTTGCTTGAAAACAAACATTAAGGATACACGTTTAAGTAGTCTAAATAGTAAGAATATATGTGTAAGATAAATTTCGGACTCCGTGGGCCGTGAGTGCACTATTTTTCCACTGCAATAAAGCACAGAACTTGTCAAAGTCATGTCAGTCACGGCCTTAGAGTACGGAATTTACCTAAAGCCTGCACTGTTAATAAAGGTAAAATATGTCCTGTAAACAAAGTGACGTGATAGAGTTGTTCAGTACTTTTTTGTAAGCGTGATCAAATAATTGGTGTGTATTTTTCTTGTACTCCAGTGTTCTAGGAATGAACTTGTTTGGTGGTAAATTTTGTTGGAAGTCGGACGGATCAACATGCAATTGTAAAGAGTATCTAGAACCGAACATTTGTGAATGTGACCGGGCAAACTTTAATTCCCTATTATGGTCACTTGTTACTGTGTTCCAGGTACTTTTTGGCAAAGTTCTTTATATTTTTTACTACTTGTTTCTTAGTGTTCACCACTGAAATCGATCCGGATTGCAATTTCTGCTCGCACAGTTTAGAATGACAAGTGGTCTTGAATGCTCTGCAGAAATTGTTTATTCCAAACCAGTGAAAATCATATATCACTTGTAGCATTTCAGCGCAAAAAAGAACTGGACAGAGTGAACCTTATTTTAGGTTCTGAAAAAAAGAGAAATATCATTCGTATTTAGGCTTTACGGATGTTTTCACTGAAAAAAAATCATGAAAAACATGTTCGGGCTAATATGATTGTATCTCAGACGTGCCAGCTATCTCCTTATTATACTTCGATTGAAGTGGTTAGACGTTCTCGTCGGAAATATCTTTTTTTCTTCATTTTGAAACAACCTACGATATTTCACCATCTCCCAATACATTATTTACTTTAACGTCTTTCAAATATAACGAGCTTTTTTAAAGGTAGTTTATCGGACATAGATCAGACTAGAAATGGTATTTTTCTTTGTTTGACTTGTAATGAATAATATCAGTTTATAAATAACACGATGTTAGCACGATACAAATTAGCTCTTGAATTTTTATAAGTCTTTTTTTTTCAACGTGCGCATGCATCCACCTCTTCGCTCAAGCACTTTTGAATGATCTATGGAAGAAAGCTCAAGCACTTTTGAATGATCTATGGAAGAAAGCTCAAAAGAGCTTGAGCTCGTAGTTGTTAGACGTTCAAATGAAAACAATAGTCTTCCTCACGAGATTGTATTTGAATTTTAATACTTGCGTTCAATTTATCATACTAAGTTGCAGTTTTTTTTCAACATTTACTTGTTTGAAGAAAACCATGTTTGAAAATGATTTTTTTTCGCATTATTTGTATTTTTCTTCAGTTTCGAGTAAAAGATAATAGGTGTTAGAAATAAAAAAAGAAAACTGGTCGCAGCACGTTGTAAAGGGAGATTTTTATGTTTACTGAGTCATTTCATGATAAACCGTTAGACATGTACTTACATTTTAGAATCCAGATATAACTCAAATTTGATGTACGTGGAAGGTCCATACTTAGTTTGCGACTATAACAAGTGTTCACTTCAAAACGAAATAATGTATTTCTTTACATGTATTTGCTATGATATATGAATCACTAAGTTTGGTAGTAAACATTTCTGCAAAATCCTTTTCGTTACCTAGAATGTATGTGCTTAGAATTTTCTACATTATTTTTCATTACAAACATAACGAAATAACTGCTGCAGTCGTCGGATATTTTTTATCTATACCTCAAATTGCTTACCTTTTACCCCCTTTTATAAGTATACAATGTTTGTTGTTATTTCATTTAAAAGTTACAAGGAGCTTATTGCAATGTTTGAAATAAAAAATACATAAAAAAGTTGCGCATAAAAATGTGAAATTAAGCCGCTTTTACACTTATGTTTTTATCTATGGGCCTACGGGGTTTGGGTGGCTTCTATTTAATATTGCAGTAATTTGTAGAGAAACCGTAAATATACCAGGCCTTTGAATGTAGCACACTTTTCATTTTTAATACGACATTGTTTTAAAGGAAGACAAGCAAACAAAATTGTTTTACAGCAAGACAAACAAATTTAAATTTGAAAATAAAATCATGTAGGAGGCATGTTTACGCGAGCTTTTTGGACAAAACTACCATTACAGCATGGCTATAACCCTGCGGTAGACGTATATTTACCATAGATATTGTTGACATGGAAACGCCTTGCATTCTGTCTTTGCATGTTTAGATATATCTATAATTCCCTGCACAAACTTAACTTTTGCATGCAGCTTTAATGGTTGTTGTCATGTTTTCAGCATCTCACGGCGACAAAACATATATTCCGGCATTATATCTATGAACAAGATATCATCTCTGGTGGAACAATTTAGATTAGGAATTTTATGCAGTCGTAATATTATTAGAACTTTTTTTTATTTCCTTTATTTTTTTCTTGCAGAAGACGTTTGAATATCACGGAGTCTGTTTTTACATGCGTTATAATTGCCAATAAGGCATTATGCTTTAATACAAATATATGGTTACATATGCGGACCTAGTAGGAACTAAGGAAGTCAGTTTGTCAAGGCATTTTTAACTCCTTTTATGAGACTACTGCTTTAAAAATATTTCTGAACACTGGACTTTGTCCAATCACGATTCAGGTTGTTTTAATTTCAATCTGATCTCGCTTTTGAGCAGTATACATAATTATACAACAATAGGCCTTGAAAACACAAGCATGCTTTATTGCTTTTTAGTTTTTAGAGAGTAGAAAATTCATTTTAAAAATATACAGAGTAATGTTTTATTTTGATTTCAGGTATTTTTCATTTATGTAATAGTATGCTAATCATTTTTTACAATTTTGAATATCTCTGTAATATTTAAACATGGCAATGTTATAACATGATATATATTAAATATATGTGATATGTAAATTAATATGTATCATCACACAAAAATGTATAAGAAAATTAATGAATTGTTTAGGTACAATTTCTGTAATATTTACGTACATAAAAAGATTCTTTATTATCTTTGTTAACAATAATTGTAGTTATTAAAAAAACAGTGACCGTTAAACAGACATTCCAATTACTTGCACTTTCCTTTAATTTCTGTATTCATGTAAATAACTTCTAGTAAATGTTATTAAACGGTTATGTCGTATCTCATTATCCAAAACATTTTGAATTTGAAATATGTTTGTAAGCATTGAAGTTCTATTAAGAGTTATCTTCCCTGTTTGTGTAGGTGCTAACTCAAGAGGATTGGAATACGGTGTTATACAATGGTATGGAAAAGACGTCTGCTTGGGCCGCGCTGTATTTTGTGGCTCTGATGACGTTTGGAAACTATGTGTTATTCAATCTTCTCGTCGCTATACTCGTGGAAGGATTCTCATCTGAGGTACAGTCGAACTGTGGTAGTTCGAACTTAAACAAATTGTTCGAAATATCAGTGTGTTCGAACATCTGAATTCACCCGTTTCCGTCTTTCACCTAGTTAGAATATAAAAAATGTACTAAGAATTCAGCTAACACTTTTTTATCTTCTCATATTTAAGTGTTCTTGTTAAAATAAATTAAACTGAAAGGGACGTAACCACCGTCTGGAATTTACCAAAGTTTCACATAGACGCTCTTAAAACAAACCGTCATTTTATATGTTATAAGCTTTTTAATCAGTAATTGTAAACCAAACAAAATAAAACATTTCTCTGTTTTGCCAATGTCAGTTTAATAAAACAAACGATTGGGGTGAATCCGGGTGAATAACAACTTTCCAATGAGATGCCATACTGGTTCCTAGTTACTAAATGCTATTACTAATTACTGAATACTCTTCAGGAAGAGGAGAAAAAGAAACGACGAGACTCCATTAAGGAGAGGAAGCTGGAGATAATTATGGAGACCAACAATAATGAACAAAGGGACTCTGTGAAACAGAAAGTAGCCGAGGTGCTTGACGTGAAGATAAACAACAAAGACAAAGGTATGGTCCGCCTTTACAGTCTCCGATCCTTCCATCTTGTTCTTAATCCATCCAAATATCCGATTTTCTCAGAAATTTGTGCAGTTATACAATTAACATTGAAACTGAAGTAATGTGTTTACAGTAAGAAGTTGTTAAAAGCTTTTAGAAGATTTTTTTTCTGTTCAATCATGTCTGCTCCTAAATATAAAAAAACAGGAATAATTTTCTTGATATAGTCACATTTTTAATGGATTAAGATATTTGATTATCTATTTCTACTTTGAAATCATCGTGCTGAAAATTTTCCTTATTTGTTAATCTAAGAAAAACATTTTACCATATATGGCTTTTAAAATGAGTGTTGCATTCATTGCATAATTATATCTAGAGTAGTTTTACGTGCATCATATTTTGACATAAATAGCTCCTTTATGTTGTTGGTCTTGTTAAGTCATTAAAAGAAGCTTTTGAACAACTTTTCTAAATATAGAAACCCATTGTTTAATTCAATTTACGCGTAGAAACAAGACCCTGAGATGTGACCGTAACATGAACCTCAAAACCATTAGCATTGTGAGACCGGATGACAAATAAATTTAAGCTGTCATCTGTAAATACGTTTTTGCTAATTGCTTCCTTCCAGAAAAGATGCTCGGGTTAAATAAAGTGTCGAAAGAAGATAACAACAAGGTGTTTACTTTGCCTCCACCAGTAATCACTCACACAGAAGCCACTCCTATGGCCACGCCCCAGGGTTCTCCTAATGAGCACAGCGAGCGGGACACAAACAACAAGCGATCGACGGACGCAAACTCACTTGCCGTCGAAATTCCTACAGTAAGCGCTCCATGGGTCTTCGTATATATTTTGATAGCTGATAATTAAGTTGAGCATTTTTTATAACATCGTCGATCAATGACGTCTGGTACTAGTATTGTCATTTTACCAGTCTGCTGGCGAATGAAACAGTCGACATCGTCGTCTTCATTAAAATACCATCTACTGTATGAAATGGTTGTCTGATTCAAAATTCTGTACTAATTTTAAACAACAAAAAAAGTTTAGAAAAAATTCAATATCAATCAAATAAACTAGATATGTGGAGTCCTGTTGTATACAAACTCTGTTTATTGATGGGCTAAGTAAGGGTAACCTATCATCATAGTACTACAGTTATAGATCTATTTTTGTCACTGCCATTGTCTCATTTTGTTCAACAAGAAAAATATGTTTTTATAAAAAGAAAAAAAAATCTTTAGTACTTTTTGCGTCTTATTTCTAATATAACATCACTGGTTTTATCATCATACAGATGGTATTCATTTGTTTCCAACCATCTTTTTTATATAATAAAGCTTTTATGTCTTTGTAGCTGACAAATGACATTTACACAGTATGACAAATGCAGTCCGTTGCGTTGGTAACCACAAGAAACATGCGTAGATAGTTACTTGATATTGCAGTACAAAAAACCGTAGCTGACTTTAGAAACTATCCATTATTTAAAGAAAGAAAACCCTGAAAGTATCCATGTATAAAGAATAAGAAAGAAAGAAAGAAAGAAAGGAAAAAATAATAAAGAGGAAAGAAAGAACGGAAGGAAGATACAAAGAAAAAGAAAAAAAGAAAGAAATAATGAAAGAAGGAAAGAAAAATATCATACAAATCCCTGATTACAGAATACGATACTTTTTTGATTTGATTCCGCTGAAATGTTTAATATTAATTTGCTAGTCGTGATACCAATATATATGTTTGTTGAAGCTATTTCCTTTTTTGTCGTATTATTCAGATAGAAAAAAATGTTCTGTTTGTTAAACTAAATATAAGCTTTATATTTGCATATTTAAGAACTTTTTTTTTCAGCTGAACAACGTAGCGCAGCGTCTCTCTGTCAACTCTTCACTTTCTCTCTCATCCAACCGTTTGAGCTGTAACCTGTCCCGGACCTCAAGCTGCCGGACCCCCACTGTTAGTTTCCGCACCTCATCTAGAATGTCAGCACGTGTCTCTCCACGACCCTCTCCTCGACCTTCACCGCGTCTCTGGAGGTCATTTAGTTATGGGAGCCGTAGAAACAGCTGGAAACTAAAGGTTAACTGTTGATATTGTTAAATACAAATTCCATAACAAAGTGTTTGATATACCGGTATATTGGGCAATGTTATGCTATTTCTTCCTTTTCTGTTTTGCAACTGATATGTTAGTTGTTCGGCTAGCGCAAACCTTCGTTAATTAATTACTTAAAATGAGACTTTTTGCGGCAGAACTATGTTCCGCTCTTAAAAGAAAAATATGTCTCTCAAAACGTCTCAAGTTAGTCTATCTATATTACCTTAAATGGGATCTTACAGCTTCTAACCATTAACAAAGCGTTGCCGCCTGTAGTAGCCCTTTAGTTTTTACTTATCTCAGATCTAAAATCTATGACTGAACATATACTTGTAAATAATTATATTTATTTATTTCTGTTTTACGAAAGGCTTTCTCCAGTAATGCTTAGAGGTTTTGCAATATTTTCCGTTATGTTAATGTGTCTTTCCTGACTCGATCAATGTTTCTATTTTGAGTCGAATTTTCTTTCCAAAATCAGAGCCAATAATAGGATTATCGGGATACGATTGTAAAAATCGTACCACTGCCTACACATGTCTGTGAATTTATATACTTCTGACGTCACAAGCATAAAAATGGCAGCGCATATAAACATACCTTGAAATTCGGTAACTGAAAGAAGTTATAATTAGATTGTAAACTGAGGTGAAAGGGACCATTTTTGGCATGCTATAGACGCTTAGAGGTCCTAATGCAAAAGTGCCACAACTCAAGGAGGCGTGTAACTTCGTTAAAGACTTTATTAAACCCGATAACATTTGCGACAATTCCTTAGGAACAAAATGAAAATAAATAATGTAACTTGGATTTGTCATCAAATTTTGAAGGATTTGTCCCTCTCAATATAAGCTGCCTTGTAAATCGTAGTTTAAAGGGCAATGGCTTCAATCATAATAAACAATTCAATTAATTATTCGATTAAGTTACCGTGTAAATTGTGTATTTAGGGTCCTTCCTGCTGAGAAAAAAAAATGCTTATTCGTATATTAAAAAATCCCTATAATTGTAAGAAACTGTTAGTTTCTTATAAGTCAATAACATTTGGTACATACGGAGTATCAGTTATAATTTTGCACTATTCTGCTACACAGAGGGCAAGAGAGGGTGATAGAGCAAAGCTTATGAAGACGAGCTCAAACAACGAGAACTGCGAGGAGGAAGTAGACTTCTGTGATTATGATGAAGATGAGGATGACGAAGTGTTTAAACCAACCTCACAGCCAATTTTGAAACCAAACGGAAGTGTATTAAAAAGGTACAACTCAAGTCGTATTTTGTCCTTTAATTAGACATTGGCTCGAATGCAAAGAAATTAACTGTTATCTACAAACAATAAAAATGAACTATTCCAGATCATGATCAGATTGTGTGGATATCAGGTTGATGTTGATCCGTTCAGATTGTATTTCAGAACTGTGTATAGTTACTTCGACCGCGTACAAGACTTTAATGCCAGTCTAAGCTCGATTATTTCTTTTGAAATTTCACACATAAAGACGTTCTTTTTTACAATTAGCTTTGTTTTAAGAAAAGTAAATAAATTAGCCATGAAATCTCGAACTCTTCAATAAACAGTTCTCAGTCCCTATAGGTCGATAAGATAATTGTTAAAAAAGAATGGCAGTAAAACATGTTAAACTTGGAAGTATGAAATATTTTTGTCAGACCGCTATGGTTTTGTTAAACTGATGACAATCCCAGAAGTTTCACTGATTTTCAACATTTCAATGATCAAATCTAATTTGGTTTAAGGGAATCATTTTTTATAATTTCAAACGTTTTACAGCTAATGCTAATTTTGTTAATTATCGACACGGCTTTTTCAGCACTGAATGTAACGGAGGTATTCCATTAAACAATCATCGAGTGTATAGCTCCCACCAGAATCTCATATTCAATCGACGACTTTCCTCACCAAAGAACTCATTACGTAGCCGGAATAATTCCTCAAGCAGCGCCAGAAGTATTTGTAATTCTATTCATCTGAGCCGTCAGAATACGTTCCCGACGAGGCGGAAGATTCACTCCCAATCTTCTACGTGTAGCGGCCATTTTAACGATGAATACCGTCCCAACAACCTGTCTGAGGCCGGAAATGAGAAAACGGAAGAAGACAAGGGAGAGAACTTTGAAGAAGAGGATCCTGACGCAATGGATGAAACAGTTCGTTTTCTATTTTTTTAACAAGTTAACATCAACATTATAGTTATGGACATCTGAGTTTCTTAGGACAAGTCTTGCTTAAATTCTACGCACAGTTACTTCCCCTTTAGTGTCCGCCACCTCTTCAGAAACAAACCTAAAAATGACACGAAGTACATTTATATAAACTATTTCAGAAATGTTTCTTTTATTACTTTGATTAAATCGTATTTTAGCAGTCTTGGTGCAATGAAATGAAAACAATATACTCAAAAGAAGTTAATGTTTTGTTTATTTATTTACATCCATAATCACGTGACATGCATCGAGATAGTGATAACAGTACTGTAAGGAAAGCAAAGACTACCTGTAGTTTGATTCGTGCGTTGTAACGAACTGTTTCCGACTTGTCTTGACGTATTCTTACCTTTTGCTGTAGGGAGGAAAAAAGCTGATTTTCAGGTGTACTCGTAATTTTTTCAAAGATTTAAATCTTAGATGAAAGGTTTTACAAAACCTGTGATATGCCTTGAGTAAAAAATATTTTTTCCTTTTTCAGAACTGTAACTACACCTGGTGTCCAGAGCCGCACGGATGTTTCCTCACCAGACTGGAGTATTCACTGTATTTGCTCAGCCCCGACAATCCTCTCAGACGGTTGGCCTTTCACGTGATTGCTCAGAAATGGTTTGATAACACTGTACTTTTCTTCATTGCGCTGAACTGTATCACACTAGCTATGGAGCGCCCGGACATTCCACCTGACAGCGTGGTATGTGTTACTGTCGCAAACGTTTTGAATATTATTAACACATTCGGCTATTGATAAAAACTGTCTTTTTCTTACGCCACGGTTTGATGCTTTAAGGACAAATAATCGGAAGTCTTCTTTCTGTACTGATCATTCATTCTATTATCTTTTATATAAAATAAACCACATGGCATTGCATCCGCTTGTCAGACCAGAGTTGTACCGGATGTCTTCTATAATTTACAGTTGTCAAACCTTAGAAAATGGAACTTACAGTCAACTTTGCATCTGTTTTTTTTCTCAAACATTTATATTACCGAAAAAATGTTTTTTTTAAATATTTCTAAATATATTTATCAATCTTACATTAAATACAGATATTCTTGAATCGTCTGTTACGTCTGTTTTGTATTTAAAGAAACAATGGTCCATTTGAGGAAACAAAGCAAAGCAATCTAAATTTCCGGAAATTACTACTGTAACTCAAAGAGTGAAAGTCGACACCCTGAAACTGTTTCTTTCTTGTTTTCCAGTGAACATACGTTGTGTATGATCTAGAAAAATGAGACATGCTAGCTCAAATTTCTGTTTTACATTTCAACTTGAATTGCTTTTTTCTGTGGTAATTGATGGGGAAATGTTGAATAATTCAAAAGCTGTTCACCAGAAGGTCATTAGACTTGTAAACACTACTTTATCGTCAGAAGGCGGTGTAAAATGCCAGGGTCTCAGGTTTGTAACACTACAGCCAGTCTTTGTTTAAACATACAATCAATTTTATATTTCCAGGAGCGAGAATTCCTAACCGTCTCTAATCATATCTTCACCGTTATCTTCACCCTTGAAATGATGATTAAGGTAGGGCCAAAAATTATTTGACAGTTATTTTTATATTTACTGTACAGAAAACTACAGTAATGGGATTAATGATGCATAACGTTACAGTAACTCAAGGTCTTTTGCTGTGACAACTTTGTTAAAATGTTTTGAAGGTGAAGAATTATGGAACGCGGGTTGGGTTTGTTTAAGAGTACGCAGTTTGTTGATGTGCTTTTAGTAGAAAACAGCTGCATATTACTTCTTATGCATTGTTGTGTCAGATAAGCCATTCAATTCTTGAAATATAATTGTAGCATTTTTTTCAGGTAATTTTACATTATGTAAATATTTTGGTTAAAAAACTTTGTCGACAGGGATTCGAACCAAAAGCCTTCTGCTTACGGGGCAGAAACTCTAGCAACCAGGTCATTCAGTCCTGAACCTTTCGATTCATCACCACTACACCTTTACCTGGCTACAAATACCCCCCACCCCTAAATTTGGAATTAGTCTCAAATTCATGGACTCACAGAGAATATTGCGGATCACTCACGAGGTACTAAAGCGGTGCCGTATTTTTTTACATTTACCATTAGTTTAATTATTCGCAGTCTTAAGCAGAGCCTATAAATGAAGTCATTTAAGATAATATTAAATACATAAGATAGATTCTTATTCGAAATCAGTTGACGGATGTTACAGATAGACTGGTCTATTTTAGGTTTTAGCGAAAGGTTTACTTATCGGAAAGCATGCTTACTTGAAGAGTGGTTGGAACATCATGGACGGGATACTTGTAGCCATATCACTTATAGACACCATGATCTCCATGACAGCGTCTAGCAGCCCGAGAATATTTGGAATACTTCGGGTTTTTAGGCTTCTTAGAACACTCAGACCACTCAGGTAAGTGTTCCCCTTTAGACTTAAGTCATTTGCCTTTCGTTGTTTTTAAGTATAAACATATCTAGCTGAACAAGCAACGATAGACAAATTTTTAAGATTTGTTATGATTTTCGTTTTTGTTGCAGCCTTAAAGTGTCTGTAGTTGAAAGTAGCGAGTCTGTTTTGTAAGATATTTTCCAACTTTGCAAAATCAGGTAGATAAACTTTTGAAATCCCCCTCTCCTCTCCATACATTGCACTTGCAACATTGTACACGGTGGGAAATTGCAGAGAAAAGAGTATGTAAGCTTACCAGGATGTAGTAGGAAAAACAGCTTCTTGATGGAAGCTTTCGTTTAATAATTGTTAAACCTATTTCAATAACTGTATGTGTTTGTCTTGAATGTTTTCTCTCAAGACTGAAATGAAAAATGTGTATCAGTTTAAAAGCGGTAAGCTGTAGAATTGATATTCATTATTTTCAGGGTAATTAGTCGAGCCCCAGGACTTAAGTTGGTTGTTCAAACATTACTATCATCTCTGAGACCCATTGGCAACATTGTTCTCATTTGTTGTACATTCTTCATAATATTTGGAATTCTTGGAGTGCAGGTAAATTATGCTGTATCCTGTTTTAATTTAAGAAGAAGTCTTTTTTCCTGAAACATTCGTCATTTTTCTCTAATCCTTAAAGATGTAAAGATTTTATAACTTCCTTTATTCCAGGAAGCTTCCAACTGTGTTGGAAGAAAGTATGTTTATTAGACGTAGAATTATTTCAAAACAGTTTGTGATATAAACGCCTGGTTTTCCTTTTGGTTGTCCGTGTAAAATAGTCTTGTAAAGGCACAACTGAAGCTACCTGATTGGTATAGACATTATTTCAAGGGAGAGTAAAAGTGCAAAGAAATACTCGGCTGTGATACAGCTATTTATGTCTGTACCAGTAAATTTCCAAGAAAACGAACGAAAAATTCTGTTTTCAGAGTCATATTAGGTCTAATGTCTTGTTTTATGGTCTATTACATGTATATTGTTTGAGAGGTTACTGTGCTCATATATATTTTCTTTCCCACTATTTCAGTTATTTAAAGGAACGTTCTATTACTGTAAGGGACCCAATGTCACCATGATAAAGAACAAAACACAGTGTCTTGAACAGAAAAGAAATGTTTGGATTAATCAGAAATACAATTTTGATAACCTAGGCCAGGTAGGTTTTAATCAGATTTCTATCATAAAAAGCTTCCACAGGACATTTATCTAAGTAGTCTGAAAATCTTGCACTAATATCTACACATTAACTACAATTATTTAAAGTATATGGTTAATCAAATTTGTCTTCGTTTTTTTGAAACGCCCGTCTATGAGCATTTTTTTTTCTGTTGATACCTTCTACTACACTTATTACCCGAGTTCTTCACGAACGTCAACTTATCATTTTGGAGTTATCTACCCTTGAATATATCTGTTATGAGGTATGGCGCAGCCGGCTGTTAGCAGTTTCTAGTGCCGATTACTCCTTTAATATTATTATACAATCTAAATTAAACTTGCTACACATAATACCCATAAGAAGTATATGTGCAAGACAATAAAGAGAAATTTAACGTGAACAATTCATATATTTTTTTTTCGTTTCAGGCGTTAATGGCATTGTTTGTATTGGCTTCAAAAGATGGCTGGGTTAGCATTATGTATACAGGTCTAGATGCAGTCGGGGTTGACCAACAAGTAAGCACATATGTACATAAAATTATACTTAGTCAAAGAATCATTAACATTCCGGAAATATGCCTTTTTTAAAGGCTATTTTTACAGTTCCTCGGATTACAGTCTTGAAGTATGGTTTATAGCAGAGCTTTTTTTGCAAAAAAACTAAACTCAGAACCATGGTATCAGTCTTATTCCAAATGTTGTTTGCAAGTTTCTTTTTATAAATAAAACAGACCTGCATTTCTTTTACAGGGCCTACTTTGTTAATGACGTTTGCTTGTTTAACAGACATTTCTGTCTCCAGTAAATTGGAATTTGATGGCATATAATTATTAAATCGATGAATATAGTTGAGCTCGCTGATTTATTTCGCAAAGGGTTTTAACTTGAAATTTACTGCGCAATAGTGATTTTCTTAAACCAAAATTCCACGTGAGGCATTGTATCGTTTGAAAAATGGTTCGTTATGAGTGTATTCAGAACGAAAGTTTTCCGAACTACATCTAAAAAAATAATACTTCAAAAATGATTTGAGGTCTGATTGATTTAAGGCCTCGTTATACGCACCAAAAGTACAAAAGCAGTGCATGTTCCTGTAAAGTACGGAATTTCATTTATTTCTTTCGAATGATGTCGGTTTTGACTTTTGTTTTTTATTTATCTTATAAGTTAACAGGTAGTGTAACGTACACTCGTATTTAGATGCAAAAAAACATGAAAAAAAACTTTTGAAACTGTAAAATGACGAACTGAATTTTTGTCTCAAACTGCGTCCCATATATTTTGTTACAGCCTGTACAGAACTACAGTGAGTGGCGGTTAATATATTTCATTTCCTTCTTACTTCTTGTCGGCTTCTTCGTGTTGAACATGTTTGTCGGTGTGGTGGTCGAAAACTTTCACAAGTGTAGGGAGTCCCAGGAGATTGAAGAGAAGGCGAGGAGGGCGGAGAAACGCCAGCAGAAACTGGACAAGAAACGAAGAGGTAAATGTCTTTTATTTGTTTAGCTCATTCTTGCCCAGTCCTAGCTTGTTTACAATTAGAGACTTGACGATTGTGCTAAATAAAGTATCATCGTTTTGCTTACGTCAGTAGGCAAAGTGCAAAATCACTATGATGACATAGTTACGTCACAGGTGATACGGTTACTTCACAAGGCAGAGATGGACTGCTGATTGTTAATTTTAAAGTATATGTAGCTCAGTCGATAAAGTTTTGTGAAAAGGTTGAGACTTCATACCGGGTCAGTTCTAAAATCTAGTTTTAATTAGTTTGACCAAAATAACCGAAAGCCTCAAATTCAACACATATACAATGTTTATCCTAATTCTGTATTTAATTGGAACTAAGATATCAATTAAATCAGAAATTAATTGAAACATTTCTTCTTAACTTTGTGATATCTGAGATTTAAAGAGTTTACCATTCACTATACAGCGTGTGTATTTTAATTGGTCATTCTTTGTAAAATCAAAACTAATTAATAACTTAAAGAGGTACTTATTTTCAAAATGTTTCCATATGGCATTTAGCGACAAAATAACTGTGCATTTGTAATAAATGCCTCTCTGAAAAAAAGACAACAACGACTCGCTATACAAAGGCTGATATAGATGCATTCGAATAACCTTTCCTAATGTTCTTAGAATTTTTGATTGACACTTTGACACTCTATAATATTTCAATGAAAAATGTCTTAAAATGTCTTTACTGTTAAGAAAATGATATGAAATGAATGTCCGGTACAAAATACAGTGCCAAAAACGTGTTTATAATGTTTAATTACGACATTTTTTGTCTTCTAATTTTGAATGAGTAAAAGTTTTTGTAACCCTACTCAAATCAAATACCCCTATTAGATCAAGAGGCAAAATACAACATTCTTTCAATTTTTAACAGAGTTGATAGCTCCAGGAGGTAACACATTTAAACACGTAAATGACTTTTAATTTATTGTTTTATAAAGAACTACTAGTTTGGATTCCTTATTTGTGTCAGGCACGACTTTAACCTGTATTTTTTTCCAAGAATTATTTCTTCTCTTCTAATATTAGCCTGGTTTTCAAGGCAGGTCTATTTCTGCTGGTATTTTATATTATATTTTACAGAGGGTGTTTTATGTTAAAGTTTTTTCGCTAAAGCACTACCAATGATTAAATTTTTTCGGCAAATCTTCGAGAACAAATCCATACATCTCTTGTGAATGTAGACCAAAGTCATGTCCATGTTGTTGCTTTTTTAATTTAAAGATCACATTTATAAGCTAACGAAAAAAATGTTTTTTCCAGTTCGTTTAAATAACATCTTGTGATTTTATTTTCTTGTTTTTAAATGAGAAAAAATAGAATTAATCTTATTTTATTGAATTACGTTAAACTGTTTGGTGAGAGCAACATATTAAATTTTTTACACTTGGCATTTTCATAGATTACAATAACCTGAAAATACAAACAAATCTTTTAAAACCTTCAAGGTCATTGACTTTCTGATATAGGTTAGCAGATTTTTGTGATCACAGATTTACTAGTAAGTAATGCGAACGAATTTGCATGTTTTCTCATGCTATAAGTTCGGGATTTTAGTTTGGTTTAACGGAAATGACTCCTTTCACTTGGAAATTTAATCCTAGTTTTGCAGTATTGAGATATTTGAAAAAGAACAGTTCAAATGTTATCATGAAATATTGTCTGCTATGTGGCTTTTTAAGTTATACTCTTTGTTAAATACTGGCAAAAATATGGCGGAATGAGAAACGGGATTTATATACATTTGAAGTAAAAAAAAGAACAAGTTCTTCATCAAAATTAGGATATATAAAACTTTCATTGTCGAGTTATGAAATCAAACACATTTCAGTTTGAGGTAAATGTCGACGCATTTTATAAATGATTTCCTGAAAGATATTATCAAAATAACAGAACATTCGGATAACATAGGTACACAAATTTTTAAAATAAAATCAAGAAAAGTATGCTTTCACGAAATAGAACAGCCAGTTTTGGTAGTCGCATATCAATGAAGAAGATACTATTTTTTACAATTAACCTTTGAACTTTACTGGGTCGAAGTAATTACAGACAGACGACAGAATACTGTTTAAATAAAGCGTAGCAGACATAATGCTTTGAAAAGAGTCACGGATCTTTCGTTGCGCATCGATTTCTGATAATTTTGCCAATCTTTCTCTTAATAAATTCATTACAGGCGACTGAAAAAGCAAAGAAGGAGAAGGTTTTGTCACAAATTAGTTATTTGTGAATTAAACGGAAAGATTTGTGTCATGTCAAATCGATGGTTTTGCAAACTCAAGTTTCACCGTTCACAGCTAGTTGATGGTTGATGTCGATGTTTTGTTTAAGACATTTCATTTTGTACAAGAGTCATTTGTCGACCTTCTTGCATTTTACACTGTCGAATAATAAATGACATTTAGTTATCACAGTAAATGAGTTGAATCTTTAGCTTTAGCTAGTCTAAATACGATTTTTGTATTTGACAGGTTTACAACAGAGTCCGTACTGGGCCAGATACGGGAAGCCGCGGCTCATTATCTATACAGTGATCAATAGCAAGTACTTTGACCTTGCCATTGCCGGGGTCATAGGTCTCAATGTCGTCACTATGGCGCTGGAGTTCTATATGATGCCTAGGGTACGACCTTTTAGATATGTGTCAAACGTACCCAAAATGAATATGTTAATACCATGTGTAACATAGAAAATATTGTTACGTAATTGACAAGATTGGATATTCTGTTTGCATTGTCTGCTCGTAAATGAATATGATAAATTCTTAACCCATTTATGCCTAATGGATTATGCCATCCTTCTTAGTTGGACAAGTCCATCTTCAATTAAAAGGGTTTCTGTTATAAATTTTCATTTTCGTTCTATTTAGGGAAGTAAGTCCTTAATGCTTATTGCGGCGTCTGATCTAGGTCTGCACTGTTTGCCTATGTCTAATTGTGGGGACGCTAGGCATTATTAAATGGGTTAAATATTGATAAATAGATGAAGTAAAACATTCGAAACAGTAATGGGGTAAAGTCAGAAACATTACACATTAAACAAAAGCTAGAAGAATGCATGCTACCAATTTTAAATTGATCGACAAAACATATATGTAGACACGTTTATCCTATAAATAGAACTAATTAATACAAATATAACTTTCTTGTTTGGAACTGTTCCCTGGCATATCGCTTATCCAGCAGACAAATTGTCAAAGATAAATATATTACTTAAATTCAAACTTAAAAGATAGGAAAAAGTGTTCTTTTGGCAGAGATCATGTACTAAACTTTATCGGTTGTGATTAACTTAAAGTGATTTGCATGATTAACTTTGTCTATTCTAGGAACTGGAGTTTGCTCTGCAAATTTTCAATTACTTCTTCACATCAGTATTCATACTAGAAGCAGCAATGAAGATAATTGCACTGGGTACCCTTAGATATCTGCGAGACAGGTACGTAAGCACATAGTTTTGACATAGAAAATATATTTATGTAGAAGAAAAGAGTGAAGGAACCATTCTTAAGTGACAGTCTGCAATAGGATAGAATGGACGTCTCGTAAATTGCGGTCATAATTTATGATGAGTAAACTGTTCCTATTATCAATCGATGCTGAACTGTTTGCTGATATAAACAGATGTACCTTGTAGTCAGGAAATAGAACATTATTGTTATAGTAACAAATGGAAATGATGTAGCAACTTTCGAGAAAAAAAAATCCTACACCTTTCGATGTTGAAAACTGTTGTTACAACTGGAATTAATGTCGGCTATTTTCAGAAAGCACATTTTACTCGTTATGTTCTTAAGTAGATTTAGCGGTTCAAAATTAATGTTCCCTATGGGAAAGCCCTGCTATACTTTAAAGTGTTGAAATAATTTTGCTTCTTTCAAAACCTTCCTGAAAGTTATATAAATCATACTTGTCCTTGTATGATTGAAAAACATTGTAGGGTCTACAAATAATTTATTATCGCTGTTCTTGCGCAATGATTGTAAACTTTAACCCACCTCACCATTAGCGTACTACATTATTGTCGAAAAATGACTTACGTCGTAGAGTGTTACCATTATCACGACCTTAAGAATAATAACTTTATTCTTCCGGGAATTTGTGACATACCTTTCGAAATATATGCATTAATAAAATGTCATTTCCTTTCAAGATGGAATCAGCTGGATATGTTCATTGTGATTTTGTCCGTCGTTGGTATAGTGCTGGAGGAAATGAAGACGAACGTTATACCAATTAATCCTACAATCATTAGAGTGATGAGAGTTCTGCGTATTGCTAGAGGTAATTTTGATAGACTTCATCGTAGACTGACCTAGATAATATTTATTGTAAAATAATTAGTAAAATGTTTTCGGTAAATGTTACAACTCATACACACTCAAACAACCTGACACAGACATTTAAAGTAATGCAAAAAGTGCTCTCGGGTGATTTCAGAGGTTTGTCATTTTTTTATATAAATTGGACATGATATTTAGAGTGTCTGCCATTAGTTAACAACACAACAATCAGTCAAGGGAATACGTGTATCTTTATTTAAAGCTTTCAGGCTACCATTGGTATAAAGGCATTCTTAAAATATCACACAGCAATCAAAATAACACCTGTCACTGTCATTACACTTGTGATATGAAATAATGCTTGAATGAATGAATGAATGAATGAATGAATGAATGAATGAAATAATGAATGAAATAATGAATGAATATGCTAACACTTCATCCATAACAGTTATTAAAAGGCAGTTACTGATGTAAATAACAAACACAATATTTCACATACTTGTTTTTTTTTAAAATTAATCTTAAGAAGTTATCTGTAGCCATGTGGCCGATAGTTCAAAATACCTTTTTCAAGTTATTTTTTTTACATGCATTTGACAGTACTAAAGCTACTGAAGATGGCCAAAGGTATCCGAGCTCTTCTGGACACCGTGATTCAAGCCTTGCCTCAAGTTGGAAACCTTGGTTTGTTATTCTTCCTGTTGTTCTTCATATTCGCCGCTCTTGGTGTGGAACTGTTCGGACGTCTTGGTAGGTTATACATCACGAAATATGTATTATTTGTCTAATACATTGTGTTTTTCATTATTTTTATCTGCTGTCCCATTGGGCCTAAAGGCTCGCCATTTTGTGACGTTGTGTTAGCCTAAAAAAGTTGTAGCGCTTATAAGATTAAGATGATCAAACGTTTTGCGTAAACATTTGCAGAATATCAAAAATAATAAAAAAAAAGATTTAGGGCATACTTACACATCTTAATCCGTATGTTTTGTATTCTTTTGCCATCATAAAATGGCAAAGGCATATGAGTGGTTATTTACGTGCAGACTCGAAATAAACTTCTTCTTGATGAACTGATGAATTAGATTGATTAATCAGAGAAATGCGTGCATTGTTTATAAAAACAAATCCTAAGGAATAAAGATGTCTTGTATGTGTCTTGTTAATGCAACGGACTGTTGTCCTTCAAAACAGCTCATCAAGTCTGTCAACTTTTAATATATAACATCTGCAGTTTGTTTTCTAACGAAGTTGTTATTTTTAATTGATAGAATGTTCGGAAGAACACCCATGTGAAGGACTCGGTGTCCATGCTCATTTCCAAAATTTTGGGATGGCATTTCTGACTTTGTTTAGAGTAGCTACGGGAGACAACTGGAACGGAATAATGAAGGCAAGTTTTATCAATAGTTATCCCCCCTATTATCAATGACTTAATACATTCAGTAACAGCTTTTTATGTACAAATGAAGCAATTCAAAGCTATGTACTGAATAGAAGTTCACAAAAAACAGTTTAACCGCTAAACGTATTCAAAATAAAGTACTAGAAAAAAAATATTTACACTTTTATCAACTTTTCTCAATTTCTAGGTAATATGTTGTAACAATTTTTTTTGAAACATCAAAATCGAAGAACGAATAAAATGTCGTAAATGTTTACTTTCATGATTATATGACAGGATACGTTAAGGACAGACTGCGACAACAGCGACAACTGTTTGAAGAATTGTTGCGTGAATTACGTGATAGCTCCAGTGTACTTTGTTGTCTTTGTTCTCATGGCTCAATTTGTCCTGGTCAACGTTGTGGTGGCAGTGCTGATGAAACACCTAGAGGTTTGTTCTTTTCCAAAATATTGTATATACATTCCTTTCTTTGCAAATGTGTCTTTTATTTTTACCGCTGTATATTTTTTTTTATGAAGTGGTGGTAAAATATTTTCATTTTAAGTTTTTTGTTCATGTAGTAATGTGTTAGTGTTCTTTAGTTTTTTTTATCGTAATGATATACCGTGCAGCATTGCATTTAGAGTTTTCAGTAACTTGCTATAATTAGAACAAACGCTAAAATCCATCCACTGAATCACTGAAGAAAATGGTGAGAACAAGGAGTTAACATAGAGACATGCAAATGTTTTGGGACTGTGTGATGCAATTAGGCTGTGACTACTTCAACAAATTTTCAAGATTTATAAGTTGTGTAGGAGCAGTGGTCGAGTGGTTAGAGAGCCAGATTTCAAGTCTTGAGGTCGCTGATTCGATATTTACATTTCCAACTTCAAATTTGAAAGTACCGTTTTATGCTGATCACACTAAGAGATGCGGACTTTTATTATTACATTAAATGTATGGTATGTTGAGCTATCACCCAACAAGAACTATTTCTCCTTGCCGTTTGATTTTGAGATTTCACTTAGAAAAATTAAGTAGTCCATTAAGTTACGTTGTTTTAATAGGTTAGATATTTATACATCAGTTTTATTATTTCTTTTTATCTTTATGTTAACTTGCAAACTGTTTCTCCTGAGTATCGCTAATATTAACATGACGCTTTGTTTTGTATATTTTCTTGCATGATATTAATCACTTTTAGCTTGTTTTGCGTAAAATAACGACCATTTGATGTAACTAACTTAGATAACTGACATCATTTATAATTGTGAGTTGCTTCCAAGCTTTTGCATTTCTCCAGATTATTCTTGCGTCAGACAGACAGCAGCCAGAAAGGAAATTAGCAGTTTCTTTATTTAAACAAGTGCTAATGTTTGGCATACATTCTTGAGTGCGTGCTTCAAGCAGTCGATATTTGCCATCGCAGTTTGAATTTGTTTATGTTAATAAAAGAGTTACACTGTTAAATTGATAGAAGATTCTATAATTCCTTAAAATGTTATGCATAAAAAAATGATCTTGCAGGAATGTTTTCTATTTTTTGGGCAGAAGCAATAAAATGTATGCATAAAAATGATCTTGCAGGAATGATTTCTATTTTTTTGGGCAGAAGCAATAAAATGTATGCGTAAAAAATGACCTTACAGGAATGATTTCTATTTTTTTTGGGCAGAAGCAATAAAATGTATGCATAAAAATGATCTTACAGGAATGATTTCTATTTTTTTGGGCAGAAGCAATAAAATGTATGCATAAAAAATGATCTTACAGGAATGATTTCTATTTTTTTGGGCAGAAGCAATAAAATGTATGCATAAAAATGATCTTACAGGAATGATTTCTATTTTTTTTGGGCAGAAGCAATAAAATGTATGCATAAAAATGATCTTACAGGAATGATTTCTATTTTTTGGGCAGAAGCAATAAAATGTATGCATAAAAATGACTTTACAGAAATGATTTCTATTTTTTTGGGCAGAAGCAATAAAATGTATGCATAAAAATGATCTTACAGGAATGATTTCTATTTTTTTGGGCAGAAGCAATAAAATGTATGCATAAAAAATGATCTTGCAGGAATGTTTTCTGTTTTTTGGGGCAAAAGCAATAAAATGTATGCATAAAAAATGATCTTACATGAATGTTTTCTGTTTTTTGGGGCAAAAGCAATAAAATGTATGCATAAAAAATGATCTTACATGAATGTTTTCTGTTTTTTGGGGCAAAAGCAATAAAATGTATGCATAAAAATGATTTTACAGGAATGTTTTTTCTATTTTTTGGACAGAAGCAATAAAATGCACAATTAAAAAATGATAAATCCTATTATCGCTCCCGAAATTTTTTTATTTGTACGTACATAATTTTCTCCCCTTGCATGCGCTACCAGGAGACTTACAAATACAAGGAATTGGATGATGAAGTAGAGGAAGAACTGAAACTAGAGATGGATGAGATGAGAAGAACAGCGCTGAGGGAGAACTATGAAATGGCACGGATAAAGGTTGTATTCAACGGCTAAATTAATAAGCCATTTTTTTATGAACTAACCTCTACCCCGCTAAAATTTATCATATAGATTTGCCTGTCTTAAAACTTGTACCATTTAAAGTTCTTGGCTATCAAAATATTTTTGGGTAAATATGAAAATAGTTCATATTTTGATTTGATAGATCGGATGAGCAGTGTACAAAATGACCTGCATCTGATCTAAAAGGCAGAACTATTTGTCGTTAGCGGGGTAAAATCTTACTAATTAATTAATGTACATGTTTACACTAATATAAACTAACTGAAGTGTAAAATACTAATGTAATTAGCTTTTTAACAAAGCCCCGGCATGGGAATTTAATTCAGCATTAACACAACACTAAAACAACAACTATAACATGTACTAACGCTTCTGGATCGTGACGGAAAGTTTGAGGACCAACCATTAATCATAATAATCTACAGGATGTAGGCTTGTAATTATACTAAAATAATAACATTTCAGGAGTCACGTAAGGTACTCGATGATGAAGTTGAACTCGAAGCCCTGTTCCGAAAACAAGTGAAAGAATTCACAATTGTAAGTTTTGAGGACATCTGATATAATTCATTTATTAAAGAGATTGTTTTTTGTTCGTGAAAGGTAGCTGTATATAATTAAATGTTTATAGTTCTTCATTTTTTCATTAACAAATTTTGTAATTATTTATACCTTATAATTTGGAATAGACATGATTTGGCATATGAAACGTTGCAGTATCCAATGTTTACACTTGTATTTTGTGTTGCTCATTTTTATTGAAAATTAAGATTGTCATTTCTATTTAATACTGTCAATTTGTATTGTATGTCTAATATTTTTATTCTAAACTGAAGAATTTGAATTTTAAAAATTCTAGTTTTTTTAAAGTATTTTATCTTTTTAGTCCCCTACTGGTTTAACCGGAGGGGACTATAGGTTTATCCTTTGTCCGTCTGTCTGTCCGTCAGTCCGTCCGTCCGTCAGTCTGTCCGTCCGTCCGTCCGTCACAAAAATCCCGTGGTAGTGCAAAAAGTACTGAAAATATTTTAATGAAACTTGAAATATGAGTAGTTGGCAGTCTGAAGATTATGCACGTCTTTTTTTTCTTCATATGTTGAAAATGTTGGTTGCTATGGCAACAAATATGCTTAAAATATGGCAAATATAACAATATTTGTGATAACTAAAAAAGTTCTAAGAATAATTTTATGAAACATAAAATATGGATAGGTGATAGTATGGAAATAATGCACCTCAAGGTTCACAACTCTAGCACCAAAATTATTAGATTTATCTTCCCTTGAACTTAGAATTTTCATGAAAAAATGTGTTGTTTTTTTTATAAAACTCAAAAAGTACTGAAAATATTTTTTGGAGACGAAGTATGGATAGGTGACAGTATGAAAATAATGCACCTCAAGGTTCACAACTCTAGCACCAAAATTATTAGATTTATCCCCCCTTGAACTTAGAATTTTCATGAAAAAATGTGTTGTTTTTTTTGTAAAACTCAAAAAGTACGGAAAATATTTTTTGGAGACGAAGTATGGATAGGTGACAGTATGAAAATAATGCACCTCAAGGTTCACAACTCTAGCTCCAATATTATTAGAGTTATCCCCCTTGAACTTAGAATTTTCATGAAAAAATGTAGTTTTTTGTATATAACTTCATTATTTCTTTATGTATCTACTTCAAATTTTAAATATTGGTTTCTTATCATCACCCACATCATATGTGACAAGGTTCATTATTGTAGCACCTAAATTGTCAGAATTATTATCCTTGAACTTTGAAGTTTTTCTTCCTATGTTGAAAAATTTGGTACATTTGTCTTTCCCTAAAAACTGTATCCAGTGAAATATGGATAAATGGCAGTATGGAGAATATCCACCTCATTTTTTTTGAACCTAAAGGAGGAACTGTCTGTCCATTTATCAGTCATTTCCTCCGAAAACTTTACCATTGGCCATAATTTCCTTACTACTGAATGGAATTACTTCAAACTTGGCCACAACAATATACCTTGGACAAGACCATTCCAATGAAGTACATTTCTGTGACCTTGACCTCTGAATGACCTTGACCTTAAAAGTTTTCTTGTCCAAAAACTATAAGTTTGGCCATAATTTCCTTATTTCTGAACAGAATTACTTCAAACTTGGTCACAACAACCCCTTCGATAAGTTCTTTTCAACAACATATATATCTGTGACCTTAACCTCTAAATGACCTTGACCTTTGTCTCAGACAAATTCTTTAGTAAATTTCCACATATGGGTTGGAGTTAGGGAGATGGACATTGCGCCGGTGGGGGACTGTTGCTTTGTCTGTGACAAACTCTTGTTTTCTGTTGTATTGTAAATCTCTATATTTATTTTATATTTCATTCATTACTTTTCAATCCTGAGGTAATCTTTATTGTTTGTAAACATTTCATAATGATACGTCATAATTGCGTTCGGGGGTTTGAGTGTTGATTTTGTTACGATAGATTTCATTGGCTTAGGAGAAAAACATGGCAGCCTTCATGTAAGGTAATCTCAAACTCCGCGTACCGGTTACGCTGCGCTCAGTAACTACTGCCTGCACACGAATCACGTGATGATGGTCTTATCACATGATTGTGTCAAGATGGCGGATACGCCAAAGAAACCGTTGAAAAATTGTTTCATCTGTGATAAACAGAGACAGTATAATTTGAGCTCTGGTGTCAAGTCTACCGATATGATTGGCAAAATTTCATTTTGTTGAAAAAGAACTTTAGTACAGTAGTATTGGTGACTTGAATGATTTCTTTTTCAAAAGCGGTCCTATTGTTTTGAAATAAACGGTGCGATATTAAAAATTATTCTCATAATATTTATGTTTCCAAAATTATTTTTTAATTGAGTTCACAGCTAACACCTTACAGTCTTGAAACATTAGCAAAACCGTGTTTACTTTTTAAAAAAAAATATCAAATTTGAAAAAAATCATATCGTCAAAAATCTTGACGAAAATGTTGTGACGGCAGAGATCTAATCCTGTTAGGGGAGATATCTGCGTGGGAGAATGGTAAAGTAATATGTGACAGCTGGTTTAAACTTACAGAGAAACAAACCACTTGCTATCCATGGCCAGTATTTTTGAAATTACCCTATTAGTGAAGTCACTGACGTCTTTGAATCGTGATATGAGGGCTGTCATGTAAGTTTCTTCAGCCAGTAAAGCCCATTGTCACGGAATCAACAATCAATTCCAGAATGAAATTATACAAAACAAATGGTGTTACACGTATAAAGTAAATGAGAACAGGATTTAATATATATTACCAATAAAATTATACAATAAATATAGATAATATTAGTATAGAATGACTTTAACACATCAAAAAGACGTTACTGAATTGAAATTTAATTATCAAAAACAAATGGAAATATATTGAGTACATATGAAGACATTATTAAATACTAATGAAAAATGTACAATACAAATTGAGTTTTCGTTTCAAGATGTAAACATTGAATATTGCAACGGCCAGCAAGCAATTAACAATAAAGTTTCTGGTAAAAATATGAAAGTTGTCGATGACTGTTCTGCGTCTCAGATTTTCAGATATAGCAGATATAAAATCATTCATATTTAGTAAAATAAAATTGTAATGAATTTCTTGATCATTTTGTTGCAAATAATCTATTTTTTTACTTCTTTTTTTCTTAAATCAGATATGTAAGCTGTAGGTAATTCAAGCCAACAATAAGAATTTAGGACACTAATTTTCAGCAAAAATGTACGCCAGCCTTATTAGTTAGTGGACAAATCGTTCGTAAAGAAACCAATATATAAAATACTTATTGACATTCTGTTTGGCTTACTCATGTCATATAAAGTAACTTACAGTCCCTGTTAAGCGAATTGAGGCAACATATCTCCATTAATTGTAGCTTATAATTTTGCCAACGTCCAGACAACTTTTTTGGTTAAATCCCTTGATTTTTTATGTTCAGTTGTTTTTTATATGAGCTGAATATGCGTAGTTATATGTTTACAGTATGATGTTACACGTGCCTTGTAGCCATTTTATCAGTGTTGACATACGTAAATTGTATGCTGTAGATTATGGCTTCTTTTTCTCGATACCCTATAGAACAAACCACCGGAACCGGAAGACAAGTCGGAACACAAGGAAGCCGAGTATCATTTATTGCCACCACCGTCTTTCACACTTAGACCACCGAGCTGCGAACCCTGCCCGCCTAGCCCCACTGCAACCCTTTGGGCAGCAAACGATCGTAAAGGTACGGCCTCAGAAAGAGGCACATGTATTATTTCTAATATAATATCTTGTTTTGCTCGTTTATTTTGTGATAAATTTTGCACGTGTCTCTCCTGTATACTCTGTAAATCTAACAATTATTAACCATGTCATACTAAAAGTAATCTGAACGTGATTAAAAGATATGAAAATAGAAAAGGTGCACAGATTTCTGAGCCATTGATGATATTAAGTTTTAACATGTTTATATACGCTGGGTTTAGACATATTATGCATGCAAGGAAATTCATTCTTTTTCAAAGTCATATTCCCTTTTAGCTGAAAGATACGCCACAAGGACATTTTAATGATTAACAAGGTCACACTCTATAAAAAATTTTACTATTGGATAACTTTTATCGTGATTGATTTCATGTAGAATATTAAAATAATTGAAACTGTAGGTTCTTCTAATCGTGTTCGTTTTTGTTTCAGAAATGTTTTTAGACCCTATGGCAATCACAATAAATGTTCATAATGACAACAACACCCTCAAAGTACCGAGTATTTCTTCAATGGATGGTAGAATGAGTCTTAGAGATAGACTTTCAAGTGATTCAAGTTATGACGAAGGTGCCAGCACATACTTCCGCAGTGCAGTATCGACACCTACGCCAAGTATTAAGGACATGCAAGAGCACCGCTTATCTAGACCAGTTAGTGATCAACAGATAAACTTGAAGAACAGGAAGGAGAAGGCAGTTTCCTGGCATAGCAAGATACCTTCCAGCACACAGACACTAGGGTGTGTTGAAGGCGTGAATGAAAAAGAAATGCAAGATGATAAACATACACAGTCACAGCCTTTGTTAGGAACATTAGAAAGCAACACTTCACACAAGCACATATGTAGGCATACGTATTCTGTAAAACAGGTTCCCACGTCTGCTAAAGACTGGAACAAAAGTTGGAGTGTAAGACGCTGTGCTAGTTCTGGAAATGAAAAATCAAGGTTCAGAGAAAAGTATCTGCAGCTGAGACCGACCAATAAAGTCGAAGACTATAGTGCATCTATTCCACAGGTAAAACCAAAGGTTCAGCCGCAGCCTAGTGTAGCAAAAACGGATTCAATTGATTATAGTAAAGGGGATGAAATGTCTCTGATAGACTGGGACGAAGACGAAAAATTGTGTGACGAAGAAGTTGGTAACATAACTGGAAATGTTGATGATGACGATGAAATTAAGCCTACAATTTCATATTTTAGACGAAATTCAGATGTTGCTTCAAATTTAGCAGAAACACGAACTACAGAATGTGAACGGCTGTGTCCAATCATCACCGATAATAATCATTTCAAAGAAATTGAAAATGACCCTTCGGAAGAGTCTCGTAATTGTGATTCTTATAGGCAAGATAGTGCTAAAGATTTTGAAAGTGACTTTTCTCAAACTAGAGCCAGCAGATCTGAAAATGAACCAGGTCTGAATGAACCAAGTAATCAGTATGATTCTAATTTATTAACTGTACCTCTTGTCTGTGCTGTACAAAAGCCAAAGATAATAGAAAATAAACTAAGCATTCAGTTACAAGAAGGATCATTATTACGTCCTGTAGTATTAAATGCCGACGAACGTCGACCACCGATTCCAAGTCCTCGACCAGAAGGTCAGTCATTAGCTTCATCTAATTTTGTACCAGGACAGAATGAACGTCATCAAATATCAGCTAGTCCTCGCCCCCAGCAGAACACAACAGAACAACGACAATCACCCGTAGATTCTCAGTCTGTATGGACTGAGAGTAACCCTGATGAATCACGTAGCCAAAATCAAGAACTGCAACTTCTATTACCTACAAACCATACAGGAGAGAGCCATTTGTGATAATATTTAAGTTTTTTGTATATTCGATTTTAAGGGGAAACATATCTTTGGTTTTTGAAAAATGAAATACCTTCTGTTCGTCTCTGTTAAGTGAATGGACCAGCACAAACAAGAGAGATGGTGCAAACAATATGCAAATGGGCAGGCCTTATTTTTAGCAAGGAATTTCAGAGCTATTGACGCGATTAGATGTTTCTTGATAAAATGTTTGTATTAACTAGAATTTTCTCTCTTTTTATGTAGCATAATGGGTTTTTTGTAGATTTTTATACACATACCCCTCTGCTCATACATATCACGAAATCAAATTTTGTGTATATATTATCATCTATTCATCATCATAATATGGTGAGTGTGTGTGCGTGCGTGTGTGTGTGTGTGTGGAAAGTTGAATGCTGTTGTTGAATGCTGTTTTGTTATGTACATATAAGTGAACAAATGTTTTCTTAGGGTCTTGTAATTAGTATTTGACCATGAGCTCTTCTAAGCAGCTTTCAAACTTAGTAAGTTCAATTCATAACGCTCAAAAAGTTCTAAAATGAACTTACCTATCTTTCAGTGTAGGTATTTTTGACAAATGCAATTAGGCTGCACAAACATACAGGTTGATCATTATTTGTAATGATCATAATGATGGAATAAATGTATACGCTACATGATGTAAATCACTTGAAATATCTTTTTGCAGGGAGACAACTTACTTGCTTTCTGTATCGAATGTTTTCAATTTCTGATAGGTTTTTCGTGTCAGTTTCAAATTTGGTTGTTTTCTGGAATTGAGTAATCGACATACATTTATTGTTGACTGATCTATTTCGGTTACAAACATTTGTGTAGAAGCATTTGTACTTCTTTTTGTTTGAAGTAGAATATTTATTTTAAATGTTTTATTTGAATTATAAGAAATTTGCTAAACAGATGTTAGTAAAAAAAGTCACAGTTCGTTTGTTGTAAATGCTGGCTATGATTTACGCTTGGAAGATATTGTCTCTGAAAATGTTTCAGACTTGAACGGATCATGTTTTCCGTTTTAATTCCTGTGTTTACAATGTTCGTAGTGATAAGAATAATACCAAAAAGTTGATACAAGATACATTGTATTGTGCAATATTGTACAATAACTTTGCTTGAAATGCCATCAGTGGTCAAATAGGACTTTAATACAAAGAAATCTGAAATATGCGCTTTGCATATTAGAATGCTGAAAGAAAACTTCATTAGTTAAGGGGAGGAAATTGTGACAGACGATTACAAATCATTCTGTTTTTCTACGGAAATAATGATTGGACATCAGCACTGTCATTTTACTTTCCGCTCTTGTCTGTAGATATTGACCGTCTGGGGGAAACTATTTCAAGTGTTAAGAATTACTGTAAGTAATGTCTGCTTAGTTACACGTCGTTTCGAGTTTGTTTTGCCATATTAAATATGATTCTAACTTTAGATCTGTCTTGATTGTTTGTTACGAAAAATCATCACTCATTGCTTTCTGTGATAAAGTTAATGTAGATATTTATGTGTGTTATTGGTGTGTTTTGTTTCTGTATATAGACACCATTAAAAAGAAAAGGGTAAAAGTTCGCACTCATTAACTTGAGAGAATAACTTTGGTTCTTTTTATACCATTGAGGGTTTTATAAACAGTGAGTAGTAAATATTGTTTTTAAACATAAGACTGATTTATCTCATTTTCTTGACGAACGTAAAGTTTATTATATGCTTTATATGGTTTTATCCCATTTGAAATACGAATTGCCTGGAAATATCTATCCGAAGTGGTTTTTGGATTTCTGCATGGTGACATGATCTTATTTCTGTAAAAACCTATATTGTTACTACTAACCATTTACAACCACTTTCACGAATACCAATGAATAGTCATCATAACTTAAAGAAATGGTTCATACAAAGCAAGTGTTCTTCTCTGATCGTTTCAATTGCCAGGTAGTTTTTTGTACATTCTCGACTAAAATTACAATGTTAAGAAAGTTCAAAGACAATACCAGATCAAAGATTTTAAAACAAAAATATTTTGACTTTTTTTAACCGATGCAATATTTATAACAGATAATGTGTTGAGAATAATGAAAGTTAATAGATCAACTTTTATTGTTTGTTTTAGAGTTTTTCTTCGCAACGTTTTGGTATGTCTTTTACTTTTCTTTTATAATATGAGCTTATATTTCGCCACGTGTCGTTTTCTCAATGAAACCGTAAATTATCACAGTATACTACATCAGACTGGAAATTGCTGACGGACTCATTATAATACCCTTTTTTAAAAGTTGAAAGGAAATGAATCATTTTTTGGCATAGAAAAAAAATCCACTTTCTGCTAAACAAAGAGATACGTTTTGAATATGACATGTACCCGAACTTCCTTAACACCCTGTTCTTAAAACGAATCTGTGGAGTATTGTTAACTATCTAAGACATCCCTGAGCTATTTTATGTGTACTTTTAGAGTACTCCAAGTATCACAAATCTGTTATCTCGTTATCTCGTAATTTTGCATGAAATTTTGACAGATGATTTATTTTTGTAGATGTTTGGATAATTTTTTATATACGGAACATAAGAATTTCCTTATCTTTTTTGATGAAAATGTCAAAAATACGTTTATCAGTATGTGTCTTTGTATAGATTTTTATAGAGCAGATTTCAATTATTTGTTAAAATGTATGATATTCTATTTATTAACTTCGGTGGATGGAATGTAGAAAAGGTGTGCATATTCTGACGTCATTTTTACACCAGTTTTACCCAAATGTCTTATGATAGCATAAGATTTCTTTCCATGTAAACGACTTTTTTTTTAGCACATTCACGACGAAAAATGTTTTCGACGAAATGGTCATATTGTACCACAATATTTCTTTCCATCGTCTGAAATGTATGAATTAACTTTGTAAACTTTTTAAGCTTTTAAAGCTGTCTGCGTTCAGGAGAGTCTTTCTTTATAGCAGATGGTTTCATTATTGAATTTGTTGTGTTCAAAGACAGGTTTCCATTTGTAATATAGATGTTGCACTTCGTGTATCACCGTAGTGTATGAAGATTGTTTATACCTGCAATATTTTCACTTTCTCACTGTGCAGTTTGTTTTGATAACGTGGTATCAGATCTTTCCATAGGAAAAAAGAATTCACGGATTCTGTATGTGCTGTAATATATTGAACAATATTTATAATAAATTGTTGATTCTTTACATGAGTCAGTTGTTTCGATAACCCTGAAAACTGAGAATAACCCTGGACGAAAACTGAGAAGAAATAAAAATTTCTCAGGGACAAATGTTTTAGAATATACTATACATTTTAGTGTCTATTTCCTGTGTTGGTGGACTTTTATTGCCTGCGAAAAAAATTTAAGAGAGAAAATTAGTGGGTTATATGTCCTAAAAACTATTCAGATGTTATTTAAAGTGTTTGATATATTTCCTTAATGTTCGTTTTTATAGTTTATCGGGATTCTGAATAAAAAAATAAATAAAATATCCCGAACAAACACGTGTTTACCGTATACTCTGTCCGATTTAAGTTTTCTTTAAGTTGTTTATCAAGTTATTAATTATACATCGCTTGGTTTGAAAGTCCTTGCAACCTACATCATGGACTATTTTTGTGAACTTTCTCGTATAGTCCTCAAAAGTTTCGCCGACAGGGTGAACTTGGGAGTCACTGTGAAAATACTTGATATTTGCGACAGAATCCAGTACTCATCAAAGTAATATCTTCTGTCATCTCTGGTTTCGGTAATGCAAGTTGTTTAGAATAAACAAACAGAAAGGTGGCTTTGCTCTTTAAATTGTAGGATCATTTTCAAAAATAAAGGTTTACAAGGCTAGCAGAAAAGCAAGAAAAAGACAATTGTTCAGGTCTTGATTTAGTGATATTGTTTGTTGTTTACATTTCGCTTCTTACTTATGAATACTAGACACAGGGCAGTTTTTAAGTGGTATGCGTATCAGTGAATTCTTTCTTCTTTATATTCTAGAACAAATATCTTTTTAAGTTTAACCATTCGATCTATGCAAAAGAAAAGGCAAAGGTATAACAGTTATGTCTTTCCTCAAGAATACGATATTTTAGCTAAAAAAATAAGTGCGTTTTAAATATCTCCATTCTAGTCCTTTTCTAAGTGGTGTTTGAACACTACGTGCTTAATGAAAGGGCATTCTCTATGTATTAATCAAAATAACCTGTCGGCTCTTACAGAGCGAATAAATTCTAGTTTCATTCAACAAAATATTCTCACATTACAAAAATTGGCCATAACCATATTAATCTATTACAATATTATGGAACATAACGGATATTTCGAACTTGAGTTATTAATTTTTACTTTTTAATAGGAAAATTGTCACCACCTTTGTTCATGCAAATAAGTTCAATGGAGACTTTTATTTATAGCCTATCGTTCTTCTACGAATTACGGCTTTTCTTGATCAAAACTGCAGTTGGATGTTCTTGAAAACAACAGATGACACAATCGTATGTAGGAAAGCCTTTTTGAAAATTCTTTTCTGTCCACTAGCCTTTCCAGTAACGCTTCATAATCTTGGTCAATATCGGTGATCAAATCTTCCGGAATGTGGGTTTCGTCATAATCATCATTACTTTTTTGAAGATCGGTATTTTCACCGATCCAATTTCCAGTTAAACTTTTCACATCTTCTTCGAAATCCTTCATCTGGCTAGTAAAAAGGTGTGTAGGGAAGTCTGTATCTAGTATATATGAAGGTAAGTGTGTCAGTTTTTGTTCAACTGAAGTCGGCATCAAGCTATAATCAAACGTACTCGTACCCATGTCGGCCTCTGTGCGCGAGATCTCGTGGTCATATCCATCCATATTTCTCTTCCATGCGAGATCTTCCCAACCCCGTTTGCTTACTGAGTTTTCCGTTGATCGTCTGGCTGTCAACGGGCGGTGCCAGTTCATCCGGCGTCCTCGGAATGGACCAATATCTTCCCAGCCACGTTTCAAATCGTTTGTTCGCCATGCATCTTGGATTGTCGGACTGTTTTCAACAAGTGGTTGTTTCAGATCAACATCATACCCGATTTCGTCTATCATCCATGTGGGTTCCTCGTTGTCATGTTGGACAGGAGTATCCTCTAACACTTCCTTACTTCTCTTGCCATTTTTAAAGTAGTCCTGATACCTTCGTCTTATCTCTGGCAGCTGCCATAGCTTATTGACCACCTCCCAGGCACGTTTCGGCGACCTTCGCCAAGCTATATTTAGATCCTCCCACCCCCGTTTAGGATATGGCTCTTTTAGATTTTTATGAACAGAATATATTCTGCCGATGAGTGACTTGACTACATCGAATCTCGACTCTTTCCCGAAGTCGTTTGTATACCTCGGACTGCCACTTAGGGAATGTTCAAACGTGTCAGTCGCCTCTGGAAGAGTGTTCCCATTCTCTAAACCATTTAATATATTGGCCAGTGCTGAAGTGTCACCTGAAAAATAGTAAAAATTATAGTTAAAATGCTGACAAAAAAGAAATGTTAAATAGGCAAGCTGCTGATGTCTGAAATAAGTAACAATAATTATAATGATAATTACGAAATTTCCAAATTTTGGAATTTCAAATTAAACTGCAAAATTGAATGAAATACTTAATTTCAAACAATAATGAAAAATATATTCGAACAACAGAGTTAATACTAATGACGTCATAATAAAAGACGAAACAATCAAAATGAAAGTTACACTTCAGTCGAAATACCAGTAATCCTTATTAGTAACTTAGTGTAGCAGTTCAGATTTAATGTAAATAAGTTAACTTTAACTAAGTAGGTTTAAATTCTATTTTGATTTGTAATTTTTTATTGTATGAATCGTATAATTGATTGGTTTAATATATATATATATATATATATATATATATATATATATATATATATATATATATATATAAACGTTATCTGTGTATTTTAAGCTTCAGTTCAGATATGTTTATGCTATTTTGTCACGTGTTATTTCTTCACCCCTATCAAATATGTTTAGTGTGTTAAAAGTTGAAGCAAATGCAAGTACAGAACCAGATTTATCCGTCATCCTTTTTTATTTCAAGATCCATGCCATTCGACTCGCTCTTACCAATGACATACAGTAAATGAACATTCACCGATATAGTGGCAACTAAACTAGTTACTTATATCCTGCCAACAAATCCTTATATTTGGCCTATTTTGCTTTAAAATAGTACTTACCAAATCTAATTGCTTTAGCCATCTGTATGCAGACAAGAACTGTAAATAAAGCCCTGAAAAAAATAAAGATAAAACATTAAAATAAAAATTTGTTCATCAAATAAAAATGATATAAAAAAATTTGCGAGCGAAAGTTTGTGCACTAAACCATCGAAGACAAAAGAGACAAATATTGCCAAAAGATTTCAAACCCAGACTGTTTCCTTGTACGCTTTACTGAACATTGATGCTGTGGACAATAATAAGTGATTGCTTAAATTGATTGTAATAACATCTTACGGAGTAAATGACACGGAAAGTGGCATTATGACATGAACTGAAATAGAACGAACTAATAGATTTAGGTTATAGATTATTAGATGCTTACATTAATGTATGGTCGATTAAGAGATTAAACCTTTTGATGTTTATTACAATGATTTAAGGCACTTGTTTTCTCAAACTACTTTGCACTTGCCATGTGAAGCCATGTTTCTATAGAATGTATTGGAATGTCAATCTTAGTGATATAAAGGACTATTCATTTGGAAAAAAAGAAATATATAAAAGATAAAGATAGAAAGAAAGAAAACATTGCATAAAATGTATTTCATGTTTTACTCCACCCCTTCATGTCTATTTGATCGAATCAGCCACCAGGGAAATTGAAATGTTTTGCCGATTTTTCTGGGTATTTTTGCACTATTTTTTTTCAGTATCTGGGTAAGTGAGATAACGATCATAAAGTCAATCCTGTTATGCTCTATGTCTAGTGATGTTCCGCCTACTCAGTGGCATTAGTCCCATGTCAATTTAAAAGTGTAAATAAAAAAAGCGAGACCTGGAAAATAAATTTGTACCGAAGTCTACGGAAGGGTATGACATAAGTCGTCAAAGTTAAATCAAGACAAATTTAAATACAAATCTATGTTCACATTTGTACATACGATATGACGGCTTATATCACAACAAAGTGACATAAGAATATATGAGTCAAAGCAGAAGACTATCAAAGATTTGTTTTTTAAACTAAAAATATACTTTCTTAAAAAAGGGAACGAGCTGTCGCCCTATGAACAGAAACTCATCTACTCGCCATTAATAATAATTTTCCATGCCTGTCTGCGTTTCAAAATGAATTGTCCAATCAAGTGTTCAGTTATTTTCAGGTTAATTACAACGTCATTTCAAAGATGACAATGATAAGATCAAAAAAACATCAAACGAGCCGCGAGAAATATATATATAAAAAATCGGTCAAAGATAACCTATAAGAATTTTAAATAAACTACCTGCTAACTAATTTCTCTGAAATCATCAGGTCAATAATTACAATCATATAGTGCTGCATACAACATTGACATAAAATAAAACTCAGCTATCTCCACTAAGCACAACTATTCTTTAAGATAATCTAGCTAATCTGAACGCTCAACATACGAATGTGAGTGTCAAGATCTAAGTTTAACCGGAAGTTGTTTCTTTGACGATGCTCAGCGTTTGACCTTAAAGTCATCTACACTCATACTAAGGTAATAAATCATAATTCTTACTTTTACTTACAAAACACTTTTGGCATTCTCAACTTGTTACTGGATAATGGCAAAAAATGATCTTAATATTTTGTGAGTCTAATCTCGACCCAGCAATTTACAATATTTTACTGGTGATAAGCCCAAACGACTATAATAATCAAGTATAATAGTGGCACATAAAGGCAGATACTAAAGTATATATATTAACATTTTCACAGTCACGATAAGTGACTGAGAGCTTAGTAAAACAAATAATGAATTCTTCGAAGAGATAAAGAAATATGGCGGAAGTGTACGTAGAGCAGCTATATTGTTTCTTTGCAAGCTTTTAAGGAATTTCGTAAGAAATTAAGAACTGTACGGTCACTCTCAAACTGCAAAAGAAATTTTCGAATGATTAAATAGAATTTTGATGAATTAATGAAAATGCATCACGGATGTAATTTATAAGAGACTGGTACAAGACGTCACCGAAAGCTCGTAAGATATTTTTTAAACAATGTTACATAAATGTGTTAAAATATATATGAACACAACTCATCATTTTTCAATAAACATTAAGACACATAATTTCTGAATATTTTTTTTTCATGCCAGGCTTTCCATCTCATTTATGTGTTAGTTTCGTTTTACAATATTTAGAACTTGTCTTTAACATAGGTAAGCAAGAAAGATAGAATTTTACTCTATTATACAATAACATTTCAAAATCGATTAACAGAAGAAAACGTATCATTATAATTATGATATGAACTATTATCACCAGTATTGTCAGATTTAACAAAAACTGAGAAAAAATACGAAAATTTCATTACTGGTACAAGTAGGCGTACAAAAGCACATAAACATATTTCATGTAAAACCTGCTCCTATTCTGCATTTCCGTTAGTTCACAACCACTTAAATGTTGGCGTTGCCATAGAGTCAGAAAGACTCATTATAAACGCCATGAACAGTGTCATGCAAAAATCATTGCTTGTAAATTAAGACAAAACATCTTCTGCATACCAACTACTTGGGCAATAATTCAATTCTCTACGATCAATTAGGATCAAGAAGACACCGTGGTCATCAATTAATACGCCTGGTAAATGAACACCACTTTTAGTATTTGTCATATTTTCTTATCGTCCCTTGGTAGCAACAGTCAACATCAAAGAAATACTGTACATTCCCTGCGTATTAAGAAGAAATCCTAGAATTATTAAAAGATAATTTGATTTCATGACGAAAAAACGGTTTCAATTGATTTTTTGCAACAGAACTTTTTATCTCTTCATATACCATGTTCTCAATATTTTGTCATTACCGATGATTTATGATATTCGCCTTTACAATTATCATTTATATAATAATTGCAACTTGTAAGATGTTGTAAGTATACGTGCTTTTCTCTCTCTCTCTCTCTCTCTCCCTGTGTGCGTACGTGCGTGTTCTCCTTTATCAGAACAAAACAAAGCAAAACAGAACAAAAAATGCAAACTGTATTTGTGTCGTAAGCATTAAAAGGTCACACTTCTGTAATTAATTACAAGCTCACACTTGTGTAATTATACATGTACGAGTATACCACATGTTTTGAGAGGACGTGTTTAAAAATTTATTACAAAGGAACAGTGATCGTAAATATTGATACATAGAGGGATATATATCTGAGTCCAGGCTGTTGACGACACTTTGAATATGAGAAAACCATCATTCTGATTTTTACTTTACTCTTTCTTACCTATTTTTATAGTAACACTATCAAAAGATCGCAAGTGCAAACATTCTTTTACTGCTGTTCGTCTCTTACAGACATTTACAACTTTTCAACAAATGACTACAGAAATTAAAAATCATGACTGTGCTTATTTGTTTGTAGATAAATACATTCTCATGTAATTGCTGCAGACTACTTTCTTAAATAAAATAAATCTAGGGTTTCCGGGGTTACAATGAATTAATTCAGTAACTGTTTTCTCTTTAGTATCAGGTGTCGTCAGCTAATGACGAGACAACTTCCTCTAATTTAGTATCGTTTCCTGTTAGCAGATGACATTTGTTCCTTTTTTTCAACTGGATCAGCTAATTCGCAGATTGTGTCAGTAAACAAATGGTAAAAGTAATGTTTGTTGTTAACATTTAATGAACACCTCTGTAGCTTTGCTATGACTAAAGACTTTTGTTATTCATTTTTTTATACGTAGAAATTTTACGCTGCCTCCTTCTAAAAACCAGACACACAAAAAAAATACTAACAAACATACACAAACCAGATCTCAACGCTTATGAGTTATATAAAACATTTTTTTATGTGCTCATACTAACCATCGGCTTAGAATTTTGTCAAAAATGTCAAATTTTGATAAGAAAAAGATAATAATAAATAAAAAAGAACACTTTTCGTCCTTGTTTGTCTAATTTGAACGCTTCAAAAACGCGTACTTAAAAATATTTGATAAATTTAAACATTACCATCTTGGATAAGTACGTGATCTCATTGCAAGTAAAGACATCAGTGACTTTTTAAAAATTAAACACTCAGTATATATCACCACCTAAGCCGTCTTGCGCCACGCCAGACCAAAATAATTTTATTTACACGCACTAATGAACACTTACCTTTAACAAATAAACAAGGCATACGCATTTAAAACCTAGATCACCTCGTTTCTAGAAAAAATAACTTTTACACAAGGTTAACAGTCCTTAAAAATATTTTTATGCTTGTTCTTGTCGCTTTAAGCGACAAAATGCATTTGTCAAGGATTATTTGGAAATTAAAGTTAACACCTAACAGAAATCATACGCTACCCCGCTAAGTCGGTATTAATTGTTTCAGCAGGTTTTAAACAAATTCGTTTTAAACAGATGACAGAGCAACCATCTTTCGCAGTGTCACACCTATATTTGAGTACGTGACCTTATCCAGAAGGTGATATTATTTGTTTGAAAATGTCGGAAAAAACTTATTACTTAACCTTTTTAGTGTAAGCATTAAATATGTTATATACTTCAGTTACTTGTGACGCAATAAATAATTTTGCAACCTATTATTCGGAAAAAAATAACACCATAATTGTTAACCAGGAAATTATGCCAAGACCTGTTTATTTAGTTTTCTTTAGCCAGTAAAGGTTGAAGCTTTATTATTACAATAAATATAATTACAGTATTAACTAAAAAAACTATTTATAAGACTGGTACTTTGTAGGTGCATCCTTAACATCAGGTGTTATTTAAAACAAATTTCTATCAATCAACGCTTACACATAGATCACCTGTTTCAACTGTAAGCTATATCTACTGTCAGGAAAATATATATTTAATATATATAGAAACGAAAGAAAATAAATCTATATCACAATGTTATGTTACCGGGTTTATATATATATATATAAATGCCTGTTTACAAATATTTATCATAACATTTGATTATTACGAATTTTATTATTTCATTTTTACAAATATTTAAATACAAAAAATAACATTTTGATAAAACAACACATTTCACACTAAAGGTATGAAAAGAACCAGTTTCAGTTTGTATATTATGAAACAGTATTTATTTTATACAAAATAATAATTAACATTAATACTTCTACGATTAAATTGCACAGTAGAAGAGAAATGTATTTAAACTTTAAGCATCGTGTACAACGAAGAGGGAACAACACGTGGAATAATGTACATCGTTTGTTACTATTCTAGAGTGGCAATCTGCCTCTTTCGTGTTCGCTGCAATTTTACTGTAATTGACTGTTACCACCATTTCCTATGAGTCACAGGCACTTCTTCTAGAAATCCAATTAGTATTTTAATTACAACATTCTTAGAAAAAATACTCGTTAAATTAAGATTTTTCAAGAGTTTTGCCTTAAATTGTTCATTACGTTTTGCATAGCCAATGTATATTTGTCATTTAATCATTAAAATATCATTAAAGGTATAATCAAAAGGTTATTTATAGACTTGTATTTGCAGGCGTCACCACATCAGTAACGTCATAATTATGTTATTTAAACATTCTGATTAATTAAATCTAGCACGAGGACCTCCTACTGTGATCTTAATGAAGTTCCAAAACATTTTTTCTTAAATTCTAAACTGTTGAGATAAAATATCTGCTCCGCAGTGTCATTTAATACCTAAATTACAATTTGTTAATTTGTGTAAACTGTGTCCGAAAGGCTTACTTTCTACCAGTTTACCTCAAATAAAATATTTCAACGTAATTTTAAAAGGAAGCCGGGCAATTTGAACAATGCTTCAGCCTATCTGATTTATAGTTAGTATTTCACAAATCGTAAACAGTCTTAAAAACTTTCAAAAAATAGACTTTTAGTAAACAAATTTGTTACAAAAACTTCATACGGGCAAGAGCATTGACCAACAATATTTTACCAAACAACGAACTATGATTGAAACGCCTATTACAGCATACTGAAAACGTATGAAGTATTTTTTTTGTTCTTTACTCTTACACTCAATAAATTTTATGACGCTCAGATCATGCAGATAGAGTTATCACTAAAATATGTCGAAAACGTATCCGGACAGGTTCATTCCCTGCTCTTAACAACTGACTCTCCGCATGTAATAGAGCATTTTTTGGTCCCTTTCTTCAAATGTATTTCTCCTCGCTACTTTCAGACTAAGGCAATGAACGTATTGTCAATTAAAAGAGTGCGCGTAGACTTTCTCAGGGGTGTGATGACTAATCGCACGACTAAAGGACGTATGGCTTGAAACTGTAGTTGCTCGTCAGTGGAAGGGTTTTGAATGGTCTCTTCAATGGCTACATATTATTCTTATTAGACGCTGCAAGTAAATAAAATTATCTTCAGAAATCAGTTAATCAGCGTTTCCCTCACCATGTGCTAAAGATATCTTTGATTTTTTTTAATAGACAATCTTTCTAGTGTTGGTCAACGGACACATTTTTGGAGCTTTTTTGTGTGCACTTTGCAGCGCTGAGAAAAAAGTGACACAATATTTGAAACAATAAATTTAAGAACAGTCAAAAAGAGAAAACATCCCATCTATTTAATACAATTTGTTAAACTATGATTATGCAAAGTGAACGTGACATAAGTGATTAAGAAGTAAACCAGTGTGTAAAAGTTTTGTCAATAAAAGCTTCTATTTAAATTGTCTAAATCCGAGAAGTTAAATCTACTTTATCCGATGGCAAGCAACTGAAATGTGTGCCTGCTTTGAAAAGAATAACTCACATTGCTCGAGCGGAAAGATACACCTGTCAATCAAATGTCAGAAAAATAAATATGCCCTATTTCAAAAAATTAATGAAACCGTAAGGTCATGCACGATTTCATTTAAAAGATTTGAGCATTTTCAATTTTTTTTTTAAATTATAATAGTTTATGCATTTGTAATAAAGATAATATGGCACTAAAAACTAGATATGCTTATGATTAAAATGAATTAATAATCTTTTATAATTGTATCAGAGAACAAGCTGGCAGTTTATAATATCACGATGGTGTATATCTGTAATTGCACAGGATTGCACACACTAGTTTCTCTCTGGTCATCGGACATTATGCTCAGTGTTGAGGAAATTTCTATTAGATAAAGTGTACTATTGAATAAATATTGTAGTAAAGAATCCAAGACCTTTCAAACTAAATTAAGATGGAAATATGAATAAAAATATGAAAACTGGAATCGCAATTTATTTTTATAATTACTGAAAAGGTTCCTACACCATAAATCAATGACATTATAGACTGCCAGTTGTCCTTCATGGTCATAGTATTATGTATATATGTTTTGTATATATGTTATTCCATGTTAATGTACGAAAATGCATACTGGAAGTTATGTAAATAAAATCTTGAAATCTTGAAAATCATACATGGTCTTATAAAGAGTTCAAAACTGTTAACGTGTTAATTATTCTTTCGCGCTGAATGCACTTGAGCTCTAAAGCTTTTCCCTCGAAGCAAAGCACACGTTATTATTTCAATTATCAAAGTGCTTACCCTTTTTCTTAGTTATTCGTTTATATATATATATATATATATATATATATATATATATATATATATATAGCCCTCGGGATTTAGTTTGTTATACAAATCGTTTTGATAAGCATGACTGATTTACGTATTAAAAAAATGACTGATGTTTAAGCGTCACATAAGACACTTTAGGAAATTAAAGGAAAATACTTTCATTTTCTGAAGTGAAAACTATTATCAGAAATTGAAGAGAATTCAGACACAAATAATTGAACATACTTTATTTGTTGACGTAGATCAGATTAAGTCTCAAAAGGCAGTCGTCAAGGTAGAAAACTGTAATGCGTTGAATTTTCAGTCCTAAGTTGCAAGAAATCACAATGCTCCAACTACCTGGATATTAGCTTTTAAAAGATATGGATTTCTGTTTATGGTTTAGTTTCAGACGTCAATTAGTCTTTTTGTATTTATGAAAATAGTGAAAACACGTAACAGTATGTACAATTATCTAGACTAGGTCTGTAGTTGGGGTAGTTCAAACCCTTTATACGTCCTCATAAGCCAACATTTGAAATGTTTAATCAAATTACTGTTGTTACATTTTTTTCCAACCTTTTTATTGACGGCTGTAACGTGTGTCAGTTTCCAAATATTTCCTTCTATTCCACTTAATCATTCAATTTCTATTGTGAAAAAGTAGAGACTGAAAGTATACTAAAATACTTCTTCGCCAAGACCAATGGCCATAAAATGTTTCATTTATTTCCATTTAAATTTTTTTTCGGCTTAGGTTTTCACTTGTTACATTTTGTTTTAGCCTCATCTTTAATATTTTGAGTCTTTATATAATTAATACTAAGTGCTTATATGCTCAGTATCTAGTCAAACATTTGTTATATAACTGATAAATCATTGTTTCTTCCAATGACAAGTCAGTGTGTTACATGCTTGATACTCAGGTGATTATTTTGTGATAGATTATCCTCTATGAATGTGATTTATCTATATGAATTTAATTATTTATTTATATTTTTTTCCAAAATTGTCTTTATTAAGGTTTGCCTCTCTGTGTCATGCCACCAATTCTAAGGACCACAATGGAAATAAGGGCGTTCAGTTTCAGTGTTGCTCTTTTTCGTGTTATCCTTGGTGTAGGTGAGCACGTCATGGTTCTCTTATGCATGATATAGCATTAAATAATCGTCATTATTTTATCCTAAGTTATGTAATATGTTACCTATGTATATGCATCCTTTGCCGAAATAAATAAATCTATCTATCTATCTAATCATTACACAATCTTCAGTAACTGAATTTACTGTTGAAATGCGAAAAATGATTGTGTGAAAGGAAAACAGCAATATAAGCCTCAGTACGTTCCTTTTGGATCCCGGCTCTTACACCGGAAGAAGAAGAAGAAGATATAGAATGAAGTAATAAATCATATAATGTAAGTGCTGATTAAAAAGTATTGTTTTGAAGTCTTCAGACTGAAAATAAAATTTCATCTCATGGAAAAATTTTAACCATAAATTGTTTTCATCCCAAATTATGAATCTTCAATTAATTAATTACAATGTCGATACAGTTCTTCTAAACAAAATTTAACTGTTATATAAATTATTGTACAATATAATGATCAATGACATTTTTTAGAAATACATTCAAAATACAACTATTTTAGACTTTAAACGAAAGTCTAGTATAAAAAGTCTTGACTTATTCTGTATTCTAAATTAATCTATTGCCAAAATACTTCATAAAATTCAAATGTTATCTAAATTATTGTACAATATAATGATCAATGACATTTTTTAGAAATACATTCAAAATACAACTATTTTAGACTTTAAACGAAAGTCTAGTATAAAAAGTCTTGGCTTATTCTGTATTCTAAATTAATCTATTGCAAAAATACTTCATAAAATTCAAATGTTATCTAAATTATTGTACAATATAATGATCAATGACATTTTTTAGAAATACATTCAAAATACAACTATTTTAGACTTTAAACAAAAGTCTAGTATAAAATGTCTTGACTTAATCTGTATTCTAAATTAATCTATTGCAAAAATACTTCATAAAATTCAAATATATATTTTGTTAAACTAGTGCATGAAATTACAATTAACTGTTTTTCTTCATATAAGTTAAGCTAAAGGTAGAATGTTAATTTACAAACATTTTTTTTGACAAACTTACTTCATTGTCATTTTCTTTTGTCCGGAGCAGTGATACATCAACAAACACAGTCAATTCCTTATTTTTGCGCACTGTATGTCAACTGTCCATGTTTGAAGCTGCAATACAATTTATATATGACGTATCACCTTGGTGTCACGAGATATTGTCATAAAGGTAAGCTGCTCATTTACACTGTGGCTGAACATCACTAATGAGAATTGTTTTCAATGCTCGTCTTTTATCAATAACCTCGTAGACCTTCATTTGTCTGCGAGTGTAATGTGGCCCTGTCCGCCCCACTGCTTCCAACCACATCTAATTACTGATTTTACTGTAGAATTGTCTTTGTAAATTGCAAGAGGATCGTCACCAATTTTGAGCTGTAAATTACAAGTTTATTCATCTGTCGAATAAAACACAAGAATAAATACCCTAGCCCTAATAAAACCTTAATCATTTCTAAATGATTGTTTTTATATGTGCTTCGTTCTTTTATTTAAGACATCACTACTAAAGACGTTTTGTTTCAAATTGATGACGAACAGAAATTAAATAGTAACTAGGGAAACCCTTTATGCCGCCATATTGTTATAGAACCTATATGTCGATGAGGCTGAATTACGTTGTCCTCGTCAGCAAGTCCACATTTCGTAACAAATCGAGATTAAAAGAAGAGCTGTCACTGGAAATTGACTTATGCCCACGAAATGTAGCTTTGAAATTAAACTAGTGTAAATATATAATTGAATATGCCTGTGGAAAAGAGATCAGACAAAAATAGGGCATGAACTGAAGGTACCTGTTATAGTGATGTTTTTCTACTTCAGATTCTTATATGAAGGTTGAAAACATAATTATATAATGAAATAGAAAGCTGTGAGTTTGGCCTTGAAAACGAACAATATTGTTTTATTCCCAACCCCTACTGATGTTTTTATATAATAAAATCCCTCAGGCGGTTTTGGAGATGTAGCTTGGACAAAAATTTAATATAGTAGTTATAGTAAAAAATGACTGCCAAAAATAATCCTACCAGAAAATCCTGACGATATGCACAGCTAGGTTTGGTGACAAACATTCCTGTCAGTGTGTAGTTTCAATGAAATCCCCCAGTGGCTTTGGAGATGAAGCGTGGACAAGATTTTAATATAGAAGTTAGAGTAAGAAATGATTAAGTGCCCATAACTCTGCCAAAAATAATCTGAGCAAAAACGCCTGACGATATGCACAACAAAGCTTGGTGACAAACATTCCTGTGAAGTTTCAATGAAACCCTCCAAGCGGTTTTGGAGATGAGGTGTGGACAAGACTTTAATATAGAGTGAAGTGTCCATAACTCAGCGAAACATAAATTGGGCGGAATCTCCGACGATGTACACTACTATGCTTGGTGACAAACACTTCTGTTAAATTTCAATGAAACCCTCAAGCGGTTTTCGAGATGAAGCGAGGACAAGATTTTACCGGAAAGACGGACGGATGGACGGACGGAAGGATAGACAGTGCGATTACTATACGCCTCCCTTTGGGGGCATAACAATTATCTTGAATTTATCCAGAGTGTGATTACATAGTTTGAATGGAAAAATAGCTTCGTCTATTTATGAAAAACTTTTTGTCACAACAATGTGACCTACTGCTATGTTGTCTGGTAGCTGGTACAATGGCAATAGTTACAAACAACGGCTCGTGTACTTAAAGGGGTTGAAAGTTAACGTACATACAATTATGCATAATTTGATTAAATATGAAACAAAATGTGTACATACTATAGTTCCCTCAAAGAAGTGTTATATCTAAGAGTGTGATTTCAGTGGAAGGGCTCCTCAACATTTCAAACAGGTTGATCCGGATTGAAAATACATGTGAAGCTATGTAACTAAATCAGTCTAATATTGACCGTAAATAGAAAATAAAAGTTTATTTATTACCATAGTATATAATAGTTTCATTTAGGAAATTTGTTCACTCAACAGATACTCATAACTAGTTGAAAAGTAAAGATTTTATGAAAGTGAAAATAGCAGCCTTTTTATTTAGCCTCGGAATTACATGTTCGCCATCTATACAACTCGCATAAATGAGCTTCATTTGTCTTACGAACGTATCAAATTACATATGATACTATTTATTTCCAATTTATTCTGTACGAAACTCTAATTCTCTTTGAAAGAGCTTTGCACTGAATCATCAGTTTAAAGCGTTTATATGGTTCGCACGTATACATTTACATATGCCACATTTCAACCATTCCGATTTTTTTTATTTGCACTGCTTTTTGGCACTCAGGTGACTCATCTTCCATACGTTTTATCAATGTGAGTGTTTCAGTGATGATCGCTAAGGCATGTATTAGAGAAGAGCAATGTGACCTAAATCACCTCGATATACCATTCTTCATTTAATTATCGATTTGAATGTCGAATTAGCTTAATGAATGGTAAAACGTACGTCACTAATTGCTAGTAACATTTTACAGGCGGGTTCTTCACCTACTTGTTCGAGCAAAGAAAAGCAAAAGAAAATACTTACAGAAATATTCATCATAATCAACAGAAAAAAAGTTATTCGCGTCAGATTAATTGACTTTATTCGGGAAATTATGAAACAGAAGGTAAACTGCTTTCAATGGAAAAGAAGACAATTGCAACAAGCTAGTCATGATTAGTGTTTTTTCTTTGAGATACCCTCTTCTGTTGAATTAACATTAAGTTCTGTGTCATGAAAATTAATTTTGCAGTTATAAAAAGTATAAAAGGTTTGATTGAACAGGATAGACATGTGAATATTATGTTAAAAATATTTGGTACACATTTGGTTTGTTAAGAAATCACCACTTACATTTAACTCTGAAACAAGGTATAAAGCATAAAACATATAAATTAATGTTAATCATGCCGAGAAAAGAAGCGGTAAGTGGTACACCTTTAAGCGAAATGTCTGAAGCATATTGGCAACTATTGGAGAATTTGAATTGTGACATTAATGCTGCTTTTTATAGCAGTAAGGTATTACAGTAAAATCTACGAAAATAAAAGTAGACCTGATGTAAAAGTGAAAATAAATATATCTTTTTGAGTTATACGAATACGATAAACTTTTGTAACAGACAGCACTTTGCGGTACTTATATGAATGTAGATTGTTAAGGAATACAAGAAACACGGACAGTTAAATAAGTCAAGAAAATGATTAAGGGGACAAATTATTCCAGGCAATTAGATCACATATAAATATCCTATTTGTAATACCGTTTCCTTACCTGAGGACAAGGTGCTCACGGCGAGCTGTTGTGGCCGACCTCTGTTATTTACTGGTTGCTGATTGCCTCAATCACTCTTTTAACTGTGCATTGACAGTTTTTTTATCCCCGCCGCCTTTTCGGCGGGGGATATGGTAAAATTCTCCGTCCGTCCTTCCGTCTGTCCGTCCGTACTTCCGTCCCACATTTTTGTCCGGAGCATAACTAGAAAAGCATTTGAGATATCAACTTGAATTTCATAGGTGGATGGATCTCAATGAGAAAGAGCGGAGTGCATACAAATAATAACTCTACCTTTCATAACTGTAGTTATTGTTCTTTGTTATTTTTCAAGCTTAATTTGTGCCCAGAGCATAACTGGAAAAGTGTGTGAGATATCAGCTTGAAACTTTATCTATGGTGAATATATCTCATTTAGGAGGAGTGCAGAGCACAATAAATGATACCTTTCATAGTTTTTGAGTTATTGCCCTTTGCTATAATTCATGCTTAATTTTTGTTTGGACAGTAACTCAAAAGTGTTTGTGATATCAATTTGAAACTTCATAGATGATAGATCTCATTGGGGAGGAGTGCTGTGCACAAGAATAATAACTAACCAAACATATTCGGCGGGGTATGGCCATGTCAACATGGCTCTTGTTCAATCTAAATTTTCAAGATATATATAAGAACAGATTTAAAATGTATTTGCGAGGCTTGTTTGCTTTATAACTCAAATATAACAAGACGGGTCATCTTCTTTCCCTTATTACAGTTTAATTAGTTAAATAATTCTATGTTTAATTACAGTCTTGTTTTTCCATCTAACAGTTTAATTAGTTTAATATTTCTATTCCGAATTACGGTCTTGTTAAGCAAGAATAATGTCATTATGGGCAAACATCACCACTTACCAAAGATTCGTCATCTCAATCTTCAATACCTTCTATTGTGAGATTAACGTTTTACTCATGTGCACGTACCAGACTATTTCTGTCTTATAAACTCCTACATACAATTTAATCCGCTTGAGGTCAAGACTTCATACTATAAATAAATTTTGATTCATACTTGCATTTGATATTAAAATAGAATGCAGTTAACATCGGTTTCGTAGAACAAAAAAGACCTACATGTATTTGTATTCTGTTCAACAAGTATCAGATCAAAGTATTTATACACAAATCTTCATGTTTACGTGTACATTGATTTAAACAAACAGTATCAAAAACTAAAACATCCTAGAAAAGAAGGCCTGATGGTCAAACATATAACAGTATGTGTGCTTTTCAAAGATGTCTAGAAAAGGATAGAAAACTAAAATAACATATATTTCCTATTGAAATTTGATCTTGAATAACATCTAATACGCATTAACTTGAAACAAAATAGCGTCAACTTTTTTGAAGCAAACCTGCCAATCTGGGTCATGTTCTATCTGTATTCAGCACAAAATTAGCTGCATAGCTGTACAAATCGCAACATAATAGATTTCACACGTGGTAGCAACTCAGGGAAAAAGATGGATTAATCTGAGCTGCAGGCCTGCTAGAATCTAGCACCTTATAAAGACCTTAAACGGCAGTTTATGCACCTTTTAGATTTTCTGAGTTTCAGCTAAGCTCATAGAGATGGAACTACTGAAGGAAGGATGATCAAGTCAAAACCATGACAGTCACAAGATTGAATGTTGAAGACTTTAAATCAAAGGCAAGAAAGTCATCATGTTACACTGTGTCTTGCACACTGAATTGTTCATAAATGCAACATTTGGTCGTTAAATATTTGCAACATCGATTTTTCTCACTACATGTATTCTCACAATTCTATTCTTTTTCTGTGCATAAGCTTTCTTCATATACTTATTTCTTCTTGTCTCTCAGTAGGTAAACAGATATTCATTTTTAATGAATTACTCTACTGAGCTATCATTATCATGATGCAAAACTAAGAGAGCTGATAAATATTTGATGCACTCGCAATAAAGTAACAGTCAAATATCCATCCAGCTGACAGAGACAGAGATGGTTTATATCTTTTTAACGCGTTTTCCAAATGAATAAATAAAAGTCCTTAAATGCAAAAAAAGATGATAATGGGACTGATAACAAAGCTAAGGTGCTAGCTTGTCGATAATGGAAATGTAAAGTTTTATAGACTATAAGTTGAGACATGCCGCATTAACCTTTTACAATCATCTAGAGTCACTCATTATATTGCTATTGCGTTTTTCTCGTGAGAAGTCTTAACTTACATTATTTTGTGTTTCGTTTTGTACGTTAGAAAATCAGTAAATATTTGCTTCAGTCATATATTTTCGAAAAGATTTACTACGTTATTACGGGAGTAAATTTGAGTGATTTTGCGATCTACAAACGGAATGTTTTGTAATTTCTTTTCACAACTTTTGTTGCCAGAGCTATGTCAGTCTGAATTACCAATTTAGGAACATGATCAACCTAGCTAAGTAAAGACAGTGCAATTTTGTTGATATATTAACTTCATTTATGTTTTTTTTTTTCTTTTCATATTTCCTTAAATATCACAAGTAGGACTTTTTCCTATTTTAAACTACCAACTGTTGATTTTAGAAGTAATACTTTTAAAATCCAAATCAATAAATACCATGTGGACAGTAGCATATAAGCGAATAACCAACTGTAATACTTTGACAAAATACAAATTGTGGCAATAAAGTAAACAAAATGGCCAATTTCTGTGTATTACTAGGTCTTATTAAGTGTACCTCTAACTTTAGTCAGTCCAAACATTATACATATAAAGAATGAATACTAAATATAAATTTCTATGTCTTTAACTTAAACACACTAGAAACAGTCTCCAATGGATTTTTTAATTGCCAGATGAATCCTCAGATAATAACACATTGCCGTTCTGGTGTGTGCATGCCCTGTTTCGTTTTGATATGTTTACAATTTTCATGCTACAATCGAATTAATTATCTACACAATAAAAATAACAAAATAAAAACACCGGCAACTAGAAACAGCTCTCTAATTCTGTTAAAGTTTGGCGTAAGCTGTAGCAATGTTTCTTTACTACCAGCAAAGTACTCATGATTCTTGATAAACACATTCTTTATCATTTTTTATCGAATTAGAAACCCAAGATCTTTCATATCCATAAAACTTTTTCTAGGTCGTGCCTCATTCTGCTCTGGAAGTCGAAATGGTGGAGGAATAAGCTCTTGTGGCTTGTTGACTTTATTTCTCAGTGTGCCTACTTGAATTGATTCACTAGATACGTCTTTATGCTGTTGATTGGAATGCATAAGCATATCTGTTCCCATAAATGGGCGTCTGTCGTTCATTGATTTGGCTAATGAAATGCTTCTACTTGTGTCGACCACGGGCTGATTTATCTGCTGTCTTGATAACTGTACTTCATGTCTGTTCTGATCAAAACTTGGTACAATTTGTCTGTGATTATTTAACAGTGGATTAAAATCGCGCACTTGAAATTTTGGTTCCATTGCATGCGTTCTTACAACAGGTTCTATTGTAGTTGTAGTGGCTGGTAAGGCTCTTGTTGGTAATGTAGTCGCTGATTTTCTGTTCATATCGTTGCCACTTCCCATTAGTAGCTTCATAATGCCATTTATCAATGCATGGGATGGGAGATCCGCAGCTTTTTTCAAAAAGTTTCTCAAGTCTGCATCTTGACCAGAATGTTCCGATGTTGTTGGTATCATCGTCGTTTTCTGTGCTCTTGTTGTAATTTCCGGCTGTACTACACTAGTTGTCGCAGCACTTATTTTAGGGTTAATTTTTTGAAAATTTTGTGTCACTTCATTTATTGTTGATGAAATGTGGAAATCTTTCTTTGTAACGTTTTTGTTCGAATTGGGGGAAGTTCCGTTGCTATCTGACAGCAAATCATGTTCAAATCTAGGCCCATTTGTTGTCTGGCCGATAAAATTAGGGATTGCTATCTCTTGTAACTGCTGGATTGGCCTATTTTGTATTCGTTGAGATGTTATATCGTTCGGTCTTGTTGTGCTTTCGATAACAGTTAAATCGAAATAATAATATGTTGTCGGATATACTTCAGTAGTAGTGACCTGTCTTGTCGAGGTGGTCGTAGGGTGCATTGTTACGATATCATTTTTTGTAATCGTGTTGCGGTCACGTGGGCGCTTTCTTTGGAATGTTGGAAGCGGGGCTATAAGCTGATCGTGAATTGCGTGTAAAAGAGGGTAAAGATCGCCTGTACAAAACATTCCTGAGAAATCGTCCATGTCTAATGAGGAAAGTGTAACACCACCAATATGGTTGAATCTCATCCAATTAATCTGTAGAAGAACAAACAACATTCAATGAGAACAATTTATTATTGCTTTTGTGAGAGATTTTAGTGATATTATCACACTCCCAGGTGACCACGGAAGTAAAATATTAAAAGAAAATGATAAATGTTTAATTATAGAAAATAGAACATAGAACTTTGCAGTAGAAAAATGTGATTCAGTAAGGTAAATTCAATTTATTTTTTATGACCTCCATATTACTGTTAAAAAAGCTGAGTCTCATGCCTTTAGCAGAAACTAGCTTATCTTTATAAAGGCATTACGGGTCTTGTTAATGATAACTATAGTTAATAAATACCAGCATATTCCAGAGAGTCAAACAAATGTTATTAAAAATCACCAGACATTTTATAGAAAAAGGCCTGTGTAACAATGTTTACAAACCAATGTTTTTTTGCCCCTAAAAATCTTGTTTATGGACGGTATAGATTGCATGAACTGTAACCGTATATTTACTAGTTGTATGATGCTATAATGTTTACATAATTGTGCAGAAGATTTACGTTTTTTGTGCTTTTGTGTATTTAAACGTCATTTCTATATGGTTTAATTCTAATGGATTATTGAAGCACTTATCAGTTCAAATTAACTCACTGAATTCGAAAACGCAAATTTTAAGATAATGAAAGCTTTAAATTCCTTATTGAACAATTTATCACAGAAAAATACAGCTGTAAATCACTGAAAGACAAATAATCAAATCCTAGCGCCAAACGCTTACCACACTACACGTGGAAAAGTTTTAAAAAAAGATGATAAAACAGAACAACACAAATGCCAACTTACGAATGCGGATTATGAGAACAAACATGAACAGCAAGCTTCAACTTATGCTGTAATAATTGTAAAAGTTAAGCACTATACCAACAACGATTATTGTAATAATAATGATAATTTTCCTCCACATACTTTTATGCATTAAGTCTGACCTCATATTGAGTATTTTTTTATTTCATTCTTTAGCAGAACTTTGAGCAGTATTTGGTCGTTTCCTTCTTCGTCGTTTAATTCTTCTTCCTCGTCTCAACACTTTGCCCTTTCTCATCTTTTCTTTTCGTTTAACTTGTTTCTGTATTTGTTTCGATTTTACCGGACTGGAGGTCGTACTAGATAAGTTTTTTGAAACGGACACCGGAGTTGTTCGTCTTAACTTTTCATTTTTCATTTTATTAACACTTTTGCTCTTTGACAAATTGTCTTTTGATGACACTGTTGTCGTGGTTGCAGAACTGTTTTGGTCTTTTCTATGCTGTTTTGGTGACTTTCCTATTTTCTTAATTTTCCGTCTAAGTATACGGACCGGTCTTTCCTTTTTTCTAACTGAAACCTTTACGTTCTGGCTAACAGTAACGACAGGTTTTTCTACATGATTTTGCTTTTCTGTAGATTTGTTTTTATGTCTGTCATGTAAAATGATATGTTCAGCAGAAAATTTACTTTTGTTATCATTATGATCAGTTTTTTCTTTAGAATGGGATTTGTCCTTGTCTGTCCTGTTTGTGGTCTTTATTTTTACGGTGCCCTCCGAAATCGATTGTTCCTTTGTTTTAAGTGATACCTCCGTTTCACTGATGTCTTGTTTCTTTTTGACAGTGACTTTTATTGCTTCTTTCTCGCCTATAGCGGGATTGTCGATCACAACGATTTGCTTTGTACTTGAATTATTGTTTTGATTTTTACCCGAGGCTTCTGAAACAATATTTGCATTTTTATTTTTTGTTGGAGCTTTACTTGCTTCCATCGCTGGTTTCTTTAATATTTTAGCACCCGACATGTGATTTCCGTTTCTCTGTTTCTTTATTATCACTTTTTTACGAATCTTTGGATTAAGGCGTCCTTTTACTTTCAGTTTCCTTATAAGCTTTACAGGAGTATTTCCATTTTTCGCATTAGCTTTAACTAGCTTTACGCTTTGTTTCGGCATCTGTTGGGTTTCTTGTATTTTCCGCTGTAGATGTTGCTTCTGTTGTTCAGATTTCTGAAATTTTACCTGATTTACGGTTTTCTTAGTAGATAAATTTATACTGTTTTCGGTTGTTGGAGGATTCACTGTTGGTGGTGTCATGGTCATAGAAAATCCCACTGTTATTGGTGTCATGTCTGTCACAGGTGCAGAAGTTCTTTGATGCTGAATAATTTCTTTACTAGTTGCTTTGAATCTGTTCCTTGCAGCCAAGTGAACTGATATATTCTCGGGTACAAAGTTTGGGTCGTTTATATCAGTCATGATTGTATTCAGAAGCGGGTAAGATTGCGTCTGACATTTATCCAGGAAGTCGTCAGTATCCAATGACCAAAGCATCATTCCTCCAATGTCATACGTTCGTGTCCAATTCACCTAGAAATGTGTGCACGTGTTGTGTATTAGTAACATAAAGATACAAAGACGAATAGGCAGTTATGTAAAGCGTTATAGATACACTGCTAAAAACTACTGTAAGTACAGACTATTACCAAAGCCGGTATTGTAAAGGTATTTTAGCTCGACAAACATATCTTGTAACGATGAAGTGTATTTGCAACTAAATCATATCACGTTTTCTGTATTCTCGAAAATACTATTTTTTCTATTGTAAAACTGGGTTTTTTCTGATTGTGAAATAAGACGGTTAATTTATTTAAATTGTTAAATAATCTATACCATTTATTGAAAGATCTAGGTAAAATGGTGTCTTTTCTGTAATTATTTTATCCACTATAATTGGCAAAACAATTTAGTCAACAAAAAAAATTGAAAATTATATTTTACATGCTTTTTGACAAATATTCCTTTTATTTATAGCACGATTAAGCTTATAAATTCAAGGTCTTCTGACGTTTACTAAAAACAGCTGATACAAAATAGGAGTATCGAAGTAAGACAGTCAACACTAATATATGTGTTAGTTTCAACAGCTTACAAACAACACAATGACTACCTGACCTCCAAACAGATTCTTTTAAAGACAAATACAAATGTGCTATACAGATTTAGACAGGCCTTGGACAACACCTTTATTTCCGATCACTTTCAGGATAGAAACTATATAAGAAACAAATTATCCTGTTAGCACAAATCAAGAAGCAGTACATGGTTACATTTCTTATCATACATTAAGTACCTTTGCTTTGACACTTTCAACATCTTCTCCAGCAATCCACTGATCTCCGCTGTACCAGTAGGCAACTTGACTAACAGGATCCCAAACTCTAGGGGCATCCGCGTACTGGGAACATCGCTGAAGATAGAGCAGGTCTTTAGAACAATAACATGCAAGTGATTGTCGTTTTTTCTGAAGTACTTAACACTGGACAAAATATTTTCTTTGTCATTCTACAAATGGAACTGTCAGTTGTCCATGGTTTTAAGAGTCAAAGACATTTTCTTGAAAAAATTTTAACGTATAGGACCCTTCTTCCAACATGAAGTACAACGAATATATAAACTATCATAAAGTGATGAAATATGAAACAAACTTTTGCTTGACTGCTAAATGTTTGATTTGTTTTATTTAGCTGGTGCATTTGATAATAATAATTGTTTTTAGTGTAAAATAATATTTACAAGCTCTACTTGCCTCATAATATGCTAGCATGCCCGGCTGCTGAGTGAACTCGCCTGCCACTCCTGGACCGGTTGTGGGAACATTGTAGTCATTATGTCGTGTTTTCCTCAGAGTAAACGTCCGTCCATACGTGGATATACCCAGTACCAGCTTTTTTCGGTCAGGGACAATTGACATCCAGTATTGCATTGCAGCGTCCTGTTTAGAAAAGTTAAGTTTTAAACGGTAGAGATATATAGAAAAGTTAAGTGACATTAAAACATATTTTCTGTTTTTCCATGAGTAGCTTAGTGTCTTGTCTCTTAAATAAGTAGATGTTGTCCAGTTTGCTGCATTTAATTACACATTGTATTATCCGTGATCGTTCTATCATCTATCTAAAATAAGTTGGTAGTGTATGTAGAAGTTTTTACTTGTATAATGTAGTGACCTGTAAATGCGCCAAAACAGAATCTGCTGAGCGAAGTGCTATATATGTTCCTTGTTCCTACCTACCACATTGATTTCTGTAGATGGCCCAAACTCTTCTTCTCTAGGATAAAGCTGGCTGGGATGTCCAGTATAATTGTCCCATGCGCCGTGTAAATCATATGCCATCACATTAATAAAGTCAGTATACCTAAAATATTAAGATATAGTAAAAGTGCAACAAATACAGGCATATCATAAAGATGAGTTGTGAACTGATATCACCTGAAGAAAGCCAACTGTTATCACATTTTGCAAAATATTTGCAATTTACTGGAATTTTCATGAATATTGCACAGTAATTGACTAATTGACCTTTTAATCGTTACCAAATGTTGTTTATATTTTGCCTAACTGAGCATAAAATACTGGCTAAATGATGCATAGTTATTTTAGACAGTTTTCTGGTTATAAGCGAAGTCACTTATGGCATTCAGTCAGATGGTGTATCAAATAGATTAGAACTCCTAAAAATGTCTGCAAAACAAACTACTCTGATTTGTTACCATCTTGCAATGTAATACTGTTAGATATAAACGTACACTTACTTTGTAATGTTATCTATTTCATACGCATCTTGAATTATGTTCTTGCTAGCAGACACCCCTGTAGTTAGAAGCAGTTGTGGTAGACCAGACTTCTTGCTCTCAGCCTCAAAGGCCTGTCGGATCTCCTGTTTACCAAAACAAATATACGGTTTTAATTGTATTGTAAATACTATCATAAATATATAATATTTAATTATTAGTTCTGAATCTAAACACAGACGTTTCATGTTGTAACAACTCTCGTTTCTACAAGAATAAAAGCAGGTGAAAACTTTGAAAGATAAAAATAAAACATGGCACCAATGTCAAATAAAGTGAATGTTTAAAGCTCTTGAAGTAAACTTGCAACAACAACAACAAAAAAAAAAAAGAATTTATCATAATATATCTTAAATTGGCTTATTTAAACAAACTTAACATTTTTTATCCTTTTTTTTGCGTAGTCGCTTCTCCTTAAGATACTAAACCGATGTTATTAAACTACATTCGAAAGGTGTAAATTGAAATCCAAGTGTAAAAACACAACGCCTATTTCTTTGATACTAAGTAAAACGCAAAACAAAGGACACGAGAAAATGATGATATCTTTAGCGAAAAGGACACTGTACCTTCAAAAGTAATGAAAAGTTAATTCTATCTTGTGGTTTGCCACCTCTTTTAGTGGGATGTTGCCAGTCGATAGTGAGGCCATCAAAGTTTCTGTCCCTGAGAAATTTAGCACTTGTCTTGGCAAATAACCGCCTACCAATCCTGCTTCCGGCCAGTTTGCTGAAGTCTTTGCTGCCCATCATCCAACCACCCACACCAAGGAGGGTCTTCAGGTTTGGATTTATCTGTTTCAAGTTATTTACACGTTGATACCTGCAAGGGTATATTGCAACAGATCACAGAATTGCTTAGCTTATCTTCTGCAATGAATAAAAATGTGTCTATTTCTTTCTGAATCGATCAAACAAAATAACATTCTATATCTCAACATTTTCACAATTTTTAGAACTGAATCAAATCATTTACATTTAATGTTAACTATTTCCATCCAGTTTCATTGCTTTGATTTGTAATTTTCAAACGGTTGTTTACATAACAAATTAGTAAAGACAAGATTCCTGCCGGTCTGAACTTCTGCAAATTGGTTTTAAGATGCATCTAAAGAAATGTAAGAATGATGAAAAAATCGTTAAAGTTAATTTGAAAAGGCTCAAGTGTGGGTCTAGATGATTTCTTTTAGTGATAAAGACATGAAAAAAACGAAACTAACATTCCCTCACTCCATGCCGATCCCTCGTCATTCCACTCCGCTGGTTCCAGTTTGTTTCCTTTCAGTTTAGCGTAGACGTATATTAAATGTGTACACAGTGTAGGATCAACATCTTCTGGTAAAAACTTCCCGCCTTCCGGTCTGTATTGTGACCAGTTTGTGTAAACACACACAACACGGTACCCAAATGTACCTGTTGGAAAATGGGGTAGGAAATAAGATTGTTTCTGCACGCTAGAGGTAAATATTTACTGAACCTAAGAAACAGAGATATTAAACTTTAAGATTGTCGAAAAAGGCGCATTGATAAAAAAGAGTAAAAAGCAAGTTGAAATTTGAAGAGAGAGGAGAAAACCTTTTAAAATAAAGTATTTTGTACCGTTACGAAAACAGAAAATGAATATATATATAATATGTGACAATAGTCATACAGTACTGATGTGTTTATAAGGTTGTCATTTTCAAGACAGCGACACACAACAGTACGCCTATGATATGTATTTTTCATTTCAGTTTTAACGAAACTACTCACACAGACAAAAACTGTCAGAAATAAAGTGTAAATTTTGCAAAACTTAAACGTTTAATGTAAACGTTCGTACGGCGTATATCACTGCGTGTAATTGCATAATTAGCATTCGTTTTAACAAAGAAAAATTGTCTTACCTTCTGTAAACAAAATCAGCAATAAAAAGACGGATTTCATCTGAAATGAAATAAAGACACAATATGTAATAGAATAGATGTGTTATATTCATAAAATGATGATAAATTTTTATAAACGTCTGTTGAAAACATCAGTGCACAGACAGCACATGTATACTTATTTCATTATCTTATGAAGTGTATAACATTGTCGACCGATGAATCTATTAGTTATGTTTAAAGTTGTCACTGACGATTTATATTTAAACAACACTCTCAATGTTAAGAATGATTGTATGCATTTTTCGCATTGGAAGGTTCTCTATATTGTGACTGGAATTTGTTCGAGTAAATTTAACATTTGAATCTGCAAGCTTAGAATCACCTGCTCTGTGACTAATGCACCAGAAAATTGACTTTTAGATAACTATTTAAGTGTACAATGTTGGCAAAGATTTTAGGGTTGACATGAAGGAATCTTAATAATACTAGCAATCAGGTTGGTCTCATCAGATCTCACACGAACGAAACCTGGGTATCATTAAAACGTCACAAACCACAAAACCTGGGTATCATTAAAACGTCACAAACCACAAAACCTGGGTATCATTAAAACGTCACAAACCACAAAACCTGGGTATCATTAAAGCGTCACAAACCACAAAACCTGGGTATCATTAAAGCGTCACAAACCACAAAACCTGGGTATCATTAAAGCGTCACAAACCACAAAACCTGGGTATCATTAAAGCGTCACAAACCACAAAACCTGGGTATCATTAAAGCGTCACAAACCACAAAACCTGGGTATCATTAAAGCGTCACAAACCACAAAACCTGGGTATCATTAAAACGTCACAAACCACAAAACCTGGGTATCATTAAAACGTCACAAACCACAAAACCTGGGTATCATTAAAACGTCACAAACCACAAAACCTGGGTATCATTAAAGCGTCACAAACCACAAAACCTGGGTATCATTAAAGCGTCACAAACCACAAAACCTGGGTATCATTAAAACGTCACAAACCACAAAACCTGGGTATCATTAAAGCGTCACAAACCACAAAACCTGGGTATCATTAAAACGTCACAAACCACAAAACCTGGACAAAACCTGGGTATCATTAAAACGTCACAAACCACAAAACCTGGGTATCATTAAAACGTCACAAACCACAAAACCTGGGTATCATTAAAACGCCACAAACCACAACGTCTTTCTTACTTATGTTTTTCCGACTTCTTTATAAGAGATTTGGAACAAGCCATCCTGATGCGGGGGTTGATTGAAATGAATCAAGTCATTTAATTGCTAACAGACCACGTGACATCTGAACAGTAATAAAAAATCTATAAGCTCCAAGAGAAAGAGGTTTAGTAATATACAGATAACAAATTTGCAGGCGGGAGGGGAGGCTAACTTTAAAAAACTTCAAACCTGTATCGAAAACTAACATTTATCAATATACCAGCTGAGTCCACCTAGTATGTTGAGTTACGCACTTCGTGACATATTCAACAAACGATGACCAACTTTCAATGTTTTAATGTTCTCGGAAGGTGTTTTCATTTTGTTAGGATAATACATTTGTTTTGAATAATTACTGGTGCGACTTTTTGACTGTTTAAGCCATGTTAAACTTATTTATATTTGTATGCGTTGACACGTAGATGATGACATGATTATATGGTGGCTGGTGAAACTATTATAATTAAATTTTGTATCTGCTTCACTTGTTTTGTGGGGAAAAAACATGTTTGTAAAATCATCTATGTTATGTGCTATTGGAACATTTTCATGTAAAAAGAACTATGTAAATATCAGGTCTAAACTAAGTAATTTTATTGTTTAACTTGCACGAGTTTTATGACATAAAAACTCAGTACGTTTTTCGCAGAGGAAATTGATTTATGAATGACAAAATTAAGTACTGTTTGAATTGTGTAAAAACCATCTTGGATAATAGGATTTCTGGAATTAACTTTATACAGTTGCCACAATATGACCTTCACCTTTTGCAGAAAACAATTACATTGCATGTAACGTATTCCTAATGAATATCTATTTTTAACTGCACCGTTTGAGATTAACTTTAAAAAGTGGGAAGTTGCACTGAATGACTGATAAGTATTCGAGATGAACGTCACTACGCGTTCATAATGATATAGATTTTTAATGCTTGATGTGCAGTTAATATGTCATAAAACAGATTTAATTAAAATTTAAGATTAAAAAGATATATATAAAATGTTGATGTTGAAACGTCTGTTTTTTAAAAGTGACATATTTGAAGTATATAGTTTATATATTTCATTGATGGTGAGAGAAATTTAGCCGTGTTCTAAAACATATTCAATTGTCGATTTTCCACTGATGCTGGTTTAAACTTTTCAGATATAATAAATTAATGTTTGACACATCTTTGGATCTACTTATCTAATTTTGATGCATGAGTTTGGAAAATTAATTAATTCTTTCTTTATTACACCTGATCTCAAACATTAAATAATAAGTCATAAATTTTCAAACATGACATAGTTGTTTAAAGAGGAATTGATCTTAAAATGTGACAAAACTGACGTTGAAACAAGGAAACGAAATATTTCTTAAGTGCATTCAAAAAGCACGTAGACACAGAAAGTTATACTGAACTTTTATTTTGATTTTATAGCAACGCTCGTGCAACAAAGTTGTAAAGAAACACTAATGTGTTACAGTTCTTCCTTTGTTAGTTCGTAAACAATAAGGGAGCAAACAGGGAACCAGCTGAACCACATTGATAGAGTTTAGTCAAAATAACAAAAACTGTGTTATGTTAAAAGCTAGTTACAGTTCACATGCTTGCTTTATTTTTGGCAAAGAATAAAATAAAATTTCATCGTTTTAGTTTTTCTTATTAAAAGTACTGCCATTCTGTATTTATGCTATCTGAATTAATACGATGATCGTCTGTGAAATAAACTACTTACATTTGTGACATATCCATTACAACACATAGATAACCATGCATTCGCCATAAATTCTATAATAAAATGCAATGTATGGACTAGTCCATTGACGTCGTTTACAACTTTGCATTTGTCATAACTGACATATCGTAAGTCAACTTCGTGCGTTCATTGGACCATGACCACGTCTCATTTGCATACGATTTGCATAGACCACAAGGCTTGTAATTTTTTCATTGTGACAACATGAAGATCTGATAAGATGAATTCGAAAGTTTCTGTCAGCTTAGACCACTCCATGATTTGTATGTTTGTCAGTTATTGTTATTTTTTATTTGTTTATTAAAACTCGGAAGAAACAATAAACCTTTGTTGGCTATCTCTTGTAATTCATATTTGTGTATATTGTAATACCTGTGTTTGTCAGTTTTATTTCTGCGTAACTGATGCTCACTACATCACTTACTAACGCAAACAAGACGACATTAATCTATCAGAAAGATACTAATTAATTATTTTACTATCCCTATAAAACATTTACATGCATAACTGATTACGTGAAAAAGAGGCAAGATTTACGTATATTTCTATTGTGTTTAGAAAAACAAATCAAATAAGAATTATATCGAGTAATGACATTTGCTACCTGTGTCACGATAGACCAAGAGTATGTTCTATATATTTAAGTACTTGATTACTAACTAGAATGCCGTGTGACGTGAAAGACGGTATGGCGTTTAAGACCATGTGACGTTTAAGACCGTGTGACGTTTGAGACCGTGTGACATTAAAGACCGCGCGACATTTAAGGCCGTGTGACGAAGAGCGTGTGATGTTTAACACCTGTGACGTTTAAGACCATGTGACGTTTTAGATAATCCTCCTCACATAGAGCTAAGATGTTATGATTCTGGTGTACGTCTTTACTTCAGCTTCAAAAATGATCTTTACAATATGTACGCTTAGACATATATAAGAATTTCAGCTCTGATAACATGGCAACATCTGCTTTCATGACAGTTCTTAGCTCCTACAAGGAATTATTATCAAGACAATGCATGAAGTATCATCCCTTTTTAGCTCACCTGAACCTTTGGCTCATGGTGGGCTATTGTGACCGGTCTTTGTCCGTCGTCCGTCAACAATTTCATTCAAACGACATCTCCTCTGAAACCTCAGAGCAAAATTTAATGAAACTTGCCTGGGATGTGCCTTGCATGAAGCTCTACCAAAGTTGTTCAAAGAATTCAATTCCATCAAGAACTCTGGTTGCTATGGCAACTTAAAGGAAAAACTTTGAAAATCTTCTTGTCTGAAACCACAAGGCCCTGAGCCTTAAGATTTGGTATGTAGCATTGTGTAGTAGATATCTATCAAGTTTGTTCAAATTATGGCCCTGGGGTCAAATTTAGCCCCACCCCGGGGGTCAATTGATTTTACATAGGCTTATAAAGAAAATATTTAAAAATCTTCTTCTCAGAAACCACAATGCCTACAGCTTAGATATTTGGTATGTAGCATTGTCTAGTAGATGTCTACCAAGTTTGTTCAAATTATGTTCCCTGGGTCAAAATTGGCCACGCCCAAGGGTTCTCTTGGTTTACATATAGTTATATAGGAAAAACATGAAAAATCATTTTTCTCCGAAACTAATACTAAGGCCTAGACCATAGATATTTGGTGTGGAGTATTGTGTTGAGAACCTTTACCAGTATTGTTTATATGTTGGCCCCGGGGTCAAAAATGGCTCCGCCTCGGGGCCCTTAATATGTAAAAAGGGCAATCTTTAAACATCTTCTTACTGGAAACCTCAATGCCTATAGCTTAGATATTTGGTATGCAGCATTGTCTAGTGGACCTCTACCTAGTTTGTTTGAAAAATGTCCCTAGGGTCACTATTGGGCCCGCCCGAGGGGTCACAAGTTTTAAATAGCAGTATGAAGAAAATCTTTAAAAATCTTCTTGTCTGAAACCACAAGGCCTAGAATTTAGAATTTGGCATGAAGCAAGCTTTATGAAGCTTTTTGAAATTATTAGATTAGGTTAAAGGTCACGGAGGCTAAAAATAGATTTATCTACTTTACCTCATAAAGCCTTCATTTATAGACCAATATCTTTGATATTCAGTATATAGGTTCCTTGCATGGACGTCTACCCATGGGAAGGGTTTGAGGTCACTGGGTCAAGGTCAATGTCACCATAGCTTATAACAGATATTTCTAATTTCTGTCATAGAGCCTTTATTTATTGACTGATATTTTACATATTTGGTTTGTAGGTACTTACATATTTTCAATTAAAAATGAAATACTGCTTAACAGCAAACCTACAGCCAAAGTACTCAGGTGAGCGATCCAGGGCCATCATGGCCCTCTTGTTTTCTTTTCTTCTCTTTTCTTTATTTTTCTTTTTATGCTCAAACACAATGTTGTACTGTGGCTAGTCCCATGGAGTATTGTCTGGTCTCAGAACAAGGTCAAATCTAGAGGCAAAGCAGAAATGACAGCTGACATCTAGCAATTTGTAACTTGCATCTAGCAACTAGCAATGGGCAAATGTCAACTGTATGGAATGCCCGCGTTGACAAGATACGTGTTAGTTGCTAACTGCCAATAGCTATTTGTCAAATGCTGGATGATATTTGCTAGTTGCAATTCTTTTATTGCCATTCAACTGCAGGAATTGTGCGTGATGCTGCACGATGTTTTTAATCGTGTCATATTTTTTTTATTTATGTAATATATTGGTAATAATTTTAAATGTTTTAGCTTTTATGTAACTAGACAATTATTACTTTCTTAAGCAGTAGAATTTAGCAACTCTAACAGTTAACAAATAGCAATCACGAGTAGAAAATGGCCACTAGCAACTTGTAGTAAGCATTTTGCAACTGGCAATTAGCAAATGACCACTGGCAACTTACTAGCAGATAAAAACTTGGACTTGGGCATTTCATATTGTGCAGCATTATACACATTTTCCGCAGTTAAATGGAAATTAGGCCTATGGAAGAGCAAATAGAAAATATTAATCAGCAATTTACAAAGAGTATTTGGCAGTGAGCAGCTAACTATAAGCATGTCAACGCGGGCATTCTATGCCAAACACAGAAACTTCAGAAACTATTTCATTTACTCTAATTAATATTTTAACCTTTCAGGCATAGGGAGGAGTTTCACTAAACCCTGCAGCGCAAGAGTTTTATCACACATCTTTCTCACGCAGTATGACCGAGTTCCATGTACAATGATACCTCTGACTTTGCTTATTTCATTTCTTATTCAGTCAAAACTTATTTATTCTAATCGATTTGGAATCAAAGTCTCCCAACTAGATAGCGAATGTGTTATATTTAATCCAAGAATAGATAACTATCTCTGGTCTAATGCGACGGTTTTGTTACTTTAAACATTGCTAAATCACTTTTCCAAAATTAACTTCGACTTGAGTTTTCAGTGGTTTGGTCGCAATGTTAATGTAGTTCATCTGCACATCATTTGTAGCAATCAAATATATATGAAGTCATGCTCTTAAGAATGTTAAACTGTTACAGAAGTCCCAAAAGTCTACTGTTGTACTCTTAATTTTTGATTGGTTCACGACATTATATAAAATACTTAAACTGTCCTTCGTCACAGAATGTGACCAAGATAGCTAGCTAAGTGTTTACGTCACGTTTTGAACTTGTACCAGATTACAACGCTTTCAGTCTCTCGAACAGGTTAGTGTGTTGGAAAATATATTTCTAGATATTTTTTTACCTCGAGGTGTGACTGAAAGCGTCCACATATATGATTTTATTCATTCACAAGTGTGATGTTCACGATGCTATAGTAACATAACACCATCATAACTGTAGCTCACAGCACGTGAGCAAAATAATTTGTTTACCTATCTTTAAAATATACCACGTTTTCAAATTTGTCAAAATTAATGATTTTTTTCCTGTAATGTGATAGAACCTGTGATTTATTTAGACAGAATACTACGACGTTAAAATGCCTAAAAGTTGTCTTGAAATATCTGAATTGATTTCGTCTCTCAAGATGGCCCTTCTACACAACATTTCCATTATACTCGTATGGATCGAGTTTCATCTTTCTTTTAATAACGGGTATCTAGACACCATTACGACATGTTTGTTTTTCTAACTGATGGTTTTTAGAAGTCCTGTGATATACGAAGGTTTTAAACAGTAAAAATGAAGAAGAAATGAAATCTTATATTTCCTAAAGACTGCAATTATTGTTGCCATGGCGACCAGCAAAGTTAGCACAGGCCTTGGTCAGTCTGTATGTTTGTACAATTTGTAGGTAAATTTGAAGTTAGCAGCATGAAAAGTATAAATATGTCAATCCAAATTGACAGACAGACAAGTCTATATTAAACAAATTAGCAGAAATAGGGCCCATAAGCTTTCCATGACACTGACACTTAGATAAGCTACTTAATAGTATGACCTTTGCTGTAGATTTAAATTATCACACACAACTCTGTTACAAATTTCACAATTCATCAGCTCGATAAACCTTAATTACTCTATTATTAATCAGACAGTAACAGTTTTACAGATCATTTAATATAATCACATCTAAAAGTCATAGCCGGCAGTTATAATGACATTAGATTATCTAAGAAAGGAAATAGCCATCATCAAACTATATCAAGTTTATATTTGCAATATGGTATAATAACAGGAGTATAACTAATGACTCAAAAACGGGTAGGAGTAAAACTAATGACTCAAAAACGGCTGAAATCCTAGAAATTGACATCAGAAGCAAAATGTACTCTTTATATTGTTATAAATTACATGTATAATTTTGATAAAAAGGAACATGTATATTTTTTGCTATGGAAAATATCAAAGGTCTAAATTAGTGATAATACTGACAGGAAGTTCTCTAGACTCAGAAGAATTTTACGCTATTGCTGTGGAAACTGGCGATTTGTGGGTTTGAAATATGATATTATGACGCACATTTTTTGTACTCTTAACATAACACTGCATAATTACATAGCATAAAAAATAAGAACTGTAAAACAGAAAAAGGTTATCTTATTATTTAATGAAATTTGGTAGATCTCTTTGCATGCAATATATCAGTTTCGTTAATAGCAACTTGTTCCTTAATCAACTAAAAAAAGAAAGAAAGAAATATTTTATTGCAATATAAAACTCTTACAAGAGTCATTAGCAAAACATAATAATCCATACAAAGTGTGTACATAGGCACATGGTGAGATGATAATAATAAATCTGCTAGTGGTGAAAAGATAAATTTAAATAAGAAAAAAATGTTTCAGTTTTCATTTTTTGGTTGTTGAAAATATACTAAAATTGACTGTGATACAGAAGAAACAAAAATATACTGTATTTCAACATGTGGCACTCTGTCGTGTTCTTGCAATGGTCCAATGGTCAGTCTTTAGCTATATACTGTGAAGGGAATACATTTAGGTAAATACATTGGTTGTTTGTTTTATTTTTCAAAGAGAGAATACAAATCAGTGCATGTTTTTCAGTTTTCAGTGTCACTTTAATCAGTTAATTAGAACAGAACAGAACAGAACTTTATTTCAGATTTGTACATAGTACATCATCTTCAAAACAATTACAAAATGTAAATACATATTTTACGTAATAATGGACACAAGAATATAAAATTCATTTGCATTCATAAACAACCATACACTACATGTGTTTGGAGAGTAGAAGAAAATTTTAGAATACGAAAAATACGAAAAGATGCTGGATTTAACTTTCATTCATATTAATATTATTTCTGGATTTAAATGCTTCTCGAATGAATAAAGCTAAATTACAAAGTTTTTTCTCATCACGGCACGATATTAGTTCGTTGAATTTGAAAACCGATGGTCTTACATAAAAACGTTGATCTAAGTATCTTCGTCTTAAATTTCTGTAAAATGGACATATACAGACAAAATGATAGATATCTTCAATATCATGTAAGTTACAGTATAAACACATTCGTTCGTGTCTAGGTAATCTGTTTTGTCCAAACCTACCTGTATGTATACGAAGACTATGTGCAGAAATACGTAGTTTGGTGATAAAGAACCTTAAATCATTAGGGACTAAATCAAGATAAATTTCATAAGCAAACTGATTTTTAAATTGTTTATACTCTTCGAGAACGTTATTGCGATCCACCGATGCAAACCATTCCTGCTTATAACAATCAATGACCCTTTGTTTGAAAAGGACTGGAAACGACTTAGTATTATACACACACATATAGGTATCAATATTACAAAATACATCAGAAAAACCATAGTCATCTAACAACTTTTTCACTTTACTGACCCAGTTTGTATGTCCAGACATACTATCTTGTAGAGCTAATTTATACAGTTTAACTATAATTATGTTATTTGATTTTAGAATTTTACACCAGTATTTGATAATTCTATAAAAACGAGAAATATATAAGGGATACCGTTCTAATTCACCATATATTGCAGAATTACTGGAGTTTAATGGTACCTTTAGAATACGTTTGCAAAATTTCAGATGCAATTTCTCAAATTCTTTAGCTTTATTAAAACCAGTAACTTCACAACTATAGTTTAGAATAGAGCCAACGAATGAGTCAAACAATTGACATAAGACTTTAAGTTTCAGTGGTAAACAGTTACAATTAAATAGCAATACATTCATTGCCTTCAGTGCTTTGCCTGACAAATATTCAGTATACATAGTAAATTTACCGTTATACGAGAATAATGTACCAAGATAACTAAAATTGTCAACTATTTCTACGTCAGTGCCATTGTACGTCCAATTTTCATCTCTTTTCAAACCACCTCGTTTCCTAAATACCATGATTTTTGTCTTAAGTGTATTTACTTCTATGCCCCATTTCATACAATAGATATATAACTTGTCGAGATGATTCTGTAATTCTTTAGGAGTTTTACCAAATATGGCCATGTCGTCTGCAAAGAGTAATATAATTAGCACTATATCATCGATTGTCAAGCCACTGTCAATACTGTCTTGTAAGAATAATTCTAAATCTTCTAGAAAAAGGGATACTAAGATGGGAGACATTAACTCACCTTGTCTCAAACCAATTGAGTACTCAAAAAAATCCGAATAAGAATTACAGTGTTTGATGCATGACTTTACAACGTTATACATATCTTTAATGATGCATAGGACTTTCCCTTGAATACCAGAATTGTAAAGCTTAAACCATAATGCATTTCTATAGATAGAATCAAAGCATTTCTTTAAATCTATAAACCCTACATACAAACGCTTATTATTATTCAAGTAATGTTCAATCAACGTATTTAAAGCAAATATAGCATCAGTTGTAGCACTGCCCTTTTTAAAACCAAACTGAGCTTTACTTATACAATGATTTTCTTCACAAAACGACACTATTCTATTATTTAAAACAGATGTAAATAGTTTTGACATGCAGCTTAACAAAGTTATGCCTCTATAATTGTTAACATCATTTTTATCCCCTTTCTTATGTAATGGTATAATAATACCCTCTCTCCATGAGTCTGGAAAAGTTCCAGAATCTAAAATAACATTAAATATGTCACAAATATAAGGTATTAAAATATCAATTGATTCTATAAAATATTCATTTAAAAGACAATCTTTTCCATAAGCTTTATTAGTTTTTAACTTATCTACTGCTTTCAAAATTTCGTCCGCACTTATCGGCCGATCAAATTCATCATTCACAGAATTACTATAAAAATTATGGTTTTTACAGAATGTCTCAGACTGGACATTTTGACAAGTAAAAATATCGTTTTCAAGATTAGAAAAATATTGAAAAAAGTCATCAAGAGACAATGAATTCTCTGTCCTAGATTGCTTCTTTTTAAAGTACTTCCAGAACATTTTTGGCTTACAATGCTTCTGTTTTTCAATATCTTCCAATTTTTATGCATGAAAGATTTCTTCTTTTTTTTAACTAAATTCTTATATATCTTCTTACGTTCACAGCAGTATATTCTACTTACGTCCGTTTTACAACGATTAAAATCCCGTAATGCTTCTAGATAAACGTTTCTAGCATTAATACATTCGCCATCAAACCATTCGGCATTATTAAACTTAGGTAAATCAACAAAAGACACACAGTACGATGGATTATACGTTTTTAAAAAATAATTATCGGCAATTTTTTTCACAATATCTGTAAACCCAGATACAACCTTATTTATACAATTTTTTGTTGGCTCAATATTTTCCAACAACTGATTAAAAACAGGTAAATGCCCAATGAGATCTGACCTAAAGGCATCACGCTGATTAGGCGACCATTTATATTTCGACATAAAAAGATTTTCTTTACACTCAATCATGGTATTGCAACATAGCGAGAAAATAATAGGTGCGTGATCACTCCATTCATTCAAACTGTTCACACTAAAACTCGTGATTTTCGTAAAATTGCTTTCTTTACATAAAAGGTAATCCACCACCGACGCACCATTATGCGAGATGAAAGTAAACTGACCTTGATCATCTCCGATTCTACCGTTAACAATTCTCATGCACGTAGATTTACATAACCCTAATAACCTTAATCCAAAACTGTTACATTTTTTATCAAATGAGGCCCTGCTACCATTTAAATCTGGTATATAATCTTGATCATCAAAATACTCATTTACATTGTCATGCCTAATAAAATCGTGTTTAAGACCAACCCTGCTATTAAAATCGCCACAAACATATACGTCACCAAGTTCGTCATAATAACTAATATCATTTTCTAGTAATTCGAAGAAATCCACATTTGATACATTGTACATAGGCGAATCTTCATTCCATAAATATATACCACCTAAATAAATATCTTTACTGGTTTTAAAGAATAAATGATCGAGTTTAAGCCATATCATAGAGTTATAATCATTTTTGATAATTTTTATGCCGTTTTTAATAGACTCTTTATAATAGACTACAATTCCGCCGCTACATCGCCTCGCTTGTCTATGTTGAATATGTCTATAAAAGTTATGGCAAACATAGCCATTTAGATTAAGTTTACTCTGAACAGAAGTCCATGATTCAAACAAGAATATAATGTCATTTTCAGCAATAATATTTACAAATTCACTACAATCCATTTTAGCCTTCGATAGACCATTTACATTCCATGACAGTACTTTAACTTCACCCTCCCCGACTCCCTATTCTCTCACAGCTCTACCATCTATGTACAAGGTATCGTATGCTATCCAAGCTCTCTTGCCCTTCTCTCTGGCTGCTTTTAACTTATCGCCCAGTCTCCTTCTTTTCTGTATCACCTCCTTTGGAAACTGCTCACCTACAAAGTATGGCGTACCTTCTAGTGTCTTCCACTGTTTCCTTACATATTCTCTGTCCTTAAACTCCAAAAATTTCGCGACTATTTTCCTGCATTTTCCGTTGATCTTTGGTCCAATCCTGTGCACTCTCTCTAGAACCATTCTGTCAACTGCTTCCTTAGCTATTTTCATTTTATCTACCATAAATTCACGCAAGGTCGTTTCAGCTACTTCAGTAACCCCCGGATGAGCCTCTGGTATGTTTGAAAACAACAAGTTATTCCTCATCGACTGTGCTTGTAAATATGTCACTTCTTCTCGCAATAAATCCCTCTCCTTTTCTAAGGTAATTACTTTATCATTCAATAATCCTAGAGAAAAGTCTGTACTTTCAACCTTCTCTTCAACAACTGTAACTCTATCTGACACTTTCCTACTTTTGTCCTCCAATGCGACCCATAGCTTCTTGATCGCAGTATCAAATCTATCAACTTTTTGTTTTACCTCCTCTAAGGCATCAAGTCTTCTGTTTATGTTACTTAGTCGGCATTCGATACCTTTCAAACAAGACATCACATCAGTCAACGACGGATCTGATTTCTCCTGACTATTACTCCCTGACGCCATGTTTGACCTCGTGTTGCTGTCAGTATATATTGCTTCAGAAGATGAGTCTGTTACAGACACGCTGTCATTTCCGACGGTCAAATCACAATCACAATCGCTATAAAGTATATTGTTTGTTTTATTCAAAATGTCACTCACCGAAAATACACCCTCAGACTGGCCTCCTTTAGTATTCGTTTTCTTCTTCCTTTGTTCACAATCACTATCACTACTACCTTTTTTCCTTTTATGTTTCTTTCCCATCACAAAATCATGGAAATTTTTACTCCCGATTACTCCATATTATCAAATACAACACTATGTCCCAAAATATTTAAAGCCAATAGTTGTAGAACACCATAAACTTAAGAGCATATTCAAGTTTTTTTTCTATAAATACGGGATTTATTTTCATCGAGTAGTATGAAAATAAATATTTCACGAGCCACGAGTAAAATATAATAATTTTCATACCACGAAATGAAAACAAATTCCGTATTTATAGAAAAAGCTTGAATTTTCTGTTTATTATATACTTTCTCTATTTTTTTTGACCTAACGATTCGAAAGAATTCCCCTTTAATTTTGTGTATTGGCTGAATTTAGAAGAAAGTAGTCCGGCAAGACACCAGTGAAAATACGGAAAATATGTTTCACTGCAGTGAAAAATAAATTTTTACAGTGAAAATACGGGAAATGAAAATACGCATTTTATGACATCAATATTTCTCATTATTGCATTTATAATTATATAATAAAGTACAATTATTTACAAATGGTATTAAGATAAATGCAACAGCAGGATATTTAAGATAGCTAACATGGAAGTGTCTTAAGCTTTATTGCTTTATATAATGATCATTCAAGATATTTAGACAGTCACAAGAAAAGGTGCAGTTTTGAAATATCTAATATGTTCACTATTTCTCTTATAAATAAACACACTTTTATACTCCCGGAAGGAAGGCATATAGTTAGTTCAAAGTGCGTCCGTCTTTCCTTGAACAGCATCATTTTAGTTCAATTTTGACAAAAACTTACAACAAATGTTCACCACATTGAGATGACGTGTCCTGCACATGACCCGAGTTTCTTTGATTAAGGTCGGACACCATTGTCAAAATAAAAAAATGCTGCAAGCTTGGTCGTTTTCGCCCTGTAACTCTGAAGCACAAGCAAAGGCTTGTGAAATAACTTGGCCCAACTGTTGACTAGATAGAGACTTCAAATCAAAAATTCTGCCTACGTATATTTGCCAGTCCGGCCTGAAACATAACATGATTTTGAACTAGTTTGGCATAAATATATGGCATATCAATCCAACGTGTCGCATATATGTCTGTCTGTCTAAAATCTGAAATCTGTTGATGGCATAACATTACCAAAATTCTCAATTAAAACTTTCGTTTTTTTTACTGTATAAATCCTTTAAGTTTTGCTTTTCATTCAAACGAAACCATGCAGTTTTGTTACCGACTAAATAATTTCTTAAGTAATAGAATTTTCTGCTTCAACTTTTCAGCTGCGAATTATCTTTATTTTTGCAAGACTGCACAGGTAACTCGGTCTTTTAATGTGGATATAAGAACAACTGTTACTTATTTACAAATAAAATACATGTAGCGACTGGTAAGTCTAGAGTCCAAGGCGAGGGTGAAAACAATTAACTATAGTGGTATATGTATAATAAATAAGTAAAGATGTCTGTCAAATGTTTGGCTACAATCCTAGCATTGAGAATATATCACGGTTGGAATTAACGTTTCTTCGCCGTGAACTTTGTGTTGGAGATCTATCTAAATTATTGTCAAAATTTGTCAATCTGTTTGTTCTTTGTGGTCGTTGAAATCGTGTTGTTAAAATATTTCTTGTACTTGGTGCTATTCGGGGTGTAAATCTTTGTCTTTGCAACGTATTTCTTAAACTTGGTGTTCGACTTCTTGTGACAGGGCTCCGTATAATTTGTCTTCTTTGCACATTTGGTTGCAATACAACACGCCCGCTTTGTAAAAGTCCGCGGACAACATCTCTCCCTAACCTATTTACTAAGTGTCTTAACTGTGCAATTGTTATGTAAAACACACGCGACCCTCTTGACGACTGTGTTCGCCGTGGTTCACTAACTTCTGCGATACGACGACTGTTTATCTGCGGAACAAGTCCATTACCAATTAACTGGTTGTCAAATTGGGCTGTTGATTGACGCGATACTTGATTGTTCACGTTTTCAACCCTTGGTCGTAATACCCTCATATCTGTCGGTTGCGTAGGTATCCTTGCAGCTGGAACTGGTGTGCCAATGTTAGAACCAAGAATGTTCCCAATGTCGAGTTCTCTTAACACAGTTTCCGGACGAAGGTTATTTCTTGGCTCTGGGATAAGGACTGTACCAGATGTGGGAACACTTGTTTGAAGGTTTGCTAAAACCTGCGCTAAACTGTCGATATTATCAATTGGAATAACAGCCTCTACAGTACCACCCGGTACTATGCCTTGATTGTGATCTACCACTGACATGATATTTCCGTCAGCTGGTAACGGAATAATGTCAATTGGTCCACGCCTCAAAAGGTCGTGAATTGTTGGTGACACAGAAGATCTGGACGAATCAGATCCTAAGTTTATACTGCTGCTTTTCGTTGAATTTGAAGATGAGGAAGAGGACGAAGAACTGCTATTGCTACTTGAGCTTGAAGAAAACGAAAAGTTTAGTCTCGGTCTAGATGGAGGAGCTGGGCGAACGGAGGCGAGTCCTATATCAGAATGGGCGGCCGCAGCTACAGGTATATCGAGCCCAACTGGGGGAATGGCCTGTGCTATTATTCCCGAAGCCGGTTGCTCAACAACTGGTAGAGATCCAACCACCACGGGAACGTTTGGCGCTGGAGAACCAAAATCTTGTCCGAAAGCCCCGCTGTTGATAGACTGAGAGATGCTTGTTGAAGGTCCTAAGGCTGCAGAAACCGAAGTATCCGGCAACACTATAGAAGAATCTGGCACGGATACAGGTCTCATATCGACAACTGCTGGTGCATGTGAAATATGTGAATGTTGTGGTACTGATAAAACGGCAGGTTCGGGTGATATTTGTGGGAAAGTATTTGTTAGATCCGGAATCTGTTGCGGCACTGATAACAATGCAGGTTCGGGTGATATCTGTGGTAATGTGTTTGAGAAATCCGTAATTTGTTGCGGAAGTGGTATCATTACAGGTTCTGGTGATATTTGTGGTAATGTGTTTGATAAATCCGCAATTTTTGGCTGTACTGGTATCATTGCAGGTTCTGGTGATATCTGCGGTAATGTGTTTGATAAGTCCGTAATTTGTTGCGGTACTGGTATCACTGCAGGGTTTGGTGATATTTGTGGTAAAGTATTTGATAACGGTGGTTCTATTATCGAACTTCCGGACAGCCCTCCATTTAAAATTTGATTATTGCCATGCACAAACTCAAGAGCAACAGTACCGAGGGAGTTACCCGCTGTGATATTTGTTAAAGCTGTGTCTGCTGTTTGAGCTACAATCACTGGAGGTGGTGGCTGATTGTTAGCTAAAACAGGGCTGTCTAATGCTATAATGTCAGAAACGGGATTTTGCATGTGCACAGGCATAACATCCATCGGAGTTTGGATACCTGCTCCAACCTGAGAGGCAAAAAGATCATTATGTGTTGGCAAGGCGATGTTTAATTGATTTCCCAGAACATCTGACTGTAACGGTGTAACAGATAAATGACTTGGATCACCCATGCTTCCATGAAAAGAGGCCGGTTGCACTTGTTGTGTCTGTGTGTTTGTTGTTCCATGGTTTTTATGACTAGGTTCTGCTTTTGGTGGCAAAAGTTTTGTTCTTCCATTTAATAGCAATTCACCAATAGCTTGAACGGCTGCGTTGGTGCCCGAATTTGACTGAAATACTGGCGGCGGTGGGGGCGGGGAAATAGTTACTCCAGATCCTGTAGATAATGTGAATTGTAACTTTGGCTGCAAGGTTTTTGGTGATGCAGTCCTAGTGAGTATTGAAGAAGTACCTGTTAGTCCTGGAGAAAGCGTCTGTGGTATAGAGCTACTTCCGCTTGCTCCTGCCGTATTCATAGTTTGCGCTTTCAATGTTGTTTTACTGGAATCAGGTATTACACCTAATTCCTTGTTTATAGCTGTCAGTAAAGGATATGGACCCTTGTTACAGAATTGTCCCGAAAAATCATCAAGAGCTAGTGACCAAACCATGATTCCACCAAATTTATTTTGCTTCATCCACCGAACCTGAAATGTCGGACACAAAACGTTAAAATATTGGGGCACAAAAACATTTCTCCATTTAATACACTTAGTATTTAAATAATGTTTTAAATGTTAGTTTGTAATCGTTTTCACATTTCCATAGTTTCTTTAATTGTATCGTGTTACTTTAGTATACATGTGTTTAATATATTCATATTAATTATAATTTATTATTATATGCACAATGTATTACTACTTCTAAAAGTCGTTTATACGTTAAGCGATTTCTTTCAGAGCAATAAAGCTTTCTTTGTAAGTTTTTGTTGGTATGTATGCGATCACATTTTTCTTTCTATTTTTTTTCAAACCTCCTACCTTTGCAACAACGCTTTCTTCATCATCATAGCCTACCCAGAGGTCACCAATATGCAGGTACGGTGCTCTGTGCTCAGCTTGCCACACCCGAGTGGCCCCTTTCTGTAACTGTTCGCACACCTAAATAAACATAAGATAGAGACATAACACTATTCATTTGTATTATTTTGATGCATTTTCTTTAGTTTAAACAGGATGAAAATATTTTGTTTTAAATTTACGCACTTGGTTTTAAAACAGTAGGACCTTTATGTGTAGAAATTGGCCAGTTTGTACAACAAACGGAATGAAAGTTAGTTGAAACTATGAGTTATTTGTACAGTAAGAGCGAGATGATTGAACATTATGTGAACTAGGTGTTCTGGGAAATCATTTAATAAAAACTATACCTCATAGTATGACATAAATCCTGGCTCTCTTGTATATCTGCCGGCCACACCAGCACCCACGGCCGGAGCACCAATACCGTTGCTTGATGGTGACTGGAGTTTAAAACTTCGACCATACAGTCCAATACCAACAACTAGTTTATGTTTGGGTGCCCCTCTCTGGGCCCAGTATTCAACGGCCCACTTCTGTTAATGAAAATTATAACATAACTTCAGAACGTAAATAAGGCAAAGGTTTTCAAGTTACTGAAGAAAAATTCGAACTGAGAAACAGATCAAGAAATCCATTTCCTGAAAGAAAATTTAAAGGGACGCAATTCAGCCTCTATAGAAATTGCTAATTACCACTTGAATAACGTCCCTTGTCTGAACTACGAGTGCTGAAGGGGAAAATAAATATGTAGACACAGATATGTAAAACTCACGCATCTGAGGAAGTTGTACTATAGTCTCAAATTCACAAATCGAGATATGCAACAAATGTAGAAGTAATCAAAGGAATTTAAACTATTTTAGATGTTGACAAAACAGATTGAAAAAATTACCACATTGAGTATCGCGCTATCAGCATTCTCGGAGGTCCTGCTGAATAAAGGACTGTTGTGTCCAGTTACAGGTTCCCAGGATCCATGTAGGTCATAGGTCATGATGTTTATAAAATCAAGGTTCCTACAATAGACACACGTTATGAGTTAATTTTCGGTTGTTTTTCACATGTATTTTAATGAAAAACCAAAGTCAGGAGGAAGTAACTTATTTGTACGGTCACAGTCCCTTTCATCTAAATGGTCTAATTTGTTTGTCGTTTTCTTTGACATGGTAAGCAAAGATCTAGATACCACAGATAAAAAATTCCTTTATGAGCCAGTGGAACACACCGTTTAAGCACACGACAAGCCAACTTTTCAATTCTTCGATTCTGGTCCGCTTTTGATAAGGTAGAAGGCACGCTTTATTGCATGATGTAGATTGTTTTCATCGGACCTAAATATTTATGGCGATATCTGAGATATAAATCATTTTCAAAATCGTATTTACCTGCAACAAGATTTTTTGAGCTTTGCACAATTAGCCAGTCTCAGATATTTTAGTATTTTAGGGCAAATGATTTAACCATACGTTATTTTGATCATGTTTCAAAGTTCAAAATAATGTAGGCTTGTTTAATGAGTACCTTGCAACATTTGGTATGTCATATCCGGCGTCGATGTTAGATTTCCCAGCTGGCACTGCGGCAGTAAGAAGAAGTCTTGGTCTTCCGGTGTGGTAGGATTCTTGTTCAAACGCTTGCTTCATTTCCTGTCAAATCAAAATGGTTTACATAATATCATACTAGATTATAAACATATTTATCATAACACTTCAAGCCCTTTGTTTTCATTTGTATTTCATAGTTTTATGCTCGTTGTCTTAAACTGAAGCAAATGGTATGAATTCTGTCAAATTTGAGATCGTCTGAGAAAAGACAACTAGGAGAAAGATAAAAATTTGATTTACTCCTTATAACGTGTAAGTTAATCTCGGTATATGAGATGACCTATGACATACACTAGTTACAAGTTATCAGAATTATTTCAAATAGAGTGTTAATGACAAAATCTAAATTTCAAAGTTTGATGAATAACATTCGAACGTATTTTATAGCTTATATGTAATAAAGAAATGTCATTGTTACATATTCATCATATAAAAAAGGTCTCAGCATGTCAAAATACGTAAATTATATAAAAACATACAGCCAATAAAAGGACAAGGTTGGCTTTGTCTTCAGGTCGACCACCCCTCCGTGCTGGGTACTCCCAGTCCATATCCAGTCCATCAAAGTTCCTTTTCCTTAGATAGTGTAGCGTTGAGTTGATAAATTGTCTACGTGATGCACGTGTTGAGACCATATCACTGAATGGTACACTACCCGCATTCCAGCCACCTAAGGCCAGTAGTGTCCGCAAGTCTGGATTTGTTGTTTTCATATTATTAACCTTTTCGTACCTGAATGAATAAATTTATATTATCAATTGTTCAAATTTCATCTGCTATTACACACAAGTGAAAACGTGAATGTTAATTATTGTATTACATTTTTACTGCAATTTACGTTTTACATAATGACGTCATAACTATTGAAATATACTTCATGTGACAAACAAACAACTGTCAGTCACTTGTTTTACGAAACATACCAACTAATGCTTTATATTTTTATCACGTTTTAGCGTCCGTGACCAACTTTTTTATCGGAAATTTTTTTGAGATTACAATGATATTCAATGCAAAGCGTCAGCAGCGTTAGACATATAAGGAACTGCGTGTATGATTCATGTGATATCAGTCAGTGTACTATGAAGTCGACGTCATACAATCCATTCAATACGGTAATGGATAAACATGTACATGTATATTGAAGAGGCATACCCTAAAATATATAGCTAGTATTCTGTTTTTGGGTTATGCCCCTTAGGGTATCACCCAGTATACTGGCGAGTTTTCAAAATGCGACAGACCGTTAATTGAAAAAGAATATGGAGCAGAGCGTCTAGATCCGGAGATTTTCTAACATCCTTATTCTGCGGCCCTGCGATCCTATTTGCGGTCCTATTTGCGACCATAGTTTTAACAATGTGCAATCACGATTAAGGAAGCTGCATCCAATGTATTGAATCTGATTGTATCAATGTGAGTGGCAAATATATGTTTGTGTTTTTAGGTAAATGATGTGTTTAAAATCGACAGAGAAATTGATTGTTATTTACATATAATTTTGCATATTTTCTTAAAAATGACAGAAATAAAATTGAAATCTATTTACTGCACAAAGAAACCAGACTTACAATTCAGACGTTAGGATTTTCGCAACTGTTTCGTCGTAGAAACATGTTTCACACTAAAATTATTTGATATAAACATTAGATTTGATATTTTTAAATGAAGCCTCATTTAAATGAATGTATAGAATTTCAACAATTTGAACAATTTCGCAGAATTCAGAAAATGCATATAATGTCAGCAGGTGATGTGAGCGTTGCTAATTTAACTGTATATTACTTTATCTATTTGAGTTTATTTCTCGTCGGTTGATCAATTGACCGACGTTCCATAAAGAGATTAGTTTTTTTAGGATGTTGGGTATAGTGCAAGACAAGAAAGCATCTCATTTCAATGACGCCTCTGGTTCTTTTGCATGCTCAGTGTATAGTACTAATATATAGGACCCCTGGAATATCAGTTCAGTGCGTTACCACTGCTCCTGCAAGATACCGGCTTGTTGAAATGTGACAACAAAAATGCAAAATACATTGGTTTCATTTCAAATGTGTAAGCAAATATATAATGCACGCTGGAAATGTTAGTCTTGTAAAATATAAAATTGTTATGCTGTTCCTTTTTTAATTTTCCCTTTTTAGCTCTATTTACGATACTTTAATTATTTCTAAAATAGATGATCGTAGTTGTCTTTGAGGTCTCAAAGATTTTATTTATATATTTTTATAGTGTATTCATTATATCCTGTGCTCGTAAACACTGATAATACTATATATTCTAAAAAAATTACTTGCTTTGTTCACACACTGACAAATTTACTAACATTGACTGAAATATTAAAGGAAGAAGACAACTATCAATATTGCAAGGAATGTTGCATAAAGATTTGATCATATGTAAAGTTCAATTATTTCGTATAACCCACTGGATGCCTTTTTAAGCAGCCAACTTGTCTTCTAAATCGTGTGAATGTGAATGATATTGAATAAATTATTACCTAAGTCAAGAAGTCGGTCAAAAATACGAAGTACGAATAACAGGTAAACCTAATGCATAAATATTAATCTTTATACAGAGAGATGTTGTTATACCAATTTTGGATGGATAGCCATTGGATCCAAATAACACTTTCTAAATGTCTAAATCTGAATCTGGTTTCTTTCCATATAGGAGTAAACAAAGTAAATACTTCTTTTATTTTAAAGGATATGTAAAACAAACATTTTTTCTCAGGCTTTTCCCGAGGTAAGGATCCGTCATGATGGGCACTTACAGTTCTTAATGATGTCAACAATATTTCAAATCCCAGACGGTTGAATAAGCGTGTGATTTAAGTAGTATCAATTAGTGAAGCTCGTGATTATTCTTCTGTACTGTATAACTTACAGTTTAAACTTAATTGTCAATTAAATACGTATACAGACCAAAATTCTTGAAGGAAAAAAAGACAGTGATAACAGTGTAGACTTATTTTTAACTGAACAGACCAGGGGAACTAAATAAGGTACGTGTAATGTGTTCATGTATATCTAAACTTAGTTTTAGAATATGTCCTCAAAAAGTGATTTTCTGAGTCAGATCGAGAGATACATAAGACACACCATATCTCTTTCGTGAACACAGGAAAACAATTTGTTATCAATTACTACTACAATGACAGTTATATTGTATAGTATTTTAATGTAGATGGCGACGGTATGCCTGTCAGGATGTCAACGGTAGCAAACACCTTTGTAGCACCGACAGGTAAATATAACACCTTAACGTATCAAGTTCATTAACAATACATCAAACGTGCATTTATCATTATAGGTAGCAAAGAAGCTCTCGTCCACTTGTAAGGTCCATCGAAAATACATTTGTTCATTTGGCCAGATTTTCAAACCTTACAAATCAAAAAAGCAAGGATGCAGATATGCTCCTGACAGTTTGAAACTCACGTGATAATAGATAAGTCTGTTTTAAGGTCAACATTTAAAGGCTAAGATTTTTTAAAATTTATTTATTGATGAGGACAAGGGATGTCCTCATCGAAAGATACCTTTGCTAGTACATGCCCGTGTTAGTTTATCGGTACCTATAGTTTCAGTCTCTTTAGTTCATGACCAAATTTCAGAGTTCATGTACAATCGGAATTTTTAAATCTATTGTCAAAATGTACTTACATTCCCGTGCTCCAATCCGTCGAGTCATCATTCCACTCAAAAGGTACCAGTACGTTCCCATCAAGCTTGCCAAACGCGTAAATGATGTGTGAGCACAACTTCGGGTCGATATAATCCGGTGTGAACTTGCCGCCATTGGGTCTATACTGGGACCAGTTTGTGTAATAGCAAACTCTCAGATAACAATGTACTGAAACAGAATTATGAAAATGACATCACTATCCCCGTCATCATCACCACCACCATCATCATCATCTTCATTTTTATCATTGTCGTTATACTTGTCTTTGTTATCACTACCACCAACATCAGAACAATCATGATGATCATCATTAGCTTCAGCAGCAACAGCTAATTCAGCATCATTATCGCCCGTCATCATCATCATCATCATCATCATTATCATTTTCATCAATTTCACTTCCAACATCACCATCATAAAACAGCTTATATGATAATTATGTTGTTGTTGTTGCTGCTGCTGCTACTGTAGTGATTATTTTCGTTAATGTTGATGTTTTTCTTCTGTTTTATTCATTATTAGATGGAATAAAAGCTAAGTCTCTTTGAAAACGTTTGAAATACTTGAAGATGAGATCTTTGTACACATAATCGTAAATATTATTCATAATTACAGTAATTATTGACACCAGTGTTCATTGTTTTATTTCTATTTGATGACATATTATAAAGTATCATTCAAAGAATGTCTGTCAATTTTGTCAGGAACACACGCAGTTTGATGGTTTAAAGTTCAAATGTTAATGTTTAATAGTAACTTTGTTTTTGGCAATACATATTTAATGAAGTTTACGTTTTAAAAAAAAGCGTTAGGTTCACAATCTTATTATACAAAGATATAAGAACCGATACATCAATTGTACTCACCATGTTTGTAGAAAATGACAGTTAAAATAATGGATACAGTGGTTTTCATTGTATGGCTGGTTCTGAAATAAAGAGATGAACATGTAATGACTTGCTCCACATACGTACCGAAAAATTACCCATTATTTCTGAATGGACATGAACTTAATAGACAAATGTAAACCGTTTACATCTTAAGAAATTGAAAAACAATGTTAAAAGACGCAGGTACATATTACATGTAATGTTTAATGATAGTCTTCTCTCATTAAAGTCCCATTAGTAGTCAAAGTTACCTAGAAAAGTCTTAAACTTCCAGTTTGCATCCATGTGTACTTGTACTGACGATGTGTTTATACATAAAAAATGACGGCATGGTCATACAAAAAATAAGAAAAAAGAAAAACAGGAGCTGTCACTGGAAATTGACATATGCCCCCAAAATCTAGCTTTGAAATGAAACTGATATGCACAACTAGTCTTAGTGACAAACGCTCCTGTTAAGTTTTAATGGAATCCCTCAAGTGGTTTTGAAGACAAAGCGATGACAAGATTTTAGAGCGAAAAAAATGACTAAGTGCCCATAACTCTGCCAAAAATAATCTGAGCAAAAACTCCTGACGATATGCACAACTAAGCTTGGTGACAAACATTCCTGTTAAGTTTCAATGAAATCCCTCAAGCGGTTTTGGAGATGAAGTGTGGAGAAGATTTCAATATACTAGATGTTATAGTAAAAATGACTAAGTGCCCATAACTCTGCCAAAAGTAATCCGAGCAGAAACTCCTGATGATATACACAACAAGGCTTGGTGACAAATATTCCTGTTAAGTTTCAATGAAATCCCTCAAGCGGTTTTGGAGATGAAGGGAGGACAAGATTTTACCGGACAGACGCACGGATGGACGGACGGACAGACAGTGCGATTACTATATGCCTCCCTTTGGGGGCATAAAAAAAGAATTTGAATCATACTACACAAAGACATGATACCAGCGTATAAAGGAACACACTCAGTAACTATTATGCTGTCAGCGATTTAAAAAGATTTGAGAAAGAGATAAGTTTTCCTATAATGTTTGTTCACGTTTGTCCGGTCGCGTACACATAATTGTGATTTTACGATATTACACAGAGTTTAAGATTCCAAACTGCATTTAATAATTGCAATAACATTAGCCTTATATCAGTTTTATTGCATTTTATCAATTCAATATTGCATTTCCATTGTGAAACGAGCATAAGCAGGATGCGTCTAGACTGACGACAGACTTCTTAAGCAAAAACAGACGGCTAGCCCTGTAATTGTGGACGAATTCTTGTAACATTTTTTTTCAATTATTCACGACGTCTGCCTAGGTAATTAATATTGTCTGAGCAATGTTGTGTTCAATCATTTCTTGAAACAACAGGTCTGATTACAGATGCCCCTTGTGATGAAACATAGATCACATTTATATTTCTTGAGTTTATACACTCATAGTTTCTCGTCATTGTTTGCACTTTGATTTCATTAAAGTCCGTCTATATGGTTTTTTTTATGTTCAGGAATTATAAACGTCTCATTCTGTAACCGGGCTTAATGAAATGAGCAATAAAAGCTAGTTACGTCTATTTTCTTTTCAACAATAATTTTTGGTCACTCTTCGAATATCTTTTCAAATAGCCAATACTTCTACGGTTTACACTGAAAGCAAATTAATGCTAAATATTAAAATATTCACATTAAATTGATGAAACTATAGTGAACTTCATCCTTAATGTGCACTTTGTATCGCAATACAATTGAAAATTTTAACCAGTGCAGACATGATTGCCAAGGACCCGAAACTTGTATCAAACCGATTCTGTTAAACCGCCATATTTGAAAAAAAAAAAAAAACAAAACAAAACAAAAAAAAAAAACCGTCAGTCCAAAATATTCTAGCATTTGAAACCTTAAAAATTGCAAAGGCCAAATAACTTTCTTTACGTGTTCGGCATATTAATGAAAATTGATTAAGGTTACACATTAATATAGATTGCAAGTGAATGTGATTCTTTATAGTTATAGAAAATCAATCAAAGTGACAGATATAGCAATTACTCATGATGACTTCATTTATGTAGTCGAAACACAATGGCCAAGTGGTTAACTGACCATTCCTTGTTTTATTATATCTGTGTAATAATATCGCACAGTCATCAATATTTATAAATCAAACCGTTAGAATCTGAAGGGTGTGGTGTCTTAAACTGACGTAGTATCGTAAAAATATACTTGTGCAAGTATGTTACTTACAACATCAAAGAGCTATAATTTCAAGGTGATCACATTTCTAGTTAAAGTCAACCTCCCACTATCCTCACCCCCTTGAAATTTGCAAACGAAAAAAAAATCACTTCAAGATATAATTTTTTTCATTTGAATTTCAGTCTACACTAAACCGACTTTCTAAGTGTTCATCTGTCAAAATTCATAATCTTTGTGTTAAAACACCGCTCGATCGGTTAACAAGTACAGTATGTGATAAAAAGGGTATGATACCCGACTTTTTTGACTTTGGGCTTTGCGTTGCGTGTGAATGGGTCGCTTCATGACACGAATAGCAAGTTGGCGTTTAGAATTATATGTCATCCCATTCCTTGTTCGCTATGCCATTAGACTAATAGCAAAATGTTAAAGGAAATGTATTGAGTTTCTGTACCCTAATTATCGGTATATAAGTAATTCCAGTATAGAGGGAGGACAAAATCAGTCAAAGTTATGTCTTTTCATATAAATATCAGACATAATTACGAATTCGCTCGACATGTCTTAATGATTTTATTAAACAAGTTGTCACAGTAATTAACCTTGTCACTATTAATTCTTGCAGCTAACTGTAGGTGACACTATCCACGGACAACCGAGTCACTATGCTAAACTGTCGTGCATACCTTTCTCGTAAAGTCTTCCGAAAAAAAAATTATGATACAGAGATAAGAACTCTTTCGTTGATCTAATTTAGGAGCATTAAGATATAAAATAAGAATATCATCTACGGCCACCTGACAGTTGCCGCATATTGATGCTGAATATATCTATTGACTAAGATATGTAAATCACAAAACATGCAAGGGGTTCATTACCATGTCAACAGCCTATTGTAAACATTAATTGACATTTTTACCTGGCTTGCGGCTTATTATAAAAGCATATTGTTTATGACATTATAATATAATTCTGTCAAATTAAAATAATAGTTATACCATTCTCTATAATATGAATCTCCATGCAAGTTGCAGTCACCTCAAGTTAATGATAAATTTGTGCACAATCTCTCCTTAAAGCGTAACATTCACTAAAGACATGTTTCACAACAACTCGTCCATTGCTCGTCAGTCTGAGCAAATATAAACATTCACTGCCAATCATATACCTCTGAGATTATCTAATTCGAGATAACCTACCAGTATGTGTTTGAAGTGCCAAAGGATTTGCTTTTTAACTGGCATAGGAGAGACTGATGAAGTTACGTAAAACTCAGTTGACAGGATTCGAATCCAAGACATATTCTATAGTCATACACTGTACACGTACACCTTGTCTCATATAAACGACTTATAACTTACTGGTTAAACGAACAAAATGTTATATTAAGCATAAAGTGTTCTTGTTAACAACCGATTTAAGTAATATTTCTAAACTTTCTAAAGTCGACACAGAAGTGAACTTTATATTCTTGAATGGCCTTTGTCTAACCTTTCAAGGGCAGCCCTATAGCTAAAAGTTTGCCCTTATGAATAACTTGATGTGCGAAAATAACATTTAGTATTTCTCTGTAAATGTGGGAAACCGCTCGGTAAAGATGGCACTAAGCAATTAATTAGCCCTTGAAAATTACGAACATATTATTCCACTTGCCTTTGGTCGCACATATTTAATTTGCTTTTAATTTTAATTTCCCTATTTACAATAACACTTATCATTTAGTGTCCATTTAAGAGGAGTAATCCTTGAGTTTAGCGTAACTTAAATTATATCTTATTTGATATTCTCTGGTATCGAAAGTTTTAGTTACAGTCGTAACTTCCGGATCTGCAGCATCTAGTTCCGGTCCAGTCTGCAGGCAAGAATAAAACAGATTTGAAACAAAACGAGATAAACTGAAATAGGAAACAAGTACATTCAATAATAATTTGTTTTTAGATGTATCCAAAACTCGTCTCTCCTTAGCTGTTTCATAATTTCTCCACACAAACTAATACATAAACATTTATATCTTACCTTTCGTAAAGTTCTGTTTATATCGCTTTGCTTATACAACTTTTTTTTATCACAAAATCGTTATTCCAGTATTCCAGCAAACTGAAACATTCTAAGGATGCTATTTTTACATTTTCGCTACACAACAAATGTCACTTGTTGGTAACAAAAAATATTACTATTTTCGTTGGTCAACTCTTTGTCAACCTGTACATCTGACGCACGACTTTGATGGACTGTTGATGATTAGCTAAGTTAAAAGGCTCGGTTGTCAGAAAACTACATGAACGTCGCTATGACCAAGAAACGATTATATAAATCATGGGGAAACAACCTGGCAATAACAAGCGATTGACATGTTCTTCACCGAAATAACGTGTAAAGCAAATAGGTCACTCATTTTTAATGTCACATTTACCGGTGAATAATTAATAAGCAATAGAGAATTTCAAGTAAGTATTCAAAGGCCTGTTTCAAATATTGTTATTTGTTTTTTCGTATCTTAAGAAAGTCATTTAGGTGCGACCTATGATTGATGAAGTTTTTGAAATTTAGCGATATCCTGTTTGTTTTCATCGAATGATGTTTAACGTGGTTTCAATTTGTCTTCAACCAGGAAATTCTCAGTAGCATGATATTTCAGATTTGTGACTGTTTTTTATCATTAAAAATGAATCAGTAAATATAAAAAAAGGTATAGCAGGCAAAAAACATAGACAAATCAATCAATCAATCAATTAATCTGATAGTATTTGATAATAATATAATTAACCTATCGATGTTTTGCTTCAACAGGGAACGGGTATACATACGAATTTAAGATCGGATAAAATTTCTTAATGGATTCAGGCGCGTAGCGCCGATTACTCAGATACTCGTTCGATTATAGACGTGACTTAAACTCTTCGAAATACAAGTGCTCAAAGAAGTCTAGATTGTACCTTTTGTACAATTGTACCTAGAAGTCTAGATTGTACCTTTTTCATTTGCAAAAAGAAAAATCCGACATGAGGGCGAAACCCCTTCATCTAATCGCCTCTCGCGTCTTCGAGGCGCGAATTCGAGTACCCTAAAAAAAAAAACAAGGAACTCGGGTAAGATAAGATAATATAAGTCTTAAGATAAGATTTTTTCCCATGAATATATTTATGTCATCAGGGCCTTGATGTCATACTAACAAACAATTTATCACAGACTGAATATCACAAAATGACATAATCATAGCACCAATGCTCGGTAATACACCTCCATATCTGTGTTGTCGGGAACAAGTCAATTTTGTGCAGGGTTTGTGCGGAGATGACAAAGCTGTTTGATTGGTCAAAAATGGAAAGATTGTGTTGAAAATCATTTTACGTGACGACAACACATATATTGAAGAACAAATTGAAATTATGAATAAGTGTGGCGGACAATTCTTGGCTTTTTTTGTCGTTTTACAATAAGCAGGAAAATTCGACAGACTGTAATAAAAAAAATATCAAAGTGGCGGGGTGATTTCCTTCGAGACGATATACCGGAAAAGTTTATTGGTCATGCTATGAAAAAAGAACCTGAATGAAATTGTTTCATGATTGATTCTTCCCAGAAATCGGCATCGATAGCATCGGTTGAAGCTAATAAATTGATATTGAGACTTGATGATAAATTGAAATACTGTAGGATTTGATTTAGTTGTGTGTAACCCATAGCTACTCATATAAAATATCACGTTACACTTTAGTTTGAAGGAGCGGATGTGGTCCAGTGGTAACGCGCTGGACTGGTATACCAGGGGTCCCGAGTTCGATCCACCGCTCCTCCACTAACATTACTGATAGTCTTTCGGATGAGACGTTAAACCGAGGTCCTATGTACTTTACACTGAGCATGCAAAAGAACCAGGGGTGTCTCTGGAATGGGATGCTTTCTGTATCTTGCACTACCCCCACAACATAAAATAACTAATCTCTTCAGGGGGCGTCTGTCATATGGGCAACCGGTACCTACGGTAAATAAGCTTAAATAGATAGACCTTAGTTTGTAACAGAGATATACTGGTTCGCTATTATGGCATTTAATATAGCAATATATCAGATTACCGGACCCGTAGACAGTCCATATATACACTCTCTCCGGATCCGTGTCTAGACCTAGAGCCCGGGGGGGGGGGGGCACTCGCTATATATTGGGTGGTGGGGAGGTTCTGACAAACGGGGGCATTTTTTTCATATTTTTGTCTACAATGGGGTATGTCATTTTTACTGTGTCTCTTAAGGGGTCTGTAAAATCTAGTCTCTAATGGGGTTATAATTAGCAAAGATAATTCTACCATTAGGTTGTAATTGAATCTTAATCATAGCAGGTCAGCATCTTTATTGGATTATAACAGTACCCTGTCATTTTAGAGCTTATCTCATAATTATTATATAAATTACATCCCTTATCACAATCTCTAAGTATTGCACAGCAGGAAATAACATCTGGAACAAACTACAAGCAGTCCATGGCATGCATATTGTCTTATATCCAATTACTTGACATGAAATGGACAAGGGTATTTATACATGTGCATGGAATAATATTAATCATTTTACCTCGAATTGCTCTGAAATTTTAAATGATATTTTTTGTTGCTAAAATGGAATTTGGTATTCAGGTTTATAACCAACCTGTGCATGTCACTGTTGTTGCATCACCCAGACAAGAAAGTGGTGAAAGGCGGTCAATGAGAGCAAGGACTGTCATTGAGTTTTTGTCTTGATTTATCTTGTTAAAATAAAATTATGCTTCATACTGTCTTAAAATTGTATGATATAAATGTATAAACACCTGAAAAAGGGGTGTATGATTTTGCATGTTGGTTTACAACGGGGTTTCTAAGATGCCTAAAAAGTCTACAATGGGGTTGTGTATTCAGAAAAAATGTAGTCTAAAATGGGGTCGGGGTTCAAGACCTCTATCCGAACCCCCGCCAAAAATTTTTCAAGTACCCCCCACCCCCGGGACCTACAGACGAAAAGTTGGACCTGGGACTAAAGTCTCTTTCTTTCAACTTTCCTTCCAATGGGGTCCTTAGGTAGACTCTTAGATTTAATCGATTATAAGGGAAATAGGATTCCTATCATTGCAACTTAGTAAATGACATCCAATTCAATCATTCAAAATTTCAACTATTTATCCCTTGGAAAGAGAAAAGAATATGACATTTAGTCATTTTTCATAAAGACTTGATTTTGAATCTCACGAAGTGGGAATATAACAGATCATCGATGTAAACAAACATGGCGGCAAGTTCGGTATTCTTAGTGATGGTTAGCGGACAAATTGAGTCTGCAGAGGTAAATTTATCACCAAACTGTTATATTAGTCAATAGTTTTGCTTCTTAGGTCAACGTTTTTAAACAGTCTAAATGTAGGCGTAAAAGTTTAAACAGTACCAACAAAATTTCCCATTTTCTAATCTCAACAGGTTGAAACTCGCAAAAGTTGCAAGTAATAAACAACATATTCAGTGAACTATTAAGTAAGTTTATTGATTTTTTTTCTCAGATTACTCTCATTTATATAGATAAAAGGTGCTATATTAGCGGTGATGTCAGTTTAAGTACTAAGGTCTTATGATTATAAATCCACTTTTCCAAGCTTTATTCAGTTTGGGATCCCAAGTCCACACGATAGACGCATTCTCTATCTGAAATTATACCGGCATGCTAGGTCCCATGTCTAAAACAAACCAGTCTACCTTCTTCTGTAATTAGAAAATATGTCTAGTGACTTACCTTGTAGGAATTTATACTACGAATACAGAATTGTAAGATTTTGTTGAAAAAAGGTTTTTAAGAGGATTTGTTAAAGTTATAAAAAAAAAAATAAACCTTCATTAACATAATGATGTAAATAATTACAAGCTTAGATTGTTGCATTGATTTATATAATATTTTTTTATCATTCGTTCTAACATCAGCTTACTTGACTGCATAAACTTGTACAAAAAAATGTTTAATATATTAACAGTGTCAGACAAAATTCTACCATTTATTCATATGAAAGCAAAAATATAAAATCGACATATTATTTTTGGAATAAAAGATACATGTAGCAAGAAGGTACTAGTTATTTGATGTAGTAATTTATAAACAGAATTATTATTTCTCTGTTCATAGTGATACCAGTAATGGAATTCAGAGTACTGCTTGTAACTATATCTTTAACAAAAATAATAATATTTCAAAAAAATTAAGAATAAAAACAGTAATTTAGATGTACACTGCTTTATACTTGTCCCCTCAAAGACCTGATAATTGTAGATAATGTGTAAATAACACACATTATATCCTTTTACTCAAACTGCCAAGCAGTTTGCTATATAAAATGAATTTTACGGAACTTGTCATTTATCAATACCTCTGGTAACAGTTTTGTTCTGCCATTTTTTCACAGTAAAGAGTAAACAGTGTAAATAACACTTAATTATGCTTCAAGATACATTTTATTATGCAAAGCTAGATCTTTAGGTATGGCCTTCAAACATCAGTTTCTAACAACAACAACAACAATTTATTTCGACATAAGCTCACAACAAGCTTCTTGCCTACTTGGCAAAATATATAGCAGTACTTAGTGAATCACGTGAATAAGTAGTGAAACATATGATTAACAAATTCAACAAGGAGGTTCCAGTTAAATATTCAAACAGAACTATGGATACATGTAAAACATAATAACATGAACATACTAATCTGTATCATATAATTGTGATCTTAAGTTAAAAGCTTTGTAAATAAATTTTGACAACTTGAATAATTGAGTCGTATTTCGTACTGACATAAATTGATCAACATACAAAAGGACAGAAGATCAAAGATGTAGAAAAAAAGGTACTCAAAGGATCAGTAAAAAGATTTTAAAAAACACAGTGGCTAGCATTCCTTCAACTTTCTGTTCATTTCTCCCTAAATTAAGCTGAGCAAGAAGCCTCTTCTCCCTAAAAACTCAGCAAGAGCCCTGAATAATGGGGTGTTAGAAAGCCTTATTCCTATGGCTCAGGAGATTTTCTGTACTCTGAATTTTAGCAGAACTTAGCACTGTTTGTTTGAATAGAAAAAACACATAGCCACACAATAATCTGGTATGATTAGAACTGTTTGGAAATTAAGGTGGTTGTTATTTCCAGGTTTATGTAAAGATAATGCATGTGTTTGGCCCATGAAGTGTACAAGTTTAGCAACGTTTAAACTACTCTTGACTAAGTGTTTATGGGATCTAATAGATGTTACTACTGTTTGTAAATAAAGGTGGGCAATAAAATGCTGTTCTTTTATTTTGCAGTTTCCAGAGTTTGATGACCTTTACTGTAAATATTGCTTCACATATGGACAAGATTGGCTCATCACTACAGTAAGTTATTATTGCTCTCAAGATTTCAAGTTTGGCACATCTGTTTGTATCTGAATGTTTATTTCTAATGTTGATGTGTGTCAGTCATATTTAATTGTTATTACAACACATTGGTTGATGTAGTATTCCTCTATCCTTCTCCCTCCAGATTTGAGTTTTTTTTTCTTTTTTTTTAATTGAAGTGTAGTACAGAGCTACAGATGTGAACAAGGCTTAAAAAAGGAACTATGCAAGAACAAAACATGCTCACTTACTGTGAGGCAAGATATTTAGTTTATTAAATTTCAAAACCAATTGAAGAATAAAGTTTGTTTAACAGTTAAAGGTTTCATTAAACTCTCTTGATGTCTGCATCCTGGAATCCTGACTTGTTCATGTGGAAGTTGGATTGTGAAAATCTGCTGGTTTGAACCTATGACCTACATGTTAGGAATCCTGCTCTCTCAGACCACCTTGCCAGTCATAAACCATTTACATGTAGCAGTATTTTTCGATAAATGATTCATTACAATATTGTTAGGTTAAAAAGGTTAAGATAATCTTCAGATAAAATGATGCTAAATTTGTAGTGAAAATCTATAAATAATATTTCTCTGAAGTGTTTATCATTATAACGATAAAATGTCTTTGTAAATGATTCTTGCTGTATGACTCCAGTTTTAAAAAATAATATTGAATTTATATGTATGGTGTCACAAAAATGAAAGAGCTTGTATTTTGAAGAGTTGTATACGATGAATTTTCGCCCAAAATTATGGAACTGTTGATAATAATATAACTTTTTCTGAGTCTCTTAGTATGCCTTTTAAAATAAAAAAGCTCCTGTCTGTAGAAACTTTGCTGAACAATCAAACCACACAGTTACAACATTTTTGCCTTTTAACTGTATACACTAAATTATATATATAATATAACATATATAATATATATGTAAACACTATATTTTCTTTAGAAAGGTTGCAGTGTACATGTATTACTTGAAGCTGAATTCTCTTCTGTACATGTACATTCAGGGCTTAGAGGAAGGTATCACACAAATCACAAAGAAAAGTCAAGATGAAAGACAACATTTTGTATGGAACTTCCCCATTGATGTTACATTTAAAAGTACAAATCCATATGGATGTAAGTATCGTGTACATTTTATTCTTATTTTATTTATATATACATGTACCCGTCAATACTTTCTTTTTTACAGTTTTCCATGTTGCAGAACTATTTCTTTTTACCTCTTTGACCAGTGGTGATGTTGACCAGCATGTTAATTCTTGCATTCTGTTGATGTCAGTGTGTTTTCATTTGATACCCCTTGTAAAATGAATGATGGTCAGTCTTTCCTAGACACTCAGTAGGGTAAGGATAAGATATTTTTATGGTTTTTGAAAGAAGGGAGCCCAGCTTTATTCTAGCATTTAACTGTTGGTCAGGCTATGCTAAAAATTGCCACACTATGTACATGAAACTACTAAGTACATGTAAGGAATTATTTTAATTGAAATTATAACTTTTTTCCTAAATTATTCTTTTTTACGTGATATTATCGATTTAATTTTTGTTGATGTTACCTCCTCATAAAACTGGATTTAATATATGAAATTTTCACCGTCATTATTACTTTGAGCATTTTTATTTCATAACACACAAAAAAATACATTAGCCATTTTAAGGAGAAAAGAAAAGGAGTTTTGTTACAAGCTTGTAGTCTGTAAAAGAAGGACATGTAAATACGTCTTTGTTAAAGGAGTGAAGCCGTAACTCAAAGAATTTGCATTATAGTTGTCAATGATAGGCAGTCAGGCACATTGAGGGAAGTCTGTCAGTCTAAAATCAGGGTTGAAATTTCGTAATTTCGTGTTTCCAAGTTTGTTCAAATGAAATCAAAAATTTCATTGTGATGGGAATGGGTAATATCATATGAGCATGTTATCAGATAGAACCCATCCTTTCAAGGGAAGTAATTGTGCTTTTTGATGGTATTTGGGCTTCTTTTGTTACCTCCCCTTTATTACTTGCAATTTAGATCGCAAAGTACTAGAAGTATACTATATTGTACAGTTAAAACAACTGATTTCTGCATCCTGCTTTTGATATTATGGGAATTTTTCATGTAAAATTAAGCAGTGTTAAGTCCAGATTTTTTTTTTTTAAATGATCATATCTGTCCATTAATCTGAATAGTTACTTTGAAATTTATAATTCAGACAGATTTTTATTGAAAATAGATTGTCTAAATTGTGACCAGTGCAGCTTGTGATAAGGATTAAGCTGGTTACAATATGCCAAGGCTTCAGATGTATTAGTACTCCAGAGGTATTAGAGTGAAGATTAAACTTCACTTCAGTGAATAGTGCTGAGCATGAATTGCATGTGCTGTTAGCATTAGATCAAAATTAAATCCTTTAAATACATATAAATATGGAAAAGTTTAAGCATATACAAAGTATATAACTTTATAAATTTATATAACAGATGATTTTCAGTCTTGAATGGTATTTTATTTTTGGCAGTTACTCTGCGGAATTTGTCTCATACCCACCCACATGCTTTGATTATTGATTAAATGCAACCTTCAAGAACTTTATCTGGATAATGAGAAACCGGAATTAAATTTTGCTGAGTGTAAATTTGCATCGCGAGACTTGATAATGTCTAATTTAATATCTTCTGAATGCTTTTGATTACATTGAAGCCAAGAATTTATAGCTCTTGAGTTTCTGAGAATGCTAAGCTGGCAATAAAATGCCTAATTTGATAAACTCTTGTCTTTCATATACTTTTACACTGTAATCTGAGAAATCTGTTTAAGGATTATGACTAATTTATATCAAAGTGTTCCAGTTAGTGTGTTTTTTAGGCCCATTTGATTCACAGATGTAATCATTTTCAGTTTGATCAGCAAAATTTTAACAGTTCTTTAGATTTTGGTCTACATTCATAAGCGTCTTTACAGTCATCTAAAACTGATATGTCCACTGTTGATACGAAATGTTGTGATATTTGGGTCAGGATTTAAATGAGCTGATCTTTCTAAGTGTTTGATATACATGTATACTTTCAGTCAACTGGCTTGGGAAAAAAATACAAGGCAATGCTTTACAGAGGTTGTTTAAATTGCAAAATTCCTTTTACATGTTGCATAGAAGTTTATTAATATGTTCAGTTTCCAATCAGACCCAATGTTATTAATAAATAATATATAAATTTTGGTAACATGCGGCTCATGTTATGTGCTCTTTGTACAAGTTCTTTGTACTTTTCCAAAAAATGGGAGAAGTTTGAATGCCTGGGCAATAGCTCAAATCTCTTGTTCATTATGTTCAGACAAATATAGATTAGTTTATATTGTTCGTACTAAATTAGTAGACAATATTACTTTTTTTCCTATTTGAAGGGCCACAGATTGTTGTGCACTGTTATGGCCCTGATGTTTTTGGAAATGATGTTGTCAGGGGTTATGGCGTTTGTCACATACCTATTACACCAGGCAGGTAAGTGTTTTGTTTGATATACCTATTTCTCCTCCTTAACAAGGCCTTTTTCTCCTTTTTGTTGCAAAAGTTTGTCACATACCTGTTACATCAGGCATGTACGTCTTTGGTTTGATACACTTTTGTTTCATTTTCTGTTGCAAGAATTTAAGAGGAAAGGTCTGTACTCTTATACTCCTGAACATATGTCGTTTTAAGATTGTAAAAATTTTAACAGTTTCATCCCCCTTTTTAGATGCAAGATAATAAATGGTGGTAGTTAGTCTGGGTTATCTGAGACACAGACTAATGATGGAAATTTATTAGCCTTTCATGCAACAAAGTCATTTTATTGTGATTACATACAGTATGCAAAGGATTGGTATTGCATGTTATACAGTAGTCATTTTGACGTTTTGTTGTCTTGAATGTAATTAAATAGTTGTTTTTGGATGATGTGTAATCTTTGTGTAATTAAGTTCTGAATTAGATTTTAAGGATTTAATAAGCTGTCTTTTTATGATGTCGTGATTTGGGAAAGGTTTGATGATATAACGCACGCAATGATTGGTACCTAATCTGAAATACTGTACTTTTTTTCCTGAATATAATCTTGATTCCTGAACCAAATATGTTTGTTGTGAAGATTTGTTAGCACCGATGAAAAGAAAGTATACTAATTACCCCAATTTCAAACTCATTTACCACAAGCTAACTATTTGAAATATCTTCTTGATTGGAGGTATTTCATTGAATTGAATCGTTTCATTTGATCTGCCTATATAAACAAATTATTAGCGTTAAGTCTTTTGTAGGTGATTAAGGCTACTTTAATAAAAAGTGGGTGAGGGATAAGTTCTTACATGTAGCTCAACACCACCATATTTCTGTTAGGAAAAGACTGCTTTGTGACCTACCATTTTTATATGAAAAATGCACTTAGTTAGGTGTGGATAAGTGTGGAGATTTTAAGTTTTTTTATCACAACAAACTGAAAACATGGAGTCTTTACAAGACTTAGATTTCAGACGTTTCTATAGCTCTATCACTCATTTTGTTTCTTACGCAAATAAATCTGCTAATGGAAGGCCTATGAATATTATAGTTACAGCTGTAAGCAATTCTGTATTCTTATAATTTAAATAAGTAGAACCTGTTTGCTTGTGGATGAACTAATTTTCATTTTGATGAGACATTAGGAAAAAATTTGTGAGGCAATTGACAGTTTCTTGTTCCAGAGGGCTGGCAGCGAACTTGTGGCAAGCAATTAGGCAGTGTTAACTGTTGCTTATGGCAAAAATGGATTAAGAAATACAATCAATATTATTAATATTCAGCACTGAAAAACAGACCTAATGTGACACAGAAGAAAATTAAACTAAGCAAAATTACTTTGCCCCTATATTGATACAAGCAGGATGATTTCCCATGTCTGTTAAGGTCAAGGTTGTTTGATTTGAGGTAATTTTTCATTCATATGTCATAAAGAAAGGCCTTTCTCTAACATATCCGATGCCATAAATGTCTAATAAAGAGACTTAATGTCGTGTTATATCAGTAAAAGCCAAAAGGAAGTGTCAAATCTAATTCTAAATAAAGAATATTGATAAAAAAAACATTACAGCAGTGACCATGGAATTCCAAATGGCAATCTGCAGAAGTCATGAAGTCAGAAAAATGCATTTTAGGGAAATCATTAATGGCATTGAATTTAAATAAAGTTTTGTGATTTACTTTTCAGTATTCCAGCCTTATTTCAGACTTTAGTAGATTTGCCAAATTCATCACAGGTGTCTTGCAAATCAGTCTACTAGTAGATGGAAGCCTTAAAACCCTTTCTGATTAATGAGAGCTAAAAGAATCATTAACTTGATAAAGACATGTGCTAGCCAAGTTATCTATGTAAAACTGGTTTAGGATCCCATGTCTGAGAAACTTGTTCAATGGGAGGTTGAGTCTCTAAGGAAATTACAGTACAAACAGGAATAAAAGAGAGAAAAAAATACAATTGGTGTGAGCTACAGAAGAACATTAACTGGAAAAAAAAATACTGTGCAGACAGACGAACACTTTTTAAAACAAGTTGAATTCCCCAAGACCAATTAATATGAAAGCCAATGGTTTGGAAAGGGCTCTCTCTGAGAAATCTTGCAGCATCTGAACTACTCATTTATTTCAATGAAGACTTTTGAATAAAGCTCAGAATCCTCTGTGATTCAATGTATTTTTGTCAGTGTGTCTCACTGCATACCAGTTTGATGCAGGTGATAAATTTCTAGAAGGTAATTTCTTGTTAGTTTTCAAACTGTCACTGGATGACAAATTATCGCTTTAACAAATAGTCTCTGTCACAGTGCTTAATACCTCTGCTTCTTGTCCATTTCCTTAATAGGAAGAGGTGCAGACAATTTGCAGATTAATTTTACTCTCTGGAATGACGACGTTAATAAAACATAATTTATGTAACTTCCAATTGAGAAACTTTACCTTGACTGTATCTGTAATCATGTTTCCAGACACAAGAGGAAGCTTGCCATGTTTGTGCCAGAGTCTTCATCTGTGTTACAGAAGTTTACCGCCTGGTTTCTCGGAAGACGGCCCGAATATATTGATCCCCGTGTAGTGTCTCAAGGAGAGGGTAGGGAAGGTAAGTGGCATGTCATGCAACAGTTTACATGGTTGTATTGGGCTATTGGCAGAGGTGCTTACTTGTTAATGAAGTTAACAGATAAGCTTTCAAAATTTTTTTCACCTTGTTACTATTGGTTTGTGCTGCAGCATCACTTGTTCACATGACAACTGCTGTAGTATTTTTCTAATAAGTCAAATTATATTCTGAGGAAGTAACACACTTTAAATGTATATCATGAGAGACAGTGATCAGTGATTTCTTATTGAGAAATTTTACTATAATTATCTAGTTCCATTAAAGAACCAACAAGGAAATAGATCATGGATCACTTAAAATAAACATTGCACTACTGAATTAACTCTTACTTCCAGAATCTTAAAAATTATAGATTTAAAGTTTGCTTTTTTCACCACTGAAAACTAATTCAGTTAATTCCAAACATGCGGAGGCTTGACATGATTTGTACTTGTTGCAAAAACACCAAAGTCTTTCCTTCAGCAAAGCAGTGGTTTAGTCAGATGACAATTTTTGCATTTATTAAAAATGAGAATTATAACAGTCAGATAGTTAAAGCAGACTTATTTAACTTACCTAAGGGCCATTCAAGTTAAACTACTGCTAAAAGCCAAAATATAAAAACTCTGTTGGGGTAATCTTTTTATAAAGGGAGGTCTTTTCTTGTCAGAAAAACTTCTAACGCAGCTGATCCATTTTGAAAGTGCCTTTCTGGGGTGGGATATATGTTTTAGTCATTACCAGAATTGATAGATTAGTACTGGCACTTCAGTAAATGTCAGTTACAGTGAATTTATATTACCTATGAATGGTAAGTTAGTGAAGTTGAATGTTGTTTTAATTTCATGTCCTGCCTTTGTCAACATTGTCACATCATTGTTTGATACAAGTGCTTAGACTTTGATTAAACAGCATTTCACAATGAAACTTGATTGTCAAATATCATGCAGAGGAACATGTTATTAGATTTGCATCTCATTTTTTTTTATAAAAAGAAAGCATGCATGTAGTTTTCTGCTCATCTTTTTAAATCTTGATGTTATAACTTATATTTGTTATCCTTAATTAAGCAGGTCATTTACAGAAACTGGGTTGTACAAGTACTGTCAAATACCAGATGGCAGCATGTATTATAACTGTATTAATGGTTATAATGAAACTCAGTGGTGTTTGTCAAAATAATTAAATACTGTTGAAAATTGAAAGTAAAGAAACACCATTACTTTAAGTGTTCTTAACAAAATCATGGATAAGGTAAAGAAAGACAAAAAATAAAACAACAATTTTGCTTTGGATAATAAATTGTACCATGCATCTGTTTAGATATTTAGAAGACCGGCTAATGACAACAATCTTTCTGAAAAAGATGGCTTTTAAAAAGATCAAGTTTTTGTTAACTTCGCTGTGAGTTAACAAAGAGTGATTTTTTTTCATATTCATTATCCAGGCAAAAGGATTTATCTATAAATTATCAGTTTATTCTGTTCATTGTAAAGACAGTCTGTTATTATATCATTTCTTGGCTTAGTGGTTTAGGCATCAGCTTATATGGTGTGAGGTCTAACATACAAACCTTGGCAGGCTTCTTCTGAGGAGGTGGCTTGGTGAGCTGCCAGCATGTTAAAGAATAATTTCTAGTTACACATCTACCAGTCGCATGGGATAAGGAGTCAGGGAGTAAATATGTACAACAGCAGAGATGTCTCATAAGTCTAAGAGGCTGGCCATTCCGGTTGGGGGTCACACTATACTTTACTTTATATCAGTAAAAACATGTGTTTGTTGTTATTTTTACAGTAACGAGGGTAAGATCTCAAGGATTTGTGACAGTCTCGTTCAATGTTATTATGAAGGATATGAAGAAACTCGGATATGACGTACTGCCGTCAGATGTATCAACCGTTAATGTACCAGAAAATGTTGGCATGACAACCACGGAAGCATGATCTACGCATTTGTACATTTTGAAAATTAATTACACTGACCTATGTACAAGAACTGTGATATGTAAAGTCTGCTTAAATTAAGAATCTGTAGTAACTCACAAACTGTCTTAGAGTCATTAGTTCTGGATAACAGAAAGACTTTTAAACCAGTCTATGTCACAGAAAAAAAAGACAGTGAAATTTGTTCCATTGAACATGGACTCTGACTCATAGGTTTAAAAGGTTTCCAAGTTTTGTCAGAGAAAGAAGTTTTATTTCTGTATAACCCACTTGAATAATTTAAGAGATTTAGAACTTATTTTTGCAATGTATGATTCAGTTAGAATGGATATTGCAAGAAAGTTGAAACAATTGGAAAAGCTTCTGCTGTCAGAGTCATGTTTATGCAAATTTACAATTTTGTTGTAAAAGTTTCTCTTTTTTACATCTTTTATGTAACTGTCTTATATTTCATTATTTGTTGACAAATTATTTAATATAAATGAAGGGATCGCTTGTCACTATGAGATTTTATGTCATAGTTTAAACTGAAAGTTCACTGTTCTCACGATTAATGGACTGAGGTTTTCAGAATGTGCTAAAATTTTTGTATCAAAAAGGGAGAATGATGCTTGTGACACCACTGTACATATCAGTCTAAGTTGTTATTTCATGTGCATGTGTATATATCTTTTGCATAAAACTGGTCTTTAGTCTGGATAAGATAGACCTGTAATCCAAATGTGTATATTGTATCTAGAGAAAAAAGGTAGAAGTAAAGTAAACAAACATCTAATCTTCTTTTTCATTGTCTTTACATTTTATGATTAAAAATCCATCCATCTTTCCATCCATGTTTGTTCTGTTGACCTGTTTATAGGAAAAGTCTCAATTTCTACATAAAATAGCAATGGCAGTTTTTAATACCAATGACAGTTTACCTTGCTCACCTCAATACAGAAGTCATGACCCTAGCAAGATACATAACATTTTTAGTTATCTCCCCTTTATAGGAGTTGAGCTTTTTTGCTCTGAACATGAACATTTTTATGATCAGCCTATTGCAGCTAGGCAGCAATGTCAGTAACCTCATACATGTTCATTTGGATGCAGCTTGCGAAATGAAGATCAATACATCTGTCATGCAGTTTGTTTTAATTAAGTGAATATTTGTTCAGACTGTAAACATAAATGTTCATGCAACTTTACTGCTACCATTTTCTGTTTGATCTGAACATATTTACTTAGACAAAAGGCTACGAGTTCTCATTTTGATCACACATTTAGCATTCCTCTGGGTTGTCTTCTCTATAATTGTCTTTTAAAATGGTGGCCTCATCTATCTTGATTATAATACCTGAATTAATGAAATAAATAATTAAATGGTCTTTGACGGCTAGCATGTGCTGCAAATAATCGTACTTAAATTTACGCTGTAGCGTCCGTAGTTTATTTGAATTTCGAATCTAATCTACAAAAATAATGTGTTACATGATTGCATTTCTGCATACTTAATTTCAGATCGTATCTGTGGTAAACATAATGTTCGGAAGTTTATTATTCTAAACGATTCCAGAATTTGTTTTCTTTATAAAATTTATCATAGTGTTCGTCTTTGTGCTGTTTGTAAGACACATCCTTTAAGAGATCGTTTTCATGTCCGGTTGCTCCTGAGGAAGATTTATGAAGCCTTCCTCTTGCAGAGATTTTGTTCTTTTTTACTTTGATGTATTCCTGAATGATATATTGCCCTCCGTTTTGTTCTCATAAGGGGAGTGATATAATCGTGGAGTATTTTGTCATTTTAAATTGAGTTCTAAATGACGATTTAAGGATTACGAAAGATATGTCTTTATAATACCGTGATTTCGGAAAATTCTAGCAATGCAAGATATGAAGGATGTAACATAAATAATGCGACTGGTATTGAAACTAAGGTACTAACTTACAAGATTACTTATGGTCAACTGGTTCGTGATTTGCTTCAAAATTCTCCCCTTTAACCCAAACACATATTTTGAGCCACGTTCTCCAGTTCTAGAAACAATTTTCGTGTTTCTAAAAGTTAAGTTTGAATAAGTTACGCAAGCCGATTTTTTGGGTCAGAAGACAAAGACCACCAACAGTAACGAGGGAGGGTTTCAAATTCTACTGCTCAACTGTGAACAATCTGCTTTAAGTCAGTTGTGACAGCTTCAACAAAAGTGGTAGGTGATCATGAGAAAAAAAATGATCCTTACTTTCAGAACTGTAGTTTCAATCATACAGTTACTCTTGTAGCATTTTAATCTCTCAGAGAAAAGACCTTTTTTTGACGCAGGAAGTCTTATAGAAAGAGCGAAACCAAGACTGCCACTTATTATTTTCGTTGTTTCAGCTTCATCCGAACGAAACTGGTAAACAGAACTTTAGGTGGTTAGTGAACAATTCTTTAAAACTGCAAAAATGCAAGCATATATGCTGCTAGATCGCAGATTATAATTTATTATAACAGTATGCAAAATTATATCTATGAAATCGATGCAAGTTAAAATGGTTGATTTGATTAGCAGTTATTATACAGGTGCTATTTTTTTAATAGTTGCTCCTTGAGTTGTTTCTGAAAAGTAAGGCATGCAGTAAGGTAGTTCTATTGTTCGTAAGACATCATAGAAAAATGAGTTCATATAATATTACTACACCATTCCCTGTATATCAAGCGGAATAAGTTTTCTTTGACGCAACAGATAAAAATCAGTGAAATTATTAACCCTCTTATACGCAATAATGACCACGGTTTCCAGTGTCTGTGAAAATCTAGGTAATTTAATCAGGCTGTCTCTAATTTCATGTCATAAAAATGCCTAATGTTATAAGAGAGAGAGAGAGATCTTACTTATGCAAGTTCTCTGGTCCTCACAAAAGGAATTCTATGATAAAATAATAACAAAAGATTAATACACATGTACATTGCCATCCATGATTCTTTAGGTGCTATTAAAAGACGTCATATGTCTACAAGTATAAGTCTACATCTAGGCAATAAAAAAACAATCTTTGCCTTACAGAGTGCCTTTTCCCCTACTAATTAGGCTTATTGACTGCTGCTAACATTCAATCTTATATAGTCGTGTTGTTTTTACCAAAAAGTATTTTACTGTGACATATTTACGCACTTTCTTTGTTCTGGAAACAGATTTGAATGCACCCTAAATGGCTAGAACTACTGAATGAAGAAGTTGCTCCTTTTTGGAGTAAAATATACACTGCAGACTTTCTCAAACCCTTTATTTGAAAACAAAATATAGAAAAATAATTTTAACAGTTGGAATTAACATGCCTATATGCAATCAAATCTGTTCTGTTCAAAGCTTTTTTTTTACTTCCGCATATGTTTTTTTTCCTGCATCAAGTCTTTGCCAACTTTCTCACATCTCCCCTGAAATTTCAAAGACTGATTACTCGATATTTCACAATGAAGCTAAATTGTGAAATGTCATGCTCTGAAAATAGTTGATGATACAATTTACATTTCATTTTGTCAAAGCAATAGTTCTGTCACTTGGAAAAACATGTTTTTTATGTCTTCATAAACGTTTATATAATCTAAATATATTTGTAATCCATAATATAGCAGACACTGTAAAATACTCAAAAACTAAGAATGTTGAGATGTAGTGAAATACTCGGAACCTCAGTAGGTTGTGGCACTATTAAATACTCTAAACCCAAAAAAGGTTGAGGTACTGTAGAAAACATACTTAAAACCCATGTTGGCGAAGACACTATAAGATACTCAAAGCCTCACTAGGTTGAAGCACTGTAAAATACCAAAAATCCTGTAAGTCTGTGGCATTGTCAAATACCCAAAACTCAAATAGGTTGAATCATTGCAAAATACTAAAATCTCCAGTAGGTTAAGACACGATTATACTCAACATATTTAAATACTCCACAGTGTCTCATATCTAATAGCTTTTGCGATCCCATCAGTAAAACTACTGTCTTTGAAGTGTACTTGTAATGTGTTTTTAATGAAATCATTACATTGGCAGAATGGGTTTGGTACGATGTGAGATATGCTTTGAAAGTTTGAGTCATTAGTTTTAGAGGTGACGAGCTTTTCCCTTCAGAATCTGCTTGGTTGATTATGATACAGTCAACCACTGGCATGATTTGATCTTTTATATCACTGCGAGAGATGGCGAGATAAATCCTATGACTGAGGTTGTTCGCAACACTGATGAAGTCTGTGGAACGAAAGTCAAAACGTATGTACATCAACAAAACATGATCAAACAGCAAAAATGTCATTTCTCTAATGTCACATTTACCTGATCTCCTGTTCTTGTAATTTGACGTGTATTTTAGATCAGGCACAGTGTCGTTGAGGCTTTGCAACGAAAACAATGTCGATGGACATGTTAAAGGTGTTGGTTAGTGTTTCTAGATCAACAATCGTTTTTACTTTGCTTATCAATTGCAAATCTTGGATTTATAGCGACAACGGTAATATTGAAAAATTTCGACACAATCTAAGTCAATAATAAAACGAAGGACAGAAAGAAAACCCCGATAAACAGATTACTTTAAAGTAGATTTTTCTGGCAACCACTGACATGTGATGCATGTATACACACATTTCGTTAAACGCTTTGAAATATTAAACCAATAACACCAGTCCAAGTCATATGGCAATTCTTAAGAATTATTAAATCACTTACGTAGCTGTCCGTCTGTCTAGCACTTATGAAAAGCCTGTACAGCCAGTGTATATAATGCTGCACAAGACGAAATTATTAAATAAATCAATAAAGTGTGATTTTACACAAAGCTTAAATTACAACTTACAGGAACAACATTTTTTTCTGCCTAGTTTGCCACCTGCTTAAATCAGCATTGTAGCTTTCATGTCAGCTTCTGAATAATTGTTGCAAACATATAGTTATGAAAGACAGCTCTCGTGCAGCTTATAATAAAAAAACTGTCCATTTCTTGAAAACGTAGTCTAATCCCAATATCGTTTAAACATTTTTCAATGATGGTTTAGAAATATTTTCAAAGTCGTAAGTGTCGAGTGGTATGCTAATTATTTGCTCTATCATGACGTGCTACAGATAAGGCTACTTTATGCTCTAAATTGACTTCTGAGCCACTGTTCTATTGCTTTTGCTTGTTTGTCTGCCTGTCTGATCGTCTAAACTTTAATTTTATTACTTTAAAGGTCAAATAATTATATGCAGTCACCTATTCGATGTTTTGAATTCCAACATTATCAATACAACTAGCCAAGACAGACAGACAGATGTCTGCGACATAATTAACAACACAACCCTACATAAATTTTATTTCAGCGGATAGTCATTTATAATAACTAATTTTGATAGTCTGGCTAGTCTAATCCAACTGTTGCAGACACGTTGGTAACGTGACATGTCTTGGACCGTCAGAACCTGTACATGGATATACATTTTTGTAACAGGAAACCCACATTTTAACCTTTTACAATAACGAATATCAGCAATGTAATAAGATTAAGTCATACCTGAAGCAAAACTGCTTTTTGAACTGCAGTTTCTGTGCAGACTGATTTACCCTAGTTAAATCAAATTAATTTGATCTAGCGATAACAAAGTCCTCGATACTGAAAAGGAAATACTGGCGGCAAACTAAATACGAGTATTAAAGTACAGGGAATGCAAGACTTGTTGTAAGATTTGCTAGCTATCAGACAGAAATCGTCATAAAAATAAAAAAAAAATAAAGCGTACAAAATCTATGACCGATAATGTAGAATTAGTCCAAAAATATGTCAGATACAACAATAGTAAAACAGAGTGAAGTTTCAACAAAAGTTCTGATGTTTATATCTTTACAATGCAACAAATTAGAATACCATTTGTACGACTCTGTCTAACTTATAATGTTCCGTACATCAAGACTTAATTGTAAGAACGTATAATGTTTCGAATGAAAAGGAAAAGATCTACCGAACAGAAAGTTCAAAAGCAAACAAAAATTCACAAGACTTATATTGCGTATAATGCTTCTTATCTATCTATCTATCTATCATATCAACTCTATTTTGTTTACTAACTTCGATACAAGCAGAGCTTATAGTTAAGGATAATCACGATATTCCCATCTATGCAAACACTTCTATAAACAGAACACAAGTACTGCATTATACAATAAATTCATTATCCTTGTACCGACCGTTTAATATAGTTCAGAAACTTTTTAAGATATCGAGCGTCTGGATTCTTTTTTCACCTGCATTGAAATAAAGTCAGTTAATCAGTTAATTTATTTTCTCGGTTTTGACAGACAAGAGGATTGTCTAAAGAACGTTTAAGTAATTATTTATCTATTTTTGCCTACCGTGATTTTCAAGACCTGTAATTATTCCGCCATTTTAAAATCCTATCTACTATTATCCCAATTCAAAACAAATATTGTTTCCTTTTTATGTCGCTGCTTGGTCAAATCTTATTCTTATTTAAAATCTGAAACCAAAAACTACTTTAATTTATAGTTTATTAAACAATTAAACTAATAAATTAATATAATAAAATTTAAATAATTTGGAAATTTGGAGACTCAGGATTGCGATACAGGGTAGCAAAAATCAGGTTCGAAGAACAACAGAACAAATGAAATGGCAAAGAACTAGGTACCAGAGCAAGCAAAAGTAAAATGACTTTGGAGTATTCAACATTACTGAGAATGCAACATATTGGAATTCGTATGAAGGTCGAAACGCAGCCTTTTCCATCATGGCGGAGGTAACGTCCTCTGCCAGCTGTGGCATAGAGGAGCAAGACAATGAGCTGGTTGTTTTAGCAAAAGGTTGCACAACTTGTTGCGAAGTCTGTTAGTTTGGTTACTTCTGAACTTGCGTGTAATTTATTTTACAAAAAGTAGTAATTTTTTTAATTAACATTTTATTTTCTGAGCTTCTTGACGAAAACCTGAACTATTATTCTCTGCATATGTTAAAGGTTATACTTGAAAAACAGCTAAAATCTTAACTGCGTATTTAACTCATTCATAAAAAGTCTCCATTTTTTCAAAAAGCAATGGCAGTTTATAATAGTAATGATAGTTTACGTTATTCACATTAACACAAGAGTCATAGCTTTTGCAAGATGCATAACTTTGACAATCCATTTTAATACTCTCCCCTTAATGCCCTGAAAACTGGCTTAAGGTTGAGAGTTCAAAACATGAAAATTTAAATGTTTTGTCTATTGCAGATATTAAAAACAGCAATAACAATTATACAGTTTCCGCATGTCAAGCTAAATTTAAGATAAATACATATATAATACTATTTGTAAGATGAATTTTGTCGGGCTTAAAATATATGTTCGCGCAACAATTTCCTGCCACCATTGTTTTTATTTGAACATTACTTACTTTAACAGCAAAAGACAGCAAGTTACCATATTGATCTCACATTTGCATTTCCTCTGGGTTGTATTCTTTATAAATGTCGTTTAAATTGTAGCCTCGTCGATCTTGGTTATGATACCTGAATTAATGAAATAAATAATTAAACTGACGTTGACGGTTAGCTTGTGCTGCAAATAATAATGCATAGATTTACGCTATGGCGTCCGTAGTTTATTTGAATTTTGTATTATTCTTAGAAAAAGACATGATTGCATTTCTGCATACATAATTTAAGATCGTATCTGTGGTACACATAATGTTCGGAAGATTACCATTCGTTAACGCAGCCAGAATTTGTCTTCTACTCATAGTAGTGTTATTCTTTGTGCTGTTAACGTTTGTAAGACACTTCCTTTAAAAGATCGTTTTCATGTCCGGTTACTCCTGATAAAGATTTACGAAGCTTTCGTCTTGCATAGAGCTTGTGCATCATTAATTTGATGTATCACTGAATAATATATATCCCTCCGATTTTTTTGTCTTAAAGGAAGTTTAGATTTTGTAATCGTTGAGTATTGTGTCATTCTAAATTGACTTTTAAATGACAATATAACGAATACGAATACGGAATACCGTTAGTGCCATCGTGGTTAGACGTTATAATCCAGAGGGCGACAATGAGATAGTGCGATAATGCGATGGCGACAGTGCAAAAATGCGATGGCGACAGTGCGATAATGCGATGGCGACAGTGCGATAACGCGATGACGACAATGCGATAGTGCGATGACGACAATGCGATAGTCATATCGTACTGTCGCCATCGCACTATCGCATTGTCGCCATCGCACTATCGCATTGTCGCCATCGCACTATCGCGTTTTCGCATTATCGTACTGTGCGCACATCGTTTTTTTGTATGTAGTTTGACCCACATTATTTACAGTTAGCCCATAGTTTGTCACAGTTCGTGTTTTAGTCATATTTGTTGTCCATTTCAAAGATGTCCGACTCAGACAACGAAGGTTATATTTATTCGGAATATAATTTTGTACCTCATGGTCATGCATTGCCTGTGTTAAACAAACTTATATTCCGAATAAATAAAACCTTCGTTGTATAGGCCAGCTGTAAATAATTTTAAAAGTGGGTCCAACTACATAAAAAAAACGATGTGCGCATGTGTACCGGAAGGCGATAGTCGACAATGCGATAGTGCGATGGCGACAATGCGATAGTGCGATGGCGACAATTCAATAGTGCGAAGGCGACAGTACGATATGACTATCGCATTGTCGCCATCGCACTATCGCATTGTTGTCATCGCATTATCGCGTTATCTCACTGTCGCCATCGCATTATCTCACTGTCGCCATCGCATTATCGCACTGTCGCCATCGCATTATCGCACTATCGCATTGTCGCCCTCTGGATTATAACGTCTAACCACGATGGCACTAACGGTATTCCGTATACGAAAGATATGTCTTTATAATACCACAAGTCTGGAAGACTCTTACGATGCAACACATATAAAGGGTGTTCCATAAATAATGCGATTTGTTATACGCTAATTTCAAAAATCATTACGGTCAACTGGTTTGCGATTTTCTTCAAATCTTCCCTTCAACACGAACACATATTTTTTCGTAATCGAATTCTGGAAATGTTGTTTGTACTCAAAAGCAGATCCAGAAGCATGCCTCGAGTTAAAGTTCTTCTCTCACAAGGTAGGAGTGTTATCTTAAGAATGAGAAAGTAAGGGTTGGCGAGTAAGTGGATGTGAAAGAACGGTGACCTCTGACTCCAAACAGTCAGTAACAGTACCCGCTTTGTCGCCGGATAAGATGTTGTGCAGAAGACACACATACTTTTGTATTTCTTTTATTGTTTCAATACGACGTGTTGTGAGAGTTCTGTGATTAGCCATTGCATTAAGTTGATGGAACTGTTATTGTCAAGAAATATTGCATACAGAAACTTGTTAACATTTCCGTTCGTGACTATTGTTGGTTGTTACAAATTCTCGTGGCCGGATGAAATTTCTATATCACACACAAAAAGTGTTGTTGCATCTTGAATTCATTTCAAAAATATAATGGCTATTGTAATCCTTCATTTTATAGTGACTGGTCATCCATCTTTATGCTTCTTAACATTTCGGAATATTTTCAAAGTTAAATGAACAGCACTAAACGACAAATAGCCCTTTCCTTAAATGTCACCTACCATTTAAATATCTTTCTACTTCAACCAAAAAAATGACCTGAATTAAATATAGGCCCTAATTTCAAGCACATTTTCTGTTTATTTGCCAATTACTTTGCAACTAGTGTGACAAATCAGATACAGAAAGTTATATCGAACTATAGTCAGTGAGTGAGTGTGATATTTACCGGTAGCTCGTGTTTTATGTTAATGTTGTACGAGTTTTACAAAATAACACAGAAGTAGCATTATTTACTGTATCCCCTTATACAATGCGCCAACTACTGTTATATTTAAAATCTAAGTGAAATGAGGAAAAGCCAATTACTTATATTTCCATACGCTAGTTGTGTACACAAATTACATATAGTAATATGTTGCTTTTGTTAAGTCAGTTGTGACACCTTGCAAACAAGAAATTGATCCTGCCTTTCCACTCTCTGGTTTTAATAAAATGGTTCCTGTTGTAACAATTTCAGAGGAGGCAATAATTTGACAAAAGATTTCTTAGAAATGGTGAAAACAAGATTGCCACGGATTATTCTTGTTGCTTTATCTTGATCCAAACGAAACAGGTAAACAGAAACCTACGTGATTAGTGGTAAAACTGCGAATAATGCAATGATGTAAATCCTACTGGACTTCATTTTATAGTAAATTATTATTGCAGTATACATAATCATATTGATAAATGCGATGTGAGATATAATGGTTGTACTGAACTAGATGTCGTTATATATATAGTAAAACATTCTCTTAATTGGTAATTATTTTAGTTGTTACTGAATGGTATAGCATGGCATTATGTAGTTCAGTGTTCCATAGAACTACTTAGAAAAATGTATGTCAATACTGTTACAAGGACACTCCCTGTATATCAAAGGGATTAGCCTCTTTTTTGACAAAAAAAAAAATAAAAATCAGTAAAATTATTAAGCCTAAAATACTTACATGGCTAGACATACTGAATAAAGACATTGCTCCTTTTTTGAGTAAATGATACACTCTAACTAATATAAAATAATATAAAATAAAATCTAAAACAATTTCGTAAAAATAGTTTTAACAGTTAAAATTTATGTGATAGATTTAATACACAGTCAAAACTGTTCCGTTCAAATCTGTTTCACCTCTGCATATACTGAGTTTATGCCAACTTTTTCAAATCACTCATTTATTTCAAAGACTGATTACTTGACACTTCATAATGAAGCTACATTGTGAAATCTCATGTTGTGTGATGGTTGGTGATAAAATATACATTTAATTTTGTCAAAGCAGAATATTTGTCACTTGGAAAAACATGCTTTTAATGCCTTTATTAACCTTTTATATCAGGTTGAGGTACTATAAAAATTCAAACTTTTGCAGGTTGAGGGTTGAGGCACTATAAGATAAATAAAAGCTTTTCTAGTTATGGTTCTGAAAACACGAAAAAGCTTTTGCAAGTTGAGGCACTGTGAAATGCTCAAAACACCAGTTGGTTGAGACACTGTATAATACTCAACATCTTTAGTTTAAGGTATGTAGTAAATACTCCTCAGCTACTTACGTTTAATAGACCTTGTTACCCTTTCAGTTAAACTACTGCCTTTGAATTGCCCTTTTTGTGTTTTAACAAAATCATTACATAATCAGCTAAAATGAGTCTGTACAATATCAGATATGCTTTGGAGGTTTGAGTCATTAGCTAGTGTCGAGAGATGAAGTGTTTCCCCGAAGAATCTCTTTGATTGAACCCCTCAAGCCCTGAAATAATGAGAGGCATGACGGGATAAATCCTATGGCTGAGGTTAACTAAACATACTTAAATGGAACATTGCTAGGTATGTTGTATAATTATATACTCAAGACATTATCAAACAGTAAAAATGTCTGTCCTATAAGAGCACACGTGCCTCATGTCCTGCCAAAGTAATTTAAATTTTATTTTTAATCAAACACAGTGTTGATAAGATTACACAATATAACAGTATCGATATTTAACGTGTCAGTTATTGCTCTAGACTAACACTCGTTATTTTTTTGTATTTGGATTTCTTCTGTTTATAGAGACAACGGTAATATCTCAAAATTTACGTGACAATTTAATTCAATATGAAAATGAACGACTGAAAGAAACCTCAATAAACAAACTACTTTAAATAGATTCGTCTGGCAACCACTGACATGTCATGCATGAAACACACATTTCGTTAACACGTTGAAATATTGAACCAGTAACACCAACCCAAGCCCTATGGCATTTCTAAAGAAATATTAAAACACTTAAATTAGTTTTTGTCTGTCCAGTACACATAAAAAACCTGTACAGCCAGTACGTATAATGCTTCACAAGACGAACAACTGAATCAATGAAGTGCGGTTTTACTGGAAGATTCGATGTAAACGTACAGAAATAATGTTGAAATTGTGGTGTTTTTTCATCAATTTTATTTTGATATAATTGAATAGTTCTCGAATACAAACCTCATGTCTAAAAGTAAGCTGTATTGCAGATCTTTCCAGAAAATTGAATGCAGGTCAATATATATTAATAATGCAAGCATCTATCCTTTTTCAATCCTAGAATTATGAAACAACTGGGCAAGAAAGAACGAGAAAATGACAGAATTTTGCAACATAATTAATGACATAACCCTACATAAAATTTTAGTCATGCGGGTAGTCATTAATAACAATTAAATTTGATAAATAGTCTGGTTGGTCTATAACTGCGTAACGTGACAGGTCTTAGGCCGTCAAAATATGAACGTGGATATAATGGGAAACCCATAGTTTAACCTTTTACATTAATTTTAGCAGTGTTGTAAGATTAAGTAAGTGTTCTGCTTTTTGAACTGCACTGTGCAAATTGAGTTGTCCGTACGGCAAATTAAGTCATTTTTTTGTATTCAGCGATAACAAAAGTCCTCGGCCTTTGTATCGGATGTAATGGCAATTACAAAATACGAGCTTTAAGGAACAGAGAATAAAATACTAGTCGTAAGATTTACTGTTTTATAGCTATGAAACGGAATATTTAATGAAAATAAAATTTTATGACGAGTTAGTGCAAAATTTCCGTGTGGAACAAAACCATTGAAATGAACTACAGTATACACAATTTAATGAAATGCCACTGGATGACTTTTTGAAAACTTTTGGAAAGTGTGAAATAGAAAAACAGAATATTCATCAATATGCTTTTCCTTTTTCAGATACAAAATCGTAAAATATAGTATAGTTACATTACAGAAAGCCTGATGTTTTTATCTTTACAAATGCAACAAATTAGAATACCATTAATAGGACTCGTCTCATAATGTTCCGTGTGCTGAACTGTAAGAACGTAATTTGATAATAGTTTGAATAAATTAAAAAAAATGTCTTATAAACAGAAATTTAAGAGCAGGCAAACATTCACAATTAACAACGTATAAGGTTCCTATTTATCATACCCAATAACTTCGATACGATCAAAGCCTCAGTTAAGGATAATGACGGTTTTTCCATCTCTGCAAAACGAATATGGCATTTTACAATAAATTCCTTTTATTTGCACAGTCCCTGTTTTGGTGACTGGTGAAATCAACCTTGATTCAAATCTTTGATATTAACCGTGAATATTATTCTAATTAAGAATTTCTTTTGCAGTACTGGTTTTATCTTTAACTTGCATAGATATAAAGTCAGTTAATATATTTACTTGTCGTGAAGAAAGACAAGAAGATTGTCCAAAGAATGTTTAAGTAATTATTTATCTCTTATATGCGCGCTTACCGTGATTTTCAAGAAGTGCAATTATTCCGCCTTTTTAAAATAACGTGCGCAGTATATGCAATCACAATTCAAAACAAATATTGCTTTAATATAAGCACTCTTTTGTGTCGAATGTTTCTTTTTTCTTTTTTCAAAGTCTCAAATCTCAATTTAAAAAATTGCTTATACATTTCTTAAACAATTAAACTAATAAATTATAATAATAAAAAAACTTGGAGAACCAAGATCGCGATACAGATACAACTTAAACATTAGCTTATATCTTGGATCCCAGGCTCCCTCTGTTTATCCTATCGTCTTCAACGCTAAACCTTTCATAAAATATATAAAAGTGACCGCAAAACTATTCATGTGATGTTTTGTTCAGGATGTCTGAAATTAGAAATTCAGTTTCAAGTTTTACATCAAAGTACAAATGTTATATTACCAAATTCTAAAAGACATGAAATTACATCAAAATAAAATGCGTATAAAGTAAACCTTAATCCAGCTATATTTGCACATCTTGGTATGTCATTTATTTCCTGGTAGCTTTTGTTATCTGCCTGTCTCATTACCCTATCTAAATGCGACACTGTTATTGTCTAAGTCTCGGCTTTGTTAGTTGTAACATCGAGAGGCCTGTCTTTCCTTCAGTTATTTTCTTTTAATTATTCAAAGTGTGTCTAGTTTCTTGAGACATTTTATGAAATAAAACCTTTTCAGTTTATCTTTTATAATCTGCAAGTGGGGTTTCAAGCTGCATTATGTAAAACAAATAGCTAAGATGTAAACCTAAAATGTATGTTCGTGTAAAAAATACCAAAATGGAAGACAAATGCTGAAAAATGACAATGTTCACAAATCATTAGAAGTTAGGAATACTTTTTGCTCTCTAACAGATAAATAAATAAAAAATTATGTTTGAGTTTTAGTTGTAAAATGAATTTATTACTGTGTCTGTCATGAACGATTTTTTCCATATTCAACTTGACTCATTGAGAGGTAAGACTTTTATCTCAATGATTATAACTAAAGTATTCATGCTTTTTATGTTCGTTTGTTTATTTTAGTTGTTGTTTGTAAAATATTTTGATGTCAGTTGGAAATACAAGCAATTGAAGATCAATTCAGTGTCAGTTTGATCAAATATATTTAAGAAAGAAGCATGTAATTTGAATGGTCGTACCTATAGCTTTGAAAAGTAGTTTGAAAGCAGTGAATATTTAAGGAGAATCAAAGTACCTACCTCTACCATTCAGACACTGTTCGATAGTTTATCAGCTACATTTCGAACTATAATACTGTTCTCAGAAATTACCTTTCACTTGTTGTTGAAACTCTGATTCGCGAACAACTAAAAAGCAAGATGAATTTATTTTTACATACATTACGGGAAACAGTCTCATACTAATTAACAAATTAAAGGGTTATTGCTGCATTGCTCCTTGTGACATAACATGTTTCAAATCAAACACACGTTTATCGTATCATATTATGCATTTTACAGAAATTAATAAGATACCTGCTCTACTGCTAATGATTGATTTTGAAAAGGCATTTGACACTTTATTTGACACTTTATCCCATGACTGTATTAAAAAAAACTCTAGATTGTTTGAGAATTTGGTGTTATCTTTAAGAGATGGATTTCACTGTTTTATACTACTATAAAAGCACCCGTCCAATTGAATGGTTATCTTTCAGATTTTGTATTGTTGGGCGTGGTTGTCATCAAGGTGATCCAATCAGCCCTTATATTTTTATGTGCAGAGGTATTATCTCACAAGATTCGAAGTAATACAGATATAAAGAGCATCACAATACATGATTCTGAATATAATATCAATCAGATCGCGGACGACTCTTCCTTATTACTTGATGGAACAGAAAAATCACTTTAAATACTTTAATAAAATTTGGAATGTTTTCAGGTTTAAAGGTAAACTCTGAAAAATAAAATATACACTTGGTTTGGATAGGGTCACTAAAATATACCACTAGAGCAGTAAAAACAAAGTGGAAGTTAAATTGGGATACTACATTGTTTAAGCCATTTAAAGTGGTCTTTCATATTGACTTAAAAAAAATGATAGAACTAAACTTTTTAGACAAAATTGAAAAAATAAAATATGGTATTACATACTGGAAGAAAAGACAACTTACTCCTATTTGTAGACTAACAGTTATAAAATCCCTACTTTTACCAATTTTAACACACATTTTCATATCTTTACCTAATTCGTCAACACACATTTTGCAACAAATAGATACTTTATTTCATGAATTTGTTTGGCAAGGACCTCCAAAAATTCTATGTTCTATTTTTGTTAGGGAACATACAGAGGTGGTCTTAAAATGGTTGATATTATTGCCTATATGAAGGTTTGAAACTTACATGGTTAAGAAGATTTGTTATAACTGAACACAGTAAATCCTTTAATTTTAAAAGTATATTTTTGATTTCGAAAAATTGTTCAGTTTTGGTAAAGATTACATAGAAATTTTACAAAAACAGTTAAAGAATTACTTCTGTAAGGATGTGTTGTATGCTTATTCTCATTAAGTGGACTGTATTCCAATTAAAACTATGAATGATTATTTAGATTCGCCACATTTTTATAATCAAATGAAAAAAGATAAAAAACAGTATTTTTTAAAGATCGTTTCACGATAAGGGAATAAGATTTATAAAAGATATTGTAAATAAACATGGTGTTTTTACAGACAGAGAAGAGTTGGAAAAATCAGATTTAAACGTCAACTTTCTCACATTTTCAGGAATTAAAAGTGCTATTAAAAAGATTTTGATAAAGACAGAAAGAATGAAAAAAGACCTCTAGTGTATGACGATTTATGTCCTGTTATACCTTTGTATCTAAAGCCCATATTAAGTAAAAGGAAAGGTATACGTCATTGTACAGTAATTTTAAAGAAAATAAGGATATTCCCCTTATGTATCGAAAAATGGTCACAAGTTTTTCAAACTGAAAATTCAGAATAGAAAAACATAAATAAATGGGTTTTCGAAATTTACTTATAAACAGTGGTTTCAAACAAGAATAATTCATCGAATATTGGGAACAAATGTACTATTATCAAAAATGCGGATAAACAAAACAGAGGAGCAATACTCGATTTGTAATTTAAAAATGATAAGGAAACTTTACTCTACTTGTTCTGGGAATGTGGTCTCTGGTAGAACAATTATTTATCCATTTATTATCTTTTCATGAAGTTACGTTGTATCTGTTCCGTTTTATATGGTGACAAAGTTCCTATTCTGTTGTATGTATATAAATTTGGCTTTTCCTTTTTTTGTAATATAGAACGAGGTTGCGTAACCATGTGACGGGGAGAATAAAGGGAGTTACGCAAACGGGGCCTCAAAATATATTTCTTCAAATATTTAAAGAAAGACTTTAACCTTTCTAGTCCAATTTTGTCTGCTGATAGAGTATTTTCGATGAACTCTAATCATTGGACGTTAGCGGTTATTACTGCAAAAAACCTATTTCCTACAATTCGTTGTACTTCGTTTTTAACTGTACAATAAAATATATTTATCGTTAAAAATTGTTGTCAATATCTACACAATGCTTAACTGAGACAAAATACCCTTATAAATATCCACACGTTGCCTCACTGTGACACAACACACGTAAAATATTCACACATTACATCGTTCTGACACAACACACTTTACATATTCAAACAATGCCTCATCGTGACACAACATCTTTTAAATATCCACACATTTCGTCATTCTGACAAAGCACCCTTTAAATATTCACAAGTTACCTTATTGTTACACAACACGCTTTACATACTCACACGTTACTTCAATGTGAAAATATCAAATATCAACACGGTTCTTTATTGTGACACAATACGCTTTACATATCCATACGTAATATTATTGTGACACAGCTAATTTTTAGTATCTACACATTACCTCATCGTGACACAACAAGCTTTAAATATCCAACATGACCTCCTTGTGACAAAATATGATTTAAATATCCATACATTTCCTCATTGAAAGACAACTCGCTTTGCATACCCTTACGTTACCTCATTGTGACGCAACACCCTTGTAATATTCATATCTCTTCAAAGCCGCAACGAATTCGGCATTAGGCATTAATATTGTTTTTTAAACACCTCCAAAATATAATGAACATCAAATATTCTCCAAAATGATATTGGAAGTTAGCGCAAACTTTGCGTTTGTGATTTAAATACGATGGTATGAAGAGTACATTTTTGGTCTTAAAAAACTTGATTACTGTTAATAAATGTATAGGAAGTGAGCAGTAGCAGTACGCAGCAGAACAAAAATGTGAAGTTGGCATTAGCAGTAACAGCAGTAGCAGTAAAAAACGTGAAGCTGGTTGTAGCAGTAACAGCGTAGCAGTAGGCAAAACGTGAAGCTGGCAGTAGCAGTAACAGCAGTAACAGTAGGCAAAACGTGAAATTGGCAGTAGCAGTAACAGCAGTCGCAGTAAAGAAAACATGAGGCTGGCAGTAGCACTAACAGCAGTAGCAGTAAAGGAAAGGTGAAGTTGGCAGTAGCAGTAACAGCAGTAGCAGTAAAGAAAACGTGAAGCTGACAGTAGCAGTAACAGCAGTAGCAGTAGGCAAAACGTGAAGTTGGCAGTAGCAGTACGAGCAGTAACAGTCGGAAAGTCTCAAAAGTCTGCAATAGATATCACATGAAAACTGACGTTACAACCTAACGTTTGCGACTTCTCCGACGTTTGTACGTCTTTTGGATGGTTCAGGAGAGCTCCATGTTTTTGAGTTTTCAAACAACACGGCGTATAGAAGTTACAATATATATGACGTATACTATATAAATATGCAATTCCGCTGGGTGGGGCGCGAGCGAAATTGGCCGAGACAATACCGTGTCAGAAAGTGTTGATCAGTGCTGCAATGTAGAAAACTTCGTTCAGAATGCACGTGCAAATCAGAAAAAAGAAAAGTGGATATTGCATTGCCATATATATTTGCATTGTAATAGAATAAAATACCACAAAAGCGGGAAATCGCGCTCTTTGGAGCAGTCGCTTTGCGCAAATGTAGCTCAGTAACGCATGGCCAAATTTTCTTGCAGTAGATATTACATCAAACTTGACGTTACAAGCTAACGTATAAGATCTTTTTTACGTTTGTAGGTATTTTAGATAGTGCAGGAGAGCTCCGTGTTTTTGAGTTCTCAAAACACGGCGTATACAAGTTACAATATATATAATGTATACTATATAAATATGCAATTCTACCGAGCTCGAGCGAATTTGGCCGAGGCAATACTGTGTCACAAAGTGTTGACCAGTGATGCAATGTAGAAAATTTCGTTTAGTGTGCATGTGAAAATCAGAGGAAAGAAAAGTGCGAATTGCACTGCCATATTTAGAGGCATAGTAAAAGAAGAAAATACAGGGAAGGCGGGAATTTGCTCTGATTCGAGCAGTCGTTTTGCGCAACTGTTTCTCATTAACGCATGAATCGATTTTCTTGCAGTAGATATCACATCTAACTTGACGTTACAAGCTAACGTTTGAGACCTCTCCGACGGTTGTATTTCTATGGAATGATGCAAAAGTTCCGCCGGGTGGAGCGCGAGCGAAAATGGCCGAGGAAATATTTTGTAAGAATGTGTTGATCAGGCCTACATTTTAGAAAACTTCGTTTAGTGTGAACGTGCAAATCAGAGGAAATATTTATAGAGGCATTGTAACAAAACAAAGTGCAGCGAAATCGGGAATTTGCGCTGTTTTGAGCAGTCGCTTTGCGCGACTGTAGCTCAGTAACACATGGACTGATATTCTTGCTGTAGAAATCACATCAGACTTTACGTTAATTGCTAACGTTTGAGAACTATCTGACGTCGGTACGTCTTCGGAATGATGCAAAAGAGTTCCGTGTTTTTAAGTTCTCAAAAACACCGCGTATAGGATTGACCATAAATATAACTTATACTATACATGTATAAGTATGCAGTTCCGCCGGGTGAAGCGCGAGCGAAATTGACCGAGATAATACCGTGTCAGAAAGTGTTGACCGGGGCTGCACTGTAGAAAATTTCGTTCAATGTGCACGTGCAAATCAGAGGAAATAAAAGTGCGAATTGCACTGCCATATGTAAGGGCATTGTAATAGAAGGAAGTAATAGAAAGCGGTAATTTGCCCTGCTTGAAGCAGCCGAGTTGCGCAACTGCAGTTTATTAACGCATGGGTCGATTTTCTTGCTGTAAATATCACATCAAACTTTGCGTTACAAGCTAACGTTTAAGATTTCTCCGACGTTTGTACGTCTTTCGAATGGTGCAGGAGATCTCCGTGTTTTAGAGTTCTCAAAACCACGCTGTACAGAATTTACCATATATGTAACGTATAATATATAGGTAAGCAGTTCGGCCGGCTGGTGCTCGAGCAAAATTGGCCGAGACATACCGTGTCTAGAAGTGTTGACAAGGGCTGCACTGTAGAAAACTTCGTTCAGTGTGGACGTGCAAATCATAGGAGATAATAGTGCGGCATGCACTGCCATATATAGGGGTATAAAAGTGGAGCAGTCGATTTGCGCGGATGTAGCTCAGTAACGCATGGGCCGATTTTCTTGCTGTAAAATTCACATCAGACTTGACGTTACATGTTACGTAAGAGACCTTCCTCACGTCTATATGTCTTCGGGATGATTCAGAAGTGCTTCTTGTTTTTGAGTTCTAAAAACACGGCGTATAGAATTTACCATATATATAACGCATACAATATAATTTACCATATATATAACGTATACTATATAAGTATGCTGTTCCGCCGGGTTAAGGGCGAGCGAAATTGACCGAGACAATAACATGTCAGAAAGTGTTGACTAAGGCTGCACTGTAGAGAACTTCGTTCAGTGTGCACGTGCAAATCAGACGAAATAAAGGTGCGAATTGCATTTGAGTTCTTAAAAACACGGCGTATAGAACTTACCATATATATAACCTATACTATAGAAGTATCCAGTTCCGCCGAGTGGACCGCGAGCGAAATTAGCCGAGAAAATATTTTGTCAGAAAGGGTTGATTAGGGCTGCATTTAAGAAAACTTTGTTCAGTGTGCACGTGCAAATCAGAGGAAATAAAAGAGCGAGTTGCATTGGCATATATAGAGGCATAGTAAAAGAGGGAAGTACCGCGAATGCGGGAACTTGCGCTGTTTGGATCAGTCGCTTTGCACAAATGTAGTTCAGTAATGCATGGACCGATTTTCTTGCAGTAGGTATCATTTCAAACTTGACGTTACAAGCTAATGTTTGAGACCTAGGTTTAAACGTCTTTAAGATGGTGCAAAATAACTTCGTGTTTTTGAGGTCTTAAATACACGGCGTATAGAATTTATCATATAAGTGAGGTTTGCTATATAATTATGCAGTTCCGCCGGATTGGAGCGCCAGCGAAATTGGCCGAAATAATACCGTGTCAGAAAGTGTTCACCAGGGCTGTACTGTAGAAAACTTCGTTCAATGTGCACCTGCAAATCAGAGGAAAGAAGGAAGCGAATTGCATTGCCATAAATAGAGGCATCATAATAGAAGAAAATACCGCAAAAGCAGGAATTTGCGCCGTTTGGAGCAGCCGTTTTGCGCGACTGTATCTCAGTAACTCAACACTGACAACAATTAAAATGTAAATGTTGAATGGAGACGCTAATCATATGTGTGAAAATTGATCGCTTCGTTAATTTATGTCGAGTCATTGCAACATAATTTAAAATGATTTTCTTGCGCTGTAGATATCAGTAACGAATGGACCGATTTTCTTGCAGTAGATATCACATCAAAGATGGCGTTACAAACTAACGTTTTAGACCTCATGACGTTTGTACCTCTTTTAGATGGTGCAGGGGAGCTCCATGTTTTTGAGTTCTCAGAAACACGGCGTATAGAATTTACCATAAATATAACGTATACTATAGAAGTATGCAGTTCCGCCGGGTGGAGCGCGAGCGAAATTGAGAGAATTATTGATCTCAAATTATTGATTGCTTCGGTAATTATGTCGAGTCATTGCAACATAATTCAAAATTATTCTGATTGGTGGGGATTATTGCAAGTGTTTAGTCCACGCATTTTTTGAGTCAGCGAATTTCGACTCATTGCATTTAATCTATATGGAAAATACAGGGAAAAATAACGGGATCGAGCGATAACTTCGAGTCAGACTGACCTGTCGAGTTATTGCATTTCGACTCATCGCAAAACTACTCCATAACGTTTACTATATAAGATACAGTTCCAGCGGGAGATGCGCGAGCGAAATAAGCCGAAACAATACTGTGTCAGAAATTGTTGACCAGGGCTGCACTATAGAGAACTTCGTACAGTGCGACGTTCAAATCAGAGGAAAAAAAGTGCGAAATGCACTGCCATATATATAGGCATTGCAATAGTTGAAAATACCGGGAAAGCGGAAAATTGCTATGTTTGGAACAGTCGCTTTGCGCGACTATAACTCAGTAACGCAAGGACAAATTTTCTTGCAGTAGATATCACATCAAACTTGACGTTAAAAGTTAATGTGTGAGATCTGTCTCAAGTATGTACGTCTTCGAAATGATGTAGTGTTCCGTGATTTTGAGTTCTCAGAAACACAGCGTACAGAATTTACCATAGATATATAACATATACTATATTAGTATTTAGTTCCGCCGGGTGGAGCGCGAGAGAAATAGACCGAGACAATACCATGTCAGAAAGAGTTGACCAGGGCTGCACTGTTGAAAACCCCGCACAGTGCGACGTGCAAATCAGAGGAAATAAAAGTGCGAATTGCATTGCTATATATATCCTTTGGACGACGGTAACGTGATAAAACGTATTCGTGAAGATGGCACCTTTAGGCCTCCGTAGATCCCACATTAACTTCCCAAATATGGATTCGGCCCCAACATTGAAAAGTATATATGGCAAAATACGGGATGTCACGTGATCAAGGTCAAGGACGAATTTTGGACACCGCTGTATCCATTTAAAAACGTATGTCCGTGCAAATTCGACAAAATGAAAAATTTGACTTCTACCGCCAACACATGTTTCTGAGCAGGTGCGTGTCACGTGACCTTTCCTGCCAAAATGTTGTATTTTTCGAAAAGATGAACATTCAAGGTAGAGGAGAGAGACAAAGCTATCCATGCTGGATTCACTGAAACTGGGTCATTCCTTCCATTTTTTTTCCTTTTTTTTTAAGTTGGCCGAGCATACATTGTCATGACGCCCTGCGCATGGCGTCATTTTCTAGAATCACGAGTTCTTACGCGCGAATTTATGTCACGCACAACTAAATCACCTTTTCATAAGGTTAAAATATCTCAGTTTAGTGCCCCATCGGACTGAGAGACTAAACTTTGAGGTAGGAGGTCTCTAGGAAAATACTTGCAAAAGTGTCAGTCGTTTCAAGGATATAGAGGCATTGTTATAGAAGAAAGTACCGCGAAAACGGGAATTGCGCTGGTTGAGCAAGTAACTTTGCGTGACTGTAGCTCAGTAACGCACGGTCCGATTTTCCAGCAGTAAGTATCACATCAAACCTGACGTTACATGCTAACGTTTAAGACCTATCCCACTTGTGTGGGTCTACGGTATGATGCAGAAGTGCTCCAAAACGGCGTATAGAATTTACCACGTATACTTTATAAGTATGCAGTTACGCCGGTTGAGCGCGAGCGAAATTGACCGAGACAATATCATGTCAGATAGTGGTGATCAGGGCTGCATTTTAGTGAACTTCGTTCAATGTGCACGTGCAAGTCAGAGGATATAGAAGTGCGAATTGCATTGCAATATATAGAGGCATTGTAATATAAAAAGTACAGCGAAAGCGGGAATTTGCGCTGTTTGGAGCAGTCGCTTTGCGCGACTGTAACTCAGTAACAAATGGACGGATTTCTTGCAGTCGATATCACATTAACCTTGACGAAACAACCTAAAGTTTAAGATATATCTCACTTTTGTACGTCTACGGGATGAAGAAGACTAGCTCCGTGTTCTTAGATCTCAAAAACACGGCGTATAGAATTTACCATATATGTTTACTAAATAATTATGCAGTTCCGCCGGGTGAAGCGTAAGAGAAATTGACCTAGACAATACCATGTCAGAAAGTAATGACAAGGGATGCACTGTAGAGAAATTCGTTCAGTGTGCACGTGCAAGTCAGAGGAAATAAACAGGCGCATTGCATTGTCATATATAGAGGCTTTTTTAAATAAAAGAAAGTACCGCGAAAGCGGGAATTTGCGCTGTTTGGAGCAGTTGTTTTGCGCGACTGTAGCTCAGTAACGCATTGACCGATTTTTTTTGCAGTAGTTATCACATGAAAATTGACCTTACAGCCTAATGTTTGAGACGTCTGCAACGTTTGTACGTCTTTGGGATTTTGCAGGAGAGCTCCGTGTTTTTGAGTTCTCAAACATATTAACATTATAAGCGTGTAACAAACATCCCTTTCTCTTACACAGTGCGTTGCAATGTGTCAAAACTTCAGGTTGGGTTTGATTTAAATTACATGCTGGACAAAACTACTACAGCAAATAGAAATTTAAACTGAAAGTACAATAATCAAACTACGAAGTTCAAACTAACGCATAACCGTCAATGTTTGATTAATTGACTCGCCCTCGTTCGTCTGATTTCCACGACGAGGCGTGAACTGTGACTTGTTCGTCAACTTGAATACAAACAAAATATGTAATACAACAGCTTACGAAAAGCCAATGGCATGTACAGTTGTCACATTAAATGCCGGTTATATCTGACGAAATGCTGAAATTCCTTTATCAATATTTAATCCGCATCCATTTAGCCATTTTCCTGCTAAAGTGGCTCGCTAAGAAATGGCTTTCTCTGATTGGATAAATAAAAATGCACGGTTCCTTTTTTTTATGCATCACGTGCACATTTGCCTGCAACCAATGAAAACGTTGCACACCTTGGCGAAGTCATGCGAGTAGGAAACTTATTGAATGGATGCAGATGTAACGCTGATAAGTAGATTTCAGCAGATCACGTGTGATATACTCGGGATTGAAAAAAAAACACTTTCATATGCGAATCGACTTTTCATAAGTCGTTTTATCTATGTATTGATATTCTTCTATTTGACGTTTAAGATATATTTTACTCGTTGATTTCTGGTAATCGAACGCGTGTCAATAAACCAGATATTAGGTAGTTGTGTCTTGTTTATAGGTGCGTAGCTTGGTTTTTGTACTTTTCATAGTTTGTATTTGTTGTTGTGTGTTTAAGGTAACATGACATCAGGTTTTGAAGATATCTGTAGATACAACAACGTAACTGGACATTTTGTTGGTCAAATTCTTATCAAACCAGGAGTAACATCCCTTCTCATATATAGAGTACATCATACAAAATGTTTTTGAGCTGATCCCTATGGTATTTACTGTTTCTTTGCTCCGAAATTAAGTATAACAAAAACTTATAATAGAAGTAAGGTTTAGCCAAATAATGATCTAAGTTTTGTGGTTTCTGTTCGCTAAAACACTGATGCATTTTAAATGTTCGCAATAATTCTCTATTTTCCATTAGAAAGAAATAAAGAAATGCATAAATGCATTTATTTATTAAAACTAATGTTTTAAGCGGCTGAGTAAAGTTGATGGTTACATACATTTTTCATACGATGGCGCTACTTTGCTTTTGAGAAGCTACAGATATGCTTTTTCTTTCGAAATCGAATAAGAATCGAATGTTTAACTGCATTCACTAGTTGCTGGTCGTAACAGTCCCATAAGAAAAGATGGGTTCATTTTCGGTAATATTTAATGTGAAGCTTTGCGAGGATAATTTCAATCTTAAGTCAACGTCTTTCGATGTACTTTCAGCAATGATTTAACGTTGATTGAATGTAAAGAAGCATCTATTTGATTGTTTTCAGTAAAATTCAAGAGAAATTTGACATTTGATTTTTACTCACTACAGAGTTAAAATAACATTAATAATAAATAGGATTAAGTAAATAAGTATGCGTATGTCCTAAAAGCACATACGACCAAACTAAGCTCTAATATCTAAAATAATGAAGCACATTAGACCAGAGATTCTTCAATATTGATTGTTCTTTAAGATAATTGTAACCCGGAAAAATCCACCTGCTCCGAGCTTGGTTTGACTTCGGGTACCTTCGAATGCTAAGCGGACACTCTACCACGTCGCCATAAAAGCTAGCTGATAGGCAAGGGAGTAGAAGTGCCGTATTTTACCTCTGCTACATACAACCCCACCTTTTTAGATTTCGTCCTCAAATTTTGGAGTACTGAATGTCTGTGGGACTTTCTTAGGGTGCCATCACACTGAAAGTCGTTAGTAATTTACGTTGGGCGCCAAATGTAACCCGGAAAATTCCACCTTCCCCGAGCTGGGTTTGAACTCAGGTACCTTCGATTGCTAAGCGGACACTCTACCACGTCGCCATAAAAAGCTAACTGATAGGCAAGTGAGTAGAAGTGCCATATTATACCTCTGCTACATTATACCTTTTAAATTTTCAAGGCCAAAATTAGAAAAACCAACTAAATTGTGTTGACTGAGAAATTGAAAACAAAGACAGTAAGAAAAAAACAGAAGAGAGTAAGAACTGAAAACAACGTAAATGTGAAAAATGGCTATTTCTTTATGAGGTTCGTTTAAACATTTAATATTGATTTGCCTGAAATAAAAATATACAGAAATCGTGATAATGAGGCTCTAAGGGCCGACAGAAACGTTGAAAGACTCTGTGGATACATTTATACCCTAAGGAAATGTGTTGGTTAAAGAATTTAGATTTAAAACAAGAAGATTTAGATTCTATATATGTCTATATGAAATCAAGAGACTTTCGGGGTAGGGCCATTTATGACACCAGGGGCATAATTTGAACAATTTTATAGTAGATCTAAAGGTGAAACCGTATGCTAAATATCAGTAAAGCAAGGCGTTATAGTTTCAGACATTCATGAAGATAATTTGAAGTTTTCTAAAAAACTATATAAAATCATTTTGCAACTGGGGCGAGGCCAATTTTGAACCTGGGTCCAAAATTTGTACTCACCTGAGTACAGCTGAAACTACTTTCATTCACACACCAAATACCTTAACTCAAGACCTTGTAGTTCTGGCAATTTTTTTTAAAAGGTTTTACCTATGTCAGTCTATATAAAATCAAGTGACCCCCATGATAGGGCCAATTTCATTTTAAGCCTCGATGACCTGGTCCCAAGTGACCTATAATCCCGCCCAAGGGCGTATGTACACGGTACATACCAAATATCTAATATATCTGTCAATAAATGGACTCTGTTTGGGAAAGTAAAAAGACATTTTTAGCCTATGAGACCTTGACCCCAGTGAGTGGCTGTGCCTATAAACCAAATATTGGAGATATCGGTTAATAAATAAAGATTCTGTAACGGAAAGTATATTTTAGCCTCGGTGACCCTAGGAGCTAGGTCAATTTTGACCCTATGGCCAAGATTTATACAAATTTAGTAGAGGTCATCTAGGCCATGTTATACATCGATAATTTCATATCTAAACACTAGGCCTTATGATTTCCGACAAGAAGCCTAGTTAAGATGTTTTTTCCTTTGCAAGTCTAAAAAATCACTTGGGATTGGTCCATTTTAAGCATAATTTGAATAATTCTGTTAAGGATTCTGTACATAACGCCCCATGCAAAATATCTTAGCCCTAGGCATTGCGGTTTCATAAAAATTTTTCAAATTTTCCGCTGTAGATGTCTTTATCTAATAAAGTGGCTCCAAAACGGGGCCATTAATGACACAAGGGGCATAATTTGAATAATTAGTGTACAGAAACTCTATGTGAAACTATATGCGATATATCAAACCCCAATAATAGTAGTTTCAATCAATAAGATTTCTGAAGTTCTCCCTATATAAGCCGCAGTTTTATCAATTTGCAGCTGGGGTTGGGCCAAATTTTACATTTGGCCATGATTTGAACAAACTTGGAAGAAGGCTATTTAATTTAGACGATGCTACATACCAAATATCTAGAATCTATGTTTAGCGGGTTTGAAAGAGATGATTTGTGACGTTTTCACTTTTAAAATCTATTTTTTGCTCCTCTGGACCAGTTCTGCAATGGGCTGAAACCATTTGAACGACTTTGAAAGAGCGTCATTCAAGGACCATTACAGGCAATTTTTATCAAATTGGTCCTTGAAGTAATTGTGGACGACGGACGACGTGGTTTGACACCCCTGTGGTTTCAGATTAGATGTCCTTTGAAGTAACTGTGGACGACGGACAGGCACTGATGTTATAAGCTCACATAAAGTTTGTCGTTTCTTTGTGTTTTCGCAGTTTTGCATCTTCATTGGCTTTGCTTCGGGCGACAGTATTCTCCTCAGGTTGACAATATGTACTGTCCCTCTTAAAGCCACATGGTATTTATATACTTTCTCAGTTTCAAAAGACTGAAACTGATTTTTGCACACACAGCTTGTGTTTGAAATTCGATAGGGTTGTCCATAATTTTAGGTGTTATCTGCCGTTGGATATAAACTATTCATATAGTAATAAATGGAACCGTTTGAGGTTTATTACTTTTATCATTATTAACATATATTCCACATATTTTCTCTACAATTTCTCAATGGCAATTACTACAATCGGGCTTTTATTGGTCCGCCTTTCGGTGCTCTTATTCTATGTTTATGTCCGAGAGAAAAAAAAGTAAAGAAAAAAGAAATCCCGAAGGACACAAAGTGATGATTTTTTTATTCCAAAGGCTCGAACAGCGTTTCCTCGACGCGTTTTCTCTTTTAGAACATACAATACCGGCAGGCTGCGTCTCTTACGTTATGTATAAATGTTTTAATAAAGCGATTCAAATGCTGTTTCATCATTTTGGAAAGAGGAAATCATTTATATTGCAGCTTAAAAGTTCTTAAGCTGACATTTATAACGGAGACGAAGAACCCCGTCTATAGGCATATGATTTCTGTCTTATCTGAAATTATGTTTTGTAATAAATCGGAAATAAATTGTTCTGTTTACGTAATTACTTCCGTTGCAACTTAATTTCAAAAAAGGTCAATGTTTTCTTATAAGTTGTATCTTTACAGAGAAAATACATCAAAATGAAGTTAACTAAACATAAAAAAGAAAAAAAAATCGTTAAACATTCAGAAGAATATCACTTAGTATTATTATATTATCCTTAAAAAGTAAGGTCATTGTTCGCAATTTTTTATTTCATTGCATGTAAAAGAAATATAAAAACTCAGAAATTCATTTTGTTCCTTGACGTTTTATAAAACCTTACATCCAAAGAAATGTACGAGTGTACATTCTGAAAGAGTTTATTGACCCATGCTATGGTTATTGTCTGACGCATGCGCATCAGCAATACGTTTTCGTTGTCAGATCATTTTGTGAAATGTGCAAATGCAGTAATAATATCAAAGAAAGACAGTGCCTACAAAATAAAACAACACCTTTCAACAAAAGTAAGATGTGGAGACAGTTTGATACGGTTTATAGTTTATAAGCAAAACAACTTTATCTAGACTCTGAATCCTCCCCTCCAAAAATACCTGAAATGTTGTTTCCATAATCCTTCTGTTTGTCATGAACTTTTGCAACTGTGTTTTGGCGAGTCCTGCAGCTTAGTACTCTTTTGGTGACAATTAAACTGTAAAATATGTTTCTCAGTTTGCAATCATTTTTCCAAGATTATTAAAACAATATACCTCTTACCACATTCATATAAATGAGAAGTCAGTCTGAAATAAAAAAGGATTTTTTGTTATTCTCTCCCGGTATATGTTGACTGCAACCCATGAGAAACTGTTTTAAGAAAATACTAATATTTTCTTTTAGAAGATACAAATTTGAACAAATGTGTTAAAGTAACCGAAATGAAAGATTATCTAGACAAATGCATCTCCATGATGCCAACAGTACATATAAGTGAATAGATGTTATTTAACGTTGAAAAAGACATAAGATAAATTCTCTGAAACTGAATCCAAACATGAAAAGGTATCATTTTTGTATCTAAACTCTATAAAGACTGAAAACAATAGTAAATTTTTTGCCCAAAAACTCTTTTTACGCCTTAAAAGGCTTTGAAGTAAAAATAGACAATAAGCCTTCGTCGTATCACTTACTTCATGACTGTTAAAAAAATTGTCTCAGTGTCAGTACACATACCTGGATGAACCTACAAATGATTTTTGATTATCAATCACCCATCTGTAAAGTAATGGGGATTTAGCTATATAAGTAAATTTGGTCTCCAGGCTTCAAAGGCTTTAAAGTTTAAAAAAAAAGAATTAGAGAAGGCGTCAATTTAAAAAGCAATGATCCCTTTGAAAAGGCATAGCAAAGTATGTAGACACAGAAATATACAAGAAAAGACAGGACTACTAACCTCTACTTTTAAATACTATTTCATAACGAGTCCTGGAAAACAACGTATTCTTTATTTTGTTAGTAACGTGTGTACTAATACTCAAGGTCACTCTTAAGCATGAATATCATTTAAAAGAACAAACTTTCTTTTTTTTTAATTGATTGATGGTGTTTGTTTGTATGTACCCGTGTGTTTTGTGCATGCACATGCATGCATTTGTCAGTTGTGTTCGTTAAAAATGTAGTTACTTTATTTTTCTATCTGAGATACAAGACTGAGGATTTTAATCAGCACCGACAATACCAAACACAAGAAAAAAAGGCAATGGTACAAACTTTGTTTAATCTTGTAAAAGGTAATAGAAGCTTTAGTGTCGTCAACATTCCCTGAAATGTGGAAGTTCGTATTTGTCTAGCCCGCTGTTCATTCTATTTTAGTGAATTTGTTGCTGATACCGCTTTCCCATATGACTCACACTATCTAGAAGATCAGTTATTTTTGGTTGTTGGGTAGTGCATAATACAGAAAGCACTTCTTTTTCTCTTTTTCTTTCTCATGCTCAGTATATTGCCCTGATGCATGCATGGTACCTCGCATGAAACCATAAACCAAGGGACCTCAAAATGCCTTAGGATTTATCTCTTTGTCACTACCAACCCTCATATTAAATTACAGTATCCCTGCAATGCCATGTCAAGGTTAATGGGACATACAAATATATGCATGGCAGACATTATGTGGATAATTTAATTATATTTTTAGCTGAAAGGAAATATAACTAACAAAGGGTCATGATGAATCGTAATCAATCAACTGTGTCCCATTGCTCAGTGGTTTGTAAGATTATCAAAGCTGTGAAACAACAATCATATAGACATGGCAAAATATATTCTGGCCCCAATGGTGGCATCAGGATGGTTCAGGAAAAGAAAGGAGATTTATTGTTTAAAAATGTTTTGTGAAAGTCTGGTTAAATTGGATCGAATGCGAACTTAACAGTACAATGTAAGGTAGGAAAATCTATTTTTACCTCTGTGACCTAGACCTTGATCCCAATGACATCAGAAACACCCGTCGTCGTCCACAATCAAAGGAAATCTCTGAAACCAGTGTACTAAATTGATAAAACTTGTCAGGCGCGCAGCGCCGATTACTTGGATACTCGTTCGATCAAAACCCTTCAAAATAAGACTAGTCCAGAATACACCATTTGTGATCACATTTGTGAAAAATTTTAGAAGGAGGAGAAAACTCCCTCCTCTAGTCTCCCCTTGCCTCTATGATGCTCGAATTTGCAAAATTCACAATACGCCTCTGCTTGCCCAGAATTGACCTAAGTGACCTTAAACCTCACCAAAATAGTGGTTCTTGACTTTTACCTACATACCAAATATTATAAGATATCGGTAAATAAATGAAGACTATGGGGAGAAGTAGAAAAAAATCTATTTTTCTCTCGTGACATTGACCTTAACCCCCTTTGAGTGGCAGAGATTCATGCACGGTGACTATATATCAAATATTTAAGATATCGGTCGATAAATAAAGGTTCTATGACAAAAAAAAATGGTTGGTGCATTTTTAGCCTTGGTGACCCAAGGGGAACTGTAAATTTTGACCCAAGGTCTAAGATATGAACAATCCTGGTAGAGGTCTACAATGCTATATTACAATTTTAATATATTGACACTAGGCCTTTTGGTTTCTGACAAAAAAAATCAAAAGATCTTTTTTCCTACGCAAGTATTTTAAACAGTCATGTGACACCTGGGTGGAGTCAGTTTTTTGACTCAGGAGAATAATTTGAACAATGTTTGTAGAAAACCTCTAGATAATGCTTAATGCAAAATATCTAAGATCTATTGCCTTATGGTTTCAATAAACAATGATAAGGAAGCTTTTCAAAATTTTCCCCAAATACGCCCATATTAAATGACCCCCGGGGCAGGGCCATCAACGACCCCAGGAGCATAATTTGAAGAATCTTTGTGGAGGATGTCAACTTGTTAGAAGTTTTTTAGACAATGCTACGTATGAAATAACTTAGAACCAGGGCTCAATTTTAAAATCTATTTTAGGTCCTGTTGTCGAGATCTGAAATGGCCTGGAACCATTTGAACAACTTTGATAGAATTTGGTGCAAGGAACATTCTGGGCAAGCAGAGGCGTATCGTGGTTAATTCTACTTTTAATCCTAAGAATTACAAACATTTCCAAAATTTTACATTTCTAATAGATTAAGATATTAATATGGTCCAGACGCAATTCGGCGCCGATGACACACTTTGTGTTTAAAAGGTATGTACCTAATATGTAACATACTGAGTGAAAACTAATACATGAGACATAGAACACTTTCTGCTTCTTGGGTAATTCCCCATAGGACATATATCTAAGAACAAGACTGGGTGTTTGGCAAGCGTCGCCTACATAAAGTACCTCGTAGCTAGTAATAGAAACAACAGTAGTCGATTATCAATGTTTGAGGACTTGAAGTGACAATGGGTAGTCTTACTGTTAAAGTTCTACCATTTTTTAATAGTATGGCTCAAGCGATTTATTGAAATATGTCTGAATTCTATTTCATGATATATGCATTTTTCGTTTATTGTAACAATATTTTATTTTATTTATCAAAATTCAGCGGGTAAAAACGATATTTAAAGTGACTTGATATCGGTCCTGTTTCTCTAAACGTTAAGTACCTAAAATGCTTGCCCGTCTGTCGGTGTTCTAATCAGCTGCCATACTTCATACTAAGGCGAACATATAGTAACATAACGGCAGCATACATACGATGCCACGACAACTGTAATGTAACCTGAGAATTCATTTATCATATGGATAACATTTGAGAAAGCATAGAAAAATAAATTGCAATGACCAAAAAGAAAGAATTTTACTGAAATATTTCAAAGACATACATTCCTTGCAAAACAGCGTAGAAAGCGTGAAATGCACCACATCTCGATCTTTTTAAAAGATAAAACAGCTGCTCACAGGGACGTCTGGGCTCCATTTCTGGATTGCTTTAACGCCGCGAAATAATGAAAGGATTTTTTTTTGCAAATTGCAATACATTAAGTTTTTTAAAGCAGTTCTTTTAAAGAAAAAAATTATACGGAAAAAATACATACTCAGTCTGATAACAATAACACTACCAATACAGATGAATCTATATTTGACATTTGTAAGTTGCAACTCCAAGTTGGTCTGGAGATAAGTACGCACCATAAGGCTGGCCTTTGTTCGAAATGTAAGATACAAATGTTACTGCAACATACTAGCAGTTCTCAGAAAGAAAAGAAGTCCTAAATACATCTTCGTTGTCCATACCTTGTACAAAGGAAGACAAATAAATACTAATGAAAATATACCATACAAATTGATCTTACCTTACATTTCAAATGAAGCAATATACATTACAAATGTAAACACTGAATATTGTAACGTTTCACATGCCACAGTTTTAACGCGTTGCAAGTTGTCTTGTCAAAAGCAGCGCTTTATTGTGTTAAATATGTATGTACTTATCCAAATTGGATGTATGAAACTAACACATCGTGTTGTTACACCACCGCTTTCTTGTTGAACTTACGCCTTATGTCTACTTATCATGACTAGATGTTTGCATTTAGTAGCCGGTATATCAAAGATGGCGATACATGTTATGCGAACTGACTGAAAGTCTAAACATGTATTTGAATATATAAGTATTTCTAGGACTTACACAAATGAATATCATATTTCTCAAATAGGCGGTACAAATATAACTATTTCCTTGCGTAAAATCTTCATGTTGACAAGAACAAAAACTGTAAGCCACGAAATAATACATAGCCAAACAAATTAAAAACTGTTTACTGTTTACTGTCTGCATCGAGACTGATAAAAATGTTAAAGGTTTTGCATACATATTTCTTCCAACGCAACGGGGACTTATTAAGATTACAAAGACAAAACGAAGCCAATTGTACCAATGTCTATAGCACCTGAAATGCAAATAACAGGAACATTTTATGCATACGAGAAAACAATGAGACGCAGTTTCTCTTAGGAAATGCTAAGCATGTTAAGTAATGTAAACGCACGCATGTCTGTGGAATATTCTGGAAGATAATGCTATTAAGGCGTTATCATGTGTGTATGGAAGCACAGAGGTGACACGGGTGATTTTTGTTTTTTAGAATGGGTCATTTGTTATATATATAATCTGTGGGAACTACTTATCTGCCTGAGGTTATTTTGTTTCTTATCTGTGGGAACAAGATATTAAACTGAGTTATTTTTAGTAATCTGTAAGAACGACTTTTTTTCCACGAGATTATTTTTTTATAATCTGTGGTAACAAGATATTTCACTGTTTTCGTTTTTAGTTATAATTTTATGTTGGATTTTCCGGTGTTTATTTATTTTTTTTTACTAAATTGTTCACTCAAGAAAATAATTTGTCACAGAGTAATTATACATATACTTATTCATACGTTCCAAATGAAAACATAAATTAACCAATCAAAGCATCTGTAATCGGCAAGGCTGCCAAGAGTTACATCCCTTTTAAACATTTGTAGTCATTTGCCGAACCACATCATTTCAAAACGGGAAACAAAGCAGAATTTACCATTTTACTTGTTTAGATAAACTCGGGCAAATAACGTATTCAAAAATAAGTTGATCCTACAGATTGTAAAAAGTAATCTCATTCTGAAAAAGATCCTTGTTGCTTCTGTAATTCCGTAGATATGTATAAGTACTTACAAGAATTATAATTTGTTTGATTGTATACTGATTTATGTACTCTTATTTACGATACTACGAACCTTTTTACAGCGCTTATAATTTATATATATATATATATATTCTTTTAAAGAAAACATTTGAATACGTATCGGCGCGGTGAAAGATAATTGAAAAAAATATCATCCCCTCGAGAATATATATTTAATAATTGAATATGTATAATACATATAATATCTCATAATATATCGGAAACATTCTAATAAATAATTTTGTCTGAAACCCTAACGCACGGAACCATATATGTTATATTATCTAGTGAACCTTTACAAAGATTCATTTGATAATTATTTGCCCCATCTCGAAGTTATTTGCATTTCCGTAAAAATATACAGGAAGATACTTAACAAATCTTGTTTAAACCCACAATGTTCAGAAGTTTTAAATAATTCAATAGACCATAATAAACATTGCTTGAAATATTCGTACAGGGTCATCACTGGCTCGGTTATAAGGTTCGCGAGTTTTATTAGGGAGCATATGAACAATTTACAAATCTTATACGTAGCGATTTAGGGACACCATTGTCCTGTTTTATTATACTCGTCGGAAAATGTTAAAAATGGAATTTTATTTATTGATGTACGCGTTTCGCCAGACTTTTTCTATTACAGCTTTGTTTACCAACACTGCAGGATATTTGTCAAACTTAAGTAAAACTAGACAATTTCCATAAAGTTATCTGAAAACTTCTCTGTCGCTCTTTTGATTGATATTTTACATCTATCTTATGTAGCTTCTCATAACTGAAATAATCAAATTGTGAAGTGCTGCTACAATTGCGTTTACGTTGCATTTTATGGATTCTGGATTTCTTTTCGAATAATATGTTTGTACCTCGTAAAGATTACAACACATGACATTGGGTCAATTTTGAATGAAATGCAAGGACGTCTGGACACTGTGCTGTTTTCTTTGAAGTGTTCCTAAATAAAGAATAAAACTCAAATTAATGAAGATCATATGCCGCTCTGGAATATTCTTTTTCTGTATTGTACGCACTTCATAGTTACATTAATTTTCTTGATGAAATAAGGCGATCGCTCTGATAAATGTTACTCTACAATAATTATGATAATCTAGTAGAATACTATGTATTTTTTCACAATGTGTGAAAATGTCGTATATAGTATTTATGCCAGTGTGTGTATCTTGTGTGTATGGCCGGTGCCCTTCTTGAAATAATGTAAACTATAATAGGTCATACAGAGAGAGATGGTTGTTTTCTTTTTTTGTTAGGTAACCTTTACATAACATTGAATCTAGTTTCAATTATCAAGACACTCATTCTGACAAGGTTTTACGAATCGCCCTGGCTCATCACATGCTTTTGCAATGAACATCTGTTAATTTAACATACCCACTCAATGGCTTTTGACTGATGGAACACAGTGTTAGGAGGTCATTTCAGTTGCAGCTTTTCCAATCGCCTCACAAAGCCTGATAGCTGGATTGATGAGACTACAAGGTGGAGACAATCTATACCTTCTTATGATTGAGAAGATCTGCCAAATTCTCCACTTACATACTTCACGCTAGAAGATATTCCAAAGATTGATGACATATTGGCCATTAGCATATTTATTCCTCAGTATGGTGTTGTTAGATGTTACAGATAAAAAGATCTTTTATTCTATCTATAGTATGCAATATTCACACTTTGACAGACTGATTCTTCAGCAGGTTGTATTTTTACAATAGACCGATTAATATCAAGATACACTTCAGCTATTACAAAAAAAATAACAGACAAAGTTCGTTGTTAATTCATATAGCAGAATTGAAATTGAGGCAGATGGCTTTTCCAAGCCGACTGCCCTTAGATAACAGTTCATGCATTTAAAGTTTGATTCATTAAAATGTGAAAAAATATCCTGATGTATCAGTAAAAAGTGTTTTATGAATCTTGTATTTATTAATAGTGCAAGATGATGTACATGTGCAGTTTGTGCAAATGCGGTTGAAAGTGAGTGAACATATTCGAAACAAAAACTAAAAAGTCTAAAGACTTTTTCAGACCCGTTAATACCTTTTGCTGTGAGAAAAGGATAAGTACAATGAAAAATGATATTTGAAGATAATAAGCTGGTCTGTTGCGTCACCCTAATCTGCGTTTTGGTTTTATGTTGATTTATTTCCTATTTCTTCCAAATTTAAAATAGTTCTTCCTTCTTCTATGGCATAATATTTGAATGCAGCAAAATTCAATGTTTAAATCACAGAATTTGACAAAAGAAATGACTCATTGACCTTATTAATGTATACTTTTTATTATTAAACTACGATATATCAAAATGATATAATAATAATTATGACTGATTCATTTAAACTTTTATTCGGTTGAATGTAATACAGTTTGTTGCCATTTCCCATAACCTATTCAAATGCTCAAGAGTTTTAAATATATTCACTTTAGCTCTAAGAGCTCATGTTGAGCTTTCGTGATCGCCGGATATCCGTCGCGTGTCTGTCTATGTTTACATTTTTACAAGCTAGAGGACTCATGTTGCATCAAATGATCATAATATATGTATGTATGATGTTTATCTTGATAATTTTGGTAAAGTGTTAATATTGGTCACATCGGGTAAATCTACTTCAGTGTTCAAAGGACAACCTTAAAAGAAACCCATGATGTACTGCAATGAAATGTATTGCAATTTGGCTCATTCTCTTTAAACTGAAAACAATACAATTAAGAAAAAGGATATAAATATTTCAGAATGCTGTGTGTGAGTATAGAGTTAACGCACGTTTTTTCGTGTTGTAACATCTGCAGAATCACTTCGGGACATGTTAACCATCCCTCGAGATTCTGCAGATGTTATGACACAAAAAAGTGCTTTAACGCTATTCTAGCATAAAATGTTCTAGAAAAGACATGTTTACGAAACAAATAATAGTACAGTCGCCTTTAGATTGTTATGGATACGTGTTTTAAATATGCGTTCCAGGGCGACACGTCAACATGTTCATGTCTAAAAGCCTTTCTCGTCCCACCGCTGGATCTGGATTTAATCAGATAATGTGGACAAGGCCAGTCATTGATTTTATCAATAATCATGAATGTTTCGTCTACGTTACGACCTGCAAAGTTACATAAACTGCCGATTTGGGGCAAAAAATCGGATCAGCGTCCATTATTTACAAATGCCCTGTAACGCGCATAACTGAAAACGGGTAATAACAGCGCGTGAGCGCGAGAACTTCCTTGTTAACACACCTTTTTGCTCTCGTTAAAACATAGGCAAAACGGGCAAATCAAGCGATTTTATGCTAGAATACTGGTTTGAACCCATGAAGCAATTGTTGTGAGGGATTAATAAAAGTTCCAAGAACTTGCTTCTAAATCGATGTAAAATAAATATGTTTAAACTAATATGCGCCCGAGGGCCCATAGAAACATCAAAAAAGAGTTGATTTGTAACAAATGGCTATCTACGCTGCAGTAGGTCACCTTAGGGCCATATTTTCAAACAGATCATCATTATAACAGTTTCCAGTGCAAGAATACTTAGGTGGGCGATGTAGGGTTGTTATAAAAAAGATATGTACAATAGAAAAATATCTCCATTTTATGTTATATATTTACCAAGTTTTTTTTTTAATTTTCCTCCTTTAACATCCTGTTAGTGCATAAGATACATACTGGTATTCATTTTGAAACTATATCCCCTAAAAATCTAAAGTCTGCCCTTTATTCATTATCTGAAAAAGTAGAGACACTTATTTACTATTAACTTCATAACATTACTCTTGGTGCAAATAGTAAATTTATCAATGGAGAAAATTTGTTGTCCTTTAAACAGCTGCTTAAGTATATTGCCAGTAATAGTAAATCGCTGTTTCAAGGTCTTCCGTCAAAACATTTTCTCAAGTATGTTGATGTACCTTCTTTAATTCTAATGTAATCTGCGCTCTTTTCTGGACTCATAAGAAATAAATAGTGATAATGTTGAAGTTTCACGTCTAATGAGGCTCTCTTCTTTATAGACAAATGTCGATTTGGCTATATTCCTAGCCGTAAATAATATTGATGGCGGACTAGGAGAAGAATAACAAATATGGCACAGAAAAAGACTTAAAAATACAACATTGTTTTCTTCAGTATTAAAGAAAGCAAAACAATGCAAAAAATATGAAAAAACTTGCTTATGCCATATTAAAGGCAATGTTCCAGCTCACATTAAAAAACCACCACCGTGACGAAAGTTTTCTTTCAGTTTTAAGTGGTTTTTATTTTCTTGAATTTATGTCCTTAAATAGCAATATTTAACGCTTAAATTACAAAAAAATGGTGGCAATGGTAAGTATAATGTATAAATGGTATATTAAAGATTAAAACGTTTTGACCCTCCATTCCCTCACACATTTAAACTGAGGTAAATACAAGGTATAACAGTCATAAAACTTTAGTGTTAATTTAAATGGTAAGCAGATTCGAATATCTCAACCATTTTATCTTTGGTAGATTTCTATGACATTTTGTGTCATGTCCAACCAGAACTGAAGTTACACACATGTTAATCTTGTGGATGGCCCTGTTCAGGTTTGAAAAAAATAATTAAACTTATAAGTTTACACTGTCAAAACCATGTCCTTTTTCAAGACCTTATGAACACAAATGAAGGAAATACACTTGAAAGACTAAAATATTATGATTTTCAAGGTCGTCACTGCAGCCTCTAATATACTATACATTCTGCAATTCAACTTAACATGTTGCATCTCACATGCTTCAAAACCGCACTGAGTGCTAATGTTATTTGTTTTTATATAGTAAACAGAACAATTACCTTGTTGAAATTTGCTCGGTCACTGATGAGGAAGGAGGAAACTGTTTATCATGCAGGAGACTGAAGGAAATGATAGCATTCTTAGACGTCAACAAGCATGACTGAGTTCAGGTTTGCATATTAAAAGAATTTCTGTTTTAACTCACTTGAGCACACATTGCTCAGAGTGAGCCACTGTGACTGCCAAATGACTGTGTCCATCTGTCAACAGTTTCCAATTGATGGTAGGATTTTAATTGTTTCATGGGAAAATTCCTTGGAATAACCCTGTGACAAATTTATTAAAATAGTTCCGATCCGTTCCATTATTACGTCATGGGTTGTTGCAATAAGATCTCAAAACTGGGTGTCATTCATAACTGTCCTGACTACAATATCCAACAGAATTTTAGCTTGTCTGTTATTGAAGACAAAATTCGAGGTATTTGTGATCACTGAGTCGGCGGCGGCGTCATGCACAAACTTTTGATTGCTGTTCAACCATAAGGATTAGCAGTTTAGATATTTGGTGCGAAGCAATGTTTGGTGGCCCTCTAACAAGTTAGTTTAAGTATCATCTTCTCTCGAAAACCACTTGTCGAAGACCTTTTTTATTTGGTATGAGACAGACATCTACTAAAATATTATAACCCTGGTTTCAAAATTAACCCCATCCCTGAGGTCACTTGATTTTGCATAAACTTATTTATGAAACATATAAAAGTACTTTCCACACCCTGTAGAGAGAATTTGTGAAAATTAATAATATTATCAAGGATGACAACTCTGATATAATCAATGAATCTTAAAATGCTGGAAATATGCTTCCTTATGCTTGAAAAAGATCACTCCTGTGAGATTTGGTTAAAATCCAGCTAGTTGTTTAGATGTGTTTGTGATATTCATCCTGCACAAAATAAGAATGCTTCCTTTCCACTACTTGTTGAGAGACATTATAATGAACGTCATATTAACATGTGACATCTGATATGTCCCAAAACGTAGTCATAATGGTATTGATATTTTGTCTGAAAGGTACATTTCAACAAATTTAGTATGTACATTTATTTTTACAGAACAACAATTTGAACAAGGCCGACACATGGAGTTGTTTGAAGCGATGTAGCAAAAGGATTTGTGAGTATTTTTTATGGATTTGATGATCCATTTCCATGAAACTTCATACAATTTGATCACAGTTTTTAAGGTCAATGCTTGATAATTTCTTCATAGTTGGATTCATGATGGCTGGCTATTAAAATTTTAAACACTATCCAGCAAAACTTGGAAATGATTTGACCATACTGTGAAACACCTTGTATTTGCAAGACCACTTATTTCCTTTCAAACTTACTTTGCTCCTGTGGTCCTTTTTGTGTAAAATACTTAGTCTTTGAAAACATCTTCTTGTCAGATATTCCAAGTTGTAGTTACCAATATTTGGTATGTAGCATTGTAGATTTCACTCTACTAAGTGGTCAGTTGTTTTATATTGTTTAGGAAAAAATATGATTTTTTCTTGTCTGTTTGCCCTGGTTCATATCATATGTAATACAACAATTCTTTGAAAACCTATTTGACTAATACAATTAGCTCTACACTTTAATATTTGGCTTGGGGCATCATAAATACAGATCTTTTAACAAGCGCATCCTAATCATTGCCCGGTCCCTCTTGATTTTACATAGGCTTATATGGGGAAGGCCTTAAGACGAGACTCTTAAATATATTCTAAATCCTACCTAAACATCTAAATAGACAACGGCACTGTCTTTAAATCATCTTTCAGATGGTAGAAGTGGGGACAGGTGTGTATTGATTTTAAATTAAGATGGATTTTGTCCTATTTAATGGATATGGACCCGAGCAACTCCTAAGCAAAGCTTTGGATTTTTTCCTCACTAAAGAAGTGCTAAAAACGCTGATAAAACATGCAGGGATGTTCCTTGCATAAAGTTCATCCAAAGTTGTTCAAAATAGTCCGTTCTACTATGAACTATGGTTGCCACAGAAACAAGAGGAAACATTTGCAAATCTTTTTTTTTCTTCTGAAATCTCAAGACATAGAGCTAAGAAATTTGGCATACAGGTTACCCTGGAGGCCCTTTAACAAGATTGTTCAAATCCTATCCCTTGTGTTATTGTGTCCATTTGGTCGTCGTCATTATCTGCTCCGTTTGCATCATGTAAAACATTGATGTAGTTGAAAGTATAAGGTAACGACGTGAAACTTCACTGGTACGGAAAATAAAAAGGACGAGCGTTGGTATCACTCCGCGGTGCCCTTGTTGTCTAATGCTGTGTAATAAATAGTGATACATCTAGAATTATAAAAGAGGGAATTTGTCTTGAAATCTACAATGGCCTAAGTTTGGGCCTCGCCTTCGTTATCTATACTGGTATTCAAAACTGAAAACGAGAGAAATTTAAGGAAACCAAAAGGCAAAAATTTCGACTGTATATTTTAAATCAACTCATCATTTTATTTCATTACCCAAGATATAACGAAATTCTGCGATCTCAAAAAACATGAAATTTGATTATTTTTTTTAAAATCTAAAATTGAGGTTGTCACTCGGTTTATGGACGGCGCAACTGTTGCAAAAATACATAGCGAGAGAAATAGAGACTTAAAATTTGTGACGTAATTGTGGTCCATTGGAGAATGGCGAAAGAGTATATATCGTGATTCGCTGATTTCATCTCAATGAATTGTTGTCAGAATAACGCTGGTTGTCAATGCTTTTGTTATACAATATATTTCGCGACTTATACCTAAAAGTCTGGATATATTTAAATCACAGTACATTTTTTCAGTATCGTTTTTTGTGTCTGATTAATTCTTTTAGATTTAAAGTTGATTTACAAACATTAAAATAAAAAAAGTTCGTGATGAACTTACTTAGTGTTCCGGCGATTAAAAATCAGTGTAAGTGACCATAATTACATTCACTGCATTCTTTTCTTTTAATCCTAGCTTAAACATTTTTTCACTCAAGGAAAAAACAGACCTTACTTCTTTCAGTTTGACGTTTGCACATATATATTTCAAATAAAGTTCGAAAAATTCCGAATCTCTAGAATGACATTTAACTCCTGATAAAATTTCCAAGTGTTAAAGTACTCTGTCCTTATTAGAGGTACAATGCTAACTGCATTTTTTTTCTTTTTTTTTGCTAACAGGACGGCAATTATAACTAAGCAGTTATCGTAATGTGATTGCATAATAGCCGGTGATATATCCGTGTTTAGATAAGCCACTGTTAATTGTCGTTTGATCTTCGAGGACCCGTTATACTTTGTTGGTTTCAGGATTGACCTAATTTGCTTGTCATGAAAAAAAATGCCCCAGGCTTAATAATAACCAGTCAGATAATTATGATACTAATTTACTGTTTTTTAACAAAGCCACCGAGTTAACGCCGATTATAATTTCACTAAATTTAGTAATTCGCATAGTAAATCTGTAAAGTGAAAACAATTTCGGCGGAACCAATGCGTACGAATTATTTACTCTATACCAAATAAACTTTTTTGATATTACCTTTAAGTGTGACCTTGACCTTTGGGGTATCGACCTGGTTGTTGCGCTCTGCACATCGTCTCATAATTGTGATCTTTGTGCCAAGTTATATTTTAAAAAACTTTCAATGAGTTTAAAAGTTATGGAGCGGACACGAAAATGTTACGGACAGACAGACGGATGGACTGACAGACAGACAGACGGAGGACATTCCTATAATCACATCCCCGCTACGCGACAGGGGATTAAAATGTAGTGAATTTAGGTGAAGGTCACTGGAATGGAGATTTACCCGATTTTCACGTTGTGATATTTTCTGAAGAAGAATAATACGGCATGTACATTAAACAGGAATTTGTGTCTGCTTATAACATCCAATGAAAGGTCAAAGATCCATAAATCACGCCTCATACATATTTCCATAGCTGTCAAAACAAAGCAATTAACAAGTTTTTATGACCCAATCATTGTTAAAAATGAGAGAATTAGCAAACTTTTATGACGAGTGGTCTTACAAATTTATTGAAATATTTTGATCTGTCACACTTCTGAAAACATTACGTAATGGTTGCTTCCAATTAGCATGTCTCAGTGACTTTTACAAAAGTAGATTCCGTGCAGTTAAATACTTAATTTATTACAATATTTATGGTGAAAATGTGATAAACAAATATATTTGCTTCATTTGTTTGTGTTGAAAGAATTATTAGGGCTTTTTAAAATATATTATTTGTTTTTTTGTTTTTTTTTCTATGAAATTTGGCTCCCTATGATAGAACTTTGAAGCAATTTGCAACATTTTGATAGACAAACATCAATGTCAACAAACTTGCATCAGACTGAAAGTACAATTTTTAGCTGGCTTTGATTTCTGAAAATAGCCTTACAAATAACTGAAATCCTGATTTTTATCCACTGGCAACACACAGGTCCAGATGACTGCCAGATCAGGAAATAGGCTGGACAGTAACTAAATTCAGGATGGTTATTCCCTGGCAACACATTGGGTATAAACTGACGATACGCTGACAATAGTGAGTTTTTCATAAGTTTTTCATAAGGGTCATTTATATGCGATTTAGACATACAGCATAATTGTTCAAAACTGCAGTTTTTTTTTCAACAAAGCGACCAATTCGTTTTTTAACAGTACAGATATGTATACCGTCTAATCTCGTAAATGAGGGTCAAACCAATGGTCAATATAAGTTTAGCTTATTGGTTTCTTTTATTTGATGCGTTTGTCTCACAATCGGCATTGCAACTGTTAACCGTTTTATTTAGATAATATATCATACATGTTAGATTATATATCATAACAGTTTAACAAATTAATCTAATTAATGACGAATGTGAAAATTTGACATTCCGTCTTGATTAACTTTTCTTTCTGAAAACAGTTGTGTTTTCACAAAATTCAGTAACCAGCTTCCTTAAACCATTAATCAGATAATAAGGAAGTGCCTATATATGATAAACGTAATCTCCCTGCATTCCGGTTCAAATCACTTTTTAAACAGTTTGTCAGTTGAAAAAACTACTTTAAAAAATGTAATTGTCCGACTGTAATTAAGCTAGGAAAGGATAACCAATTTTCTAAGAATTCAGATTCTAAGTGTAATTCAAGTGTGCTTAAATATGAAACCTAGGATTGGCCCAAAAATATTCATTAACTTCATTTTTACCTCAGTGCAGATTTTATTTTAGATACAACACTATTTTTGTGCGCTAATCACGTTGTTATTGTCTTTCGTTTCATTGATTTTTTAAAACAGGCATTAGAACTTGTCTCTCACGCAATACGTTTCGAATAACATATTATTTTGTTTCCAAAGCAGATGGTTAAATCATACTAAAATGTGTCTGTGAAGGCATAAACACTGTTAAAAATTGGTCAACACTGATATTTACGATGTTGTCAGCTAAAGGAAATTAGAGAAATGACATCTTCTTTTTTGGTAATTGTTATTTCACGCGTTAAACACATTCTGATACATTACGACTCAAGGCTGTCTTAAGTATTTATAAATCATATAGCGTCATACTTAAACAATTGTTTAAAATTAAGCTACAATCCTTCTACCTCGAACATTTCTTTTGGTTTTAACAATTTTAGCTGCAACTGCTGGAATATCAAACACCTGGAGTGTCTGACATTAAAGCACACATTCACAAAGAATTAAATCCCTTAAAAATGTCATGAGGGCATGAGCTGGGGAGGCAACCTGAAAGGCATACATCTTCCGAATACATGCACTCTCGACAACCCATTTTTCATTTGTTGTAATGATTTTTAGATTCTTCATTTACGTTCATCGGAAAATTCAGTTTTTCGTAACATTAAGAAAGAAAATGGTGGCCTTCTATATAACAATGGCGACAATTGTCTGCCTTATTGACACAGAAGCAAAATTAATTTGGACAACATATGGTGGAGTTAACATCGAGAAATAAGAAAATTTATATGGGGTCGAAGTCGACCTTTTCTACCAACATATTGACAGACAGTGGCTTTCATGTACAACGTCAACCTGTCCAGCTATGGGATGTGTTAATCCATTGAAGGAATGTAGAAATGAGCGTGGCGTAAACTCTCAGTAAGTTTATTTACTTTATTATTACATTTAAACGTTCCAAAGCTTGAAAAAAATTACGTAGTCAGTTGCGTACCGTTATCGTATTGTCATGAGCAGGACTCGAACCATTTCCAAGCCAGATGCTAGTTTGGTTTCTGCCTTACATATTCATGAATCACAGCTTGTTAAACGTTTGCAATAATTTATTATTTTACAGCTCTTTGGAAAGAAATACCTTTTATACAAAAACATGTATAAGGCAAATGCATACTGACATCTCTAGAAATAACTTGTCATTTTGTTCACCCTGAGCTCTTTTCAGTCAGTAATCTTGTTACACAGGTTCAATTGTATTAACATGTAAGATTTTAACGGGTGCATCTTAGGTCAAAACACTCTTGTTACTTAACTGGAGCACTTACTCGCTCCTGACTATTCACTTCCTAGCATGATATTATTTTATTTGTATCGTTTAAGCTTGTCGGTATCCGCGAAAACCCCTCAAGAAATAATTGACAACTGGATGCTTTTTCACTCCATCTGAAACAAGTTGTGATCATAAAGCTCAGATGTAAGTATGTCCGTTTCTCTCGAGCTGTCGTATTTACTGTCAATGTTTATTAAACTCCTTTGCACTTAAATTGTCATTTTTCCGGTGTAACTTGGTATTGATTTTCACTTAAAAACCTTTTATCTCGCATTAACTGCAAAATGCGAATTACATAGAACGATTAATTTCTGAGTCTACATCCTTATCCGACACGATATCAGTTTGTTTGTTTTTTTCTAAACAAAGAAGACCTTCACTGTAATCTTAATATAGTGTCAGTAAAACTTGTATAGAACGGAGGACCGTCAAGAAGTCGATTATACAAACTTCTCCTGTCCTGATACTGAGACTGTTTGAAAGTGCTATAATGAGGTTTATATCATTAACTCAAGTTTTGAACCATCAAAGTTTATATGTTCAGCAGACCAAGTACCGCCTTGCTGGTGTAACTATGTAAAAAGAAAATCACCATTGTGCCGTTATTTCATTTGAAGTCTTCTCAAATGTGCGGTTGTTGGACTATCCGGGAAACTAAATACCTTAACAACAGACCTGCATACCTGGGCGCCATCTCACGCTATCTACTGTCAGATCCAAGAGCGAGAGACTAACGACTAAACCTGTAGCTCACCAAATCATGACTATTTATCAGGATGAGCAGTTCAGTGTATTGAATTGAAGATTAGTTCATATCTCAATCATTATTCCGAGTAAGCTTTTAAAATGGGACACTTTTCTTTATTACCAAATGTATATTAGCTATTGCCATACTTTTTAATTATCTTAAGATGAATTCAGTTTCCAAAACAGTTATTTACTTGTCCTTGCAAATGAAGCTGGACAAACAAAACTTAAATGAATAATGCTTGAAAAAATTAAGAATGTTGAAAATTAATACATTGCAGTTACTGAAAAAATACACTTTTCCAAAATGAGATCTATTCACCTATCAAGTTTCATGTTTAAATCTGTTAAAGTCTTTGAGTAATGCGCCGGACAGAAATATGGAATGAAAGCAACTTAAAGATTAGAAAATGGCGGTTACTGTTCGTAAGCACTGCACTTCTCTGTCATAAGATCTATCTACCTATGAAGTTTTAAGTTGATATCTCGGACAGTATTTGATTTATGCTCAGGACCAAAATTTAAATATGAAAATTAACAATGGATAAAATTGAAAAAAAGATAGAGCGTAGAGTGTCCTTACTTTACCACTGCACTACTGTTTTTAAAGATCGATCCATATATGAAGTTTCAAGGTGATAGGTCTTATACTGTAAGATCCGGACAAAAACTGAGTGTGAAAAATCAACAAAGTACAATTATAACTCCAAAATGCGGAATGCAGAGTAATGGTTCTTGCACACTGCGCTTTTCCTCAGTGAAATCTATCTACCTATTTAGGCCATATTGATACCTTTTATAAGTGTGGGAATTATGGTCAGAACAAAAGTGGACGGACACCGGAAGGACAAAGTGGCAACTATATGCTCCCCCAAAAATGTCGGAATTTTACCCGGTTGTTGAACAAAGTCATTCTATATGTTGCCTATATCTACATTCATCCATAACACAGAGGACGTTATTGGTAACAATCGTTCACGGCAACCGTTAGACTGTCTTAGACCATCAGATTTCGCCAACTCAGACAATTCAGATCATCAAATCCTGATTGGTTAGACTTTAAAGATTTTTGTTAGCATCGCGTCCATATCGATGGAAAAAACCAAAAGTAATCGACTGTTTGGCACTATTTGTTAAATGCCTACATATGAACAGAAGCAATCACAAGTTTTGGTTGATTACCTTTTTCAACGCAACGTATACTGTTAGTATTAAGCTTGCAAAGACAACGTGAGAAGTCAATAACACATGTAATACATATTGTAAAACTAATATAAAACTTCATACTACAGCCAAAACAGAACCCGAAAGTCGAAAGAACTGAAAAGTATGTCTGGTAATCAAAGTAGACTTGAGGTATAAAACAACACAACGCATACTACTATAAAATGCGTTCCATACCGTACAAAAATTGATCAAAGTCTGTTTGAATAGTAGCATTAAGCTACACCGTAAAAAATGAAATTGTGAATAAAAAGGTAAAATGGAAGTGGATGAAACTGAAAATTGAGGAGTGTGCATCATCATATAGTATACAATTATAACCCAAGGGCATGTAATACTATAATGCATCATAACGAGGTTTAAGGTCTGTATGAACTTATGGAAGGGATTGTCCGCCAATTCAGTTATTATGCTTTATTTCATATTATGCATTTTGTTTTGTATACCGATTTTTATCATTGCATTTTTGTTGTTTCTCACATATGCTATTAATTATTTTGGTACAGTTAAATTGTAGTTATTATAATTGACATAATTTAAATTTGTTTTTGAAATTGATAACATTCATATTACATTTCAGTTTTTAGTTTGCAAAATATAATTACATGATCAATTTCCTGGCTTTTCTTTTTCTTTATTTGTGAGTTCTAAAATTAATTTGATACAGTTTTTAGTAACACAATATTTTAACAACAATCTTTGTAATTTTGGTCGTATTAGGAGAGTGACAATTACGTATATCATACGGCATTTATAGCACACGTAGAAACATCATTCAGAAACATCATTCATAATTTTTTACTTGTTTGCGTAAGAACTGGACCTTTTAATCAACGGGAAATAACCGGTGAAAAAAAAACTTTGAAAATAACAACCACTCTCTTAACCGGTGTAGACGAATTATGATACTACGAAAACTAATCCGCGAGGCACACGGACAACAACGATCTCACAATGAAGTATGCAGAAGTATCAAATCATAAACAATTAGTTTTACTGTTTAAGGAAACAGTGATTGTTTTTAGACATTTAACTTATTCGGAAAACACGGGTATATTTTTTTTAAACTACATCTAATTGAATAATAATCGCGCACACGACCACTGGCTCGATAGTATGTGATCCAAGTCAAGTCAAGTCAAAACTCTTTATTTCACTCATTCCATATTACAATGGATAAATGAGGTAATTACATCATAATAATCTACGAGGTTCAAAATCAATTACATATATAAATAAATATAAAACAATGGTAGATATATGGTATATAATGGTATATAACTATTTCAATTCATATTTATGAGTTTCATGCCGGAGAGCCAGTAAAAACCTGGAATAAATGTGAGAACTTACTATTTATACCAACCATTAGACAAAATTAAACACGCAGCAAAAATATATATTATTGTCTTAATTCATTATGTAGAGAGTATGCATTTGATAAATTTACATAACTTGATGTATTCAGTTTTGTTACTTGTTGTCATAAGTTGTTCGAATTTATACATGTTTGGTCGTTTAAAAAAGTATGGTTTTAAAAACAATTTTCTTTCATTGTCAAAGAAGGAACATTCAAAAAGATAATGAAACTCGTCTCCAATTTTGTTCGAACAATGATGACATAATGTTTGATTTACAGGTATTTTTTGCCAATTGCCTGTTTCTATTGGTAATCTATGATTTCTTGTTCTAAATCGAATCATGTATGTTAACAGATATGATGGAGTTGATTTAAGATAATTTTCAAAACCGAAAGTTTTTTTAAATACTCTATAACAAATACTTTTGTTTGAATTGTCTAGAAAAGAGTACCAGTCAGATAGAAACATGTCTTTAAGTTTCTGTCTTACGGAAAGTTTAAGCCAGGTTAAGTTTACATCTACTCTGTCATTCCACAAGTTTATCAATCCACATTTGATTAAAATTGTTCTTACTTGATTAAGCCATGGAAATTTCTTTTTAAATTCATCAGTGTTTAAACCATTTGCGAAAAAGAACATACTTCTGTAAATTATTGCAGACAATTTTTCAGATATTCCATCTGGGTTTCTAGTGATTAACCTTGACCAAAATGATATAATTTTTTCTTGCACGTCAATTGTTAACGGCATACACCCACTTTCACCGTACACAATATAATTCGGTGTTGACCTTTTCATTTTAAAGATGTGCTTCAAAAATTTAAGTTGCACACGTTCAATAACATCTAGATTTCCAAATCCCCATATTTCGGCACCATATAAGAGAATAGGTTTAATTGTTTTAGTAAAAAGATCTATTTGGATGTCTATTGGAAGATTTAGTCGGTTACAGTTTCTTAGTAATGAATACATTGCTCTACTAGCTTGTGCTGCAATATGTTCTTTAGACTTTTTAAAAGTACCAGATTTACAAAAATATACACCAAGATATTTGTATTCTTGAACAATTTCCAGTTGTTCATCTTTGAATCTGAAATTACAAAAACGTTGTCTCCCTTTAGAAAAAATAACTATTTTGGATTTACTTATGTTAACGGTGAGTTTCCAGTTATCACAATATATTTCATAAGCATCGAGTGCATTTTGTAGTTCCTATTCATTGTTTGACATAATAACGGTATCGTCTGCATAAAGAAGAAGAACAAGTCTTAAAAAGGTTGACATGCCAGTTATCTGGTCATTAACAGGAATATGTATACCTTGTATATTATATTGTTCGTTTAAAAAGTTATGCAAATCATTAAGATATATAGAAAAAAGAAGAGGAGAAAGATTTTCGCCCTGCCGTACTCCTATATTACTCGTAAAGAAATTGGATAACTCAGAGTTCTTGGAAACACACGACTTGATATTATTGTACATATTTTTAATCAGATTGAAACATTTACCATTAATGCGTATATTAAGTAATTTGTCCCAGAGACCTTTTCTCCAGACAGTATCAAATGCCTGTTTGAGGTCGATAAAAGCACAGCACAATTTGGTTTTATTATTGTTTAGAAACTGTATCATATGCTGAAGTATAAACATGTTGTCTGAGGTTGAGTAACCTTGTCTAAAACCAGCTTGACTATTATCAAGTATATTATTAGATTCTATGAAGTTTGTTAATATGTTGTTTATAATACATGTGAAGAGTTTACCAAGACCCAAAGTGTGATATTATATCAACAATTCATCGTGTCACAGTGATGTTTGTACCGAATGCCATGAGTTTGATACTCTATTTTGGTATATACAATTGTTTCGCAGTATGATTTTAATTTAGCTATATCGCTAAATAATTGGCTGGGCTGTTTGTTATATATGACCCAAACTGCCGCTTTCTGTTAGCTAATTTGAAGTTTATTTGACAATAGCTTTATTTACCATGCTTAAAACAGCTTTAATATATCTGATATTTTTCGTAGAAGGTGAACAACTGTAAAATGTCAGCATGTTCAATAATGTAATTCATCACCTTTTCTAGTAGAGTGACAAATAATGGCAGTTAAAACTTGAAAATTGATTTTAGATTTTCATACTATTTTTTATCATCAATCTTTTTATACAACATATAGAGTAAAGCCATAGTAAGTTATATTCTTTTGATGGTTTGGATGATGAATTATGAGGATTATTCATGGAATGTTTCACATGTTATCGAAACAAGTTAATCAATTTCTTAGTAACAGTCTTAATTTTTCAATTTACAGAAAAAAATACCGAAGCTTTGAATTACCGACATGTATGGGTGCATTATTGTCAATACCTGTCCAATTATAGTTCTACTCAGGAAACAGATTAATATTCTGTAAACTTCAAGCTTTTGTCACAATCAAGCCATTAAAAATAAACTACCATAAACTAACTAATGTTCTACTTTAATCTTCACCATATTTTTGTCACAGGACCAATAATGATAGTATTGTCACTAGCCCGATTAACATAGTTGGTAGAGCACTTGACTTACAAGCAGGTGGTCCAGGTTTGTGTTTCTACCTGGGTATATGATTTTTCTGACCCCGTGACAATTTCAAAAATCAACTTTGCCGTGAACACGTATGAAACATTAATAACAATTATATGCTGCCAGTTTACGTGATGTAGGGGTAGCCAAGGTCCTTGTCGTAGAGGTAACGGTTGTTCCAATATTAGTAGCAGAATTCCCTGTCTCCAAGGCAGCTGCCGCCTGTCGAAGGAGCTCATCTGAAATAAAATATTTCAACTTAAACACATTATTTAAAACATCAAATGTTTTTTCTTTAACCTGTAACAATCTGTCTTCATCAGTCATCTCACAACATTTAAATCTTCTTTTCTTTTGTTATATTTTTGATAATTGTCAGATGCTAGAAATGTGTTATCTAACAAATTTTCATCTTCAGATACTGGACGACAAAGATTTAAGTTAATTCACAATGACACCATACCTTCGTACAGTAGTTGATTTGAAGTGTCTTTTTCGTCTTGCTCTACTGTCTTTTACCTCGTATAATCAGCAACGAAAGGGAGACATCATTATAAAACGGCGACCTCTGTCGTAAAATTACACGCTCGTAAAATTTGTTCCCGGCTTCACATTCTGATAACGTCAAAATAATGTTATGAAGACGATTCTGTTTGCTTTTTAAATTGCGAATGATGCTTTCATCGATAGTAGTTAGTGTTTAGCAGTTTATTTTAAATACATAAAAAACAACTCAATAACTTGAATACTTAATGCAGATTTCAATGTTTTACTTATACTTATGGTCAAAAGTCTTGTCCGGTCTACAAAAAATGTAATATCATTTTTATTTATAATCATACACTTATATAAAATGGTATCGTATGAAAGAAGACATTACAACGCATTCGATGGCAATACCTTTCTGAAATTTGCCTCTGTACTTCCGATACAATAACGTTGTAAATTCAGACAGCGTAAATTGGCACGTTACAACCGATTGCGCGAAGTGTTGCTTAACTGCTTAATTCAGGTCAGACTTTATCAATAATGGGTGTGACCCCCATCGACAATAATGAGTTCGGTGCACTTTCGACGCATTGAGGCGACAAGTCTGTGCAGAAATCTGGTATTAAGTTGGTCCCATTCGTAAGTAATGTCAGTAATGGCCTGCCGTAATTGTTGAACATTGTATACGTTTCGTGACCTGATCTTGCGTTTCATGTAATCTCACACGTGCAGGAGCTCAACTAAGAAATTAAATTAAAAATTGAAAACAATTTTGCCTTCCTTCACTCAATGAAATTATCGAAAATCAAAAACAAGTATAATAAAATGAAATAATACCAAGGTTAAAATATATCGGTCATATGTGCGAAACAGTTCAAAATTACAAGAGCACACCCATGATAAAAGAATATAGTAGGCAACATTGAATACCAAATATGAACGATTATGGTTATTTGATTATGAATAACAATTTAGAATTGTATTTTTGTAAGGATTATGATGTATCTATATTGAAAAAGGTGTAATGCTCTACTTCGAAGAGTAGTTACAATACCGTATCACTGTAACCATGTAGCAAGAAGACATTTTCAGGTCGGTTTAGGCAATAAAACTTATGAAGGTTTCCGAGTCATTGCTTAAACAGCGAGAAAACGTGATCTCTTTATCTATCGGATCCAATGATATTGCATTTCGCTTTAGGTAAACTCATTTCTTTAAACGATTTCCCTAGAGTGGACGGAAAAATCGGAACTTTACCCGAATTTTAACACTTCACTGGTGAATCCAATAGCAACTTCTGGGACACAGTTTTAACAATTATGGCAGAGGTATAAAATACATGCCAGAGTCAGCATGTTTGCTTAAGACAAGAAGCGGGCATTCCAGTGCCCAATCATGGAACGAAAGAGCATAATCCGAGTTTTTATACATAATTTTACAGAAAAAGGAAACGCAAATATATTTGAATCTTTTAGGCTTGGTAATCAGTATGTAAAAGTATCTAGGCTTGGTTTATAGTCTTAAATAGATATTAGCAGCTGCCTACGCATTCCTTAGGATAGCGCTCCTTTTTGTCTACAAAATCGGAAAAAATGACATTTTTATATCTTAACGTGCGCTTAAAAATAAAACTGATTAGTCTCACATGGGAAATATATATTTTTTTTTATAATTTATTAAGCTATATGACGTTTTTTTATCAAACAACAAAAACTATATATTTCTAGTCTTAGCTGCTGAATAGAAAGATACTACTCGAAAATGCACTTAAATGTTTTTTGACGAACTTTTACAATAATAAGCAGTTGTAAGAGTACTTAGTGATGTAAAAAATAAGAAGCAATATATTTTTAGGTCGGACTGGAGATTTTTCTGGTAACCAGAACAATCGATAATACAAAGAGAACTGTGTAAGCAACCGTCACCTGTCATACTGAATAGATGACTTAGATTAAGCATGTATTGTTATGCTCTAATTTAAAGAAATGAAACATCCTTAAAATTAAACAAGAAACATAATTTTAAAAGTGATATTTGACGATGTCAGGTATTGCACATACTAGTATTAACCGCATTTGCAAATTAGCCATATAGAAGTTGATAGAATAATATGTGTAATACTGAAGTCTGAATCAGTTAAAACATGTAAATATGAGTGTTTGCAGTACTAAGCATGAGTTTTTTTCCTTATTGACCAGTACTGATGTGTATTAAGTGTTGAGCAGGAGCTTAAAATTCGGACTTTAGGAAAGGTGATAATGCCACTTGTTTTGCTGTTAAAGTTCAGAAGAAGAAAATACACACACAAAATAAAAAAAAATAAAATAAAAAAATTCGGTTGGGATGAAAGCTGTCAAGAACAAAAAGCATGTGTTGTTATGGCTGTATAATTCTACGTCAGATTACTTGTCGATTTCATTGAATATGCATAAGCAACTGCCGAGGAGCAGTTTCTTCCTTGCAGCTGATGTTACATTTTTGTTTCGTCTGAAAGTTATGCCTTTGTTGTTGTTTGTGTTCACGCCTGTAAGAATAAAATTTCTTCTCTTTTCGGGTTGGTGCCTTGGAACTGTCAGTCAAACTAAAATAGACAGCTCCGTCGAAAAAAGTCTAATTCAAAAGTTTAATGTTGCAGCCGTGTGGCTCTGTAGCTTTTTTTGTTTTTCCTTTTTTTTCAATTTATCTAATACTGTTTCCCTAACTCAATAAAACGATGCAACTGTTCGCAATAACAGTTCTGAAGAACTTTTACCTTATTTTGTTTCACACGAAATGATAAAAAACGTATTGTACTTCCAATTTTAGACATCTTAAGATAGTACTGTACTGTACTGTAACTGTTTATGAATTAGTTTTGAAACTGTATTTTCTGTACTTTCAGCATATAGCGAAGGGAACGTAGTAGGTCTCTGTTGTGCATATTTACATTCAATGTTAACACTTACCCAGACTTGGAATGTTGTCGACTGACAAATTAATCAAACATAATTGAATTTAAAATTCTTAATTCGATACAAATGTGATGTAGATATAGGTCCAGGCCATAATGTAGGCACCCTTTTTCAATTCCTAGAACTTCCGTCCTCAATATCCTCACCTCTGTAGACTTATCAAACAAGACTTTGTAACCGCGTTTAACACTGCCTACATATTGAGAGAACTTTTTTGCGATCCAAAGTCTAGAATGAGATATATCTGCTTAAATGTAAGTGTCATAAACAACAGTAACAAATAAATCGAAAACTTTACCTTTCTGGGTAATCTAGTTTACCCGAAATAATCACAAACAAGAACTGTAACTAAAAGATGACATGGTCCCAATTTTGTGTTTAACCTTTGAGCTGAGGGTCATATGAAGATAGGTTGTAGATCCTTCAAAAGAAGTGTTTTGACAATTTTGCCTCAAGGTCAAGATCATTCAGGGGTCAAAGTAAAAATGTCATTTCAAAAACCTCTCCTTAAGGGTTGTTGAGTGCAATCTAAATTTGTTGCGTAATGAGAGATTTATGACAAATATTAAGTATTTTTGACAACTTGACATTAGAGCTCAAGGTCATTCAGGGGAAAATGTCAAATTTATATGTCAGTGGAAAGGTCTTGTTTGCCCTCCTTCGGGGCATACAAAGATATCATTTAATTATAGGAGCCTTAGTACATTTTATTGCATTTTTAAAAATGGTGTTAAGTAGCGTGGACTTCCTTTATATTGTCTTCTTATAAATGTGAAAAATGTTGTTAGAAAAAAGGTTTTCAGTTAAATGCCATGTTTGCCTTTTTCTCAATGCATAATGAGTACGTGGTCCAGATTTGACATAAAAAAAAATTTCATAAATTATATATTTAGATGCCGTGATATTATAACAACATAATATTTTACTTCAAAACTGATTATAAAAGTCAAAATAGAATAAAAAAAATATTTTCGCTCCAGCCTGATTTGAACTCAGGACCTTCATGTTAACAAAATATTTCCATCGCTTTTACTGTCACCACCATCGCCGCTTGAGATATTACAGATATTTACTTTAAATCTTATACGATATAGTTATACCGTCGCGTTACGATATAGCACTTTGAAAGGGAAAAAAATCAATTTATAATGTAATTATTTGACTTATTTTTTGTCAGTAGGTTATTTTTTAAACATTAGTCATAAATATTACAAGAAATTTATAATACAAGAAAACTTTCTTTTTTTGAGTAACACTATTTCAAAATCACGCACGTTCAAGGTACCGCAGTATTTAGCGTTGCGCTTCTGCAAAAGAAGTAAGAAAAATCTCCTGTCCCTGTATTCAAAATGACTTAAAATCTGAAAAATACAGGTTAGGCACAGGTCATTTAGCTTTTGCAGCTTCGGCTATATACCGACACATTTGATTTTAAAATATGCTGGAAATAATATTTAAGTAGGCGAATACTATAGTTAGAAAGCACCGCGAAATAATTTATACGTACAGGAAATTTTATTCCTCATAAAAGGTTAATTGTCCATATAAATTGGTAAACAATTTATTAATAAAGGCTCAAAAATATGAGGATGTCTAAACATGTATTCTGGGTAAAAAACTAAGACACAAAATTAATATTTAATCAGGCTAGTCGCAAAAAACATCTGATGTTTTTGAAAGTTTAGAAATAACAAATGTTACAGCATTCAGATTTGTTAACTAGCCTATGAGGACTATTTTGGTGTTTGTCTATGCACTCATGTCTTCTGCCTTACGTGTATCAAGAGCATAACTATCGACATAAAGATATATATAAAGAGACAAAAAAAATCCTGCCCAGCTTCGTGTTGCATGTTCTCTTACAAAAGATTATGCAACAGTATGAAAAATTTCTTATCATTCTTAGCAGTAGGAAGTAAGAGATGTCATCAACAAATGTAAAACAGATATAAATACCGTATTGGCGGCACTTTTCTTTGTTCTTCAACTGCGTGTATTTCAGACAAACATCAAATATATTCATTTTTTCTGTAACTGTATGACTCATCATTTATGAAACGGTTCTTGGTTCCTGACCTTTCCGAAGGCTAAGCTTAATTCACAACTTAACACTGACCTTGTAAAATTAACCCAGTTTCTGAGATCTTCATTCTACAAACCAACACGATGCTTGTCGCGGCTTACATGTCAGTCATGCAAATTAAGACACGGTCTATAGCTGCATCTTGTAAATTGTACGTGGTTTCAGCCAACCAGGAGCTGTATGAAACATACCAGAACAGTCGCCGAAGTGAAATCTGAACTTTTCCTAGAACTGCGTAATACAAAACACGTGAATACCAACTGATTTCGTAACTCATAGGTAAACACTAATTCACAGATAACCCACAGAAAAGTCAAAAAGTTTGAGCGAAACGTCAGTAAAAGTGCAGTTTAAAGGCTTTTTCTGTTTGAAGTGTCCAAGTCTTTCACCGAAGTAGACGCGGCTGTTCTACTTTAATTTGAAAGGCACAATAGAATACTTATATTCAGCCCTCGTGCTCTTATAAATAGCTTATAGAAGACGACGCATGCTTTAAATCTAACTTTACTCCATTTTTAGATAACTTTAAACATTTTATCTACGTGACGGTACAGTAAAGTTCGGTCCTATTTTACCTTTTTTTATCTATTGAACAGATGATCCATAACCAGCGATCGTTTAAATGTTATGATTCCTTGTTTACAACAATGAAACAGAGAAGTTATTATCCAATATGTCGTCAGTATTCTAACATTTAAAACAATTGTTAGTTGTCTGCAAAATGGTTAGACCTTTTTGAATACAATTTAATAATGTTCATTTACTGACGAACTCCTACTCAACTCAGTCTAATTTCCTAAATGCAACATGCTTTTGCATTCCTAACAACCGATTAAACAGACGCATTTTTTCCATGCTTACAAGTATTACTCAAAAGGGATATTTTTTAAATGTTAACGTAAGGAGTGTGTCATCAGTATTTCAAGACTTAGTTTCCTTAAATGCAAGATCCTTTTTTGTAGAATGGTATCAATATTAAATCTCAGTAAAGCGTATTTTGAAATTATATTTCTTTAAACGTACAATGTCATCGTTTTTAATCTTGTATTGATTATGTCTTTTTTTTCTTAATAACTAGACTTGTTTTATTGATCCAGTTTCCTTTGTTATGTTTTTCTACTCTCTTTTCATTCCTGTCAATTCGATGTACGCTTAGCGAAATTTCGCCTTATGCAATAACGCTTTCTGCATATCCCCAATGACTACACTCATTTCTTTTGTGAAGAATGTTTGATAAATTTATTCTTAAAGCATGTCGCTGGTGGTGGTGGTGGGGGGGGGGGGGGGGGGGGTTTAACCAGGTTCTATGGTGCAGCAACCTCACAGACAAGTTTTCATAAGAACAAACAAGCACAATTCTTTTTGGTGAATTGACTTCAACCAGACCAGAGCACTTGGAGACAAATCAGCAAGAAAAGAAAGGCAATTTGTATGAAGAAATGACATAAAAAACGAAAGAAAGACACATGTCAACATTGTTCTAGAGTGACAAGAACATGATACATGTGTGAGGATTATTTGAACAAAAGCTGGGATATGAGAAAAAAAACCTACAATGATTAACAGGTATGCACGAGCAACTGAATAATCAATCGCAATATGCCTATCTATAGTTGAGTAATAAGCATGTTACAATTTTGACACTGGTGCCTTTCCGTACCTTTTGTACATTTCTTACAAGAACATAGGATTTCTGAAACGTATCTACAAGGAATTATTGCAGTCATAAAAATAAAAAAGAAACTATTCTTTTTGTCTACCCCACAAAAATAAACTAAATATATAAAACCCAACTATCTTTACTAATTAAGCAGTATAGTGTCATGGTGGAAACATTACAATTTATCACTTTAAGGTTATCAAATACAGTATGAAAATAGCTCAAACCTAGTAAAATCCTATTATTTTATATTTCTAATTTCCTCGGAGATATATTTATATGAATTTATCTGACGTTATTATCTCTATGGTAAACTAATATTATCTATTAATGAAATAAACCTCAGGTGTAACGTTAACAGAGCTGAAAAAAGAAAACAAAGGACATTCCCTATTATAAACTGATTATATGCTGCACATTTATTTTAACGGTTCATTTGCTTTAAAATGAAAAAAAGAAAATATGTTCATTTTTTTCCTCTAAAAGTTTAGACACTAAGTAATAATTCTTTTTTATATATAAATGGTATCAATCTAAAATGGCACAAGTAATAACGACTAATATTACTTTCAGTGACAACTTGACAACGGGTTAACAAAATATCACCCAGTGTCATTTTCATTTACGGGATTTCAGAATGAAATACTAGAGATTTAAGGATATGCATTCTTAAATTGACGTTTAGTTTTCGTTTAGTGTTACGTGATCATCCATCTATTATATATAATTGACGTTTTATTCCATTTGGTTCATGTACGAGCAAAATATCCTTTTCAGTATATACGTCGATCCTAAAACATTGGATATCAACATAAAACTCTACGAGTAAACAGAAGTAAGACTGGTAGATGATGGCGTCCTCTTGGAATTATTTGTTGTTATTACGCGACAAACAACAATTCTTGAAGTTCACCTAGATATTGCAACTAGTTCTGGCATTATGACAGATAAGTAAGTAAGTAAGTTTTATGTAAAGTCGGCAACAGTAGACAACAATACAACATAAGCTCACGAGGAGCTTTTTAACCGACTATGACAAACATACTGTTCATTAACAACAATATAATAGCAGCTAAAAGAGAAACAATGCATAGGACATGTATGTTATAAGTAAGCATGACATAATGCAAATTAAGAAATATGGGGAAACATAATACTGACAAACACCTTGAACTAAAAAAGACAATGCAGGCTAAGATAACATAGAAGGTAAGGCGGTACCAATAAATGATTTGGAAAAAAAGACAGAAAAATGCAAGCAAAGAATACAAAGCATACTTAGCACATACGGAGGTACAAACTAAAACCACTTAAGCTGGTAAATGACAATATTGTAGTTTTGCAGGCAAAAAATACCTGTCCAGGCCTGTAGAACTTACTATGCACAGTAACATGCAACTCATTTGCAGTTTTTGCCATTCCAAATGAGATCATATTCTTAAATTGTCTAAAATTAGTAATTTGCCTAAATTCATCTGGCACAGTTCCACAGGACTAGGGCGGAATATATCTTAAACTGTTCTTACCAAATGTTGTAGTCTTAACCCTTGGTTCATGTAAAATATTAGTGTATCTAAAATTGTAAAATAATTATCTTTGTTACATACGAGATCATTGAGAACAGATGCGGCTAACTGGTTTAAAATTCTAAAAGTTTCTAAAGCTCTAATATGAAGTGATGGTCACTTGACTTTGTCCAAAAGTTGTTTGTAGGAGCTGGTATACTCTTCATATACAAATCTTAATGCTCTTTATTGTACTCTTTCTATTTCAGAGATATTGCTTTTCGAACAGAAGTGCCAGGCCAGTGGGCAAAAATGAAAATTAGACAAAATAAATCAGTCAAAAATGGTCAGTCTAGCATGCTTACACAAGTTTGTTCCTATGCGTTTAAGAATATTTAACTGCTGTTCTGTCTTTTTTACAAATATTCTGTAATGAGCATTAAAACTAAATTTAGAATCAATATCAACACCTAACAGCTTAACAACATCATCAGTATTAACCTGAGCATTATCAATGGTAAAAACTGGTTTTCTGCGATGTGTTTTACTACATACAGCCAGCGCGTAAAATTTGTCAGGATTAGCCTTCATACAGTTGAACCAATCAATAAGGACATCGCTTGTATCTTGTAGGACCTGAATCAGCTGCTCAATGCTGGGGTTACTGAAGGAAAATATGTTTTCATCAGCATAATTATATAATGTGCACTTATCAATAAAGTAAAAAAAAATGTCATTAATAAATACTTTGAATAAAGGGGACCTAAAATGGAACCCTGAGGAACACCTTTATTTATTTTGGCTCACGTCTTACAGCTCCACCAACCTTGACCTGCTGCTTCCTGCCCAACAAGTATGATGACAGTAATGTAATGGAGTGGTCGGCCACAAGATGCGAGCTTACAGAGCAGGATACCATGGGGAAAACAATCGAATGCCTTGGACAGATCCATGAGAATAGCAGCTACTTTTTGGTTTTTGCCCAAAGCATCCTCCCAGTCCTCAAAAAGCCTCAAAATAGTAGTTTGACATCCATGTCCTTTCCTAAAGGCACATGAGAAATCATTGAAAATACATTCAAAATATTGTGTTAATTGTTCTGATATGACTTATTCAAAAATCTCTGATGGAACGGGTAGTATACTAACGGGTCTTAGGTTTGATTTGCACAAAGGATAATCTTTCTTGAAATTTGGTGTTACTTGTGCCTCTTTGTGTCTATCTGGAAAAATACCTGTAACTATGACTGAGGTTATAAGTTCAATAATATAAGGTACAAGTGATTGCCCACCTGTTTTGGTAATTTTACAGAAATTTTATTAACACCAGTGGCCTTTTTGATATTGAAAGTGTCAATAATCTTTGATACACTACTTCAACAGGACTAAAATCAAAAGTTTTTGAACTGAAGTTTTTATCTATAATTTCCTTAATACTGGGATGTTGTTCTTTATCGAAATTGAAATCCTTTTCAATGTCATTGGCAACATTTGCAAAACAAAAAAGTCATTAAAAGTATTGGCCACCTGGGTACTTTCAGCAATAATATTTCTTCTTTATTTAAAACAATTTTGGTCTGAGATGCTGTACATATGTTTGACATAAAAGATTTAATAGTATTCTAAAAATCTGAAGATTTGCAACCACCAATGCAGCGCTCCTGAAAATAATTATTCATCTTTTTTTCTTTAATTTGTTGACAAGATTTCTCCATTTTCTGTAAGGTTCCCAGGTTTTAGCACATTTATTCTTTTTATTGCAAACAGATTTCGTCAAGCTCTATTCATTTAAGGCTCTTGATTTTTTTCTAATATACACTTGTTTGACAGGGGCATGCTGATCAATAACCTCTGTAAGTTTCGGCTCAAAATTGTTGTACACAGTTATTACGATAGAGGTGTCATGTAACATTTCACCTGACAAAATATCCAAAATATCAGAAATAAAATAATCACTATTAAAATTTCTAAAGCTTTTAATGATTATGTTTTGTTTTTCTGTGGATGGTATGTAACAATTAATTACAGAGCTAATCATGTTATAACATATGTAATAATAACACGTCTAAGAAATGTTGTCTATTATCTAACTTATGCCTGAAAACTTAGAATAAAACTTAATTTCAATTGATAAAAAAGAGTCTTTTTTAAGATCTTGAAAACTGCAATATGCTTTATTATAACATTCGAATTATTTCCATTTTTAAAAATTCAGTCAAGGTTGCAAACCTGAGTCTTTTTTACCATTTTTTTTAATTAACTGGAACACAATGTAAAACCCGATTCGAATTTATGTCAAAGTCAGTATGGATGACAAGAGAGAAGTTTAAACATTTTCTCGTTACCATTATCATGAAAAGAAAAGAAAAAGTAAAGTATTTTATTCAGATTCGATATGATTCAACAGTTATTTACAAAAAAGAATGATTTTATTGTTTTCATCTTGTAGTTCTTCATTTTGAAGCTGACTAGAGAATCTGTATGGAATTCTGAAAAAATTTTCTACATGCAAGGGTCAGTTGAAAACAAATCATTAAAAGCGGAACAAACACAGCTTTCAGTAATATTTTGATCTTAAAACTACTAATTATGACATAAATAAATAATTTTAGATCAATTACAAATACAGGAAACTATTGATACATCAGACAGATATATGGCTGAACAATTATATAGATCCAATAGCAGAATATTGGCAAGAATAAAATACATGTATTTTTATTTGCAAAATTAAAAGAGATGGAAAACAATGATTAATTTATCTAAAGTAATTGTTAAAGAAACAAATAAAAGGGTCAAATCTGACACTGAAATAAAATTATTTTTTACGAAAACATATCTTTTGTAGTTACACTAGTCAACGTGGCCGCCAGGCCGCTTACTTCACGAGAATGGAAATAAGTATTACTCAAGGAAAAGTTTATGCTACACAGACCAAAACATTATGATGCATCTCACTTTAAATAACCTAAAATTTGCTTATACGAAAACACATTTTATTGATTCAAAACGAAAGGCGGTTTGTCAAAATCGATACAAGCTCATAAAACTGTGATTTGTAGTTAGATTTTCACATCACTATAATTGAAATGTCAGTCACGTCTTTTAAGAATCTCCTTTTTTCAAATATAGGAAATTATGGCTTTGTTACACAAGTCATAAAATTTTCCATCCTTTTGTTGAACTGATAATGTCTTTGACAAACATTTTCAAAAAAAATCTACTCAACGGAAAAATCACATTTTAACATAAATTCCTTGATGAAACATTTTTCAATCGAAATTGTTCATTTTCTAATTTAATTTTCGTAATAGTTAAAAAATGTCTTCACTATCTTTTTTTCAAATTCATTGACGTGTAAAAGATTTGCGAATTTTTGATTACACAATCAAAATGATTTCAGTGTCGCCAAAGAAATATTCAGCTGTGTTCCGAACAACACTTTTCTAGCTGAGAGTGACCGTTATCAAATTTCCTGTCCCTTATTCGGCGGGACAGGGGTACGTTTGATTTTTTGTGCATACCGCAGAACGATTTTCATTTCAAATGTGCAATAAAAAACCTTTACTTTTCATCTTAATATATCTGTAATAAATCAAGTTGCGTGTACTTCGAATGTTATTCTTGAATTAAAGACGGCGCACTTCGGGGAGCTGTGCGATCATTTCCAAACAGTGAAAATGCCCAACTGTATATTTTCATTTTTCTTGTTTCCTCCTTTATCGCCCGTGTCAATCCGGTAGATTATATATTTGCTTAACATTATTACTCTTCCCGCATTTTGTAAATATTTCTCCGCCTACGGAACTCGCTGTCTACTAAAGAAAAGCTTATGTAAATCTCAAGTGAATATTTGCTGTGGTTTGATGATGAATGCTAAAAATATATTTGATTTATTTAAATATATCACGGACACAAATGTTTAAACATTAGGCTTTTTTTTCATTTACTATCATTCATAACAACTAGGTAGATATCACGGAATCCTGTTGAGGCCAATTAAAATGTCGCCGTCGCGCTTAGAGGTAGACGCTCGACAACGCGACGCGACATTGCAAAAATGCGATACGACGCTCGCCAATGCGAACCGACGCGCGACAATGTCAAACGAAATATCCCGATATCATTTCGTATTGTCGCGCTGTAAAAGCGAGAAATATCGCATTGCCGCTTCGCATTGTCGTACGTCGTATCGCATCTCGACGTACGACAATGCGATACGACGCTCTTCAATGCGTATCGCAGTGTCGCGCGTCGTGTGTGATCCTCTACCGCGACACACGAAAATGCCAAACGACACTAGACAACGCGACGCGACGCTCGAAAATGCGAAGCGACACTAGACAATGCGACGCGACATTTATTGGAATATCGTATCGCGTTGTCGTGCGTCTACCGGAAATGGGCAAATTGTATATTCCGGCCATTGAATTAATTAAGAACAAATTCCACAAGGAAAATGCGGCAATCACGGCCATGCTCTAAAATGCGATATGGCTATGAAGAGGGCCGGATAATACACAGGCACGTGAAATTTTGTCATTGCACCGTCAGAGGGAATATAGATTTGGCAACATTTTTTTGAGGAAGGGTATAAATATTAAATCATATTAAATCTCAGTAAAGCGTATTTTGAAATTATATTTTTTTAAACGTACAATGTCATCGCTTTTTAATCTTGTATTATGTCTTTTTTCTTTCTTAATTACTAGACTTGTTTTATTCTTCCAGTTTCATTTGTAATGTTTTTCTGCCCTCTTTTCATACCTGTCAATTCGTTGTACGCTTAACGAAATTTCGCCTTTTGCAATAACGCTTTCTGCATATCCCCAATGACTATACTCATTTCTTTCGTGAAGAATGTTTGACAAATTTATTCTTAAAACATGCCGCTGGAGGGGTGGGGGGGGGTTTAACCAGGTTCTATGGTGCAGCAACCTCACAGACAAGTTTTCATAAGAACAAACAAGTACAACTTTTCTTGTTGAGACCAGAGCACTTGGAGACAAATCAGCAAGAAAAGAAAGGCAATTTTTATGAAGAAATGACATAAAAACGAAAGAAAGACACATGTCAACATTGTTCTAGAGTGCCTAGAACATGATACATGTGGGAGGATTATTTAAAGAAAAGCTTGGATATGAGAAAAAACCCTTCAACGATTAACAGGTATGCACGAGCAACTGAATAATAAATCGCAATATGCCTGTCTATAGTTGAGCAATAAGCATGTTACAATTTTGACACCGGTGCCTTTCCGTACCTTTTGTACATTTCTTACAAGAAAATAGGATTTCTGAAACGTATCTACAAGAAATTATTGCAGTCATAAAACTAAAAAAGAAACTATTCTTTTATCTCTTATCTACCCCACAAAAATAAACTAAATATATAAAACCCAACTATCGTTACTAATTAAGCAGTTTAGTGTCATGGTGGAAACAAAACAATTTATCACTTTAAGGTTATCAAATACAGTATGAAAATAGCTCAAACCTAGTAAAATCATATTATTTTATATTTCTACTTTCCTCTTAGATATATTTATATGAATTAATCTGACGTTATTAGCTCTATGGTAAATTTTAATATTATCTATTAATGGAATAAACCTCAGGTGTAACATTAACAGAGCTGAAAATATAAGACAAAAAAGGGACATATCCTATAATAAACTGATTATATGCTGCACGTTTATGTTAACGGCTTATTCGCTTTTTAATGAAAAATAGAAAATATGTTATTTTTTTTCCTTTAAACGTTTAAAACTTAGTAATTGTTCTTTTTTATATAAATGGTATCAATCTAAAATGGCACAAGTAATAACGACTAATATTACTTTCAGTGACAACTTGACAACATATTAAAAATATCATCCAGTATCATTCTCATTTACGGGATTTCAGAGGAAATGAAATACTAGAAATTTTAGAATATGCCTTCTTAAATTGACGTTTAGTTTTCTTGTAGTGTAACGTGATCATTCATCTATTATATATAATTGACGTTTTATTCCTTTTGGTTCATGTACGAGTAAAATATTCTTTTCAGTTTATACGTCGATCTTATCCTAAAACATTGGATATCAACATAAAACTCTACGATTAAAAAGAAGTAAGACTAGTAGGTGCTAGCGTCCTCTTGGAATTATTTACTGTTATTACGCGACAAACAACAATCGTGAAGTTCAATTAACAAGACTTGAATAATTTTGTTTAAAGATATTGCAACTAGTTCTGGCATTATGACAGATAAGTAAGTAAGTAAGTAAGTTTTATTTAAAGTCGCCAACAGTAGAAAACAATACAACATTAGCTCACGAGGAGTTTTTAATCGACTTAGACTAACATACTGTACATTAACAACAATATAATAGCAGCTAAAAGAAAAACAATGCATAGGACATGTATGTTGTAAGTAAGCCAGACATAATGCAAACTAAGAAATATGGGGAAACATAAAACTGGCAAGCACAATGAACCAAAAAAAGACAATGCTTGCTAAGATAAGATAAGAGGTAAGGGGGTACCAAAAAATAATTGGAAAAAGACACAGAAAAAGGCAAGCAAAGCATACTTAGCACATACGGAGGTAAAAACTAAAACAACTGAAGCTGGTAAATGGCAATATTGTAGTTTCGCAGGCAAAAAATACCTGTCCAGGCCTGTAGAACTTACTATGCAGAGGTACATGCAACTCATTTGCAGCTTTTTGCCATTCCAAAATGAGATCATGCTCTTAAATTGACTAAAATTAGTAATTTGCCTAAATTCATCTGGCATGGAGTTCCACCGGACTGGGGCGGAATATATCTTAAACTGTTCTTACCAAACTTTGTAGTCTTAACCCTTGGTACATGTAAACTATTAGTGTATCTAAACTTGTAAAAAATTCTTTTTATTACATACGATATCATTGAGAACAGATGCGGCTAACTGGTTTAAAATTCTAAAAGTTTCTAAAGCTCTAACATAAAGTGACGGTCACTTGACTTTGTCCAAAAGTTGTTTGTAGGAGCTGGTATACTCTTCATTTACAAATCTTAATGCTCTTTATTGTACTCTTTCTATTTCAGAGATATTGCTTTTTGAACAGAAGTGCCAGGCCAGTGGGCAAAAATTAAAATTAGACAAAATAAATCAGTGAAAAATGGTCAGTCTAGTATGCTTACACAAGTTTGTTCCTATGCGTTTAAGAATATTTAACTGCTGTTCTGTCTTTTTTACAAATATTTTGTAATGAGCATTAAAACTAAATTTAGAATCAATATCAACACCTAACAACTTAACAACATCATCAGTATCAACCTGAGCATTATCAATAGTAAAAACTGGTTTTCTGCGATGTGTTTTACTACATACAGCTAGCGCGTAAAATTTGTCAGGATTAGCCTTCATACAGTTGAACCAATCAATAAGGACATCGCTTGTATCTTGTAGGACCTGAATCAGCTGCTCAATGCTGGGGTACTGAAGGAAAATGTATTTTCATCAGCATAATTATATAATGTGCACTTATCAATAAAGTAATAAAAATGTCATTGATAAATACTTTGAATAAAGGGGACCTAAAATGGAACCCTGAGGAACACCTTTATTTATTTTGGCTCACGTCTTACAGCTCCACCAACCTTGACCTGCTGCTTCCTGCCCAACAAGTATGATGACAGTAATGTAATGGAGTGGTCGGCCACAAGATGCGAGCTTACAGAGCAGGATACCATGGGGAAAACAATCGAATGCCTTGGACAGATCCATGAGAATAGCAGCTACTTTTTGGTTGTTGCTCATTGAAGCATTCTCCCAGTCCTCAAAAAGCCTCAATATAGTAGTTTGACATCCATGTCCTTTCCTAAAGGCACATAAGAACTCACTGAAAATACATTCAAAATATTGTGTTAATTGTTCTGATATGACTTATTCAAAAATCTCTGATGGAACGGGTAGTATACTAACGGGTCTTAGGTTTGATTTGCACAAAGGATAATATTTCTTGAAATTTGGTGTTACTTGTGCCTCTTTGTGTCTATGTGGAAAAATACCTGTAACTATGACTGAGTTTATAAGTTCAATAATATAAGTTACAAGTGAATGCCCACCAAGTTTTGGTAATTTTACAGAAATTTTATTAACACATGTGGCCTTTTGATATTGAAAGTGTCAATAATCTTTGATACACTTCTTTGATCAACAGGACTAAAATCAAAAGCTTTTGAACTGAAGTTTTTATCTATAATTTCCTTAATACTGGGATGTTGTTCTTTATCTAAATTGAAATCCTTTCCAATGTCATTGGCAACATTTGCAAAACAAAAAAGTCATTATAAGTATTGGCCACCTGGGTATTATCAGCAATAATATTTCTTCTTTATTTAAACAATTTTGGTCTGAGATGCTGTACATTTTTTTGACATAAAAGGTTTAATAGTATTCTAAAAATCTGTAGATTTGCAACCACCAATGCAGCGCTCCTGAAAATAATTATTCATGTTTTTTTCTATAATTTGTTGACAAGATTTCTCCATTTTCTGCAAGGTTCCCAGGTTTTAGCACATCTATTCTTTTTATTGTAAATAGCTTTCGTCAAAGCTTTTTTCATATAAGGCACTTGATGTTTTTCTAATATACACTTGTTTGACAGGGGCATGCTTATCAATAACCTCTGTAAGTTTCGGCTCAAAATTGTTGTACACTGTTATTACCATAGAGGTGTCATGTAACATTTCACCTGACAAATTAATATCTAAAATATCAGAAATAAAATAATCACTATCAAAATTTCTAAAACTTCTAATAATTATGTTTTGTTTTTCTGTAGATGGTGTGTAACAATTAATTACAGAGCTAATCATGTTGTTTCAGATGTAATAATAACACGTCTAAGAAATGTTGTCTATTATCTCACTTATGGCTGAAAATTTAGAATAAAACTTAATTTCAATTAATGAAAAAGAGTCTTTAGGTCTTGAAAACAGCAATATGCTATTTTATAACATTCGAGTTATTTCCATTTTTTTGAAATCCAGTCAAGGTTACAAACCTGAAACGTTATACCATTTTTTTAATTAACTGGAACATAATGTTAAACCCGAATCCAATTTATGTTAAAGTCAGCATGGATTACTAGAGAGAAGTTTAAACATTTTCTCGACACCACGATCATGAAAAGAAAGAAGAAAAAGAAACGTATTTTATTTAGCGTCAATTGGAATCAACAGTAATCTTACGAAAAGAATGATTTTATTGTTTTCATCTCGTAGTTCTTCATTTTGAAGCTGACTAGAGAATCAGTATGGAATTCTGAAAATATTTTATACATGCAAGCGTCAGCTGAAAACAAATAATTAAAAACGGAACAAACACAGCTTCCAATAATATTTTGATCTTAAAACTATGAATTATGACATAAAATATAAATAATTTTAGATCAATTACAAATACAGGAAACTATTGATACATTAGATAAATATTAGACTGAACAATTTTATAGATCAAATAGCAGAATATTAGCAAGGAAAAATACATGTATTTATATAAGCAAAATTAAATAAAGATGGAAAACAATGATTAATTTTTCTAAAGTAATTGTTAAAGAAACAAATTAAAGGGTCAAATCTGACACTGAAATAAAATTAATTTTTACGAAAACATATCTTTTGTAGTTATACTAGTCAACGTGGCCGCCAGGCCGCTTACTTCACGAGCATGGAAATAAGTATTACTCAAAGAAAAGTTTATGCTACACAGAGCAAAACATTATGATGCATCTCACTTTTAATAACCTTAAATTTTCTTATACGAAAATACATTTTATTGATTCAAAACGAAATGCGGTTTGTCAAAATCGATACAAGCACATAAAATGTGAATTGTAGGCAGATATTCACATCACTATAATTGAAATGTCAGTCACGTCTTTTAATAGCCTCCTTTTTTCAAATATAGGAAATCATTGCTGTGTTACAAAAGTCATAAAACATTCCATGCTTTTGTTGAACTGATAATGTCTTTGAACAAACATTTTCATTGTCTCTAGACAAGAAAAAAATCTACTCAACGGGAAAATCACATGATAACATAAATTCTTTGATAAAACATTTTTTTATCGAACTTGTTCATTTTCTAATTAAATCTTCAAGATATTTTACAAAAGTCTTCATGATCTTTTTTGTCAAATTCATTGACTTGTAAAATATTTGCGATTTTTTGATATCACAAACAAAATGATTTCAGTGTCACCTAAGAAATATTCAGCTGTGTTCCGGACAACACTTTTCTAGCTGAGAGTGACCGTTATCAAATTTCCTGTCCCTTATTCGGCGGGACAGGGGTACGTTTGATTTTCTGTGCATACCGCAGAACGATTTTCATTTCAAATGTGCATTACATCAGATACTTTAACTTTCCATCTTAATATATCTGTAATAAATCAAGTTGCGTGTACTTCGAATGTTATTCTTGATTTAAAGACGGCGCACTTCGGGGAGCTTCGATCATTTCCCAAACTGTAAAAATGCCCAACTGTAAATTTTCATTTTTCTTGTTTTCTCCTTTATCGCCCGTGTCAATCCGGTAGATTTGCTTAACATTATTACTCTTCCCGCATTTTGTAAATATTTCTCCGCCTACGGAACACGCTGTCTACTAAAGGAAAGCTTATGTAAATCTCAAGTGAATATTTGCTGTGGTTTGATGGTGTATGTTAAAACTATATTTGATTTATTTAAATATATCACGGACACAAATGTTTAAACATTAGGCTTTTTTTCATTTACTATCATTCATAACAACTACGTTGAGATTACGGAATCCTGCTGAGGCCAATTAAAATGTCGCCGTCGCGCTTAGAGGTAGACGCTCGACAACGCGACGCGACATTGCAAAAATGCGATACGACGCTCGACAATGCGAACCGACGCGCGACAATGTCAAACGAAATATCGCGATATCATTCCGTATTGTCGCGCTATAAAAGCGCGAAATATCGCATTGCCGCTTCGCACTGTCGTGCGTCGTATCGCATTGTCGCGGTGTCGCGTCGCGTTATCGCGATGCCGCGTCGGGTTGTCGTCCTTCGCGTTTTGCATTTGTGTAGGCCTCGACGCACGACAATGCGATACGACGATCCTCAATGCGAAGCGACGCGCGACAACGCGACGCGACATTTTCACAATGTGTGTGATCCTCTACCGCAACACACGAAAATGCCAAACGACACTAGACAACGCGACGCGACGCTCGAAAATGCGAAGCGACACTAAACAATGCGACGCGACATTTATTGGAATATCTACCGGAAATGGGCAAATTGTATATTCCGGCCATCGAATTAATTAAGAACAAATTCCACAAGGAAAATGCGGCAATCACGGCCATGCTCTAAAATGCGATATGGCTATGAAGAGGGCCGGATAATACACAGGTACGTGAAATTTTGTCATTGCACCGTCAGAGGGAATATAGATCTGGCAACATTTTAACCTGTCACCGGTAGACGCTAGAATACGCTACACGATATTCCAATAAATGTCGCGTCGCATTGTCTAGTGTCGCTTCGCGTTTTCGAGCGTCGCGTCGCGTTGTCTTGTGTCGTTTGGCATTTTCGTGTGTCGCGGTAGAGGATCACACACGACGCGCGACAATGCGGATCGACATTGTGAAAATGTTGTGTCGCGTTGTCGCGCGTCGCTTCGCATTGTCGAGAGTCGTATCGCATTGTTGTGCGTCGCGGCCTACACAAATGCAGAACGCGACGGACGACAACGCGACGCGACATCGCGACAACGCGACGCGACACCGCGATAATGCGATACAACGCACGACAATGCAAAGCGACAATACGATATTTCGCGCTTTTATAGCACGACGATACGAAACGAAAACGCGATATTTCGTTTGACATTGTCGCGCGTTGCTTCACATTGTCGAGCGTCGAATCGCATTTTTGCGATGTCGCGTCGCGTTGTCGAGCGTCTACCTCTAAGCGCGACGGCGACATTTTAATTGGCCCCAACAGGAATCCGTATAGATATCCTTTTTGAAGGTTTGCATGTGACCTTTAATCACCATACTCTCTTCAACAAGTATTTTTTTGTTGGAAGCGTTTTCAAGTAGTGGAGGGCACGGGAATGACAGAAGAAGGGGAGTTTTTACGCGCACGGAAGGTTCCTGATCATTGAAGCATTGGAAGGAAATTTCCCCCTGTATATTATGCCAGAAAAACAATTCCAACAGATACTATAAATAGTAACACAAAGGCAAGGTGCTTCCTCATGCCTATTTTGTGTTAATTCGGACATAATTGTATTTAAACATGAAGCATAAGATACAATAAAAATTATTTGGCTTCAGCATCAGCCTTCATTTGATCATTACCACTGCAGTACATAACATAGACCTTCTAAGATTTTTAAGTTAACATTGACATTAGAAATATTTTACTACCGCTTGCAAAACTTATTAGAGTTTACACTGTTAGGTAAAGCACGAGACTCGTCGGTACACCTGTTAAAAATCAATTAAAACGTCGCCCAATGTGTTTCTTTTTAACTCCGCCTTTACCTGTCAAAAGTGTCTTTCTTTGTACGAAATGGGAAAGCTGTTAGGAAGAAAATATCGAGTGAAGATTTCAGGTAGCAACGCAGCGACAATTACGACACAGCAACTTTGGCGCCGCCCAGGCACATTTTTCTGGCTGAGAGTAGATTGCAAGACGCAGTTTTATTGACAGGTATACCTGAGAAAACTGTCTCGCTGTGATTGGATGGTCAGTAAAGTGATAGTTTAAGCTACTGAAATAAACATCGTAACATCACTTTTTACCGCTTTCCGAATACATGAAACACTACTCAGTTTTGCAAGCGGTAATAAACTTTCAGAGTTTTTGGATGTATACAAAAGCAGTACTCCCTTTATAGTTGGATACTAAATTAGCCTTCATATAACTGAGTATTGCAGTTGATATCAGCCCAAGTCACGTTCGTTAGTGTCACCTGATGTCGTTATATCAATCTACTAATTGTGTACATAAATCCTTCGATTAATTCCAATTACGATTGAACTTCTCAGTGTTAACTTTCTACTCCAGACTAGATGAAACTAGGAGAGGTTTTTGTCACAAAAACATTTGTCTCCGAAATATGTGCATTAAGGGTGGAACAGCGGCATGTGTTTTGGTATGGAGGGTGGAAGTCAAAACATTGGTCGCAGTTGGTTTTAACAGATTTAATTGATGTAAGGGAAGCTGAAAAGTGATATGGAAATGATGAAACACTTCATGTTTTTACAATAAAAAAAATAAAGATATTGGTTACCTAGTGAGAACTGGTGTTGAACATCAGAAGAAGTTTAAGCTACACAGATGGAATTTGATCTATCAGTTGTTCATAGAGGCTCTGTTTTGTTGTTAATCCAAATGTTTGCATATATATTGGTATGATAGCTCAGTCCCAGATTGTACAACTGCAAGGTTTTTCACATATTTGAGATCAATCAGTGTTAGTCGAATTCTACTGGGAGTTGTTGTAAATTGACTGAAGTTAGTCATGATTTGTTCGAGTTCCTTAGCTGACACTGGTGCATTAAAGTCACCAAGACAACTAGGGTTGGTACTGATCACTCCTGTGAAATTTTGTCAAAAGCCCGCCAGCAGTTTGACTTGTGAAATCTGGACAAGGATTTTCTATTTTAGCTCTGGCGGCCATACTGTGAAACCAAGCGGAACATCCCAGCAACATGCACAACTAAGCTTGGTACTGATAACTCCTGTGAAGCAGTTTGATCTGTGAAAGCCTGTCAAGGCTGTTTCTATTTTTAGCTCAGGCGGCCATTTTGTGCAGCGAAGCATGCACAACTACAGTTAGTACTGATCACTCCTGTGAAGTTTCGTCAAAATCCCGCCAGCCGTTTGACCTGTGAAAGGCGGACAATGATTTTGTATTTTTAGCTCTGGTGGCGATTTTTGTGCAGCTAGTAAGAACATGCAGGTGATATGCACAACAAGGGTTGGTACTGATCAATCATGTGAAGTTTCATCTAAATCCAACCAGCAGTTTGACTTGTGAAAGCCGAAGAATGTTTTTCTTTTTTCTTTTGCTCTGGCGGCCACTTTTTGCAGTGAAGTGGAACGTGCCGGCTATATACTCAAACAGGGTTGGTACTGATCCTTTCTGTGAAGTTTCTTTAAAATCCCACCAGCAGTTTGATTTGTAAAAGCCGGACAAGTATTTTGTTTTTTTAGCTGTGGCGGCCATTCTGTGCAGCCAAGCGAAACATGCCGGCGACATGCACAACTAGGCTTGGTAGTGATCACCCCTGTGAAGTTTTGTCAAAATCCCACCAGCAGTTTGACCTGTGAAAGCTGGATAAGGATTTTCTTATTTAAGCTATGATGGCCATTCTGTGCAACCAAGCGGAATTTACATACACAACTAAGGTTGGTACTGATCATTCTTGGTAAGTTTCCTCGAAATCCCTCCAGCAGTTTTACCTTTGAAAGTCGGACAAGGATTTTCTATTTTTAGCTCTGGCGGCTATTCTTGCAGCCAACCGGAACATGCCGGAGATATGCATAACTTGGCTTCGTACTGAATACTCCTGTGAAGTTTTGTCGAAATCCTACCAGCAGTTTGACCTGTGAAAGCCGGACAAAGATTTTCTATTTTTAGCTCTGGCGGCCTTTCTGTTCAGCCAAGCGGAACATGACGGCGACATGCACATCTACGCTTTGATTACTTTTGAGAAGTTTTGTTGAAATCCCGACAGCAGTTTGACCTGTGAAAGCTGGATAAGTATTTTCTATTTTTAGCATTGATGGCCATTTTGTACACCAAGCGGAACGTACCGGTGACATACACAACTAGAGTTGGTACTGATCATTCCTGTGAAGTTTCCTCGAAATCCCACAGCAGTTTGACCTGTGGAAGCCTGACGAAGATTTTCTATTTTTAGCTCTGGTGGCTATTTTTTGCAGACAAGCGGAACGTACCGGCGATATGCACAACTAAGTCTGAAACTGATCACTCCTGTGAAATTTTGTCGAAATCCCTCCAGCAGTTTGACTTGTGAAAGCCGGACAATGTTATTCTATTTTTCGCTCTGGCGGCCATTTTGTGCAGCCAAGCGGAACGTGCCGGCTTTACGCACAACTAGGTCTTTTACTGATCACTTCTGTGAAGTTTGTCGAAATCATTCCAACAGTTTGACATGTAAAAGCCGGACAAGGATTTTCTATTTTTAGGTCTTGTGTCTATTTTGTTCAGCCAAGCGGAACATGCTGTCGACATGCAAAACTAAGGTTGGTACTGATCATTCCTGTGAAGCTTGGTCAAAATTCCACCAGCTGTTTGACCTGTGAAAGCTGGACAAGGATTTTTAATTTTTTAAGCTCTGCTGGCCATCTTGTGCAGCCAAGCGGAACGTGCCGGCGAAAAGCACAACTAGGGTTGGTACTGATCATTCCTGTGAAGCTTGGTCAAAATTCCACCAGCAGTTTGACCTGTGAAAGCTGGATAAGGATTTTCTATTTTTAGCTCTGCTGGCCATCGTGTGCAGCCAAGCGAAACGTGCCGTCGAGCAGCACAACTAAGCTTGGTACCTGTGAAAGCTGGACAAGGTTTTTTTCTATTTTTAGCTCTGGCGGCCATTTTGTTCAGCCAAGCGGAAAGTGCCGGTGATATGCTCAACTAGGGTTTGTGTTGATCAATCCTGATAAGTTTCGTCGAAATATCCCAGCAGTTTGACCTGTGAAAGCCGGACAAGCCGAATGCAGACGGACGGACGGAGGGACAGACGGCGAAGGCAGAAACTATATGTCTCCCAAAAATTATGGGAGACATAAATATATGTGTCACGGTCTGACTGGCCAGTAGAAGCCTTCTCAGCTGACATCGGGGACGTGGCTACAATCTTATATGTGTAGGTCGCACGTTCGACCGTCTGGATTTTTGACCTTGGACAGAGCCCATATAAGAATGAATATCTGGAAAAGTAGTATAATTTATCAAAGATAAATGTTTATTACTTTATAGAAAAGTCATCCAAAAAAGGCTAAACGTGGACGGCAATTGCAATGAACTATTATAATAAGACATAAACAAACATACATGATGGAGCTATTACATGTAAAAGCTATATCAATTAACATGGAATATATTATTGTAATTTATTATTTTACATACTACGAAAGACATATCATTACTGAAGTGTTTCAGTACAGACAATGCAAAGTAATTTAGGCACTTACCTGGAAAAGTAATATAATTTATCAAAGATAATTGTCATTACTTTATAGAAAAGACATCTAAAATGGCTAAACATGGATGGCAAATTCTACGAACTATTGTATTTTCCTTGTTTCATAAGAGTAAGCGGTTAGTAACTACGGAGAGTAAGAATTAACAGTAAAGTGCTGCATGAATTATTCATCTTTGTTCTTTTACTATAAACTGGACATATTTTTTTTAAAAAAAAGTCCCTGTTACATATTAGTCCTGCTTTTAAAATGTCGTCCCGACACTTCCTACAATAAAAGTTTAAAAGAAAAAACCGTAAATAAATGAATTAAAATAATGCATTATATGTATTTGGCAAATAAATCTAAAAACCTAAGATTCTCTTAAAAAAGGAATTAAGATCACGTTTGTGGAGCTGCCGAAATGTATAGCTAGTACATGTATATTATAGGAGTTTTATGAGTTTATTTCACATAAATCCAATAGGTCATAGACCCATGTGGCATAACATTTATACAGCGGATGTACAGTATAAAATACTATGCATATAAATGATACAAAATAAACATGAATAATTTGGATTAACCGTCTTTCACATACTATTTTGTACATACATATTGATGCTATTAATTGCTTATAAATCTGTGTTGTATTATTATAAAGCACTCAGTATACTCAGAAGATTAAATGTATCATGATTTAAATAAATTCATTATACTTTAATAAACTAAGGTGAACACAATCTTTTGCATTATGTAGTTTAAACACAGTTTTAATTCTTAAACAAAAAAGTAACGGAAGTAAATATTACAATAAAAAGTAATGGAAAACATAATCCACTGTATTTTCAACCTTGTCCGACATGGACAAGATTGAAATGTGGCAAATCAAAATTCAACATTTACAAGTATATACTGATACTTAATATACATACGGAATAAAATACCTTGTGTACATGTTTCTTATACTGACTTTCTACTTAACTAAACAACAACAAACGTGCTCCAAATCAAAGAAAACTGAGTCTTAAAAAGAAAAAGTATTGAAAAAAAGGTTTCAGATTATCCCACTATATTGCCAATCTTGACCGAAAAAACGAAAGCCGACAAGGTTGGCAGGTGGTTATTGGCAAGTCAAAAAAAAAAAAAAAAAAAAAAAAAAAACCGCTCCTAACCTTTTTCAAGTACGTTTTCGTTTAACTGAACAGAGTAAAATTATGCATACAACATGATATATTATCTAAATTGACAGACAAGCCAATTATAATTTTAGATTACTACATGCAATTATAAAACGAGTTAATGTGAATTGAGTTAGTTACGAAGTAACATATTTGTTCTGATTTCGAAAGCATTATTTACATATGTACCTAGTTTCTTTATTAAATTGGCGTTCTCAGTATTTATTAGTTCTACAAACTTGCACATATTTGGTCTTTTCCAAAAATACAAAGGTAATAACTGTTTACGCAAATCAGAGTACAGTGTGCATTCTATGATAAAATGATATTCGTCTTCTAACTGTTCACATATAGTACATTTACGATCACTAATAGGAATACTTCGGGGTTTATGCCAACGTCCGGTTTCAATACAGAGTCTATGAGAAGAAACTCTAAGTCTAGACAAACTTTTTCTAAATTTTGGTAGAGTTAATACATTTAAGTAAGGTTGAAATTTAAAATCGGCTATAGGGTTGTAAAACAATGCTCGAGATGAATCATGTAACCTGCTATTCCAGCTTTGAATAAATTTATCTTTAATTCTTTGCTTTAACAGACTAAGAAAAACATCAGCGTCCCCAACTGTTTGCGAATACCATACATCAGGAAATCCTAATGAGAACAATAAATCTCTCAACATAGAGCACCAATTTTTTATATTAGGTTTATCAATATTATCTTGATACAACGTATTGTAAATGATCCTGATATATCTTTTGGCATCTGATTGTAAAATCTTGATCCAAAATTTAACAATAGCGTAATATCTATTGTTCTGTAATGACATACGCCCTGTTTCACCATATATGAAATCATTTTGTGCCGTTTTCTTGACACAAAGTTTTACAAAATTGAGTGTGTACACTTTCTACTGCAGATCCGTTATGGAACCCCCATACTTCACAGCTATAATTTAATATAGGCACAACAAGTTTATCAAAAAGGTCTAATTTATGTTTAACAGTAATATTCGTAAATTTATATAAATATTTATTAAGTCTAAAGATGGCTTTCAGAGCTTGTCCAGCAAACGTCTTTTGTGTATCGATAAATGATCCACCTGTTGTGAAAACAATTCCTAAGTATACAAATTTATTAACAATTTCTATTGGAGTACCACCATGATTGAACTGATAGGTAATTGTTAATGCACGGAAAGTTTCATTCTGAAGTAAATACAGCCATACCTGTAATAAACAATTGGGTATTAATGCAATGACTTTGAAAATGAAAAAAATAATAAACTGAAAAATAAAACGCATGATTATATATAGTGCTTACTGAAAACTGACTATTTAATCCTGAAAAGAACATAACAATTAACAGTAGAATAATAATAATAATAATAATAATAATAATAATAAAATATATGTGTAGCATTTCTCGACTTGGTAAATCCTCGATTGAAACAAAAAAGTAACATAAACAATAATCCCAACAAACAAAGACAGGCCAATGAAAGCATTTCAGTTTTTACCTACAATCACGCCTGTTCATATTTGGTACATTAAAAAAACTCAACACACTTATGTACTCATTCAAATGCTACAATCAGCTGCTTTTCTATGACTCAATGTTAACAACTTATCCAGCCCCAAATTTATCAGGTGGCGTACTTTGACACTTAGTCTTACGAGACCTGGTGTTCCTAGTTCCTTTCCATAAGAGCCCCCAGTCCTTTGGTCGAGGTATCAGTATGGATTTTGAAGGGTAGTTTGTAGTTTGCGTAAGCCAGTACTGGAAGATTGGTAAATATTCCTTTGATTTCATTGCTTAAATGATTGCTGATTTTCGTCTGTCCATTTCAATGGCGTTCTGTTTCTATTGATTTGTGTTTTTGTTTTCCTTTGTAGGAGGACTAGATACGGTAGAAAAGCCTTTAATAAAACGCCTATACTATCCTGCGAACCCATGGAACTGACGTACTTGATTTACATTAGTTGATACTGGCTAAGATCTAACAGCTGCAATTTTTGTGGATCGGCTTGTATGCCGTAGGCCGAGACAACGTGACACAGGTAAGTAGTCTTAGTCATGAAAATAACCCGCACTTTGATGGCTTAATTTTGGAGCTGTATTCTGCAAGTCGTTGGAAAACACGATCAAATTTATTTATTAATGTGACTGTCAAGATCAGCAGTGAATATAATAATATCATCCAAATGATGAGGCAGTACCAGAGACTGAAGTCGCCCGTTGTCCGTTCCATCAGTCTTTGGACAGAGACCAAAAGGTATCCGATTGCACTCGCAAAACTCTAGACCACTTCCTACTTAAAACGCTGTTTTCTTTTTGTCCTCATTCCTGAGTTCAGCTTTCCAGTAGTACGTCTTAAATTCAAGGTTTGAGAAGTACTTAGCATCGGCTAAGGGATGGCGCATGTCTTCAACAAGTGGTATGATATACGCGTCCTTCTTAGTCCTTTGGTTCAACAAGTTCTTTTGTCCCCCGTCGGGCGCCAAATGTAACCCGGAAAGTTCCACCTGTCCCGAGCTAGGTTTGAACTCAGATACCTTCGATTACTAAGCGGACACTTAACCACGTCACCATACAAGCTAGCTGGTAGGCAAGGGAGTAGAAGTGCCGTATTACTATTATACCACTGCTTCATAACCCCCTTCTCAGAATTTGGTCTCGAATTCTCGGAGTACTGAATGTCCGTGGGACTTTTTTAGGGTGCCATCACATCGAGAGTTATTTTTGTTCGGCGCTAAATGTAACAGGTGGTGAAAAATCGTAGCTTGAACGGTACATGAACCTAGGGCCTTCCGCTTATTGGGCGAACACATTACTAACTGAGCTACTGGGCCAAACGGTGTTACCTATCGAATTATCACAAATATACCTGCACTGTGTATATGCAATTTTCTTCTGGGAGATTAATTTCTCATTTCAAATGCAGGCTTAAATCTGCTGGACCTTTAACTCTTATTTGTCATTCACACGGGGTTACATCTGGTTTTGTTAAACCAGAATGCATGTACTTCAATGTTTTACTAAATTTTGAAAGATGGATGCAGTTTTGCAACAACTAAAAAATCTCACTGCACTTCGACCAAGTAAATAGCACGAAATATGTACTGACTTTTCATTTTCCTTAATTATTATGGAAACAATAGACAAAAATTGTAAACATTAGATTTATTTAATTGCAGACAAATTTCCTAGCACGTGCATTTGTTTGTCACAGAAGATCCAGATTTTATCTGCCTTTTCTTCAAATGTATACTCTTTTATAACTTTGAATACTCTGTTGAACTATATTGAAAAAGCTATGTTAGAAAGTCAGTTTTTTTCTCGTTGTGAAAGATCCTAAAAAACACATACTGAACAATCTTAACGAAAGAGCAACAATCAAAATGGAAGATTAAAAATAATACAGGTTAATCTAGTGACTAAATCCTTTGGTACATGCGGCAATTTTGTAGTATTGATGCGACCCAATGAACTTTCTGCTGCTTAATTGTACAAAATGTAAACTAATCGTTTAGTTATAACTTTGAACACCTCCACCACATCATTGTGGTGCATTTCCTATCAATTTATAAAACAGTAAATTCTGAATATAAGCATAGTTTATCCTGAAGTATGTACTGCTTTTTACCATTAACAATTATGTTTCATCCCTTTAACTAGATTACTGAAACAGATTTCGAACTGCTATAGACCTGCTATAGAGCGTCTATTGAAAATTAATATGGAGATTTTCGGACATCTTTATTGTGCGGCCCTGCAATCCTAACTGCAGTCCCATTTGTAGTCCTATGAACATGCCGTTGTTTGGTGTTATAATTTTAACTTCTTGGCACTTGCCGTATCAATAAAATTATCACAAACACTATACGTCTAAAGGTTTGGACTATCCCATTTGTGGTTTTAACGATGTACAATCATTAGATTTCTTTAAAAATATGTTAATGAGCGAAAGCTTACAAAATGAAGGAAGCTGCATTCAGTGTATTGAATTTGATTTTTTGTCATTGTAATAAGCAAATATTTGTTTGTGTCTTTAGGTAAATGATGTTTTAAGATTTAACAGACAACTTATGGTAATTAATATATAATTTTGCATGACTTTTAATATCGACAGCAATAAAATTGAATTTTATTAATTGTCCGTACAACAACAGACTAACAATTCAGACTATGTCGTTTCTGAATCTGTTTAAGCCTTGAAAGTATGGTAAACATTTTATAAAAACAGTAAAATTACTCAATTTTTGAAACTGAAGCCGCATTTAGATAAATGCTTATAAAAACAACGATTTGAACGAATCACCAGAATCCAGAAAATGCCTATAATGCCAGCAGACGATGTGAGTGTTAAAAGTGTCTTGCTCTCTCTGTTTGAGTTTATTTGTCGTCGGTACCGGTTGCCCGTTTGACCGACGCCCACTTATGTTAGGTTGTTAAGGACAGTGTAAGAAACAGAAAGCATCCCATTCTAAAATACACCTTTGGCTATTTTCCATAACCTCAGTTTAATGCTTCATCCGAAAGAGAAAAAGAAATGAAGTGGAGGAGCTGGGAATCGAACGCTCGACCCCTGGATTACCAGTCCAGCGTGTTACTGCTTGGCCATTGCTCCTGCAGGATGCAAGCTTAAATGGACAACATGTTGAATGTGACTACAAAAATGCAAAATGTGTATTACTAAGTTAATATAATGTATACTGGAAAGGCAAGTCTTGTAAAATATAAAATTGATATGTTGTTCTCAACAACAAAAAACCACCAGCAAACAAACAAACAAACAAAACAAACAAGAAACAAAAACATCAAAAACAGGATTGATTTCGGTAAAAGTCACAGTACAGTTAATACGTGAACACCAGATGAAGTTATTTTCACTTATTTTCTTTTCGCCCTATTGATTTTTCATTAAAAAAATACCGTGTTATTTGCGTGGAATTCAACTAAATGTTGCTAGGGCCTGTTTATTTGTAGCAACAATATTTTTGTGCAATAACTATAAAGCAATTCTACGATAGTGTCATTTTTATTACTGACAATATTCACAGTCCGGAATTTTTTTTAATACATTCATGAAATTGTCTGAATTTCGCTGCAATGGTAATTTCTAGTTCAATGCATCAGAAAACTAAGAAAGTTAAATTATTTTTTCGATTCTGAAAATAAAACGGACACAAGTTGAAACATGTTTGAATACGAAAATAAAAAGTCAGGTCATACTAGTATTAATATAAGAAGTAAGTATTAAGGTTATATTGTCCATCATGCTGTAACTGGTAAATGAGTGATATACATATGCATGGAAGCCTGATTTTTTAATTGTAACAATTCTATATGTAATCATTTTTGCGAGTATGTGGAATAGAAAAACAATGCTCAAATATTCCATATGTTATCTTCTTACGAACATAAACGTCCGTATCAGAAAGATGCAATGCATCATAGATTACACAACCCAGAGCGGGATTCGAACTCTGATCTCCCGCGTGACAGGCCAACACTCTAACCACCGAGCCAAAGAATCGATTCCCTAACGGAGTTGACAGAGGCTGCTTTTATACATTTATAGGTTATATTATATGCACTAGGCCGTAAGAATCTCCACTGACTTTGTTTTGCTCTAAACTATCCTTCATGGCTTTTGGTATTTTGCATAAACGTGAAAGTACTGTATTTGTAAACAGTTTTATTTGGGATTTCCGTTGACGGTCTGATTTCGGAACTGGTCATTACCGGTTGACTTCATCCGAGATTAGAAAAAACAGTTTGAGAATGCATTGAGTCATCAGCTATTGCCTATGCCCTTATGTATGCACAGATTAATGATTACTCTACGGTAACGGTCCTTACTCCTTTAGATTGTTTGAAATCAGAGCAAGTTTCACTCTCTGACACAGTACAGGTTATATATACTAGCTCAACTATATTCTAAATTGGGCTTATTAAGTTTTATAGATCTTTAACCTTCAGAAATAAAACAGGACTATAGTCATGCCGACGTGTGCGTGTCTGTTAATTCAAATTCCCCAGAATTGGTTGCAAAGTAACATCTCACTTTATGACAAATCACTCCAATGAAGTGTCATTGATGGATTACTAAGGCTATGTGCATTATGCAGAAACTCGTTCTTTGTTTTAATATCTCATCCTTACCGAAAATAAAACAGATACGTTACCCAAAGAGAGGATATATTTAATTTGTGAATCTAAAGCCGATTAATAAACAAAATAACGAAATATGGCTTATGAAAACGTCCATTTACCGTCTACAGACGTGGAATATTTTCCCTTTTCATACTGGTTCTGTAAATGCGGATAGTAAGTTTGCATTCAGAAGATGTATCGATTCCAGACAATGAAACCATTCGTGTAGTAAAGATTTGGAATTGTAATTAGCCCTAATTAGTAAATACTTTTAAGAAACTTAAGCTTACAAATTCTAACTTATAGCACATGCACCTCCCGTAATTTTATCTTTGAAATGGTTTAAACTTGAAGTGCTCACAACGTTGTTTCCACATTTTAATTGCGGCATTATCTGTTCTACAACTGTTTCATTTAAAAAAAGAAATGACGTGATTAAAGATGACTTGTTTTGTTGTCCGTGATTTTTAGATGATTTGGTTTATTATGTAAACTGTGTTGCTGTTCTTTATGAAGCATTTATCTATTCATTATTTATTTATACAAGAAAATGTTAACATTTTCTTCGTGTCTTGAAATTTATAATACATAAGAGCATACATTACAGATGATGTTGCACAAGCTAGCCACCCCGGCTCCCTCGAAGCTCAATTTACGTTGCATATTACCTCAAAGTGTATGCAGCGGTTCCTGACAGCAATATATCATGAAATCTGGTAACGGTAGGTATCAAACAGAAACAAAAAGTTGTCTTTTACAGCAGAATTAAATAGTAAATAATTACATCACGGAACTTTCGAAAATTTTATTGCTGTCTGCAAACAGATAAAAATTATAAATGCATTTCTAATGATGGAACAAATAACATTGGCCGCAATACATATTAAGCTTTGTAATTTTTCGTTACTTGTAAAACGACATTATTATCCAATATCAACTTCCTGTAAGAAAAGTGCTTCAGCGTTGCATAATCCTTCAGGGCATACGCCACAACAAGAATATAATTTTATTTTTGTTACACCTTAAACCAGTACACGAAATAAAACAACCTTCATTCATTAAATCAAATGTTGAAATATTGAGTCAGTTTAAGTATACCAAGAAGGCCATGATGGCCCTGGATCGCTCACCTGAATACTTTGGCTGTAGGTTTGCTGTTAAGCAGTATTTCATTTTTTAATTGAAAATATATAAGTGCCTACAATCCAAATATGTAAAATATCAGTCAATAAATAAAGGCTCTATGACAGAAAGTAGAAAAATCTATTATAAGCTATGGTGACCTTTACCTTGGCCCAGTGATCTCAAACCCTAAACATGGGTAGAGGTCCATGCAAGGAACCTATATACTGAATATCAAAGATATTGGTTTAAAAAAGTAAAATCTCTATAAGGTACAGTAGATAGTTCTATTTTTAGCGTCCGTGACCTTTAACCTAATCTAATAATTTGAAAAAAGCTTGATAAAGCTTGCTTCATGCCGAATTTTAAAATTCTAGGCCTTGTGGTTTCAGACAAGAAGATTTTTAAAGATTTTCTTCTATATTGCTATTTAAAACTAGTGACCCCTCGGGCGGGGCCAATAGTGACCCCGGGGACATTTTTCAAACAAACTAGGTAGAGGTTCACTAGACAATGCTGCATACCAAATATCTAAGCTGTAGGCATTGAGGTTTCCAGTAAGAAGATTTTTAAATTTTTCCTATATAATTCTATGTAAAACATGTGACCCCTAGGGCGGGGCCTATTTTGACCAAGGGGCCATGATTTGAACAAACTTGATAGAGGTCCATTAGATAATGCTGCATATCAAATATCTTAACTCTAGGCCTTGTTGTTTATGACAAGAAAATTTTTTAAGTTTTTCCTATATAACTCTCTGTAAAACATGTGACCCCTGGGGCGGGGCCATTTTTGACCTAGGGTCCATGACTTGAACAAACTTGGTAGAGGTCCTCTATACAATGCTACATACAAATACATTAACTCTAAGCCTTATGGTTTCTTATGTGAAGATTTTTAAAACCTTTTCCTATATAACTCTATGTAAACAAGTGACACCCAGGGCTGGGCCTATTTTGATCCAGTGGCTATGATTTGAACAAACTTAGTAGAGGTCCACTAGACAATGCTACACACCAAATATCTAAGCTCTATGCCTTACGGTTTCTGACAAGAAGATTTTTAAAGTTTTTTCTTTAAAACTCTATGTAAAACAAGTGACCCCTGGGGCGGGGTCATTTTTGTTCCAGAGGCCATGATTTGAACAAACTTGGTAGAGGTCCCCTAGACAATGCTACACACCAAATATCTCAGTTCTATGCCTTACGGTTTCTGACAAGAAGATTTTTAAAGTTTTACTATATAAGTCTATGTAAAATCCAGAGACCCCTGGGGCGGGGCCAATTTTGACCCTAGGGAAATAATTTGAACAATTTTTGTAGAGTTCTATTAGAGGGTGCTAAAAGCCAAATATCTAAGCTCTAGGCCTTGTGGTTTCAGACAAGAAGATTTTGTGATCCCCCTGTGTCCGGCGTCCGTCGTCGTGCGTCCGTACATCGTGCGTCGTCCGTCGTCAACAATTACATAAAAATAACATCTCCTCTGAAATTACTGACTGCACATTAACCAAACTACACAGGAATGATCCTTGGGTGGTTCCCTTTCCAAGTTGTTCAAATGGTTCCGGTCTGTTGCATAAGTAGGTCACAGGGCCAAAAAAAAGTTTCAAAAAAGCAAATTAAAAAAATCTTCTTGTCAGAAAGTACAAGGCCCAGAGCTTTGATATTTGGTATATGACATCATCTATAGGTCCTCTACCAAAGTTGTTCAAATTATGCCCCTAGTGCCAAAATTGGCTCCGCCCCAGGGGGTCATATGTTTTCCTTATATGTATATAGTAAAAACTTGAAAAATCTTCTTCTCTGAAATGACAAAGGCTAGAGATTTGATATTTGGTATAAGATATCATCTACAGGTCCTCTACCAAAGTTGTTCAAATTATGCCCCTAGTGCCAAAATTGGCTCCGCCTCAGGGGGGGCAGGTTTTCCTTATATGTATTTAGTAAAAATTTTAAAAAAATCTTCTTCTCTGAAATGACAAAGGCTACAGATTTGATATTTGGTATATGATATCATCTACAGGTCCTCTACCAAAGTTGTTCTAGCCTTAAAATTGACCCCGCCCCAGGGGTCATAGGTTTTCCTTATATGTATATAGTAAAAACTTAAAAATCTTCTCCTTTGAAATGATTAAGCCTAAAGCTTAGATATTTGGCATGAAATATTGTCCTGTTCCAACCTGTTCCAAGTTTGTTCAAATTATATCCCTGGGGTTAAAATTGGGCCTGCTCGGGGGTCATAGATATTCTATTTGTGCATATAGTAAAAACATAAGAAAATTATCCTCTGAAGCTTCAAAGGCTACAGCTTAGATATTTGGCATGAAACATTGTGGACCTCTAAAAACATTGTTCAAATTATTGCCCTAGGATCAAAATTGGCCCTGCCCTTGGAGTCATGGGTTTTCTTTATATACATATAAAAAGGTGATCTCTGAAAGCGAGAAAGCTAGAGCTTAGATATTTAACATGAGACATTGTCTGGTGGAACTATATCAAGATTGTTTAAATTAAAGCTTGGGGTCACATTTGGCCCTGCCCTAGGGGACTTAGTGACCTACTTTTTTTTGTAATTTGATAAACAGTTATGAAATTTGGACCATGTGCACAGTTTCAGATGAAGACTTGAACTTTGATGTTAAATGACCTAAATTTTGACCTAGTGACCTATTTTCTTGTTCTTTGATGTACAGCTATGAAAATTGGACCATTTGCACAGTTTCAGATGTAGCATTTTTTTTTGATGATAGATGACCTAGATTCTCACCTAGTGACCTACTTTCTTGCTTTTTTATCTACAGCTATGAAATTCGAACCCTGTGCACAGTTTCAGGTGTCGAAATTTAACTCTGACATTAGATGACATTTTGACCTAGTGACCTCCTTTTTTGTTGTTTGAAATTTGGACCATATATATAGTAAAAATTGTTCGAATTCTTGAAATAAACATTAACCTTTTCCGTTTTCACACAAATGACAGTCAGTCCTCAGGTGAGCGCTTTGGGACCAATGGCCCCTTGTTAAAGTTTTTCTTTTAGGTTGCAATGGCAACCAGAGTTCGGCATAGAATTGATTTCTTTGAACAACTTTGGAAGAGCTTCATGCAAGGAACATCCATGGCAAGTTTCATCAACTTTGGCCCGTGGGTTTATGAGGAGATGTTGTTTAAAGCAAAAGTTGACGACGCACGACGCACTGACGCACGACAGACACAGGGCGATCCACCTCCTTTCTTTTAGCTGTAAGAAGCCGATTATTTCACAAGGCCACAGGAAATGATAAGTTTGCAGATAGCCAACTATTGTTCACCATTATGTTTCATGGAGCGATAGACTGTAAATATGAAAAACCTTTTAATATGATAGAAATTATTTTTACTGTATATTGACTGAATGAATAAGTTTTTCCAAGTAGAAGAAAAAAATGAACATTAGTTTCACGAGCAAAATTGAAAGCCTTCGGTAAACTAAAGCAACTGGATGGATTGAACATACCAACTTTGAAGTATCGAGGTTTTACTAACTGTATTCATTTTTAATATTTGGCTTCACTCTCAATTACAAAAACAGCCATCTAATAATTCATTAAACCATTACGAAAAATGATTCAGTCCGCCTAAAGGGAATTACTTCTAATACAAAACTAGAACACTGTGTATACCAGAAGCACCCAAAGACCCAAAGAACCTTTATATTAATTTGCTGAATGGCAAAGAAAGACGACCCCAAGGCTTAAGCTCAAATGATCTGAGAAACCAGATCAATACATTGTTTATATCATTACTAGGTTTTGGTATTTTATTATATTCAATTTTTGCCAAGAGGTTGCAAAAAACGAAAATGACAACAACAACAAAAAGTTAACAACAGAACATAAGATAATTTACTATTATAACCCAGAAAAATCCACCTGTCCCGAATTGGGTTAGAACTCAGGTACCTTCGATTAATAAGCAGACACACTACCACGTCGCCATAAAAGCTGGCTGATAGGCAAAGAACTGCCGTATTATACTTCTACTACACTATGTATTTTTTTTTCCAATACCAGTAAACCTGTAATACACAAAAAGGCAATATAGCTCCAAAAAGGTATTATCATAAAAAATGTGGTTAAGTAAGCCATGCTTCAAACTAAAATTCAAAAGTCTCAACCTTATGACTCCTGACAAAAATATTTTTAAGAGTTTGTGTATATATAACTATAAAAAGTTTATCTTTCGGAGTGGAATAAAAATATGAGCTATCTTGTTTAAGGTCTACAGAGCAATTCTACATGCAAACATCTTAGAACTCTAAGCCTAATTGCTGCAGTGAAAAATTGTAAACATTTTCTATGACCCTAGTCAGTAACGACTACGGTGACATAATTCGATCAATCTTTGTAGAGTTACACCAGGTTATGCTACGAAGCAAATTTCAAAGATCACTGACTTGCAGTATAAGATATTTATAGAATGTGTAATAAGTTTATGTAAAACATCTTACCTCAGAGGCGGAACCAAAAATGACCTCAAGTGCAGTTATAGATTATCTTGGTAGATATCCATTTTGACCTAGTGAACTCCTTTTGGGCGGGAACAGTCATAATAATAACAAACTTTGAAAAGGTCTACTTGTATAGAATAAAAAATTCTTCGAAAAACTTTGATAAAGCAAATAAGTCAAGTAAAGAACATGCTTGCAAAGATTCAACAACTTTGACAAAATTGTTAAGGAGGTGATGGTTTTTATGCCTCCGAAGGGAGGATACAGTTTTTTGTATGTCCGCTTTTTGTCCGATCCATAACTTTGTCAGTCATGGATGGATTTTGAAATAATTTTGCGTAAATGTGTGGCACATTGAGACAATGCAATACCAAGGTTTGTTTGTCAAAGGTCAAGGTCATACTTGGACTTGAAAGGAAATTTTTTATGGTCGTGTCCGGTCAACATTTTGTCATTCCTGGATGTATTTTTAAAATGACTTGGCATAAAGGTGTTGCACATGATGACGACGTGTCGCGCACAATAATCAGGTGTCCAGCTTAGAGGTTAAGGTCACATTCGTGGACATTTTTTTCTTTTCTCTTGTTCTTTTTCTTTTTTTTTCAAAGTTAAGACGGATACCTGGCAATTACAAATTGTAGCTCGCATTGAGTACATTGTGTTCAGGGGAGCTATAAATCGCGGATCTATTTGAAAATGGTAGTCCCGAAAAAAAGCAGTCAGTCGTTTTACAGTGATCAAGTTGAATTATTTATTTAGTGAAAAAAAGCACCTAAAAGTATACCGGTACGGACTTCATTGTCTGCCATTTTGAAAGTAAGGTTACAGAAAACTACCATTAAATAGGTTAGACACATAGCGGCCTAGCCGCTGGGTGTTGTGACAAATATGTTTATATATATGTTAGCTATTAGCTGTTGATGAAGATGAAACTAATGTAACTCGTTAATTCACTCATTTTTATCATCTGCAAAACAATAATTATTTTTTTCTGAACAAATGTGTAGACCACGTTGTAAGAATGCATCGTTAGTTATTAATAATCAGGCAAAACCCGACATATCTGGTCCAATTATAACTTTAACGGAAGACTCTTTCTCTGATTATGTTTTAGTAAATTACGTTGCATGCGGCTTTTTCAGTGTCAGATTTGCTGCATCAGCATTGCTTTTCTATGCAAATATCAAAATATTACAGTGTCTAATTTGCTAAATCAGCATTGCTATTCTAAGCAAATGTCAATCAATGTTTTATCCAAAACTCCAACGTTAAGAATGATAGCAAGATATTTTGATATTATATTAATTCGGAAAAAGAACGATATATTCAAGCTAAAGTTTTGCATTTTATTTACTAATTTTGTTAACCATGTACTATTTCTGTTAAACTACATTAACTTGTTTGTCAAATAATTCAAGGCGATCATTACGACTTTGTTCCGAAATATATGTGATTACTTTGCCTTTTGATATTGATTATTCATAATGTTTATGTCTTTCGTTCATTCTAACTTTAACAATTGTATTGAATGAAACGTCCAAAGTACCTAGTTATTTTGCAACCACCTCTCTATTGTTTCAATACCTGATACTAATCAGGGCCGGCAAAATTTCACCGTGATGATTGATCTCAGACAATGCGTCTACAGGTCATTTATCCCTCACCTCAGAAGCGAGATGTAGTCACTTGCGGAGAAATAGGTTAGTAAACTGGTTAGATACCCAGGAACACTTGTTAGGTGGACTGACCGCCGGAATATTACCACATCTGTTAAAACTGGCGTTTAAAATAAACCAATAAACCAATCATCTAAAACAAACATATCACCGACAAGGCAATATATTTGATCTGTACGTCTGAGACTAAATAAGATATAACTAGACACAATTTAACATGTTGAACATCTACAACTATGTTCTAGCATTTCGTTTAGTTGCTCATTCTATCTTTTATCTGATATTAACATAAGACTAAGTTTGCATTATTAATGAGCAATTACTTTCTGAGGTTACTGAATTTCTATTTTTCATCAAACAAGCAAAATATTCCAGCCAGTGTGTGGAACCTCAGGGAAGTAATTGATAGTTGGAACTTATAATAAAAAATAGCGGACCATTGATATTGCATTTAGTCAGATTTTCCTTTATAAAAAATTAACGCGCACTGCTTTTTATGAGCATTTGCCGTTTATTTTGGTACTTTGTGGATACTCACAAATCCATGCTCAGGATAAGTTGTGGTCACGTGGTTCACGATAATAACATTAAAGAAATCTTTATTTCGTTGGCAACTTTTTGATGCTCGTGTTGTTTGCTATATACGTCTATGCAAAACCAAGTGTCCCCTGGGATTGGACTCATATTTATCCCATAATATGAACAATCTTGGTAGAGGTCTACTTGAGGATGCCTTACACGAAATTACAAAGCCCCGTATCAAGCGGTTTAAGAGGAGATTTTCAAAGTTTTTCATGTGTAACTATATATGAGCCCCAGGGCGGGGCAAATATTGTCCCTGGGTATATGATTTGAACCAACTTGGTAGAGGTCCACTAGACAATCCTACAAACCAAATACCTAACCCCTAAGGCTTATGGTTTAAGAATAAATAGCTACATTAAAGTTTTCGCACGACGCCGACAACTCCGACTCAGTGACTATAATAGGTCGATTTTTTTTCTTTGAAAATAGACGAGTTAATAAGAGCATTTTGACATGCCAGGGTCATATCGTTGTCATGCTTAAAGGAGTCTTAAAATGACTTAGTGTAATAATAGCTTAATAACAATTGTGCACCAAAGCAAGATGATTCTCATGTAAGAATTTCTGGTCAGTTGCTCATGGTTTAATTTCATATTGAGTAATTACACGTGAAAATAAACACAGTTCGACTTGTCCGGGTCATCGCTGTCAGGCTTTGAGGTTTTTTTAAATATTGGCAAATTGATTGTCTTCTTAGATTATGCGGAGTGTTGCGTGTAAAAACAATGTCTTTGGTCAAAGATGCTAAAATATGTAACATTTGGCGTGTTCGAGCTATATCTTAGTAATACGTTTAGTGATATTTAAACATTGCATCAATGTGAAATTGTAAGGTAGGTTTTGCAAAGGCCAAGTTGACAAATTGATGTCGTAGTCTACAAGACTTACACAGCTTTTCTTGGAAATAACTTACGTATAGTGTGGTTTAATATAATCTTCACACAAAGTATAAACGAGTGTGTAAGAGAGAGAGAGAGAGAGAGAGAATGAGAGAGAGAGAGCAAAAATGTACCCCTCAGATTAAGACACCGTTACAAGGTCAGATTTACACAATTGGTCCAGTTCAGCTTGTTCACATAAAAACCCAAAGTTCAAGCCTTTATGTATGCGTCCACAATACTATAAATTACTTTGCTCTTATGTTTATTGGAAAAACTCAATGTGTTGCTTACTATTCATCCATCTGTTCACTCGTCCTACCGACATTAAACACTGTATGCCCCTCTACCAAACTGTGCCATTTTTACAGGATTTTGATATAACTTGCCATAAATGTTTATCACGTTTAAACGATTAGACATAAGCAAAACTTGGATTTCGAAGGTCAGTCAAAAATGATTGTCCTAATAATACAAAATCTTTCCTCGCAATATGTTCGTGCTCGATCTGTAGCTGTGCGGTACATTAAAAGGACTTGAAATCATTTGATAGCCAAAGCATATTCTGCCTACCTTAAATGTTCCTGTCCGCTCTGCTCGTAAAATAACTTGCCACAGTTGTTCCATTTTAATTTGCCTTTAAACAGCAGACACCAAGGGTCTTACCAATATGTATGTTTGTCTCTGGTTTAGAACTTCAGGGATGTGTGCGCAAGTGAGTTTCTTACACACAATTTACACAAATATGTCATTTCATACAAAAAACATTGCTTATTACTTAACGGACTATATGCCATTCTGGGGCATTTGTCACAGCGATAGCTCTTGCAAAAATATCTCATAATAAAAAATATTCATAATTATACACTGAATAATACTGAACAATAGATAATAATTCATACTTCCATGTCATGTTTTATATTAATTACAATCACTGAATTTCTTGTGAACTGCGTTCGTTAGGAGTCTGAAGTACAACTTGTGAATTCAGTTGTTCCTATCAAGGATATTTTATTATCTTTTTCAGTTTTTAAGAGGAAACATCTTGGCGTCTTGAGGATATTCAGATGAAATAAATAAGAAGACACAGATTCTCAGCTGCGAAATTAAAATTTCATGCTATTAGTTTTTTTTATATTTCTCAATTTGTTTTGTTTTAAACTTGTTTATGTTTTTCGTGACTGTAATGAATAATTGAAAACCTGCAAATTATCTTGAGAAATGAGGAAAATTACGTGATCATTCCTTGAGTGCTTGTCAAAGCTGAAACATTCATACTGAATGATTGTGATGTTTTCAAAACTATTAGAATGAATTCGCCCCTTTTTTAAAAGGCTGTTTGTTTGTTCAAGTGAAGTTGCCTTTTAATGTAACGAGGCTTTTGCCTTACAGTTTATGTCTGGTCTTTTATTAAAAGGGGCATAACCAAAGTTTAGAGTAATCGTTCCTTTCAAATCAAGAAGATGTGAATTTAACAATAGGTAAAATGATACAATGCAAACATTATTATGTATGTTTGTCCATAGAATCGGTGATTACCATTTTTGGGTGGATAATTATTTATTCCAACTGAATTCTCTCTCTGGGTGTCTTAATGACTTAAGAAAAAAAATGAACTTAAATATTCTTTTAAATCATTATTTAATTTTCATGTAAGAAAAAAGAAAAAAAAAAACATTCTTCAACAATCTTTCATTCAGAATTACTTTGCAAGCATCATGTTTTTTTTTTAATTCATATTTACTTAATAATTTCTTATTAAATATTGATTATTCTTTTAAATTTTAAAGGTAAAATGCTTGTTCCCCTTCTTTTTAAATTGTTTATTTATTTTACGACTTTTGGCTATTCTCCTGATCTCAGATGTATATTAAAGCACAAAAAAATAAAAAAGAAAGAAAAAAAGCAATCGAATTTGTTCTTACAGGAACTTAATACAAGCCAATGCGGACAGAGCACATATACATTTGTTCATATAAAGTGCAACTACATCACTGAAAATGAAAGATGCTATCGTAACAGGTCAAACCTTTGTAGTCTTTAAATAAATGCATACTAAATGTTATTTCTATTAAATCATTTCGCGGTTTAAAAATGTTAAAAGGTAGCATGTAAACTAAACGAACCGTATGATTACATTAGCAGATGTCTGTCATATTCAGTAACACTAGGTATTGATTTATGGCAGTTTACCTTTGTGGATAAATAAAATACCACATGACATAATTTATTTTGTCTCGCCCGATATATCTCGCAAAAAAAGAGAAGCATATATTATATGAAACTACTTGCTTCATTTTGTCATTGGAACAGTACAAGGCACAGAAGGATCATATGTCAACGCAGAACAGAACTGCGAATATACAACTTCAGAACAAAACAAACAAAGGACGTAAAATATTTTCAGAGACAAAACTTCTTAACCCTTGCAAAACATTAATAAAAGACAGAGGAGGATGCTTATTAACAGGAATGATTATCATTATCACACTGTAAAACACGAAATACTCAATCACAACTGACAGCTTTGCGCGTTACAGAAATGAAGGTTATCTTTCAGTTTCAAGTTAAAATCACTACTACAGTAAACTGCAATTAATTGAATGAGATAATGACAACGTTTAAAATTCAAAATTATGCTCAAGATCTAGGATACTTTTAATTATCTTTTTTATTGTAACGGAAAAGGTCACGGGTAGAGACTGAATGATTTCAACATAGATTACAAAGTTACCAGTGTTTGAAAAAGATTAGGGTCGCCTGCCCTTCAGGTCTCTTTCCCATTTTAGCTTGATTTTTGATCTTTAGATATCCTTTAAAACGATAAGACCTAGCGCTATGATATGTAGTGTAATGTATTGTCTAGTGGTTCTGTGAAATATATATCCCACGTGATTATTTTTGTATGTAAAATTCAACAGTGGCTGACCTTGACCTTCTAATTTAATTATTTACTGTAAAAGTTACAAAGAAATATTAAAATGGCCCCGCCTCACTAGTTACTAACCAAAGTGATAATCACACTGTATAAAATCTGGTCAGGTTATACTGGTAAGGATCCAGGTAACGAACTTAACATTAAGTGAACATAATGAATGTGAGTATGCTAATCGTTATCTCAAAAAGTGGTCCTGTTCTTCAGAGAAATTGTACTCAGGCGAGCGGTTTGACCCTCTTTTCACAAAGAAAGGAATTGGAAATTCCTTACAACTTTAAAAGGAAAAGCCGTTTTAAAACAGTAAATGGCGTATATCACTCTTATTGAACATTAATTCTGCTAAAAAAAATCAAAGGCGAAAGGCATGAGTTAGTTACTGAAGCTAATTTTTGTTGTTTAAAGTAAGTTACGCGCGCGTTTCTACACAATTTATGCTCAAGGCAGCGTTGCATATTTCTTCAAAAGGACTTTAGTTTTCTAACACCAAACAGCATTTAACTACAAATAAGTGTCGTTAAAAAGAAGCATAAGAGAGGTTTATCTTATTCATTAGGTCAAAACGGCACAAATTTGAGTAATCATGTCATGCTTCCTAAATATTTGAAACAATTTGCTCTAATTGCAGCTATTTTGATATGATGATTGCAAAGTTCAATAAAGAGATGAAACGTTATTTATATTAAAATTTTGAATCTAATGATATATTTTCGTTTTCCTGAATTCGTATTTTCAAGCAGAAAGGTTACTGGAGGCTGGTTCTAAAGATATAAGTTTTAAATCTTAATGTTTAACCTCAGTTCGATACGCAAAAATTGATGCCGCCTGTAACTAAAGTCAGCACTGTGGAGAGACTTCTCAATAAATTACACAACATACTACGAGTAAGAACACAATAATGAAAATTACACGGGACATTTTATAACGTTGTGGATTTTTTATGGTCTGTCTCACTTCGGCATTTGCGCTGCTGAACAAGATATAATCTTTGGTAGTTAAGGATTTATACAAATACATTGAGCATTGAGCATCGCTGAAGTATTCCTCGATGACAGAGGAACAATTTGATAAATGGTTTTACTTCATATTATACTTCTAAGGGATGAATAATACCACTCCATCATTGTGAAATCTACATTTTATATATTTATGAGATTTACAATGGAAATCGTGAAGTGATGTATCGAGAATGTCCCCAGTGTACACATAACCTTTAATGATAGGCAATGTTCTTGTGCATGTCGTGCAACAAGGTAAACCTGTATTCTCATTGTGTTTATTTGTCACTGCATACATGTACCTGACATGTGTAGGGTTCTCAGTCTTCACCCCCACTTAAAAGACTTAATGACTTAAAGACGTTCATGACTGAATTATGGCAAATGCGAATGTTAAAATGCATTTATTGTATGCATAGAGGCGGCTGGCAGTTAGAATAGTGGAGCAAGGAGTTCTTCATCGTGAGGTTGGCAAGGCACTTGGTGTGCATTAAACGGTTATCACTAAAGCCTGGGCGGGGTTCCAACAGTATGGTACACCTGTAAGGCGACATGGTGGGGTCAGAGGAAGGGCAGCTTCTGCGGCTGTTCGAGGCACGTCTGTAACCGAAATGAACAAATGAGGTCGGAGGCGGTAAATTGAGTAAACGAACAAAAGACCTGATTGTTTGACTTGCTAGATGGATGGTTTTAGAGAAGCTAAAGAATACAAGGGCATGGTGAAGCTGAGAATGCAGGACACAGCTGTTGGTCAGTAGCTTGAAGGTTATGATTAAGAAAGGACAGGTCACTCTGTTTCATTAGCTCACAATTCCTTTCAGCATCCTCAATCTCTGTACTGATAGTAGGAAAATCGATTTATCTTAAGTGGTTTAGCAATGGTTTGAAACAGATTTTCACTTTTGTAAGCTCTGTTATTTAAGATAGAGCATTTTTGACCAAATCTGCTTATAACGAAAAATTATTTGGGTGTCGGTTCATAGTATAAACAATTCTGAACTTGAGAAAATATGCAGACTTTCGGTAAAAAGAATGTATTGAAGACGTCTGAGTTAAAAGCTATATCTCGAATTATGCCGAAACCCCTAGTCAAAATAAAAACACACAAAACGCAAGAATGAGATAGGATCCGATACATGTGAACCTTCTATAACACACGACGTTTTTTTTTTCTTTATTGCAAGTCAACAACTAACACTTTCAGTGCCCAACTAGCTACGCTCCCATAGCAGCTATGTGAAATACACTACCATTACTTCTCACCACAGCTTCATCCATTGTATATTTATGATATTGACCTTTACAATGAACTTTAAACAACCAATGAAAGTGTACCAATATCCTCGAGACCGAAAAATCTTGAAACAAATTTTCGTTGTTTGAAACGATCATGTGACTTCAAAAATTATAAATATACAGGTGTTCTGTAAACACTTTTGAACTAAGCGTTCACGTGAACATTTTAAGACAGAAATAAAACGTCCGCAACCAATCATATCATTGCAATTTTAACCTTTTTTGTTAATTTTATTGGTTTATTTACGTATATATATTAAAAACTTTTTGAATAGTAAATTGTAAAGTAAAATTCAAAGATGCATTGCATTGTTTACATTTTGGATAGTCAAATGTATGTGTGGACGCTTCGTTGTAGGGCAATCTCTGATTGGCTAAAAGGTTACAGTGATTGTGGATTTCCCTATCTAATATTTGAAATATCGTACTGGAAATTGAATTTTAGCAGAGGTAAGAAAGTGAAAGATACGACCGATGCGCAGTCGTTTACCAACTAGCTAGCCACGTATTCAACGGACATGCATGTCTTTTTCCTTTTACATTTTCTATTCGTTGTACGTATGTAAACGAAATGAACATCCGTCGATTTCTTTTAGAGCAGCCAACGTATACTAGGGAATAGTGAAGCTGAAAATGCAGAACACCGCTGTTGGTCAGTAGCTCGGAGGTTATGATGGAAAAGGGGCAGGCCCTCTGTTTCATTAGCTCGCGATTGCTTTCAGCATCTTGAAACAAAATGTAAATATTGACAATGGGAATGCCCACATGCTTTTGTATGTTACTGATTTAGAGGCTATCGGTTATATACACCCCTAAGCCCTTTGCTAGTCTTTGAATTAAAATGAAGGAATAACAACATTGCGACGTGTTTTCGGAGCTTCTATAAACAATTCTGAACTCGAGAAAAAATGCAGATTTCGTCAATCGGAATGTATTGAAGACGTTTGAGTTAAAAGCTTTATCTTGAATTATACCGTAACGCATAGCCGAAATTAAAAATACACAAAACAAAAGAAATGGCCAGGTATTGAAAGGACATGCATGTCACTTTTTTCTTTTCCATTTTCTGTTCAATGCACGTATATTACCGAAATGAACATATGAGGTCGGAGACGGTAAATTGAGTAAAGAAATAAAAGACCTGATGTGTTTGCAAGTGCAGCTTGCTAGATAGATTGTTTTAGAGAAGTCAAAGTATACTAATACATAGAGAAGCTGAGAATGCGGGACACAGCTATTTACAAGAAGCTTGAAGGTTAAAAATGAAAAAACCGGGAAGGTCTCCCTGTTTGATTAGCTCTTCAGCATCTTAAAATCAAATCTCTATATTGAAAATGGGGATGCCCATACGTTTTTGTATATTGCTGATTTAGAGGCTATCAGTTATATACACCCCCTACGCCCTTTGCTAGTCTTTGTATTCAAATGAAAGAATAACAACATTACGACGTATTTCAGCGTTTGCATATATTGCCTCATTATTGGTTAAACAAATGAATGAAACGGGATTGCAAACTTTCTGTTGTTCCAAAGGCGATGTTTCATAAGACTGCAATTGTTTGAAACAGATTTCACTTTCGAAACCTCTGTTATTTAAGAGAGAATTTTTTTACTTAATCTGCCTATAAAGGGAACTAATTCTGGTTCATAGTATAAACAATTCTGAACTCGAGAAAATGTGCAGATTTTCAACAATCGACATGTATTGAAAACATGTGAGTTTTAAAGTTTTATTTTCTAGTATATCGAAACGCTTAGCCGAAATAAAAATGCACAAAACACAAGAGTGAGGTAGGATGGCGATATATGAAAGCCTTCTTAAGCATAAATATTTTTCTTTTTTTATTGCAAGTCAACAGCTAACACTTTCAGGGCTCTACTAGCTAGACACTTGCAGGGCCTTACTAGCTAGACACTTTCAGAAAAGGCCAAGTACTGAAAGTACATGCATGGGAATGCCCATATGTTTTTGTATTTTATTGATTTAAAAGCTATCGGTTATATACACCCCCTACGCCCTTTGCTAGTCATTGTATTATGATGAAAGAATAACAACATCACGACGTATATCAGCGATTGCGTATATTGCCTCATTACTGGTTAAATAAATGAATGAAACGGAATTGCAAACTTTCTGCTGTTCCAAAGGCGAGGTTTCATAACATTGCAATTGTTTGAAAAAGTTTTTCTCTTTCGAAACCTTTGTTATTTAGGAGGGTGCTTTTTTGACTAAATCTGCCTATAAAGGAAACTCATCCGGATACCGGTTCATAGTATAAACAATTCTGAACTCGAGAAAATATACAGATTTTCGACAATCGGAATGTCTTGAAAACGTTTGAGTTTTAAAGTTTTGTCTTGTATACTACTCAAAATTTGATAGGGATCACTTTTTATTTCTTAAATATCTTTTTAATGATGACCTCAAGATAATTGATTTTTTCTCATACATGTAGTTTATTCATATGGCAAAGCCGACTTGTCCAGCAGATTTTGATTGTTTACCTGTACATGGCTCGAGATGCACGTGAACAGCGATACTTCTGGAAATGTGGTGCACCGCGGGCATGTACCTTCATGTACACATCCGTTTTATTCAGACTTCTCTTGTGCATGTTAACGTTTATATCGAAAAGCGATACCTCTGGAAAAGTGCACGGGAGCACTAGTCATGGCAAATCTACGACAAAGACGGCGTATTGACGATGAGGAGATGAATAGGGGGGTAGGGATGCTAACGGCACGTGTTAGGTGTCCTTGTGATGTCCCAAAGCACCGTTGCCAGGATGTGGCGACTGTTTCAAACTTACGGGCATGTCAAGCATAGGCATAGCGGAGGGCGTCAGAGGTCCGCACTCAGCGTGAGGACCGGCTTATTGTCGTTCAAGCGCGACGTCAGCGCTTTGTTACCGCTACTGCCCTCCAAAATGACTTCCAGAATGCTACTGGTGTAAGACTTTCCACTCAAACCTTCAGGAACCGTCTTCATACAGCTGGCATGAGGGCTAGAAGGCCGGCAATCCGAATCCCATTTACGCGAAACCAAATCCAGGTACGTCAACAATGGGCCCGCGATCACGCCAGGTGGACGCTGCATGACTGGACCCCAGCGCTGTTCACTGACGAGTCTAGGTTTTGTGTGGACTTCACTGATAGGCGAGTGCGGGTATGGAGATCCGCCAATGAGCGTTTGGCACCCGTATGTGTTGCTACCCATGACCGTCATGGCGGGGGCTCGGTCATGGTGTGGGCGGGCATTATCATGCAGGGAAGAACGGACATGCACATTGTTCAAAACGGCACATTGACGTCTGAACGATAAGTCAATGAGATTTTAGATGTGTACGTTCGTCCGTACGCTGGTGCTATAGGCCCTGAGTTCATTTTAATGGACGACAACGCCCGGCCTCACAGGGCAAGGGTCACCGACGAGTACCTGGAGGTTTCATAACATTGTAATTGTTTGAAACAGATTTTCACTTTCAAAAGCTTTACTCTGTTATTTAAGAGAGAATTTTTTTACCAAATCTGCCTATAAAGGGAACTAATTCGGGTTCAGGTTCAAAGTATAAACAATTCTGAACTCGCAAAAATATGCAGATTTTCGACAATCGGAATGTATTGAAAACATTTGAGTTTTAAAGTTTAATCTTTCAGTATACCAATACGCCTAGCCGATATAAAAATGCACAAATTACAAAGGTGAGATAGGATGCCGATACATGAAAGCCTTCTTTAGCACATATATTTTTTTTTATTGCAAGTCAACAACTAACACTTGCTAGACGCTTTCAGAAAAGGCCAAGTACTGAAAATATATGCATGCCTTTTTTTCTTTCCATTTTCTGTTCGATGCACGTCTTTATTTGAAATGAACATATGAGGTCGTAGGCGGTAAATTGAGCACATGAACAAAACACAGTAATTGTTTGAAAAAGATTTTCACTTTCGAAACCTTTGTTATTTAAGAGAGAGTGGTTTTACTAAATCTGCCTATAAAGGGAACTAATACTTATTCGGGTACCGGTTCATAGTATAAAAAATTCTGAACTCGAGACAAACTGCAGATTTTCAACAATCGACATGTATTGAAAACTTGAGTTTTAAAGTTGTATTTTGTATTATATCGAAGCGCCTAGCCGAAATAAAAATGCACCAAACACAAGAGTGAGGTAGGATAGCGATGTATGAAAGCCTTCTCTTGCACACATATTTTTCCTTTTTTTATTGCAAGTCAACAGCTAACACTTTCAGGGCCCAACTAGCCAGACACTTTCAGAAAAGGCCGAGTATCTAAAGGCAATGCATGTTTTTTTTTTCTTTTCTATTTTCTGTTCGACGCACGTCTTTAACCGAAATGAACATATGAGGTCGGGGTGGTAAATTGAGTAAATTAACAAAAGGCCTGATGTGTCTCCAAGTGCAGCTTGCAAGATAGTAACCATATAAGTCATAGTGAAGCTGAGAATGCAGGACACAGCTATTGGCAAGTAGCTTGAAAGTTATGATTGAAAAAGGGGCTGGTCCTTTTGTTTCATTAGTTCACGATTACTTACAGCATCTTGAAAACAAATCTCTATTCTGACAATGGGAATGCCCTTTTTTTTCTTATATTACTGATTTAAAAGCTATCAGTTATAAACACCCCCTACGCCCTTTGCTAGTCATTGTATTAAGATGAAAGAATAACAACATCACGACATGTATCAGCGATTGCGTATATTGCCTCATTATTGGTTAAATAAATAAATGGAACGGAATTGCAAACTTTCTGCTGTTCCAAAGGCGATGTTTCATAACATTGTAATTGTTTGAAACAACCTTCCTTATCAATCTGTTCCTTTCGTTGTAAAGAAATTAAAGATTAATTTAACAGTAAATTACGGAACTTCGACGTAAGTATACTAACCTACGAAACACAAAAGATACCCCTTACAACAACAAATACAAAAAAAAAAATACCCAAAGGAAAACAAAAAGACGAAAAAGAAAGGAAACGGTGGACTTTGATACTGATATATGCACTTTTTTACTGGCAGTTAACATTGTTTTCTTTATATTCCTTGTAAAAACAGGTAAGCAACGCTCAGTTGCAAATAGGTTTACTTTAAAACTAAAAAGGTTATAGTCAATTATTTAACAGAAACAGTAACTTTGCAGTTTTTTATTGGTGGGGGATATTTGTTTGTCTCGAGAAAGCATTTACCTACAAAGTTTCAAAATTAACTTCATACAAAAAAAGTAGATCTATATATAAGGAATACTTTTATTAGTCACGGACAACTTGCATAAGACACGGACAAATCATGAGTTCTGATTGCAGACAACACGAACCAAACCTTTAGCATTGATTCCGTCCAAAGAAGATATTAAAGTAGACCCACAGTTTCTGCATGTTCATATGATAAAAATAGCTTTTAATAGCACAAAATTAATGAATTACTTTAAGCCGCAGTCAGTTTTTAGTTGCGAATATAACATGACGTTCACAAATCTGACCAAGTAACGCCTTCATAGAACTTAATTTAACTTAATTTATATGCAGTATCTGCAACATTATCAATATGCCGTCTACAAACCAGCACGCCAGGCCAAAGGAATGCATTATTAGTCTACAATTATCAGACAAACCCTGACAAATTATATGCAACTATAATAAAAACTTAACCTAAACATGTTATATTTTAAGACTTAAATCACGTTTTAGGACTGCGCCTTAGTGCGAGTTCATTAAAATTTTACCAACAACAGATATTATCCTGTATCAGCCCTTTTTTATATTCTGTATCAGCCCTTTTTTATACACATGTCGTGTTTGTTTCCTTGAGAATTTTCAAGAGATATTGTTTTTATAGAGACACTGAATAACTACACTGTAAATATCTTTTAAGTTGACAAAGAAAGTTGTTTTTCCACAATCTCTGTTTTATCTTCAAGGCAATTTCCTGGGATAGCTAAAATCTGCTGGAACATCATTTATTGTTTTACTGAATCTTGGTTTGTTATGGAAAACGTGATTACTTGGATTTCATGGTTGTGATACTTCAAAATGCGCTACACGCCAACTGATTGGACAGCCACTTGATGTTATGATGTTACAGTCTAGTGCATACCTTCCTATAATTGTATAAATACAACCTCTACCAACAGCGTCAGTAAATTGATTCTTTGGCTCAGTGGTCAGAGTGAAGGCCCGCGATGCGCTAAGATCGGAGTTAGAATCCCGCTCTGGTTTGTGTATTCTAAGATGCATTACACCTTTCTTTTACAGACTTTCATGTTCGTAAGATGGGAGCTCGTCTGGGATGACCTGTCCTGGCATTAAATTACATTAAATTAAATAAAAAAAGAATCTTTCAATATTTCTGCCTGATCTATTCTAAAAATACACAACACCATTCGTCATCATTAATGATGACTTTCTCAAGAGGGGATGTGTTACGGTCTAGTGCATACCTTCCTATAATTGTATAATTCTGCGCCAGGGAATCGATTCTTTGGTTCAGTGGTTAGAGTGTTGTTCTTCGATCGAAGTTCAACTCCAGCTCTGGGTTCTGTATTCTAAAATTGCATCTTTCTCTTACGCACTTTCATGTTCGTAAAAATGTAACGTTCTACATCTTATAAGCAGACTACAAGATGTCTTCCAGCGACGAAAAAAGAAATGAATGTAATGACTTATTGCAAACTAGAGAATTAATTTTTTTCATCATGACCTATTGCAAACTTGAAAAATACTTTTATCACTCATTGGGCGCGGAAGAAACCACGGCTCTCGAAAATCCTTGACATTTGTATCAATGTATGTACCTTGTAAGTTTTCATGGCTTATATCCTGAATGATGTTGTATATTCGATCTTGGTAAAATAAGCATTATTATCTTTTACAATTAATATAAAGACCTCAACTTGTTCGTACTTATTTTTCTTAAGAAGTGCACGTACATTATTTATAATGGAAGAACAACATTGCTTCCCTCCGGCCTTTTAAAAAAAATAAGCGCCATGTTATTTCGACTGTTTTAAGTCGAAAAACAGCACATAATTTATTTAGTCTTGAGGTTATGAATTCCTGACAGTGATGAATGTAGCTGTGAGATTGGTGAGATTTAACGAATCTATAAAATATCATATGATTCTTTCCTTTAACAATAATATGTACAGTATGGTTACTTGCGTAAGAAAATATACTCTGTGCCTACGCAAGCGTACTTCTATGTCTTTAGAGCAGTTGTTCTCCAATGATATTCACAGAATATTTCGTGACGGCTGCCAAGCACTGTCCTTAAAGGATATAATTTAAACGCAAATTTTGACTTCTGTATAATCATTTGCACATCTGAGCAATGCAAAAATATAACTTTATAATGTTATTTTTTTAAACAAAATTCCTACACAATCATCCCCTATAAAGTTCATCAGATTTCAAAAACAGATTTATTCTCTAAAAATACTTAATTTTTCTGTTTAAAACTTCAATACTACTTTTGAAAAATTCATTATTTGATATCGGGTAATAATGCATTTAATACCAAACGTATTTACATGATCTTGATGTTAATGAAACTCGAAATTTAAGAGTATGCCTCGCTTAATCCAGGAACAGAATGATTTATTTTAAACTTTGAAAGTATTTTAAATTACGCTTTTATGTCACATTCTTTAACATTAAGGCATACATATTCCTTTCCTTTCCATATTAAAAGTAAATGCCTGGTTTGTCAAATAAAATTTGCAAAGAGCATTGATTGTAAATATTTATTTAATGAAATATCAAATTTGTGTAATGATTTATTTGAAAATGAAAAAATAAAATAAAATAAATAAAACACACACACACATTTCAGTTTCTCTCAACAATTACAGATTCAAATGAACAAAGACATGGATTATGTATAAACGTTAGAACAGAACAAAAAACATTTACCTCATGCCTATCAGTTAGCTTTTGCAATATCAGACAATGCTCGTTTCATAATCCAAGACAGTTGTAACAGACGTTTATTGAAGCACAATTTCGATTTCTTGAAATATTCTAGAATGTGCAAATGTCTGACCAATCTTATCCGCATTAATCTCCCTTTCATACATCAGCACAGATTTCTCCATGAAAGGCAACAGATTTAGTCCGTTTTCAGCTAATAGTATGCTTATTTTCAAACTAGTTTTTCTTTCTAAGTTTTGTTTTGATAACACAGCCAATAACACATTAATATCTCTAGATGTTATAAAACGAAGACAAATTGGTGATAAAACAAACAAAAAAAATACTGCAGTGTGTCGCATTATTTGACTGAGCAAGTTTTGTCACATTTAAAACTTAAACGACCAGGCGAAAAAGTAAATAGAAAGATGCTCATTTTAATATCAGATTTAATAAAAGTGCTTCTTCAGGCGTTTAACTATTCTCTGTTCTATATCAATATATGCGTGAAGTCCAATGTAGGTTACAAAAGAGGGGATTGAACTGGTTTTAATCGGCCATTACAAATCTCTTGGTTGAGAAAAACGCATAACAAAGGTACAGACAAGCAGGTGTCATCTAATGTAGTGATAAAATTACTGTGCACATTAGAACTATTGTAGAATAAAAATGTTTGAACCAGCAAGAGAGTCGTTCTCACTGGCATTTTGTAAACAAAGAAGTCATTGACTGGTCACCGATTCTTTGTCGTAAGTAAAGCTAAAACAATAGGATAAGCAGCCGCATGTTAACAAAACACTGGGCCACATCTTGCGCCATAAATGTAATTAAGCCTTCTTACTGGGTCAAAATATTCGACACACTACATTTTAATTTGCTTTTCGCGTCATTTGTTCTTCAAAAAACACATTTTGCTCGCTTTAACTGCCGTAGTTGCAAGTTCAAGTACGACACTCTGCATAATCACGTGACATGCCTGGTGGCAGCGATCACTACACTGAATGGGAAGTAGCCGCCGCGTGTGTGTGTGATGTTGTCCCTTGTTTTGACTGTTATTATGTGATCTGTTGAAATATAAGTTTCTTTTCTGTAATTTGCTGAAAGTTTACTGGTACAGCTGAAACATCCAAGAGGGAAATAAAAAACAAATTTATAGTTTCGTAAATGTATGCATAAATGTCTTAGGTAATCAGAAAATTATTAGTTTCACGAGTTTGCCTTGCCGTCAGATTCCTTGATTGAGTTAATTCTCGATAGACTGATAAATTAGCTACTTAGATATAAAATGCTACCTGTTTAAACATATTGGACTTCCATATCAACAACCATGTTAACCATACATCAAAGTGTCATTCATTGAAATAAAGTTAGGGGACATATATGATTAAATATAATTTCATTGTTTACAAAAACATTCGGAATGTGTCGTGTTTAACAAGAATTGTGATTGAAATATCCAGCGTTGGTGGGAATCGAATTGAAAGTCGTATCTTGTATTCCAATTTCTATTCGTCAACTTCCCTTCAATTAATAAGCCATACTTCTTTCTGCACAATATTACTGAACATTTTATTCTTGTTTTAATTTATTGTACAGAAGGTCAACCTATATACATAATAATACCAAGATTATAACTACAATTCTTTGCATCATTCCCCAAAGATGTTCGAGACAATAAATTTCACTGGCCATATAATAAAAAACTGTGTTGAGAAAAATCTTGTTTGCCAAACATAAGCATCGTAAAATTGTCACGTAACCTTTTTCACAGTTAACAATGTTTTGACCACTAAAATAATCTTAAAAATTCGTATGGATTCGGCCAGTTTTGACTGGCTAAGTAGGTCAAAATTTGGGTTTGACGGATAGGCCGAAAATATAGTAGATCATCTTTGACTTATTTCTGGATGCATCATTTCAGAAAAGGCAAGATTGTTATGAAGTTAATGTCTTATGCCAAATTCTTCCTGATAATTTACATTTTCCTTGGCATTATACAAAATAGCTGATATATTTAGATTGTCAAATTAATATTGCAAGTCGTTGAATAATGAAATTTTTAATGCAGTACAGGAAACATTGATTCTTCGCCTATCGCACACTACTGCAATATTTTCGGAGGAATAAGTCTGGATTTGGCTCTGACAACGACAAATTGTTGGATTAGTTTGGATATTTATATCGTCGAGCAGAAGAAAAAGAAAACTTAACATTCTTCCTCGACAAAATGGTGTTGAGAATGTCTTTAAGATTTTAATTAGAATTAACTGTTCGGTTGTTAAATGTTTACCTCTGCTAAAAGATTATAGCGTATTAAACTGTAAATTTATTATCTGCCACTACGGACATATTCTTCAGCACACTTACTTGAAACATACATCATCTGAAGCAGAAAATTAAACTCTTTCACCACATGTATATTTTGTGCCCGTACGTTTCATAATTTTTGAGCAAATCGGTGCCCAACAGATTTTGTCGAGCATCACATATTTCCATACACAAAAAAGGCAAAAAAAATCCACCACGTTTTGAATCCTTTCTGGTTTGTACTCTGAAGGCGGATATTGACCCTTCAAAAAATTAGAACGGTATGCAATATTTTGAGTACAATTATTTGGACTACAGTGTTCTTGTAAGTTTAAAATCACTTTTTTATAGACATAATAAGCGAATATATATAATGCCTTCATAACCCTGTAAGAAATGAAAGTCACTGAAATATTTCCTCCAATGCCCTCAAAACGTTTTATTTTATCTTATCCTTTATCACAGAGACAACAACCAGCTAGTCAAGAAAGCATGTTCAAAGATATCCGTCGTTATTTTTTTGTACTATCTTAAAAGAGATACATTACCAGACAACCAGATACATTTGATAAATGAGACGGAGGCCAAGTAAACAAATAAAGAGACAAATCTGGCATTGTAATTTTATACTGGAATTAGAAGTGGTACCGGTGCCGTACAAAATTGGATATTTCATACTGTAAATATTCTGTATCTGGATATTCATAAATAATAACACCACTGAAACTTGGTATAACGTTAACATCGATTTAAGTCAAGATATTCGGGTAAAATTTTCCGTTAGATGCCAAGTCGTTTAGATATGCGGCATCCAAGTATGTCTTACGGAATAGAAGTATATAGAAACGCATTACAAAATGTTTGCGAAAAAACATTTGAGAACAATATGTATTACAAAAAGGATCGGGCACTCAAATTTCTCCGACAAAAAAAATGATGTGTTAAAAAATTTATTACAAAAGAATTACCTAAATCGACTGTTTGTTGACAAATTTGAGCACCACACATATCCGTCCAAGTCACTTGATATCGGCAAGTGTCTTCTAAAAACCACTCGAAAGCAAAACAAAAACCATTGACCGCTGTAGTTAAAAACTCCGGTTAACTGTTTATATTTGCGTACTTTTACCGTATTAATTTAGATCTTGTTCAAAACCTAAGACAAAATATGCAGAGCTTGTCATTCTAAAACCACATTAGACATTTTCATAGCTAGTTAAAACGGATGCTAACAATTTCAAATTTACAGGAATTTCTAATAGCATACTCTTTTTTCATTAGTTACAAACTTATCTGAATATAACATGTCAATTGGAGGAGTAGTGGGCGAAGGGTTAGAGCGCAGGGCTCTCCATCCGTAAGTCCTTGTTCGAATCCCACCAGGGGTGATAGTCTACAATGACTTTCCGCATTTCTTACTGGTTAGAACCCATGAAGCAGTCATTTATATTGATTAATATAAATTGCAAGACCTTGATTCCCAATCGGTGTAAAAAAGTAAGCTTAAACTATTAGGTAAATACATATACAAAGCATAAAAATCGGGTCAGGTCTATAGTCAGAAATATTTTTGCTCTCCTTGTTTTTAAATAATATAATAAGAAAAACTTTTATACTGAATAGAATTAAAATTTCGTTCTCTTTAAATGTGTAACTTAATCTTTTATTCAAAAATATTAAACAGGTTATACTATTTATATAGAATGAACAAGAATTTGCTTAGGAAGCAAATAGCAAACTTCACCCAAAAACATGTGTTGTTGTGTTGCCTATACATTCAAAACCCTTCAATTTATTTTACTCACAGACCAAAACGTTTAACAGCAGCTGTAATTTTTTCGGCGTAGCTGTATTAAAATCGAATTTAACCTATATCTGTAAAGACAGAAATTGTACAAAATTTTCAGCTGAAAGAAAGAAGTTTGCCATGGGTTAAAGGTATTGCCGTTATGAAATTTGAGAGCAGAATTTGTAATTGTTAGTTTTATTGCCTCTGAAAATAATGAACAAATATTGACATTAATACAGCAATAAATTAAATATCAAAACGTTCCATCAATGAAAACTATACTAAATATAATAAATATATAATAAATATGACTAAATATTCAATCTATTTTTCTGAAAATGATATCGAAACTCAACATTTTTGTTTATAGCCTAAACTGTTATTAGGACACTCGAGTGCTATGTCCATTTAGTATTTGCAAATGTCTGAAAACTATATACTTATACGGTATTTATTTTCTACTGTATCTACGCCAATCATGTTTTTAAAGGTATTTCCTGTCTCTAATACATTGTATGCCTACTAAAAGATCTAGTAAAATAATAAAGTTTATCTAAACATAAGAGATGCTCTTAAAAATAGCCTTTGAACTTTTTTCTACTTAATCGCTCATTAACGATTTACATTGGTCAAAAATTGTGAGTAATGGAAAAGTTGGTTAAGGAAATTGCTACGACAACATTTGATGTAAAGTACTAGATGTATTTTCCATTGTCAATGAAACAAAATATTTCTACCGAACAACATGATTGACAGTTATTAAAAGTTGTTGCATCATTTCCAAAATAATATTATCTTTTCGTCCTAATTTTTGTATATCTAAGTTCCAATGAACTCTTCACTGACTTATTTATTTTGTTTGTCAGGAGACTAAAATTAACATGTCTAATCTGTAACTGAAGACCTCTTCTAAAAAGGACACATTATTTCGCTTAAAATGATAAGAGGATATCCATTGCTTTTCAACAGCAGTTGTTTCCCTTCGTCTATTAGCTATAGACAGCGGTGTAATTGCAGCTGGGAGTTCTTATTTACAATCTTGACTATGCAATTGTTAAGCGAGGGGAAAACAAGAAAAAAGGATAGATTTTAAGAACAGGAAACAAATGTGATAATACATTTGCTTAATGATTTCTAGTAAGATATACTTTAACAGTCCTTTACATATTTCTACGAATTTAGCTGAAGAATTGCCTTGTCATTTTGGATTTGTGTATTGCTAAAGAAAACTGTACAAAACAAGCATTCAGCAATATACCAATATATTCAAAAAACAAAAATAGTTTTTCTACACCAATTAACTGAAACAAAGAAGTATGGGTTTATAAACAAGTTTAAAAACTGATAATCTTGCGGAGCAAAACACGAAACAGTTCCATATGTACAACTCTAGGTAAATCACAGAACATTGTTACAGGACTAACTGTTCTGCAACTAGCAAAAAAAATTAAAAAACAACTATTAGATTCCGTAATTCAACATAATATATAACAATTAATACTGATTTATTGACTGGGAATAAAACTGGACTATGGATAATGTTATGCCTGAAGAAGATATTTAACAATTTGCACAAAAACATCTAGACTTTTATTATAAAGTAAAACGGAAAAGGAGATAGGCAAATGTCAGGAAGGTTGACATTTTCATGAACTAGGAAGACTGACATTTTCATGAACTAGGAAGACTACCGTTTTTGATTAAGGCCATACCAAATTGTTTTTTCGTTTAGCGTCCACCCTAAGTTCAAAAACCTATCTAGCTATCCTGAAAACACAAACGAAGCCCCAAAAAATAAACAAGTCATACTGACTAGTATCTACACCAGGACATAATCATCAAGTTTCATATTCCACTTTGTAGAGACTTTTAATGCATTTCTGAAGGTATTTTCAATCAAACCACCTATAAATTCAACTGAAAATATATTTCTGCATAGGTAAATTTACAACTGAGTCTATATTTGGAATCAACTTGTCAATATCAACTCAGTTTCAACAATTCCATCCTATGCCACTAAAATCCAAGTGTGGTATCACTGTAAAATATAGTCTCACTATTTCGCCTCTGATGGTAAACCCATTTTATAGGCTGATATTTTATAGTTGTTCACCTTCTACGTAGGCTGATATTTTATAGTTGTTCACCTTCTACGTCGTAGAAAGTGAACAACTATAAAATATCAGCGTATAAAATGGGTTCACCTTCGGAGGCGAAATAGTGAGACTATGTAAAAAATTCCTTAAGTAAACACTTCTTAAACATTTAATACTGAACACCAAAATATCATTTTTACTGGTATTTGTTTTTCTCTATCTGTTTTGTTTGGGTGTCTGTTGGCTTCACTGCGAAGATAACACAATTCTTTAAAATACTTCAAATGAATTTGGCTCCCTTATGATAGAAGAATTCTCAGCAAAAATGTTACAAAAGTAATAGCTGCTTAGAAACAAAATGTCATAAATAATGTCTTTGACTCTACCTATTTGAATTACATTAAATTTCATCAACAAATTCTACCTCCAGCTCGCGTATACACTACACTTGAGAAATTCATCTGATAGCGAAAACATATAACAAATACTTCAATGCATACAATTTACATAAAACAATCATTTACTTGCTATTATCTTGAAAAACAATAAAAGGCATTAAAATCTTATTATAACTGACCAGAAACTAACCTCTTCTGACGTAGCCAACAACTTTATACACGCATGGAACTTTTTTACACGACTCAATAAATACAAAATGGGGGTAAAGCTGTAAAGGAGGTAATAACACTAGTCACGTATAAATTCTCGAACATACCGGAGAGCATTTAATACTTTGTACAGTAAGGTCGTAAGACAAAACAATGTTGTTGTTTTTTCCTACCTCAGAAGCTCAAACCTATCTGTCCGCGGACGCTAAACGAAAGAACGATTTGGTATGGCCTAATTAGTATGAAAATGATTTTCGCGGCTATTCTGATAAAAAAATAACTAGTGAAATGTTCGTATTATTATCATTTTACCTATTATGGTGGATGTGCATAGAAATAATGATTACACAAAACTTTATTTTGAAAAAAATATTTTTAAACGTTATCGGAATATACTCTTTGAAGTGACTTCCTTTGTATTATATGAGAAAAAACTTCCAGATAGCATCAGTTAAAGATTTTAAGTTAACCCTTTTTATCTCTGAATTCTACATCTGCTGTTTAAAATTTTAAAACAAAAGTCGTTTTTTCTTCATTTCACTTTTTCTTTTCACTATTATAATCGACGCACTGTGTATACTAATTTTAGTGTTGAACTAAATAAAAAAATAACTATTATTACTGATTTACTTTCACATATATTGAGATGTTAAGGTTAAGGTAAAATTAAGTATGGACTGTCGTTCACCACTTAACTTTCACTATTTTACCGCAGTTATCACTTATATTGTACTTTTCTATGATTTTCGTTGTTTTATTGATGTTAACGTAAATTAAAATAAAATCGGAAAGTTTGGAAGTTGTTTAAGACGCGTTATATTTATATTATCTTTACACTTTTTATTTATTTTATTTTATTTTTTGTGTGTATATATGAAACGACAGATATAACTGTTTCATTTGTTTTAAATACATACAGTTGCATTATATTTTACCTTAGAAATATATTTTGTAGAAGTTAAAACGATATGTTTCATATAATAAAATGATTACAATTTTTATTTAATGGACGGCTGAGGTTACCTAATTTTGGTTATTTCTTATAAGTATAATGCATCTAAAAATGTTTTGAAAACATTCCTGAGCACTATGCTATCCGGTTCATAATAAATGTTGGCATTTGATTTTTTTTGAAGATCAGATAAGATAATTAGGTTTAAGTAGATAATTTTTAATAATTGAACATGTAGTAAATATATGCTGTGAACTTATATCGTATCACTTAAATCAAGAATTTATTATAGTTGAAACAGCTGTCTGTTTCTTTGTACAATTTATAATAGTTTAAAAAGCGGTTTGATTCCTTGAAACAAAAATTCGTGCGATTTTGCAATAAAAAGCTTCTATCAAGCAATCCAGGAAAAGATAGAGTGGTGCCTCAATTTATTCCAAAAGTTACTATTTCCTGGTTTTAGTGTATTAAGTCTACTATAAGAGATGGTGACTTGTTTATTACAAAATGAAATGCTACTATAGCTCTCAGTCTCCTTATAATCCATACGATAATTTTATATGAATGTTCATTTAGACATGTAAAGCCTCGAAGTCTCAAACTGCTACTGTAACCGTTTCTTGCTAGGATTTAAAACCGAGTTGTTATTAACAAAATATTAAACGTTCCCTATTTGAAATACAGTAGTGAAAACTGAAAAAGGTCACGCAGCTGATAAATTTGGTGCTTTTTTAGGAGTAGCATTTAATGTTTATTGTGTTTCTAAACACTTTGATAAAATGAAACATGAAAATGATTTTCTTCCTGCTTCACAAAACTTGATAACAGAAAAGAATTGCATCAGTTAAATGACAGTCCACTTAGTTATGAATTGCATTGATTAGATCACAACAAATGTACTTTTTTAAGAAGATTCGCAATAAAGTTTTTTTTTAGATTCATATCCATTTGCAGAGTTCTGCACAAAAACTGGTTTTAAACTTATAGTATGATACGGATTCAGATCCAATATGCAGAATTAAGCATTAATTAACCTATTAATCTAAGGATTGTGCATGCCTCGTTTCAGACTTAAGTATAACCTAAACCGAGAAGAATATTCCAACAGTCCATGACAATGAAAACAAACACAATAAAAAAATATTAAACATTTCTTTATGACAATATAATTGTGATGTTTTAGATATAACCAGTTTATAATTGCTCATTTTAAGCTAACGTTGAACTATTCATTACAGGGGAAGACGGAAAGTTTCATTAACAGGAATAATTTGTCACGAAACCATTTTACCAGTATGCATAAGGAAGAGAAATAAAATTTCTAACTTTTGGAGACACATTTGTCCCTACAAAAAATATTTCTTATCTATTTGATCTAATGCAGAACATATTTCGTTGCTGGGTAGAAAGTAAGGCGAAAACGAAACACTGAACTTTACTTCTGTGCAGGGAAAGTATTTATTCTTAAAGTAAATTATAAAACTGAACAACCTTCTTTACTAGACGATTTATTACCTTCAGGCATGAAACAGCATAAGGAACGGATAATAATGCAGTATTTGTATTTAAGATAAACTAAATAAGGCGCCAAAAACAACTATAGAGTATGTTTATTGTTTCTTAATTTATGAATTAACGGTCCTTGCAATTTTCATTGTCATGCCAACCCTCTCTATGTCTTGTATTAAATGCCTTTAAAATACTCCTATAATGACGATTTAATTCTGTTTGCTGAACAGCTGTTTCTGTCACGACCGCTGGATTTTCCTCGGATGTCTAACGTTAAAAAGCGCGGATGAACGTTTGAAAATGACGCACTAAAAGTTTCTTTGCTAATTATTCAGAACGTACGTACAACCAAAGATGAAAATAAATAAAACGTGGAAATCTTGTTCACGTAGGTTACGTGTGAAAATTTTGTTTTGCTTATGACTAGTAATATACAAACATGAAACATACTATAGGACATTTCTACCTAATTCTAACGAAAATATAAATTAAATATCTGTGGTGTCTATACACTATGTAGTAGAAGATTTCGCCTGATTATAACATAAAATCTTCCTCTATTATCCAGCTTTATTAAGTTTATCGGAAAAGCCGTTGTATATCAATGTGGCGGGCAATTCTTTTGTACGTCAACGCTCTATTCTTCTTGTCCAATCAAAATCCGATACACGTCGCAATGGTCAAAGACAACTCTTCTTGAGCTTGATGCGATTATTTTAGTGAAAGCTGGCATAGAGCGTACAGATAGTGCTTGTTATTGAAAGCTACAGAAATGATAAATTGGCTTATGTGATACCAAGTATTAATAAAATGCTAGCTGCACCAAAATCTTCTGATTCATCTCGATACGGTTCGAGAGCTTCTAATATTTTCTAGACAAATTGACATTTTTAGTGAAAGGTGGAAGTATATTAAATAACCCAGAGAAATGACAACAGAGCAATGAGCATATTCGCAAATTTCAGAAAAGTGTGCAGACTGTAGAACAGCGGGTGAGAGAGAGAACTTGGCAAACTCGAAATTAAGTTTTTTGTTGTTGTTTATTGACAGACGGTCGCTTACGTGTTTAAATTATTTACAACTTTTCAAGAAATAATCGACTTAATGACAGAAAAAGGATTAATTGGCAAACAGAAATAGATAACAAATCATAGTTTCTAAGGACCAAAATTTTAAACAATCCTAGTAGAATAGCTGGACACTAGCTGCAAAGATCATAACAGCTATGGAGAAAAAAGAGAGAGTTTAAAGAGCGAATTCTTTATTAATGTAAGTACTTCTATTGTTTTATGAATACGGAACGCAGTTAAAAGTCTTGTTTATTTTCTAGGACATTTACTGGTTGCAAACTAGTTACATTAACTTAAGCTTCTTATAAGCCTTCGGTTTTAAATTATCCTTTGGATAAAACTACCACTACTATCTTCAGAGAGATCAAAAACCAATTTTTACTTATACACCGTTTCATTGTTCTCCCTAAATGTCTGTAAGAAATTGATAGTTTTCTTTATTTTCTTTAATTTCTGAGTTATTAAGCCCATTCAGAAATTAATATATAACTATAGAATATCTCTTTTATATGACTATATCATAAACTATTATTACAATTTATTATAATCTTACGGAAATTTGGATTATGTCTGATCCTTTTATTTTTTCTGCCGTTTAATCTAGAAGGGCAGATTTCTGATATTGAGTTAAATTGTACGCTATCAAACAATGAATTAGGGGAAATACAAACAAGTAATTCAGCCGACAATGTGTAACGATTGTATCTAAAACATTGTTTTATTCGAATGAATCAGATAATAGCATTCTTTGACTGAGGTCAAAAATTTGTTAGATCCAAACGTGCCTTTGGTCTCAGGGAACTGAGCTCCGATGGCATTGGAAATGTGCAAAGTTATTAAGGATTTAATATATTAAAATATGTATTAATAAGAGTTAAAATCTTATTTAGATTAATTATAATATACTGCACACCGTATTCAACAAGACGAATCAAGCAACGGGATAAATAAACATTATGTCACCTGTTTGTGTACTTGTTTAAATAAAGGTCATGTTTTCGCCTCAATTTTTGTCATAAATTATGGTCAGATGTGCCTTGAAATTTTAAAAATCTGTTCTATATTTAAAGTCTGTTCTAAATAAGTCAATGCTTTATCTTAATTATCTTAATATATCTTAATACTCAAGTTTCTCTCTGAAAGACGATGAATTTACATTGTCTATAAAATGTCCTGGCGCAGGCCATGATTGCATACAGACGGTGCTTATGCTAAATCATGTGATAAAAAGCATTTATAGATGCAACACTTCGCAATAATTACATCGTTTTCTCGTTCTTGAAGATTTCCTGTTTCTTCTTTTGTACAGTCTCTGTCAGCCTGACTAATTTGGTGTGAATAATAAATGGTTTGACGACTCGCTAAATATCGGTTTTGTTAATTTTTAGATGGAATAATAAACAGTTGTTTGCGGAGTGATTTTGTTATATTTTGCAGCATGCAACAGCCAGCTTAGAAGATTTATTGCAACAAAACATAATAAAATTTAAAAAGCTAATAAACAAGGAAATTGTTTCAAGAAAAGTCTTGATTTTATAACTTTTCCATGCTATCGGTATTTAATGGGTTAACGTTTTTAAGAAGATTTTATATAAGTATATACCGAATAATTTGTCTTTAATTTCATGGGATTTTATAGAATTGTACGTTGATTAGGTTAAAATACATGTGCGAAAGTAGTTATAACATGGATGAAAAAATGTGTATGTCTCGTGAATTCGAAAGATTTTGAAATTGAACAGACTTATTAATTCCTTAATCTGGCATGAGCTTCGATACATACAAAATAATGATCCTATTATGTTTTAAAATACAACTGCAGGTAAGTAAAATAGAATTTCAAATTCCCGTGTTTCTTATGAAATATTTAGCAGGTTGCATTCTTCAATTTCCATTACAGTAACTAAGCTTCTTACGAATGAGATCTTCTCCAAAGATTCCATTTGAAAATGTGCATTCTTTTTATGCCGATATTGTTCGAAGAACTACCATGAGGAAAAAGTTTCTAAAATTTTAGAAATATGCCTTATTATTTTACAATGACTGCTATGCGCCATTAAATAGTGTTTTTTTTGCCTTCATTCTAATAGTTATGCTAAGAATGTGAAGCAGTTGCAATGACATTAAGTAAAGTGCTTATGTTTTACTGTTCATATAAACATAAAACGTTTAGAGTTATTTATAAAGTCACTTAGAAGAACTTACTTATTTATGAATGATAATTGTTACTTGATATTGTTTAATAAGTGTGTACATATGTTCAGATATGTACGATTTTTTCCTGATAATATCGTGTATTTATAAATTAAAAGCCCATGAAAACATTGAGTCATTAACAAATTATTTCAAATATCATTAAAAAGAAATTACTATATTTTTTACTTTCAGATAGCACACACAACAAAATTAAATTTTAAAAAATATAATTATAATAAAACTAATTATAATATAAGGAAAAAGGTAAAATAAGTGAACAAAAATATTGATAAAAATAATTTACTGCCGTTATTTAACACATTTCTTTTGTTCTTTGTTCTGTCTTAGCTAATAACCAAACCCTGAACTGACTGTTTTAAATACCACCTGTTTTCTTTTATAAACAAATCTTAACATTTAGTTATTTACTTATTCAGAATATTCTGTTAAATTGTCGCATGTAAGTATTCTCTAGACAGTTCCTGCGACACGAGACCATTTTCATGTAACTTGATATTGAGTAGTCACCAACAGTATTATTAAGTGTCAGCCTTCAATTTAGAAAACTGAAAATAAAACTTTCATTCAAGATATACATCATTCGCGGCAATTTCTGTTTCAGTTCACGTTTGAAACGTTATTAATACGCATGAAAAGAAGTACATGACTGCATTGTATATAATGATAAAATTATATATTTGAAATTAAATATGTTTGTTATTTGTCATGTATTGCATTTTATATTAAGCTATTCACAAGCAGACTCGTGAATTCGCGACATTATCTGGCAAATGTAGAAGCTCAAAATGAATGAGATTGTAGTCCGAAGGTTTAGTGAGTGAATTGTGGTACTTTGTGTTGACTTGTTATTTCGTTGATTTAAAAAATCTTTAATTATTTCAAAATTTCTTTTGTGTTATTTCTTGGATACTTAAATACTAAAACGAATGCCTTCTTGAGAAATAATGTGACCAAATGCAGAACTTTAAGAAGCTGTCTTACGATGAAATGATGACTAAATATTCTACAAAAATGTAGACTTTAGTAAAACAATTAGTTGTCTGCATTTTCTCCATTTCCTGATTGTTTTATGTTGGAGCTATTTGTTATGATTGTTTTAACCCATTTTCGTTACTTTTTAAAAGTGATAACATAATTACACGTGGCAAATCATAAAAGGTTATTTCTTTACTTTGGTCAATGGCAAAAGTAACAACTAAACCATTCCTATCTATGAATAAAATAGAAAGGGTATTGTTTTTGGTAAAACATATTTTGTTCGTTCTTTCTTTTATAAATATTGCGAAAATGCTCAATACCAAGAAGAAACTGTCGGTTGCAGATACTGTGCATCATACATTCACGGATTATCATACTTACCAATGCAAAATAATAATGAGTTTTAGTTTAGAGTTTCCTCCATGTACGTTCATATTTTCCATATAAATATACCCTATATTCTAATCTAGACAGTTATTCTCTGGGATCATGTACACAGCATCTTGACGTCCTATTTCCAAGGAATTCCCTTGTGCACATGAAGAATTATGATCGTTATATTCCGACAGAAATTCTAAACGGCTTTCTTTACTTTATGAAAACTATTAACTGTACAGGAGTAGCGATTCACTTGATATCAATTAAGCTATTGACCGTGGGTTTGTTAATGATTCATGAGAAGTGGAAAGTTAATACGGTGAACATTTATGAAGAAATAGAAAACATGTAATTGTGATGCTGACAGGTATCGATTGCTCGAATAAAATTATGTAAAAAAATACGAAGCGAAGGTCAACCAGTATGTAAAAATATGGGTTAAAACTGCAAAAAGTAAAACCGAAACCATTCAAGATTGATATAATAGTTAATTTTAATGTCGTTTCTCATCGTTTTTATAATAGCGGTATATTTTTTGTCATTTTGGCAGATTTATGAGTATGCGATTTTTGCAGAAATAATTGTATGATCAGCTTTGTTGTTATAGAAACTTGTGTGCTTTAGTTTGCCCATAATAGTTTTATAAAATGTTTATTCTTATTTGATGTTCAAGCAATGATATACTATTCAAACGTGTGACAAAAAAACCCACACATTTTCAAATATTTGGTATATGTCTGAGATTGTCAGACAGGTATTTATTTTCATCAACCATTTGTCTTCTAACCTATTGAATTCCCAGGTGAACATGAAAACTCAAATGAAATCTTTAACGTTATGCAGCGTTTCAGCAATTTAACAGAAATTCACATGACACTAATAAAGTTACAGACAGTGGGCTTCTGAGAAATGAAAAGTAAATACTTTCAAATATTACATTATTCCAAATAAACGATCGCAGCTGTGGGACGTAATAATTGCTTGTGCATCAAACTGAAACAGCGCCTTTCTTGGGAATTTCCTCTGATAACACACACACCACTAATTTCATTGATTCTGAATATAAACCACTACAGTTCGTGAAATTTGAAATTAGCGACTTCCCCATAATTACGACATTATTTGATCAACTTTATTGCGCTAGTTTAGATATTAGCCATGCTCAGTGTAATAGACAGCTTTAAGAGCATCGGAAATCTGTAACTTTTACAATCGATGTCTAACAACTGATGTCGAGTATTATCTCGTATTCTTTTGATACAGCCATATCTTGCTAAACCTCGACGGACAGTCCTAAAACACCACTTAAATAGATTTGTTTACCCCCACTTATATTCTTTGATAAACTTAATCGAATTCTTTGTTATATTTCTAAAGAGCAGTCATTATATAGTTTTATATTTGATGGACACTATAAGTAGTAATTCTCTAGACACCAGTCAACCTACTCTTTACAATGGGCTGTGTTTATATATATCTGAGATAAGGAAGGTGCATAGAGCAAGCGTACAAATAAAATATAGGATGTAAATATTGATAAAACTAAATTTTCATGGTAATAAACCAGTTTGGCCAAAACTTATTTTATGAAGTAAACACTAAATTGAAAGCTGAGAGCAAAGATCTATGACGCAGCCTTTGATTACAATAGAAATAGTCCTAAATAAGGGAACGAAGCGTCTTTTTTAGAACGACTTGCCCAAACACATTTTCTATATACTTAAACGTGAGCAAAAAAGAAATAATATATATATATTTGCTTTTTGTTGTTTGAATTCATGACATCTCACGAAAAATCTTTTATCTGAAAAGAGATTTGGAGCTCAAACTTGCTGAAAATACATCTTAATAAAAACTGAAATTGAAATTTCAGATACGTTAGTACTGTTACACAGCATGTTTGCTCTTGTTTTCCTGAGACGTTTTTATATTTTTCTTTCTTTGTTTTTGCATTTCATTTACACACACATCCCATGGTGATAATTATCATGGGAAAACATTTTCTCTTAGCCTGACAAACTATTGCATGTTTGATGATGGTTCATTAACGGAGATGAAAGCTGGCTTTTTGTGTAGGCATAGGCCTTGCATATTTTAGAAGAAATGAACTATTTTTTCTATTCACGAAAAACATTTGAAGCTGTTTTTTTTTTTTTTTGTTAACTAATGATGACAAGTTCAAATGAATAATGTGCCTTTGCCTTTCTATAAAACCTCACACAAACGACCAGTTGTATATTTAAGTCAGGGAAATTTGGACTTTGATAACAAATTCATTCGAGTATAGCATTTTGTTCTTCTACACACAAAAAAAACTACTCTTTTGAGTCAAATGAATTTGAACTTTGATTAAATGCCCTACAAGTTTTGAAAATATATTTGTTTACCTTAGTTCACACATTTGATTTAACTGCTGCAAGAGGTTAAGATTTTTTTCCTAATCAGCTGCATTTGTTTGATTTCTGAAAGTAGAGCAAACGCTGCAGTGACATCTATTTTACCAATAACAATTGAAATAAATTAACCATAAACAAATATCATTTCACATTACTGATCAGGCGGAATGTTTACGCGTTCGGAGGGACTATTTATATGTAAAGTCTAGTGGAATGATAGATGATCGCTTGAGCAAATTCCCATCACTCTCGTCACCCCAATTACACCTGACTTATTGGAAAGGGGGTCTTTCTTTCTCAAGATCAGACAACAGCTCAGTTAAAGCATATAGATTAACAATATTGAGCATCTATGTAACTACCTTCAAGTTTCTGCCTTTTTATAGTGCGATTGGGGCCTTCTAATATAAACGAATCCTACTACAAACAGTTAAATACATTAACCTTGAGATATATAAGCATGTCAAGAAAAACGGAATTAAGTTTTAAACGTAATTTTGCCGTACTATTTTGATGAACAACAAGAAATTCAAATGAATGTTATTCTTGATAGCAACAGGGTTGGTGTTTATCGATGTCTTACATAGATTTTACTTTAAAATTTGATGCTTTCGCAGGACACAAAATAAAAAAAACTTATATAAATATTTATTAACTAAATGTTAAGATCTGATGGTCAGTTTTGCAGGTATAATTCTTTTTTCACCTAAATAGAAATTCAATATTTACTAATACATGCGTAATATACACGACTTTTTGATATCAATACATGTTAAATGTTATTTGCGATTCTTTATAAGTGGTGATGTATTTGACAGTAACCGTGGGAAGCGACAATAATAAACGTTATGAATCAATTCTTCAGAAGGGATTTTTTTATAATGTTCTGTGGTCAGTTTTTGTAACAAAAATTCACTGACAATATCGACCGGGATATAGTTATTATTACGGTAGAACTAATATTGTATCGAATCAACATTAATGATATGTTCAAGGTTTTATCTTATCTGAATATTAGAATTTCACTAAGAAATGTACAAATTCCTTAGTATAATGTTATTAGTATTATTACAGTTCATAAATAATGCCAGCCAGATTTGAAGATATTTTTGTGTTATAATTAATGTTTGATCTTACAAAAGCTGTGTATTTATTTGCAAACATACTGAAGCAATTTCTTCTGTAGAAACTTTAAGTTATATAAAACTTAAAAAGGAAAACGCAGCAATATGAAATAATTGCTTATCATTATAGTACGTTTCTTGTGTAAGTCTAACGATCGCAATAAAGTACTTTCGTCTTGTTTTTCAAATTTTGCACTTCATATTAATTAATTGACTACTTGAAACGTTAGTGATATTTTCTGAAAATTTGAATATAGCTTAGATATCCGGATGTACAAATGTTAACACTTAAGAAGAAAAAAACGGTACGATTTAATGGCGGCGTCTGCTGCTAATGTGGACACTATCATAATAAAAAATAAAAAGGTTTATTTGAATCACGTTGCGATTAATTCTGTTACTTTTTTATGTTCTACTGGCAATGATTTTCTACTAACGCAGACTTTGTTTTTAATTTTAATTGCTGAAAAAGAAGATGAAGAGTATACTACAAAAAATATTGTTTTACCTCGAGGGAGTTTCATGGAGAGAACGTGGAACACAACAGTTTCATATTTTTAAGCCACGCCCTCGTGAAAATGTGTAGTCATGGATTTTATATTCTGATAACTTAACTAGTCTCCAAAGGCATTTTTTTCATAAAGACGTTAAGCAGGAAAAAGAATTTACAAAGTTCTGATAACCTACTGACTGTGGGGGCTCGTACTGCAGGGTTTGATATATATAAACTCAGTGACATGGAACTTAGTAATTAAGCCTAAATTTCATAGCTGCCTACTTGTATCGCCAATCTAATTATCTTGCTCATCACTTCTTCAAAGTAATTGTCTATTTTATTTGTTTATTTTGTTTTTTCTTATTTTTGTTAAAGCCACAATTTTAATATTAGACAAAACTTTAAAAGAAGGGTCTAATTAAAGTCAAATTTTAGGAAAACTTTATAAAAATGAAGTATTCGAGTCGCAGTATATATAAGCATTACTACACTATTAAATACGTTTTGAGTCCTGGTGTCAGCCTGAGCTCAGCGCAAGTGACCAATTTCTTTCCCGGACGCTTTTCCTTTTCCAGGTTTACGTTTGTGCGAATTTATTTCAAATAAGCTCTTTGCATGACAGAGTTTGTTCAAACAAGCTATAGTTGCCTAATATTTTCTTTTAAGTATCAATGGTACCCAACTCTTACAGTAAACTATCTTTCTAACCACACTACAAGTTTGTTTTGTTCACTTTAAAATGGTTAAGGCATGGAAAATCAGTGTTAAGTTTTAACGTTTATACAATTTGACAACGAACTTTTGAGCAATAGACCTGGTTCTGACAAGCAGCCCACAGCCTCGCCAAGGTTCAAATTTGTGTACAATTGTTTTACAACACCATCATGGATGACAGTTTTTGTCTGAAAGGTATGCAACTGACGTTAAGTCAACAAACGTTGTGACAACAGAAATCGAGCTCATCGAAGCAAAATTTAATTTTGAAATCTGTGATAATAAACATAAATGTTGAACTTCAGACACCCTAATATTAAGAAGACAAAGTCACTGTTACTTAATAATAGAACAAAGTGTAGAAAATAGGAAATAACTCAGGAAATATAGGAAAATTAATCCTCCGGAAAATGACAAAATGTTGGTTTTCAAAGCAAAGCGTACCCCACACATTAAAAGCCCAAATAAGACAGTAAGAGGTAGCAGTATCATTTGTTAGTACAAGATTTAGGATACGTGCATATAAAGAAAATAAAAATTACTAAGATCATTTCCCTGTACTGTGTTAAGAAATGATAGTAAATAGTTGAAGAAGAAAGTTGAATAAAGCCTTCAGTTTGTAAAATTAGTACAATTTTGTATCATCTTCAATAATTACATCTAGCTATGTTGTTGAGAAAATATAAAGGAATATAGCATATATTCCATTAAATGCATTGAAAAGTAAAGAATTATTATATCCTTTTGATAGCTCAAAGCAATCGAGTGTGTTTTTACTCTTTTCCACTGCTAATGTCATTAGTCAAATTATATGTAATTTTGCCATATTTTAGTTTGAACTAAACATGTGAAAAAAACATGTATGTTAAGGTGGTCAGTCAACTTACAGTCATTGTTTTATTGCCCTCGAAGTAATACTTTTTTTCCATACACATACAAATAAAAAGATTCGGCTGTATTGATTATTGATTTGGACTGTGTGAACTGTCTGACTGATTGTCTGAAGTTCCATTGCCTATGCCAAGGGTTACCAACTTAATACGACAGTATTCTGAACCAGCAATTATTTTTCATGCTCATTAACATAAACTATTGACATAAATATTACCAAATCTTATATAGACATAGTCTTATATGAAAGATACCATTAGGTGGTGTGATATGGCGAAATTGAAACTTACAGGTTTTAAATGGAGGGTTTTATTTATTTTTTATTTGCACATTATTTTAAACGCTTGTAAACGTTCCAGTATTGTAGACATAAAGTATAATTAAGCTATACTAGACTGCCATTGCAGATGACAATATGACATAAAGCAAAGAGAAATCAAATATATATTTTTATCTTAATTTTAGCTAGGAGGAAGTCTAAACTGATTGAAGTGAAGTGATAAATGCTCAATAATGGTAATATCTTAAGATGAGATTCTTTCTTCTCCGGTGGTCTAACTGGAACTATTCACTTTGTATTATCATGGCTGTTTATTGGCTTTAGCTTGTGGAGTTCTAAGGATCAGATAAATATATGAGTGACGTAAATTTGAAATGATACACTATCAAAAATCCATTCACGTATATATGTGATTAAAGAACGAAAAGATGCTAGTTGTAAAAATCTACCTATGCTGCCAACTATGTATATGTTACATTGTATTTTACGCGTCATGTAAATGTTATGAGATATCAAGCTCTGAGTGGTATGGTGGCTGATTTCTGCCATTTCGTGTCTTCGTGTCTTCGCCCCTAAAAAGTCGAAGTCGAAGACACGAAGACACGATAATATGCTCAATTATCGTGTCTTCGCCTTCGACTTTTGAGGGGCGCCGACACGAAGACACGATACATTTTACGCGAAATAACGATATTTTGACAGGCGAAGACACGAGATTTACCTCTGTAGAAATATCGTGTCGGCGGGTAGGAATCTTCGTATCGGCGCCCTATATTTTTCGTGTCTTCGCCCCGAAAGTCGAAGACACGATAATTGGCCAATTTATCGAGTCTTCGTGTCTTCGCCCCGAAGGTCGGGGCGAAGACACGAACACACGAAGAATATAGGGCGCCGATACGAAGATTCCTACCCGCCGACACGGTATTTCTACAGAAGTAAATCTCGTGTCTTCGCCTGTCAAAATATCGTTATTTCGCGTATCGTGTCTTCGTGTCGGCGCCCTCAAAAGTCGAAGGCGAAGACACGATAATTGAGCACATTATCGTGTCTTCGACTTCGACTTTTTAGTAATGGCAGAAATCAGCCACCATAGAGTGGCGTATCAGCAACTGATATTGTGCCTTATAAAATTACAGACATGTTCAGTGTTATGATCCTAGCAGCACATTTCGGTTAACAGACTATAATGAATGACCTTGATTTCCCCTTTGTAATTTGATCAGAACTCTTTATTGTCAATTTAGGACTAAGAACCTATTCACTCTTAGCAAACAATCAACTTTTATAAGTAGCTTTAGAACGTGCATTACTATAATCATTTTCTCCTTCAGTAAATGGAAGTATTCTTAACAATTTTATTTGAGTGGAATTGTTATATATTATGTGGTTGAACGCATCGTTTGCAATAGCATGTAAGAGAACATATGTTAAGAGCAAAGAAATAAAAAGGTTATGCAAGAGTTTCTTTGCATTAAGCATAGGTTATAAACAATGTATTGTATCAAAAACGAACTATTAACCAACAGTGAGCCATTTTCTCCAAAGTCATGAGCGTGTATCGTGTTATTAGAGTTAAATATTAGAAATAGCATATTGCTTTATAAATCTTACAGTCTTATATAATTCAATGCTGTGACAAGATTAAGGCTGTGTATCGTTGTTCTTTAATAAATTTAATGCATTAACCCTACCTTAACTGAAAATGCATAGACTGAAAATAAATATTTCTACGATTACATTATTTTTTTCTCAATTGATTAAATTTGAAGAACGCTAAAAAATACCTAAAAGCGTAGCTAAAACGAAGTAACAGTTTTATAATAAAGAATAAAATGCTCTTTTAAAAAAATCAGTGTTCTTGCTATCGTAATGTTTTATTATTGATTATTTAATTTCATAAGTTCAGAAATGATGTTATTGTAGTCAGTGTGTCTGGCAAATTAGGAACTTTAATAAAACGCATCTTTGATTCTTATTAGAACTTACATCAACATGGGATGATGCATTAAATGAGATGTTAAATCATCTATAAATCTATATACTTAAATTGAATAGTTTTTTTTATAAAGATATGCAAAAGCAAAGACCACTTTAAATTTGTAAAGTAGTCCCTTAGATGTAGATACTTTCTTATTAACAAAATTAATATTTCTTTGCTTGGGTGGTACACATTTTGTATTTTATGAGGTGTAACCGGAGATCTGAGATGTCTTGTGGAAAAAGAAATTCCTAATTGTGACATGTTTTGAATAATAAAGAAATGGTAGATTTCAGCCAAAAATATATATTTTGACTGATGTCGAACTTACTGACATTCAGATAATTATGACAAAATTACAAGAAATAACAGACGAGTGATCACAACTTTTACGCAAGTAACTATATATATATACATCGTCCAATTACTAATTATGCATCAGAAATGTTTGAGTATTTTTTTTTTTTGCGTTCTGGTTTTAAATTCAAAAAAGTATCTTTTTTGTGGTAAAATTCGAAAATTTATTCATAAGCATTTTATAGTTAAGTGATTTTAAGTATCTTGATTTGGTAATAGAATTGACTAAGTAGAACGTAAATGTTGTGTAATTTATTTTTTCCATTTGCATCTCATGCTGTTTCAGCTCCTTTTACGAAAGCTATCAAAATCTTTATGTGCGTTTGTTGTAATTTGAAGTTAATTCTTGTTTTATATACAGTAATGCAATGTAAAATGTGCTGATTTCAATCTTATGTTGTTTTAACTGTTTGTGAAAGTTATTAAAATCGTAATAATGTTGTTTTTTTTGTTAATTTGAATCTTATGCATTGTTTTACATTGAATGTTTGTGGAAATGTATTAATTTTAATCGAGTATTGTTTTATAAGAATGACACTGTAAAATGTTTAGCTTAATTTTTTGATGCTTTTCTTGGTTGTGAAAGTTAAAATCTGCATATATATATTTTTTGTAAATTGTAGAGTCATGCATTGTTTTATTTAGATTATCAGTGTAAAATATGTTGAAACCTATTACAAGTTTACATAACCGCTTAATAGACTTTGCCTGCTTTCATGAATTCTTCACATATAAATGACTTGCAAAATTCGTCCATGAACCTAAACATTACGGCATTATATAAAATGTTTGGGAATTTCGTGTGACATATTAGCCAATTACTTTCTTTCTTATAAATGCTAAGTCTACAATTATAATTGGCCTGAACATTTGTCACCTGAAATACGACAGTTGTCCTGTGTTTTGCAAATAAACTTTTCATGGTGTACTCTTTAGCAGTTTTCAAACAATTTCATTCCAATATAGACGTCTTTCGAAAGCTGTCTGTTTATATCTTGAACAGTCTCCTATTGATTTGATTTTTATTAATTGCATTTGATTAATTTAGCTGTCCCCACCGTGTGGCTAACTCTGAAAAATTGTTGTTAGCTGTAAGGACCAACATACATTTCAAAATTTTCAGTCATTATAATGTTGTTTTGTTTGTTCGTTCGTTTGTTTGTTGTTGTAATATTCATAATCAGTGCTGTAATGAAATTTAAGACACTTCTGTGATGAATTGTGAAAAGACTTCACGTTATATAAGTACATATAATGCATCTTAACAAAACATAGCATTAAAACCTACAGCACTACAAGACAATGTTGCAAAACTGTTTGCCCTCGTATATCCATTGAATTCGTGTTTATTTTAACATGTGTAGCTAAACTGATATAAAACCAGCTGCAGTTTTATAACAGTTTCTATATATTTGCTGTAAACGATTAAACATCATTTCATTTGTTTTTTTTGATTCGTATTTAAGCTGACGCTTATTGGTTTTCTTTCGGTATCATTTAATTAAAACGAACTTATCTTATACAAACAGCGGCAAATCAGCCTCAGTACAACTATACCCCTATATGTCCTTTCCACGTCTTGCAATGATGAAATATGAGATGTGATGTCTAGTACTTTTATCACTCTAAAATAATCTGATAGTCCTCAGTATATATGCTGCAATTTGCTACTTAAACATTATGCTAAAGACATTTATATTTTTGATATCAGTTATTGTACATAAACGAAACGTAACAGGAAATAAAATTATCATCTTTTCACAGAGCACTTTGGCCTAGTTTGTTAGTGCTTGGAATAAATACCCAATGTCAAGTTGTCATCTTGACCCCTAAAGATAAGGGCATCCATTTTCTTTCAGAATAATATAATGTGAATGATATTTAACGGATCATCATCCGATATTAAGATGTCTGTCAACAATTCTGACTACAAGAAGACCATTGAATGCATTTATGCAAGTTTTTATATCGGGAGTTGTTGATGTTGTACGGTTTTGGGGTTGATCGTGATTTATTTTAAATTAGCATTTGAGTGTTTATACACCAGAAAGAAAACACAATTGATTGCACATTCTTCTGTATATAAACAAATGGATTTCGTTTAACAGAGAATGAGCCTACACAATTAATATGCAATAAATCAGTAGTTGATTTCTTAGTGAGTTTAAAGTGTTTTACAGATTGTTTTGAATATTAAACTTATGTCATATATTATGTGTATCAGTGCATTATTTTTCCGTTTAAAATCGAGCTTTTTTATTTCCATTACCAGGTAGTCCATGCATTTTTTTTCTGAACTAAAAGGGCGCACGCATCTGTAACATCTAGTTGACGAACAACAATTGAAATAAATTTACCATAACAAATTGCATTTACTGTGACCTTCCATGCGAACAGTTTGCATTTTCGGATTTAGCGGAATGATAGATGATCGCTTGAATAAGTTCTGATTACTTTCGTCATCCAAGTAACCGCCAAATTGTTGTATATGGTTCTTTCGTTCTTAATCCCAGACAGCACCACAACGCTTAATTTACAGTTAATATGTTACTGCTGTAACTCATAATCCTAAAAGTTCTTTTTTATTGACACACATTCAATTTTCTGAATTTATATGAAGCAGGTATAACGATATCCTAATGCACACGCGTAATACTAATTAAAAAATATGTGTGTAATTGATTTGTTTCCTCAATTTCAGTCACGGCTCAATGCTTTTCAGTACGATACATGCTAGTAATGTGTACTAGTATAAAAGATGAACTAACTTAGTTGTAAAAGACCCTGCTTAAAATAAAAGACAAATAGGGACTTTTCAGTCATATCTGTTAATTTAGTGCTGACTAAGCATAACTTAAACATCAGAAGAGTATCATCGTCAGTTGCTTAGTTGTCAGTATATGGTGTGTGAAAGAATTTGCATCTGCATAGCAATTGTGCGAGGTTTATGACCAAATGAAGAAATTAACTGCAACCATAACATCAAAACATAAAGAAAATAACATACCAGTTGACTGTTTCTGGAACCAAAACTATTCATTTCAAGAATATACCATAGTTGACTGTTTCTGGAAGAAATGATGAACATTAATTTTCTTCTGGATGATATCGCTATTTGATTAAGTATTATGGACATATATTGTTTCAGTTTAATAACCAGCCTATGTTTGTATTGTGTCCGTATCAGTTTCTTTGTTCTAATTAAGTTCAGTCTTCCGTAATAGATTGGACGTTATTGTAGCCAAGGTGTCTGGAAAGACGAGAAACTTAATATTGGGCATTTCTGTTTCTTAACATTACTTAATTTATTGGAAATAATTATTCGAGATGCTACATCATCTGGAACACTGTGTACACAATAAACAGTGGGTCTCAGATATACGCAAATTCGGAATGGAACTGGAAAATATATCACTCACTTTCAGATCAGTCATGGTGTTTTGTAATCTCCTGTATAAACACCATTTATCAACATTTTGGCAAAATATATACAGTAATACAATGACGTATTTTTGCAGACATGACCTGACGTCGTTCAATCGTGATATCACGAAATGGCACGAAAATAAATGGGATAATGGTTCGTTCTGAGTAGATACGGAAATTGTTTATTAAAAACTGTTTCATATTTATTCTTGTGACTGTCAGAAAGATTTACAATTTAGTGGGTTATGATACTTAATTGAGCAATAATTCAAAATAAAAATGCAAACTTATATAAGGTGACAATACTGACAAGCTACTGGATGATTTAAGATGTCTGTGAATGACCGGGTCATCTTACAAAAATAGTTTACGCCATTTTGAAAGATGAATATATGGAAAAAAGGTATTATCTGAGATTTTTGTTTATTTATTTTTTGTTTGGTATGATATACCATTGCTTGAAGTGCTAATTTAACCAGAAAAAAATGATGCCATCCGTCGCCTAATCAGGGTTTTTACTGTCATCATATTTTTGGAACTTATTAAGATTCGTTAGTATCCATTCCATTAACGTTACACCATTGTAACACTCAAACATTTTTGATGTATTTAATATATTGTTTTTCAGTACTGAGATCCACTTTAATAATCTCTAAAATCCTGAAAGTGTAATGCTTTCATTAAGTCTCTCAAGATTTTTTTCGTCATGCTTATTTTGTATAATGTAGTTTTGTAGTCAACGACAGACAGTATTATATACAGGTATAAGCAAGAATTAATGTTTATATGTCTAAGGAAACTGAACGCTATCTTGAATTATTATTATTTTACCATTAGGCAAAGTCACAAAAGAGCAAATGTCTTAAGTGTAATTTACCTTTTACCTACCACCTGCTGCGTTTCTGAGTTTTATGTGGTTTTTATTGCTGTTCTTCACGAAGATATTCCAATAAAGAAAAGCTGAAACCCTTGTGTTAAATAAATGTCGGTTAAGATAGTTTGGCTAGGAGAAAAATATGACAGTAACTCTCTGTAAAATATTTATGTGCTAACGCAAATCTTCAAACCGACACACCTTACTGAAGAATGGATACAGACAATACCGTCAGAAGTTATTATTATATTCTTGCATTGTTAACATTTCACATTTCACTGCAATATGCTTTTTTTCTCTCTTTTTTCAAAATATTTAGATTGAGTTTTCATTCATAGGTAATGCAAAATATATGACCGAAAATGCAGTTTAGATGGGATGGAAATACGCGTCCGTGCTAAAATGAGGTATTATTTAAAACATAATATTTTTTATTATTCATTTAACGTGGAATTAAAGTTTGCTTTTTCACTGTATAATCGTTGAATTTGGTGTGAAAAGAGAATCCGAGACACAGACATCAGGAACCAGAAAAGCGTTTTAGATAGAAAAGTTTACTATATTTACATAAAGTATACTTACCCTTAGTGCACTATTCTTTTATCATATCTGTAATGGAAAATTGAAGGGCCTAGTTATATAAACAGTTAGGTAATCATTTGTGAATGTTTTTGTAAATATAATATGTGACTGCTTGCACTCATGAATCTTCTTTAGACAAAATGGATCATAGAAAAGTTGACCTACAAAACTAGTCATAACATGACGAATGCTTCAGGTTTATAGCGAAGCAAGTGATCCGGATGAAGAGATCGTTAACTAGAACACTGTTAAACAGATAATTACGAACTTTGAACGAGCCGTAACAGGTCGGTCAAAATCTTTATTAAAAGTGATAAAATTACTTTCAACGTGTAATTAATTTTACGGGTGCTTCTCAACGGCTAAGAGAGAAAATAAGCAACAAGGCGAATACCGTCTGCTTCTCAGATAAGTTCATATTTGAACATGCTGGGTGATTTGAATTGAAACGTATTAATACCTATAAAGGACATATCGTCATTACGCCAGCTTTTACAACTAATCCATACATGCTGTGCAGTTCAATATTTGATATCAATGACATGCGTGCGTGATGTGTAATGAACACTTGTAAAACAAAGAACTGTGTATGTTCAATGAATGACAATTATATGTTTTAATGTAGGCAATTACTACACGAACTTCAAGCATATCAGATTAGTAAAGGCCTTCTATTCAGCAGACTTTAATCTAATCAATTCAAGGTGCATTGATGCAAATACAAATAATGACAATTATGGAAGCTATTTTCATTTAATAAAAAAACTTAAAAAAGTGGATACGTTACTTTGAGAAGAAGTGAAATTCAGTAAATGTGACTAAACTCACCCCACAGAAAATCATTTCAGATATCTTCATTGTCAGTTGTATTAAGATTTGCAGTGTGATAGCAAGTCACCCGTCTGTTTAATTAACTGTGTATTTCAGGAGCATCGTGCAGTGCGAGAGAAGTTATATCTAACGAAGCTGTAAATGTAGGATTTGCCACACACGTCCTTGTCATTCTTGAGGTAAAACCAATGTTACCTACAATTTCTTAGTAATGTACTGTAACTACTCCCACCCCATTTGCAAAGTCTTGAAAAAAAAATTCTGCATTTAGCTTAATACCTAAGTATCAAAAGATTGAATCTAAAAATACACGTAACGTTTCGCAAGTTTATACAGTTTATCAAATTGCTCCTCCATTTGTAAGATAATAACTCTATATCACGCCATGTTAAATCGTGCAAAAGATATTTTACACCATTCGTAATGAGCAATATTCCTAGGAGGGTTATAGATGATCTTTTTACGTCCTGATTGTCAGGTTTACGATAATGTTTTGTATCTAAGGAACCATTTACCACATCCAAGCATAAACTGAATGTGACTTGTCGTTGATTGAAATTTCCTTTTTTTACGTCTAAAGACACAGCTTGCAAATGTGCACAGTCTAACTGCCATAGAGACATTAACAATATAGCCTGCTACGTCTATTTTTCCAGTACATAATGTATAATACAAAACTGATCATTTAATATCTAAAATCATATTTGAATTGATAGTTTTAGTTCAACAGAGACACAATGTTCTTGGATAAGTATAGAACATGTTTGTTTCTAATTCGTAATACCAAAATGCATTAAGATCTTTAGTGACCACAGTAATGTTTTAAAACTTTATAAAAAACGTGAGGGGACACGACAGAAAAGTAAGTGCTATTTGTTAAGTAGAGCTGCAGTCGATATTTCTTACAAGTCATTTTTGGGACAGTTTTAACTTCAACACATATTACTTCATCATACTTTAATATGGAATGTAAAATTCTCAATACAGGAGGCCATTAGGGTGATTTTTTTAAATAACCCTGCGAGTTTTTAGATAACCCTGACAGTCAGTATATCCCTGCAGCAACAACAGTTAATGACTGGCTTCTTAAAACTACGTTCTCGGAAGCTTTGACGATGATGATACTGTTGATGATTCTCGTCATTACTTTTCGGTATGATGAAAAAAATTACCCTGGCTGTGACGGTTTTTCAAAACATAATAAGCCGTCGAAAGAAATATTAATTCAATTACAATTTCGGTTGTTGTTATTAATCTCGAGCTGACAATGTTTAAATTCACTACCATGTTATATTCATATATCGTCTATATAGCAACACATTTATAACTGTAAGCAAAACAAACGATGTACGGAGCTTAGCTTAGCTTAGCTTAGGTTTGAGACTGAGCCAAAATGATGCAAGTATTATCATAAGGTACTATTCTAAAAACTACTCGTATTTCTAAGTGACTTCTTAGAGTTCTTTAAGGTCTATAAAAAGCATTCCGATCTTATCGGGTTCAAATTGACATATTTCATAAATTGGACTTGTTTATAGTAACAACTTAAAGTTTCTAAAAGACTCTAAGTATTAGCTATGTTTATGTAATTATTATGAGCGCAAGGCAGTAAATGTATTGGTAATGAAATACTGCATAATATAAATAGTCACTACTTAGCGTACTTGTGATATTGCCTGCAAAATAGGAATGTACCAAAAACTATTCAGATGCACACGGGGAAATACTTAAGGAAGCTTTTCAAGTAAATGTTTGCGCCTGTCGCTCCTGCAGGCATTACATTTTTCAAATTACTGAAATTAATGAATTATTTGTAGCAAATGATTTTGAAGGGTTCTTTTCATAACAAACACCTGTGGCACGTGATGTTTCAAACGTGCATCGGTTTATTATTTAAACTGTTTTGAAGTTATTGAATGATTAAATATTAATTATATTATTTTATACCGGTATAAAATCAAAGGCACTTCCGATTCATAAAAGAGTAATTCGAAAAACAATAAATAAACGAAATTATTTATGAGATAAATATTGCCTTCTTTTAAGATATGATTACAAAATTTCGGTAATAATATTTCACTTATACACAAGCTGAACAAAACTCTCCTTCCAGTGTAGTTAAATTAAAAGTATTGTGTGATCATTATGGTGAAGCGATTTATAATTAGTTTCAATATATTCTTTGTTCTGACGGCTAAAGTTTTTGTGACCAAAGTGTTATATTAAACAAATATACTTTTCATCATTTTTTGTATAATTTGATCAATAAAGGGTGCACTAATTGCAACGACACGAAAATAAACAGAAGGTTATAGCATGAGGTCATGACATTAGACATTTATCAAATATTTTTTTAATGTTGTCTTGTCAGACGTAATCTCTGACAACAACTATGTACAAGGCATTATAAGCAGGGAAAATGCAGAGCCATTACCATGTTGACACGTTAAATCAAGCTACAGCGGTGATTGTTTTATCAAGTGTGAGTTTTTTGTATGATATGAAAGCACGAATTAACACATTACGCATTTGATTATGCTACACAAATAAAAAGGTAAATGGAATCTATTTACACTACATGATTTTCTTCACTTGTTCAAAGGTCGCAACATTTCAGAAACGTATAGCACTTCAGTTTCTTTGCGTTCTGAGTAATGTAAGGTTGAAACCATTATGTTGAACGGGCAGAGTATATTAGTCAAATACATTCCGGTAGGTAAATACCGAAATACAAAAATAAAATACTTGCATTAATTATGCCAGACATTTTAGACTTTATAATAAAACATGATTACGCGATCTGCCCACAGTTAGTTCTGAAGACAGCCCATCAAATTCTTTCCTCTACATTTTGAGTTTTACAGGAGGTGGTAAGTCACATGAAATCGAAAACTTTGAAAATTATAAAACGCTTGAACATGTTTTTTCGAGGTTGAACATATACCGAGGAAAGCAGGTGTGCGCTCGACCGTGACACTGTATTTGTGGATAAGTCAGCGCGCATCAGTACTGATTTTGTTTGGAAACACCTCTCCATTAGTTAGGTCTTTGACATCTAGTTCGACAAATAGAATTTGTCTGTACTTGTTCTTCTTTCTTTCGCCGTGAAACAATAGTATAACAATGTTAATTAAATAATATCACCCATGCTGGTCAATCTCAAAATATCTTTAAAATCAATGATAACAATAGAGTCACATTATTCACTACCATCTTAATTATCATAACATGCTTTTACAGGGCAGAAAGTTGTTTTAGTCTTATTATGACTGAACAATTTTTTTTTCTAAGACGTCATTTTTTGTTCTAAGACATCACCTGTCTTGAAGTAATGAGACAGTTTCTTTAAAGCTGTTGTGTTATCGCGTGTTGACAGGTCTAAAACTGTACTATATTGACAGGTCTATAAATGTAATACAACCATGGCTTTCGCTAAAGATAAAGCGTATTTTATGCTGTTTTGTTTACAGATGTGTACTGATACATCAACTTTGTTCACTGCTATCAGTTCGATGTAAAATCACAGACGTAGATGAAAACGTTTTAATTTTAGGAATGGCTTTCGATCCACAGCTTTGCTAGGCTGTCAGTTTTATTTTTAGACTGGATACGCCTTTCAACAGAAAAAAATATATATAAAAAACAAGATACGTTCACCAGAACAGATATACATGTAGTTGTCTTAGATAACACCTTGTTACAGAGTTTATGCTTACCACTATGAAATAGTCATACTTCGACAAAGTATTAGCTATATTTATCTGGTAAAACTGAAATTTGAAGAAAACCCGCGATATTTCCGTAAGGATCATGAAATCTTTTAAATAATACTTAAAATTTTGCAGACTTTATGAATATTTATACTTTTTTATATATACTTATATGATATTTGCAACTGTTATACGAGAATCATATCGAAAACGCCGGGGTGTTCCTATAAGTTGGGGTTTTTGCACTTCAGTCATATTTCTGTTCAGTTGCCACCTGATCAGTTATTCAGTTAAATAATGATAGTCACGTTGCTGTTCTCGAGAATTTTGTTAACAAACGACGGAGAAGTTGTTAAAGACGTGAAGACTGATACTCTAATACATCTAATCTACTTAACCTTAATAAGCTTACATCAAACGCTCGATAATGAATACACTGCTGGAACAGCTAACACTTTATAAGAGGATATACGTTTTGTTGGAAAGCTGCGTTTTCCCTGCTTTTAAACTTTTTATTTGAAGTTTGAACTGCTACTGCTATGATGATTAAGGGTTATAATATTCACATGTTTACTTTGTTTTTTTTTTGTTTTTTTCATAAATTAAATTGGAATTGCCCATGGTCAGTCATAATTATTTTCAAATCCGATTGCGACGTCTTTGCGAAAAAAAAATGGCGAAACAAGTTAACATTAAACAATAAGAAGTAATTCAGTATTGCAAATTGAAGACAGTTTTAGCCAAATATTATAGGTTGTTCGAGTTTTTCGCGACTGTTCAAACGACAAAACCCTCCAGTGGAATACAAAAAAAAACCCATCTGCTGTCGTCCGTCTACAAGGTTTCATCAGATTTAAATGAATTTATACTGATTTTATTTCTTTACTTTACTTCGAAAATTTCTATTTCATTTCCTACACGTAAGATACTTTGAACTAAGATTTCAGTAAGTGATAAGTAGATTTATGTAAATTTCATTTTATTAAGAATCACTCTGTGTACTTGATACGATTATTTCTAAATTAAGGAAAAGAAATAGCAAAAAATGATCCTCTGGGTATAATTAATATGTTGATCAAGGAAAACATATCTAACTGAACATATAGTTTATGTTACAACCACACAAACTAGTAGAAAAAATAGTAATTGTAGCCACGTCTTAAATATCAGTTGAGAAATAAGTGATTTATAAGCGAACTATCTGGAAATTCTCAAGCAGCTAACTATAATTATGTTGAGTAAAAGGTCACCACTGTGAGTTTAAGTAACTGATATTTTGAGTTTAGCAACATCTATAGAATATATTCAATGGTTTGTTATAAATGTTTTATGCCATACTCAGATGCATAGGAATTGTCAGATGTAGAATATGCAAACATAAAATTTTATGTAAACAGAAATATAAGTTCAGTGGGTAAGCCATACATATTTGATACTTCTAAGACCAGAATACGTGTTTTTGAAAATACACACAAAATAAATTTGCCTTTACAGCATGTACGTAAAGGGATCTTCAATAAAACTTTTTTTTTTCGAAATTACTCAAATATCTACAATTAGTAGCTCATATGAACAAATTTTCATCATGACAGAAAGGATTATACAATTGTTAGAGAAATTATTCGCTGCTACGTCAGTCGATAAATCGGCAATATTCATGTCATTTTGATGAGCGCTGTGCAATCAAACATTCCTAAATAACATATCGGATAATACTTATAGCGACTACTTGAAACACTTAAAACTATTTATGAAAATAGACTTGTACCGAAACTTTGCAGATGCACATATGGTAATACTCTAGAAACACACTGACGTGGAGACGTATAATGATGCATTAGAACATTTGGTTATTGAGTTATTTGAATCTCCTTTGCCTCAAGTGCACAGTGGATGTTTTAAATGTTCCCGACGTAATTATATATATTAATGAAAATCAAGGCATCGATTTCGGTTCACTCCACTTAAAATTAAGAAATTAGTTTGCAACCAAAAAAAATAATAATAATAATAATTAATTAAAAAAAACAGATCTTACTTCGACAAATGTTTCAATCTTTTCGAATGTTTTCTAGAGAAACGTAGTACTTTTTACTTGCCTGATAAATAAAGCTGATTTACAACTAGAAATTTTCAGTATAATAAGAAAAAAGATATTTGTACAAAAAAGTATCCGTTAATTGTGGATATATTTTTTGGAATTTAAACGAAGTAAAAAAAAAAATCTTTCATCTCTAATTCTAACACCTGCTCAAAACCATTGACAAAAATTAATTTTAAAACGTGTTTCATAAATAGATATCACAATAAACACAATACTGTAACTCCGTCTAAAAGTTGTTTTGCAACCTTTTAAGAACACTTCACCTGTAAATTTACAACGCATTTCCAAAAATAATTCCTAAAAACGCATGATACCTATAAACAAATAATTTTGCCTTTAATATATTTTCTGTTTTTAGACACTGTAAAAAAGACTGGATATGTTGTTTTTTATATTATGTCTTCCGTATTAATTAATTTCATGAATTTACTGCTTACATAGAATGACATTTTTTGTGTGTTTTTTATCACTTTATGAGACTCGTGTAAATATTGAAAAGCAACTTACGTATTTCTGAATCTTTTTCTATTCTTCTATTTAACAGATGATAACGCAAAAAAGAGGGAAAAAACAACATTGAAATCTTTTTGCAATTAATAATTTGAAATACCCTTAAGATTATAAATAACATGCTATAGAGCAGAGTCACGCAAAAAACATGACCAGTGTTGTTTTGCTACCACCTGCTGTGATTATTAAGTTTACTGGATCTATATTGCTGTTCTTCACAAAGATATTCCAAAAATAGAGAATTTTCAGTCATTATTTCACAATAAAGAAGTACAATATCTCAGCTAGGAGAGGTATATGATGTACCTATGACAGTAACTGTCTGTAGCTCATAGTACAGTCTACAAACGAAAGCTCTTCGAACACTTGGGCCACACTCGAAACGCAAAGCTTATGCTGATGATAAAACTAAGAGTGTTTTTATTGCATTGTAAGCTCTTCAATAAGTTGTTGGAATTTTATGGTCTTTATACTTAACACCAGATCCAGTACGAACATAAAGGAGTTGGCAATTAAGGGACAAGATACTGATATTATCTCTGCAAATACTGACTGCTTGAGCAAATGGAACAGTTACAGTGTGACATTCCAGCAGCTAATTTCGATGCATACTTGTGGTTAAGGTAGCACTGAGTCCAGACATCTTTAGCGCAAGACTGTCAAATGTTTTAGGTTTAGTTTGTAGCTCATAGTAAACAAACTATTCATTAATTTATAGACACTGCAACTACAGCTTTATTTTCTAAATTGGTCATTTCCTGAATCAGTCAAATTGAAAACTTTTCAACTACAAAAAAAATTAAATAATCGTATACTATTTTACAATTCACTCATTACTGATTACATATGCTATGACAAACGGTTTCTAAAATTTCTAAGCAAACGCCATCAAGTATAACAAAATGTATGAATTAAACAAAAAATGATTTGGTTTTATTGACTTTAAAATTTAGAACGAATTTAAAATGAATTTAAAATGAATTTAATAAATTTAAAATGAATTTAATGAATTAAAAATTAATTTAAATAAAAAAATGATTTGATTTTAATGACTTTAGTTTACTTTTTAATGTATAACTTTATCACGATGCCACGCAATACAAAAGGTACTATATAGAGCACTGAAGACATTTAAATATCTGGAAACAAAAATATTCAAACAATCCAGATTCAGAATTAGTAAAGCCCAAGACTAATTAACTCTATGATTTGTATTACAAATACACACAGTTAACCACTTCTAATAATAGCTATTTTCTTAAATTGATTTTTATACAGACTCTTTTAAATACCATGAGATAGGCTGAGGTACATGGATTATCAGATTTACAAAACCGCTAAGACATTAAGTACCGACAGAGAAAAACAAACCGGACACGACCACATACAAAACTACAAGGATACAGAACAACAAGACATCAGCGCTAGTAGATCTCAGAGTACCGTGATGAAACTTGAACAAAACTCTAGTACAATAAGTATTCTGTCAATCTGAGAAAGCAACACGACAATGAGTCTCAAACTGTTCTTGGTGCCAAAACCTGTTTCTTGAATAGGGTGTTTGATTTATTCAACATGGTGAACGTACTTTATGCTTACAGCAAATCAATCGGAGACCCCTTTGTGGCGCCTTTATTTGACAGCTTTGAAAGAAAACACTCTTCTTTCTGCTATAAAATCAATAGATTTTGGTTTGTATGCAGTCCTAAATTTATTTATAGTAGAGTCTGCACTTACGAGACAGACATGTAACCTCGTATAATTAGCAGAAACATGTTTATAGCTGTTTATTTCCCGAATGAGATTCATATTTATTCATATAGGTAATTAGAGCATTTCTAAACACCAAATTATGATAGGTTGCTAAACACATAGAAATTTTAAGCAATAACTTACATGATCACTAAATACACTTAGAAATCAATAAAAAGGATTTTAATATCTTAATATTCAGTGTGTTAAGAATGAACTTTTATACTCAAAAAGCTGAAAAAAAACTATAATTTCAAAACATTGCATCTAGTCTGTCCCTTGTTGAATTTTATCCAAATAAGATATTAATCGAGTTAGTATTTTCACCATTTAATAAGATCTTTTCATTACAACGAATGTAACAGAAACGTCTCTGCTTTAAATCTCTCATACCTTTGAAAAGCATGAGAGAATGTTCAAACCTCAGCAACAGTGAGTGGTTATGACTTACTTGCCATATATAACTAAACATTTACTCTCTCAAAGTATGCTTGGAATTAGCATCATTTTGCATGTTTAACAAATTGATTCAGTAATTTTCAAGAAAAATACTATACTTCTTTATCACGCTATGTTACGTGTTTGTAATATATATCTTACACGGCTAGTTTACTGCAGTATTCACCAAGGTATTAAATATAATTCTATGGTGTCCCAAATTTGTGTTAAAAACTCTTTGTCAAAAAGATAAGGGAAAACTTTACGGTCAGTCATGGTAAAATGCGATATACACTTAAGTTTTACAAGTGTAAAAAGAAATTAACGATTTCAGCGACATTATCTTTGTCTTCGATTAAAATAATGACAAATATTCAATTTACGCATTGTGCAAATTAGTAGTTTGCTGGTCACATCTTTCATTTTTCAGGAACAAAAGACTTATTCTATATCAAGTTTACGAATTATAACAATTTTAGCTGATGGATTACCAAAGATATCTCAAAATCAAGACTCACAGAGTTTCCACTAAACTCTGACTTGTGTCACTATGTGCTCTAGTTTATATCAGGAAAATAACAGTAAATTTTATATTTGACTACCGTTTAAGTCTTCATAATTTTTCCATGTCCTTATACAAATATAATCGGCATGTGCGTGGGCATTAACAACGCAGTACGTCAAGAATACAGAAAATAAACTGCACAAGGCTTACGATACGGAATAAATCAGGAAAAAAGTAAATTCGATATGTCTGTATTTACCACCTTCCTGTCAATTTGTAAGATTAAATTACTTTATAAGGAAAAACCATTAATAATAAAGTTTTTGCCAATTTTCAGTGAAAAAAATGACGTAAAATGAAAGATCGTTGTGGCGCAAAGATAAAGTTAAGAAACATTTGATCTTATAGTTTTCCTTCTAAACTTTGCACGCAAAATGATTTTCTGCCATTGCCTGTTTAATCACTTGAAAATATATCATTTTTTTTACAAAAACATGGGTGTTCTGTTTCAAGTGAAGTCAATTGCAATTATAGTCGATTATGTTGTAGTTTCAGTTGTCAAGATAGTTACCTGATGTTATATTACCGCAGATAAATTTGACATCTGATTAGTAAAAACCGTCCATATACGAAGCCATATAATTCATACCGTGAGATAAACCTCAATATACCGTGAGCAATGGTTTTCCATAAAGAGTCTCGACACTTCCTCGATTTCTGATTGGATAAACATGCTCATTGTTTTGTTAGACACGTGTTGTTCTTTATAAGTTTACAGAAACTATAGATACTTGTTCTATATGTTGTCATAACTGTTGACTAAAGTTTAAATGCTTTAATGTTAAGAACATTATTTTGTTAAAATTTTTGGTCAATTTAATTAAAATATATATCTTACAAGGTCTTTTAAAAATCCAAATGGGTCGTTTTGTGTAGGGGAAAATGTATTTGTGATAAACGTTTCAACAGGTTTTATTCCATTCTGATGCCCAGAAAAAAATGTTTTTAAGCTGATTCATTCTATCATCAATATTACAGTAACTGAAATATAATGACGAAAATAATTGATTTGACTGATCTTTTATGACATTAAAAGTGTTCAGAGAATGAGCTTTGAGTGCACTCTGTACATAGTTACGACCTCATCTTTACAGTACATGTTTCCTTCTTTTTTAAAAATTTTCCTAGACTAATGTTTAGTGGAAAGTCGATTATCGATATTCTAAAACTGTTGGTAGTCAATAAGCTGACAAACAGTATAAATAAAGACGTGCAAAACGTTCTGTTGGAAGCCGGTTTCACTTACAAAATGGATAAAATATGCTAAAATTATAGAATTTATATGATGGATGTGTTACCACTATACTTGTAACAAACATTGCAATCATTCAAACGATTTAATGCCCAAATATCTAAATATCTGCAGAACACGAACGTTTTCAATAATTTGATTATTAAACGACGAAATGAAAATAAGCTATTGTCACGTGGAAAGTCGAGACGCTAGACATAATCTAAATTTATCACAAACATAACAAATGGCCAGAATCTATCATTAATTTTGTGATTTAGACAATAACCTGTATTAAAGTTTGCCCTAGTTTCTTATCCAATCAGAGAGGCCATATTCAGTTCAAATTTGAATAATATATCCCATAAAATAATCTTTATGAAAAAATAAGTGACTTATTTTCTTTGATATGAACAGCGCGAGACATGTGGTATGTGGGCGGAGTTATGCAAAATAGTTAGAATAACATACGGGCATTATAAACTGAACTGTACATGTGGAAAACTTGAATTACAGGCAATCGACATCTTTTTGGGTGCTAGAGGTGTCAATCAAAATGAAAGGGCGGTCTTAACAAGACTTCAGAGGACGTTGCCGACGTGCATACGTGACAAACTGTAAGCAAGTTATTGGTCTATATCAAATTTTATAGAACTTATTGCTTCGCTACGCCTTCGGCTTCGCTCGCAATAAATTCCATAAAATTTAATATATGAACAATAACTTATACATGCATATGTATAAACTGCTATTATTTTAGTGCATTTTATCCTAGCAAATAAAAATGGATCTTTCGGGGGGGGGGGGGGGGGGGGGGGGGGGACGCTATGGATTTGCAGATAATATAATGCACATTCACATAAATATGACTCATTTTTCTATAAATGTCAAAAAAGGGCAAAAAGTGAAGAACAAATATCGTTACAATGTTTCCTTTGGGCATATATTACTACAAGTTTTCATTTGTAAATAAACTGCCAACAATATACTAACAATATACTGACATAGGGAAGTGGTGCGTTCAATATCATTCAGACTAAAAGTTTATGTTTTATAGGGCTAACACATTTATTATATAACCTTTACTTGTCTTTTATTCTGTATTAAACGAACTCTCTGCTCATAAAGCAAGTCTATAAATATAATTTGATTCATAGATTTCTGTTTCACTTCCTGCCATTAATTTCTGTCAAACATGCCGCCATGATGTCGTCATAAACGATGTGCTATGTTTTAAAGTAAACACATTTTGAACATGTAATTTATTACCGGCCTTATTCTGCGTTTATACTTTTGACTAACCTTTTTTACAGTGGATGGTAAACAACACTGAACTTTGTTCATTTACGACCGATATTTTAAGTTTAGATGTAAATATTGAACGTACGAGAGTAGAAAGCTTTCTACAGAAAACACACAGAGTAAAGTCGATTACATCTGTCGCATGTTCTTCGATCTAACTGAAATGGATACCTATTGCAATATTTATTGCAGGTGTCTGGTTTCATGAACAGCTGGACAATCAGTATCACATTCACATGCCACAATGAGGCACGGTTACTTATATACCTATCTTAATCTATTTTTGAACTATTTTAGATGGCTTCTGAAGACATGTGATTGCAGTTTATACTGTTGGTGGTAACTTTATACGTTCTTACTCACGCCAGCATAGGATACAAGTATGAATTCATGGTCTAATTCAGGATTTACACCACCATTTGACGTTGATTTTCCATAGTGTTTAAAGTTCAAAATGGTCGTAATGTTGTAATTATCAATTAATAATTTATTTCTACAACACTTTAAATTAATCTTACTGCAGCACTTAATATCCAGTTAACTGACGAGCTATAAAATATCAACTTCAGTAAACACAAAGTACTTGTTTACCACTGATGTGTGACACCATTTCCTTTTTTATTCTGGAAGGCCTTTTGTTTTCTTATTCCACAGAAGAAACTATTTATATTTCATACACCGAATAAAACCCAAGAGAACACACTTCATTAAAGATCATATCCCGTTTCGCAGGCTATTGACCGGCACATCGTCCTTCAATGCAAAGAAAAGGAAAGTTCTATTGTCATCCTTACCTTAAAATAAATTAACAGTTTTTCCTGAAGCTGCTTGGTTAAACAGTTACGTGGTATAAAACTTACAGCCTTAACATGTGTATGTATAACCGAAAAATATTACTGGCTAATATTGCGAATGAAAGTCTCCATTGCACACGACTACGTCTGTAAGGTACTGAAAATCATAATTTCGATACAAAATACAAAGCTAAAATGTTACACTGTTGTAAAAAAAACGAGCAAATTCGTTGAACTGACATCCCCGCCGAATAATAAATCACTAAAATGAATCTGCTAAGTATAATCGACATTTTACGTAGATCTTTGACCTTGGAATTTGAGAGAAATTTCAGTTTGGTACCGTTTCAATATTTATGATGAATGCCGGTAACAATGCCGATAAAAATTGTTCTGTACCAAGCAGAAATATCTGTAGTAATTGACGTCGTTCTGAGAGAAATGATGTCATAACATTATTATGACGTTGTGTAATCTCGTTGCGTTATTTGTTAAAAGTACATTACTCAGAATATCAATTGTCAGAATTTAGTGTATTTATGCCTGCACTTTATGCTAATTACCAAATTTAGCGAATCCAGTTAGACCGAGAATGGATATATATTTTACTCTGTTTTATTTGACAACAACTATAACAAATAAAGACGAATTAATAAGTTTGAAAGAAAAATTGAAACATACCATTCCCCCTCCCTTTAAAGAAGTTATCTGTTAAAATTTACACACAAACACCCCTTTCATTCACACGCATACAGCAATAATGATCATGCAATGTAAAAAATCATTTAATTTAATAATTCAATCTGATAAAAATGTCTGTGTTGTGCCTATATTATCCTATGTACTATATATATTTATCTTCTCTGAAAGCGAAGGGCCAAAATTGATGAAACTTAGGTGGAAATTTATGATGCATCAAGTATTACAAAGTTTGTTTAAAGCATTCGATTGCATTCAGGTCTTGTTTGTATGTCAACAAGATCGAAAATCCTTAATAAAATTATTGTCTAAATAACTACCTCCAGAACCTTGAAATGTTTAGTGTAGCATTGTCTTGTAGACCACAACCTTGATTTTTCGAGTAATATCGCATGGGTCATTTTTGCGCTCTTTGTACACTGAAACTGTTATATCAACCTCAGTGAAACTAAAGGTCATTGAGTCGAGCTATTTAGCATTATCTAGTAGACTTTTGCCAGGATTTTCAATTGGATAACCTTTGAATCGAAACTACAAAATTATGATGCAGATGACTAATGAAACAGCCTACGTAAGTCTAAAAAAAAGTTCATATATTTGACCCAGTTTATAGAACATTGATCTTCCCTGAATGTTAACACCGAAACAATTCCCCAAATGCCCACGGTGTCAAATATTGTTTCTAGGATAATAAAGTTTGTTTATTAAACGCGATAAACTTACTTCAAGCGTGCAGACGTACAATCAACGACACCTCTTGTGCCTTGATTTGACAACTTTGAGACAAAACTCTCTTCTGTGTGCTATAAAAAGCATTGCTTTTAGTTGATATGCAGAGTTTACTTTTGTCAATGTAGTATCGTTTTTGAATCTGTATTGTCTCTACGTCAGGAGACATGTCTGGATCCTATTGAAGGCAGTATGGAATTTTACCAATGTGAACTTCCGATTTCCAAATGACTGCATTTATGTTGTTTAATACGGCCTTTCTCTTAGTATTTTCAAAAGAAATCAGTTCATACTCAAGACAAGAAAACAACATCTTTTAGGAAAGTTTCATGTATCTCTTTGTCAGTGTTTTAAATATTTTAGTTTCACATCTCTTAATATTGAAAACAATAGTTTCTTCTGCAAGAATGATACTTTTCTTACATAACAATGCTAGTTAGCATCAATTTTCCTCGCGGTACAGCATGCAATACTGTGATGCGCCTTTAGAACTTTCAGTCATAATGTATCTTAACCACGGCCTTAAAATGTTAAAATGCGGCATGGATTTATTTGATGATTGATTTTTTATAGACTGTTACTTTGGTTTCCATATTTAACCCCCTCCGGTTGACTTAGCAAACTAACATGTCCTGTCTAAAGAACTCTTGCTGTTTTGCAGTTTGCTTCTCTGAACTAGTATAAAAAGCGTACAATTCGTAAGCTTCCTGTAGAGAAAATAAATGATTGGCATTCATCAATTTTTTTCTAAAAAGCTACGAGCGTCTGTGTTTTCTTTTAACCGTTGCAAAATATCTCTCTTCCCCTTTTACAAATATAAATAGTGCATATGCCCACAGTCGGATTTAACAAATTCTCATACACATATACTAGCATGCTTACAACACGTCAAAAATATAAATAAACAGCACAAGGCTATGGAAACAGAATAAATCAGAGAAGCTTGTAAATTCGATATGCCTGTATCTAGTACCATCTTTCTATCAATATTGAAAGATTGCAATTTCTTGATGAGGAGGTGTACTTATGAAAGTTTTTGCACTGTTTCTTGGAAATAATGATGAAAAATGAAAAATCATTGTGGCGTAAAGATAAACTTCGGAAACGTTTGATCTGATAGTTTTCCTATCGAGAAGTTAATGTCTGCTATGGCTTGTTAAATTTGTTGTAGAACGTAATTATAAAAATCAATTTTGTGAGAAGAAAATGGATATTCTGTCAAAGTGAGATTACTCTGAAATACTTTTTTGTTGTTGTTTTAGCGGTCCGTAAGAGAGCTGTCACGTAACCAGCACATTCAAAAATTTTTCTTCAAGACAATGTCAACACACCAAATAATTATGCCAAATGACCATTTGTTGTTAGGTCTTATCAATAGTAAAACAGTGTGTTTTTTATCTTTTGACTGTGTGTCATTGTTATTTTCACAAACGTAAATGCTTTGATTATATTAAAATATTAATAACGCCTAGCGATTGTATTATGAGAGTCAGTTTGCCAATCTGCTATGTATTCTCCTTTCAAAAAAGTCATTCGTGAGAGAAAACTTCTTTGTCATGTAAAACTTCATGTCATTATCAAATCTGGTCATTGATAAAACTATTATTCCACTTAACTTTTCTTTTCGTTCTATTTGGAAAAGTATCTCATGTGCTGTTCTTTACAGAAACAAAATTCTTCATCGGACTGATTTTTGTCAGTCCATTTCTTTAACAGTTTTCCTATGCATGTCACCTATTGTTATGCAAAACAATAACTTCTTGAAAAGCACTATATTATTTTTCAAACATTTTTAGAAAATCAATTTAGTATCTGATACGGCTAAGTCATTTTTCCCGGAGGGTTTTTAGCTTTTTAAATCCAACTTTCGAAATCGTGTCTGGAATAGGTAGATTAACCCTTAACCTGCTGGAACCGAAATTGATTAGCCTTTGCCACCAGTATAAAGACAGGCCAGCCTGCACATCCGTGCAGTCTGACCAGGCTCTATACTGTTGTTAGCTCATTTTTTGTATTTTGATATTGAAGTCCCTTAAACTTTGAATGGATTGCTCCAAATTCAAAGCTGGACAAATCCATTACAAAAATTCAGCAGGTTCAGGGTTAAAATATCGAAAGACTATTGATATATTTAACTTTTACTAGAGGGTTCAAGAGAGACTTACCTATAACTTTACTTTTATCTATTCAATGTCTGATGTTCTTGCTCTCTGCTGCTGACTTGACGTGAAGTTGATAATTATGTATATATATATATATATCAGCGATACCAGCAATCAATACTGAGAAAGTAAGCATGCAGAAAAGTTAAATCATTAAGAAGGAATTATAGTCGGTTCGGGTGAAAAAATGATACTTAAATTCCTTTTAATCTCTGGAAAAATTGCGTGTGTAAAACTTCTTTGGAATATTTATTGTTCATGCCTTCGCAGTTATTATTTTTGAAAAATGTGACGACAAAATATGAATCCAGGTCAGTATTTTTATCATACGGTAACGTGTAGTGTTCAGTTAAATTCTGTACCATAAATGTACGTAATAGAGTTTTATATCAATTACATCAAGAACTGTATCATATAGATATGTGACGGTAATTTTAATCGTTCCGATTGATCATTTTATAATGTTTTTGTTTCGATATTGCACTGTTTTACTATCCGTTTTAGACAGGTAGCATTATAGTTTCTTAAAATACGCTTCGTCTCTTTGACAGAAATAAAATCGAAACGGGACTTTGCCGTGCAACAAATTTATCTGATTCATCTGCATTTTTTTCTTTTGTGAATGCTATAAAAACAGGACGTATTACATATTGAAATACTAAATTAAAAGAATATACCAATTGTTTTCACAATAATCATTATGGTTAACAATAATTCATGTCTGTCTTCGTAAAGATTAGTCAAGGTCCAAGTAAAAAGTATATTGTTTTGTAAAAGATAATTGTATGATAGAATCCTGTTCTGGCCGAGTAAAATAAGTGTTCCGCTTGATTGAAAATGTTTTTTTTCTGTTTAAATAAAAAAAGAAACGATAAACTTTTACGTAAGTGATTGTGAAATATCACGTGCGCCAAAGACCAGCAAACACGAAAAAGTGTTAACAAGACTAATTCATAATGTTTCATATTGACGGTCATTTCTATGGAAACTATTTGCAAAGTTGCCATATTTTCTGATTTTAGCAACAGACAAGACTTGCAAACTTTGACATTTGTATATTCACTCGTGTTGTTACAGAACGAATCTTAATATAATTATGCTGAAGAATCTGACTTGTTTTAGGAGTAGCCGGTTACTACCCAGGTTTGACAAAATATCAGGCAAAGTTTGAACTAATTAACTTTTCTCGCCTTAAGCTACATGTATTTGTGATCGCAGCAAGGTGTCTCAATATTTTAATCTTACATTCAGAAGATGTAAATGTTGTAATCAAATATTCACAACATGTGTCTTACAATGTACTGTACTGATAATGACTGTTGGCGAGTACAAGGGGAAAAACCACGATTCTAAGGATATGAAAAGGGTAAGTAAAGGCAAACATAGTAAGTCCCTATTTCCTACGTCTTTCCATTGTAAAAGATGCTTTATAAAAACAATCCTAATTAACGGATTTATTGATTGACTACCACAGGGATATCGAGCGAAAACTGGCCATATCGTCGTACGATAGATTAGGAACCATTTATGGTGACATTTATGTTGTTCACTGTTATGACATGTTTATCCAATCACTAAAAACGCTCTTCTATTTTAAAACCAGAATTTTCCTTTTTCGAGATTCAGCAAAGGAAGACGCGGCTTTCGAAGTCAGTCGAACTGGAATGCGTTAATATTTTATTAAGTTTCAGATGTTTTAAATCTATACTTGCAAGGTAGATATTTTACTCTTGTTCATGCTTCTGACCTTACTCACAGAACTGTACTGATATTTCACAGACACTGGCTGATTTGACTTTGATACATTGTCCAACTAAGAACTTTTTCTGTAGAGACAATTATGTGATATTGCGGATTGGTTGTGAAGCTATGTTGTAATGTAATACCTGGCAAATGTAAATTGAATATGTAATTGTAGAAAAGAAGCAACACTATGCAATATGGAATTAGAGATGCTGAAATAAATATGTAATGTAAAGAACTAGAGCTAACCTGTCTCTTTTCACAGATACTGTGTCCTGTAAACAATCCGTAGAAAGCCACGAAATTATATATAGAATTTTTTTTTATGATATTGAATTTGCTTGTTTGCCCTTACAGAGCTAGCAGAGTTTTAGTAAAAATAGTGGTATTTTAAACTCCTAAAGCCAACCTTCAGTAAGGTGAACGTATTTTGTATATCCTGTATCGTATTTTGTAATTAGATATTTACGTTCATTGCATTTATTCTAGAAATGGCGAATATATGTCAATTACATCTGTTACGAGACAAAATCGGTCTTACATAATGATGTAATGAATCGCTTATATCAACTGCATATTATTTACTGCATGTATGTTTGGTTCATGTATGTTTGGTTTGGATAGGTTTTTGAAATATCAGAACATGAACTAACGGTATTTATCAATTTATCGTTAACTGTTTTGTTCTTTTTGTTCAAAATGTTTCAAGAACTTCTTCGTTTGGTTAACGAGTATTTGTACTTAATGACATTTACATCTAAGCGACTTTACCTGAAATTTGGATATTCTTAATTGTAGATTAAAGTGAACATGTTTTTTTCATATACTAAGTAAAACGCAGAACTTTATGATGGAAGTTTTGTATAAATACGCTCAATAGTAAGTATAATTCGCATATTTTTCTTTTTGTTTATATACATATATATTTAAAACAGATAATCTTGGTATGTTGATTGCCTTACAATAAAAGGAGAAATAAAAAAAATGAATAAAATATGCTAGGTCATCAAGGTCCTCGTGCCATAAAAATATCGGTTTTAATATCACGAAAACTATGTAAGTGTTTAGAGACGAAAATATTTGTTAACAACATCAATTTAATAAGATGATCAAAATGATAAGTAAAAATATATAACTATCCCTTACTCTGTTGCAACGCTAGCAATTTTTAACAGACGGAGAAACATTTTTATGACAATAATCGCTATAAGATAGTTATGCAAAAAGAGAACATAAAACTTACACAAGCATTTCAGTTTTAATGCGTTCATCAACTTTATGCAACAAAAATGCATTTATGCAACTACATAAACGCCTGACAAAAACACACATTAATGAGAGAGAGGCAGCGAAACATACATCAATTCTTTAAACATGTGCACGCTAGAAATGCATTCTACTTTATTGACAAATCAACGAAATACTGTTTTCTACTGAGTGAACTTACATCATAGTAAGCAAGCTTAGCAACTTGACAGTTTGGCTAGTCAGCAGACCAGAGTAAAACGATATGTCTGTGTGCACCACTTTTCTGTCAAAGGTATGATGAAATTTTCTTTGTAAGAAATGGGGGTTTATAGAGAAGTTGTTAATTGTGACTAATCTGTTAACATTTTGAAAGAAACCTTAAAGAATTCTGATTTTAGTTTTGAACTATTGAAATATTCTGAAACAAATTGAAAAATAAATGTTAAAATAAATCATGTACCGTCTGAGGACAGAAATGAAGTCAACTTTTAAGTCAGTCAGAATTGCACTGAGCCATTGACAAGACAATTCTAAAGTGTTAAACGTCATTTTAACAAATGCAATATCTCCTTTGTTACAACTAGTCACGACTGCGCAAAATGTCACTTATAGAACTAATAAGATAGTAACAGATGGTGCAACAGTATTTTTTTATAAACTTTTTTATGAGCTAACCTGTTAAATCACCACGGTGCACCTGCCTCCTCTTTACAGTTTACAAGTATGGATGATACGCTCTTGTTTATAAGGTATTAAACTCGTATTAAGATCATTTATAATTCACTGTAGGCATGTTAGTGCCTTGCATTTAAGTCGTTCAGAGAGGATGTTGGGCAGAATGAGGATTTTTTAAAGAAGTATATTAGCAACTTTGAAGATGAATTAAGGAAGTATTTGTGTTTTGTTTCCTATGAATGAGGTATATATATAGCACTTTTACAGGCGCAAACTGACTCGACGCCGGTGTTGATTTGTTTATGCCGACACAATCATCACCACAGTGATTGATGTATTTCCTTTGCCGATATTATTTCAGTTGATTCATAGATTAATAGAACGCACTTATAAGGTTGCTGCATGGCTAGTCTTGTTATTAAAAAAAAGTTATGTCAGTACGCGTTTGTATTGCTCTAATTCTAATGTTGTTTCTATAATAAAACTGGCGAAAAATTGATTTGTAAAATTATTTATGTATGATTTATATTTACACCAGTTTACGGACTTGAAATTCCGAGTGAAAATCGTATTCTTAAATGTGTTCACATTTCCTGTTGTCGGCATTGCTTTGTTGATAAAGGGTTTCTGTTTCAACAACTAAGGCTGTGTCTCTGCCACTATTGATCGTGTAGCATCTGTTAACACCTAACACTTTCACGAAGTGGTTTAGTGTTAATGGGCGGTAAACACTTCTAGAATGTGAATTAGAGACTCCTGTCATCATTCTCTAATCATTTTTTGCATGTCTTTTAAATACGAATAAATCTTTCTTTCATATTGATTGCAAGCAAATTTTATTTTTCCGTTAAGCCTGTTGTCAAAAAAGAAAGGGAAAACCATGTTAAAAATTTCTAGAATGTAAATTAGAGGCTTCTGCCATCATTCTCTAATCTGTTTTTGCATGTCTTTTAAGTACGAATTAATCTTTCTTTCATATTGATTGCAAGCAAATTTTATTTTTCCATTAAGCCTGTTGTCAAAACAAGAAAAGAATAACCATGTTAAAAAAACATGTTCTTTGAAAAAAACACCGTAAAACCCTTGATGGGGATAGAGAAAACATTCAAAAAATCTATCAGTCCTGTCACTTAGCAGACACTAAAACTTACAAAAATAAATCGCCTAATTTTTCAACACTCTCCACGGTTGAAAACTGATGGTTTTCATGCACAAAATCAGTTTGTCGCCGAAGCCATTGTCATGGTGGTTGGTTATGGAGAGTAGATAAAGCATTTTCACCAAGGACTGCATGAATGTCACAGTGACCTGTATTGTTTCCGCATAGTGATAAGTACGTAACATTAAACACTCCTAAAATATGAACTGATTTCAATCTCGTGTAAAGCTGATACTGTCAAAGATCGGTTAGCAGTTACTCACTAGTTCTATAAGACTTTCATAAATTCTCTATCTAGCTGGTATCGACGAAGCACTATTGTTTAAATACAGAAAATCGTTAGGTGGTATTCTAAGAAGGCCATAAATGTACATGAATGTAAAGGAGATGAGCAATCCAATAACGATACATAGGTAGTTATAGTGATCTAAGGCATTAGGAAAACTAATTGAGGTCATATATTAAGTTTTACTTCCGTTAACTTCTAATAGAGTTCGGGAGAAAATGCTCATTTGTCTGGAAAAAGGAACATAAACCAGCGTGAAACAGATACAAAAGATGTGGAAGTCGACCCTAGGTTCAGTTTATAAGAATAATAAAAGGGTCAATGGTAAAATGTTGTGTACGTCATATAGTTCATGCCTGTGCAGTTTGTTCTTGTGCGAACTGTTAAAACACACATGTCACTCCCAGGCGCGTAGCTACCAGTACGCAGAATACGCAGCTGCGTACACATTGGTCCAGAAAATCGAGTAAAATTGGTGAAAAAAATATTGACTTATTTTATGCCAAAAACCTGCCAAAACGCTCCTGAGACGATATACAGAAAAAAAATTCAGGGGGAGCATGCCCCCGAACCCCCTAGGATTCTGTGTACACCTTCAAGCCCTGGCTACGCCACTGACTCCATTATTAATAAAGATAAAAGATATAAAAGAAGTAAGAAATATCTCATTTTGATTTCATTTATTGCAGTTTCGATCGATTATCTTTAAGCCTTGTTAGACGGTCGGCCACGTACTGACTCTTTGAATTGCCAACGGTTGCTACTGCTTCCCAAAAATAAATCGACAGGATCGTTTAAAAGACACCAGTCTATTTGATCTAAAAACATAATGAAATTGCTTCCTTATTTGCCACAGCAATAAAACACTTTACTTCGAGGAGAATGAGTTTCAGACATTTATTCCCAATTCTTCGTTGTTTGTCTGTTCTTGTACATAAACAAGATAGAAAATAACTTTATCTAAATCAGGGCGACAATACAGTTTAAATTAAGGAGACTTTATTTCCGTAAGATAAGTAGTTAATACCGATTTATTTCTGTATTATGCATACAAATGTTTTCTCTTAAAATGGAAAATATCCGCTTGGCTTGCTGAATGTTTTGAATGAAAATACTCTGTCTTTCAAATGTTCTCGTCAACTGAAAATTGATTTTATGAGATTAGTTGTCTTCATGTTGAAAACTCTTCTTTCCTTTCAGCTTGAAGAAGTAAAGACGGATAAATCAGGTAGCATACTGACTGGAATCATATCTCGTCCAGGTACGTACTTAATATCTACAACGAATTATTTACAAGTCCTCCAGAAAAATCCAAAAGATCAGCCCAAGAATGTTGGTCAGCCATTGTGTTCTTAGTGACAACTTTGGAATTTGCCTGTCTTTTATTCCAGTATGTTTTGTCAAAAACTTTGTATTAGTTTCAAAACGGACAGAACAAATTGCTTTAAAGCGACTGTCTCACAGAATTTTGCTGATTTTTTTTCTTTAAAATTTAAGACAATTTAATATACTATGGAAAAAACATAATATATTGCTTCTATACACCATGAAAATTGAAAAAAAAAGTTTGGACATAACCAGGATTCGAACCCACGACCTTTCGGTCAGTAAAATATAGCGCTACGATCTAGACCACTGAGCCACAGAACATACTTGTAAGCTTACGTCAAAATTTTATAACTAAACTATCTACCCTGTGACTAACAGGGTAATTTTTTTTACCGTTAAAAGTGTGTTAAACTTTATATTTTGATGTTTTTCAGTATCAAAAAATGAATCAGTAAATTAACCTAAATATGTTCTTCACAATTTCAGCAAACATTTCAAGATGTAAGAACATTTTCTTTTTTTCTTTTCATCGTCGGCCCACCTATGAGTCAGTTGCTTTAATACTTCCATATACCTTAACCTAGATACCAATTATGTAAGTGCATCACGGCATCTGTAATAACATCTGAGGGTTATTCTTTGTATTATTGTAATTTAATATTACAACTTTAGAATATTGAACAAATAACAAATCAGAAAAGGATATTGTGTTTTACCTAGCAATGCAAAAATTGAAAAGACATACATAAAAATATTGCGGAAAATATACAATTTAAGATCTATTTCGTGAAACTGAATAGCACATACGCACTGGAACAAACAAACAACTTTTGGATATATGTATAGACTACATATATTGACAAATGCACTTATTCAACGTTGTAAGTGCAACTTGAGCAATGATGACTTACTATCGCTACACATAATGGACAGTCACTTAAAAATATAGTACTTTCTCGACAAAGAATACTAAATTAAGTAAATCAAAATTAAGTCCATCAATTATATAATGCATATTCATGGCAGAAATGCATATTGCTACATTTAGGATGAGATATTTCTTATAACCACCATGGATGGAATCCTTTCATTAAAGCTAATATTTATACAATGAGATATTAAACGATGCACAAAACGGAATAAAAGCCTGCTTGCAACCATAACATGAACTGAAAGCTTGAACTAATATGGAAATAATGCAAGTATACAAATAATAAAAGACAAATTAAAGCTAGCGAGCCAGAAGTATTTGCCTGCATCTACCATTGTCTTGTCACCGAGTGTGAACGAATGGTGTGATTAATCACGGTAAATGACCATGCATCAAAGTAAATTTAGTTAAGACTCATTTATTTTACATCGATTGCGATAAAAGTTCTTACAACTTAAATTCATCACGCTCGATGACTGCTTCCTGGGTTCCATACCAGTACTCGCGCAGCGTGGAGGAATGTGAAGATCGTGAGAAAATCTCGCCTCTGACGGGATTCGAACCTGCGAGCTCCGGATCCGGAGCCCTGCTCAAAGTTAATGACTATGATAATGAATTTTGAACTCGAGGAAAAAAGTTACGACTGAACTTGTGCTGATGATGTTTTACTGACATAAACTTACGAATATATCGTAGTTATAAGGCGTATAAGATACTGCTTTTTTCTATATTAAAAGATAAAACAAATAAAAACATTAACAAATCGACAACACAGGAATTTTTTATCACCATTTACGCGGAATTTAATGGAAGCGTGTCAGTTATTCTCCATACCTCATTACTGCCTCGTTACAAGATGGAAATTTATGAGGATTGTATGCCTAATGTTTCTGCTGGTTTTTAAATTTTCAATAATAACTTCCGTACGTGTGTCATTAGAGAGTGATAATTGATGCAAGTCACGACCACATCACGCGCTAAATGTCAGATACAGAAACAAACTAAGAGAACTAATGCATAAAGCAAAAAGCATTTTTTCTTTAAAGTTATTTTTTTGCTTATGAAACGTCACTGCGGAATTCTTACATAAGGAAAATTTGAGGTAACTGTTATATACATTACATGGCTTTCCCCCCTTTTAAATTAATTGATACGTAATCGATAAGTACATTTTAAGGCAAAAATGGTGTTTAGCAGTTACAGGGAGAGGACATATTTGTGATTGTCATCAAAGGAAAGCATTAAGTCTTCTATCATTTTCAGTCGATTTTAAAATTTCACTTTTCTTGAAAATGAACATAAAGCAGCATGAAAAACGTGCACGATTTTAATCATCAAAGTAACAGTAATTTGTAACTCAGTGGCATCATAAATCCTGATTTAGTACTGCTTATCTGTTTCAAGCCTCAGTAGCGTCATAAGCCGTTTTCATAGTAATATATTTGTAAATTAATATGTTCGTATTAAATACGGAATTTTAAATGGACAGATATTTACTCGGAATTTGAATAGCTGAATTTAGATGATGCTACGTCCTCTCATCTTTTTTTTAGTTTTGGTTACACTTCTTTTCATCTGTCTCTGGAATCAGTTTCAAACATCGTGTGTCATTTACCAGTTTTCGGACAATTTAGTTACTCATTTCTTTCAATTTACTAGTACTCAACCTATTAATAAAATATGAGATTTAAAGCAAGAAAAATTGAAATTTGCTAACACAGTTCAGGAAGCGATTTCCAAATATAGCTTTAAGTGCAAGCGTTATACTGGTCTGCGCCAACAATCTTTGGAAAGACTTTTGATTCCTCAACTGATTTTACTCCAATTCAACGTCAGTTTCAGACAGCCTTTACCACGAAATATACAATCAAAAAACAGAAGATGATTTACGAATGCATGAGCAGTTTCTTCTTCTACAGAGATAGATGAAAATTGAAAATATGATTTACTGCACTTTATTTGACAATGCATGTATTTTAGATATTTCAACTGCTTAGCAGGCATTTATTGGAGTGTATTCAAAGCTGAGGATTAAACAAGATTGCATTTTGATTTTGAAAGCCATTTAGGTTGTATCAGGTAACCTGCAGATTAAATGCACTTTCCAATACCAGGAATGTGTTTTAACAGCGTATTTAAGGATTAAAAATGAGGGCAAATGAAAACACAAAATGTTAGAATTCATTAAGAGAATTTTATCTTCGTTCTTACTTCCGGCAAATATTTGATACTCGTAATATGTAAGAACTCAAGAAAATGGAAGCTATTATTTTGCTAAACGTATTCTGTTTCAGCTAAGAACTATAGATATTGTTAGTAATTTTTTAGTGAGTACTATATTCGTTCTACAAGAGATGTGAAAAAAAAAATCGACAAAATATAGGACGATCTTTGTGTCCATTTGGTATTCATTTTCAGTAGGGTGAATTGAATACAGGGATAAAAAGAAACAACCAACACTGAATTGAAAAAAAAGTATTTTTTTTTCTTTAAATCAAAAACTCAATTTAATAAAGGCGTGCATCAGTCTCTGGCGATTGTAACGTCTATTCTTAAAAATCTCATTCGCTGTCCAACTCATTATTATGAGCAAATTTTAACAATATGCGTTGTGACGTACAAATTTCTTGTTTGTCTTTTTTGCGCTTGATAGCACGTTTTAAGAAGACTATACTACTTCTTTACGCCTGTGATTACCATGTTTCATCATTTGATCATTTGAACGCTGCTGGCTCATTTGACTTAAAGCACGATTGAACCGAAGTATTTGCATATAAAGCTAGCTACACTGACAGAAAGTGGACACTCACATTGCCCCCAAGAGACCAATTCGTTTTATTTTTTGTTTAATTCCGATATTGGACAGAGCAAATGGCATCTTTCATTCTCAATATGATGGCAATTTTCTTAAGAGCAAGAGAAAGCAATCTTATTTATAGTTGCCTCCAGTCTCTATTAGGATATGTAAATGTTTTTCAAATGCTTTGCTACTCGAGTGTAAAGCATTTATTTTAATATACTTATGGTTTCATTTGTTGAATAAGTGTAAAAAGAAGAAATATTTTTCTTTTAAATCAGAAAGCTTTGTTCTCATATTTCAAACAAAAAGGAAAAATGAAACCATTTAGTGTGCAAATAAATTAGATTTACCAGAGAATGTTATTCAATGAAGCACCACAGAAGTTGAATTTAAGCGGGTTATGGCTGGAAAATTAATTGAGATAATATGTAAAGACTATCATATCCTGTCAGCTAAACTAAAATAAAATAGAAACAGCATCAATCATATTTATGAACTTGACAACTTGATTACAATTTCGGTAAATGTTTTTATTATTATTTTTATTATTATTATTATTATTATTATTAAACATTCAGTTATAGGAGAAAAAAAAAACACCTGTACACTGAGAAAACATGCCTTCAGTTATACTTTAGAAAGCCTATCAGTCCTTTAATGTTATAAATTGAAATATTTCTGCCGGAACAGGTTCCCTGCTTCCATGAAATGAACACGGTGTTTTTTCCTTAGCACCAATTTAATTTCTCCGTAATTCAAATCACGCTCTGTGATTTTCACGCTGTTCAGCTGTATTTAAACCTTGCAATGAAATAGCTTTCCCTAATTTGGGAAAATTGGAGCGAATGGCCCAACCAGCTATTAATTTCCCCAAGAATACTAGTGATATTGAGCAATCCATTTAATACTGAAATTGCTTGTCTAATAATGGAATCAAATGCACAGCATGACAGAGACATGCATAGGTTTTTTTGTGAGACGTCTACTTTTCTTAGGAAGTAAATTGAATATCATGTCCTATCTTCTGCAGGTTATTTGAAAGCACGTGTTCATAGATATTTTCAATATTATGCAACCAGTCTTACAGAACAAACAGTTTTCATTCTTTCAAACGAAATCACATTCAGTGAAAGAGCTATTTGTGATCAGCATTAGCCATTTGAAAGAACTATATGTTTACTCTCAGAATGCAAATCGAATATGTAGATGATAATTTTCTAAGATAACCAAAGAAAAGCTTTTTTTATAAAATGCTGGTTGAACATGGCTGTGTTAATATGTTTTTAAAAACAGAAAATGCTGTATAGTTTCTGAAACAGTTTGCAAAACATTGTTTCTTTTTCTTATTGATAATTATCAAATTAAAAAGGAACCATTCTTCATTTACCCAGTGCAGGGGCGTAAAAAGCCATTTCAGGTTGTTTATTTTAATGTGGTTTTGATAATGTCTTGTAAATGCATCGATTTAGACAAATATTTAAACGAATTCTCAACGATATTCAAGTAACAAACAATATCAGTCTGTCATCATAATATGTTGAGCAAGTTTCAATGTTTTAATTTTAGGGTCGAGACTACAGTGAATCATTAGGTACAGACTAAAAAAATATTTTGATGGGCATAATGACTGAAACATTAAGAAGAAGAAAACAAATAATACTCACCATGTTTGATTTAGCATGGTACATTGTTCGATATGTACAGCTTTTAAACAGAGACTACCAAGAATATATTTATTTAAAAAAATGGACAAGTATAAACTACGATCTGAAGCTCCATTAACTTCAAAAGAACATTTTCATTCGCTTTTCTTGGAAATATACAATTCAAATGCCATTGTTGTATTCCTGACTAACTTTTCTTAGTGAGCATCTGCAATTTCATCATAGCTAAATAGGTTTCTATGATGAAAGCAAGCGTGTAAATCTACAGTGCCTGGATGCAGACAGTTTTGTTACAAATCGCCGGTGAAGCTCATTGAACAAACAATTACGGGAAACAAGTCATTTAGGTTGATATAGCTCGGAAATAGATCTAAATTCTAAGAAGAGGCTAAATAAAAGATGCACATGTAAAGATTAGGGTATCAAAATATTGTGTGTGATTGATTCCTAGGCGTCATTTATCAAAACAAAGAACTGCTCATTGTATTAGAAAATATCAATGAACTTTTGTGTTTAGCTTCTTTCTCTGAAATTCTTTCTTTTTTATCTTTTTCCCCTTTTATTATTTTTTTATAATTTATTTGAAATATATTTTTTTATTCTTTCGCTGACCATTTGCATTTCATGCATTCTGACAGTCGTGTGAAATGCGTATTAGTTTTGTAATTTCTCTTAATAGTTTTCTGTTTGCACTGAGGCGTTTATATTTGTTCACTTTTATTTTCCTATTATCGATTCTGGATTTCTCAGAGTACGCCGTAACACATTGTTCAACCGGTTTCGCGAACAGGCGTTGATCCGCGAACGACGGCAGGCTGTGCACATACCGATATTTTGGTGCAGGCGAGTATTTGCCTGATTTTTATGTGTTCAGAAAGATCTTGGCTTGAAGAATGTTTTAGGTAATTCTCTGTTTTAAAACGGCCCTTCCGCCGAAATCATGGTTTTAACAGTGCTTTATTCAGCGTGAATGCGCTCGAAAAGAGTGCAAATTTTCGACTGAATAATCAGTTTGGGCGAGTTCACGCTGAATAAAGATTTTTTAAACCATGATTTCGACGGAAGACCCTTTTAAAATAGGGAATCACATAGAACGAGTGTTCACACCAAGATTGTGCGGGAACATATAAAATTCAGGCAAATACTTAACTGCACCAAAATATCGACATGTACACAGCCTGCTGTCGCCCGTTCGCAAACCCGGTTGAACATTGTGCGTAAGGTTGCAAACAAAATAAGAGCACCGCGGAGCGGTGTCAATGCTCGTCTGTTTTATTTACCGGGGAATGTTTTAACACTATTAAGAAAATACTAAGAAACTATAAATTATTTAGGTAAAACCTCCTGCTGAATGAAATCATTTTTGTGGAGGAGGGAGTGAGATCTACGTATTGGGGGATGTGGGCAGCAGGTAACTACCTATCCAAAAAACTAATGAAATAAGATAAAAACATTTTAAGGGTATGGGGTGGGTTGGTCTGTTGGAGGAGGGTGTCAGATACCTACCCAGTCAAAAATAGCATAAAGATAAAAAAGTTTTTAAAAAGGGGGAGGGAGGGTTCTAGGCAGGGACCTACGCATTGTGTTGTGGGCGGGGATCCCGTGCAATGGTTGGGAAGTATCTTTCTATCCAATAAATAGTTAAGTTCTAGGTTTGTGCTTTCCCATAAGATGTTTTGTTTTCTATATATGTCTACGCAAAACCAAATTACCCGTTGGATGGGGGATATTTTTCCCAAGGGACATAATATAAGCAATGCTGGTAGAGGTTTACTTGTTGCCTCACTTTAAATTACAATCTGTGTCAAGCTGATTTAGAAAAGAAGATTTTTAAAGGGTTTCCATCATAAGGATATCTGTTACCATCTCCGCACAACCTAAAAACCTTTAAAGGTCATGTGACACGACTATAGCAACTTTGTCTATTCAAAATAATCATAATGTACTGATTAAAATGGTTTAAGTGCGAAATTACGAAAATATTGCTTTTGATAAGAAAAAAAACGTGTTTTTGATGATCGGCTGTTTCCGTTTCGACATCGGTAGTTTCCGCCGCAATTTTTGGCTGTGACGTAGATTTATCCCTACTGAACCAGGCAGTAGTGCAGAATTACACTGCTCATAACACGTCCATTTTTAAATGAAAAAATAACACTAAACCACAAGTGCAAGAAACATGATAAAGGCACACTTATAAAAATAACTTGCTATAAATTGTAAGTTAAATAAAATAATGTGATTACTTCTCGATTTTTATAAGTAAATTCAAATTTTGTGCCGGGAGAACGGGTTGTATTTTTACCTTAATAAATATTCCAATTTCTTCCATGTTGTGGTTCTATATTAAACTATCTCCTCCACGTTTTTACATGCTGCGTATACCTCCACACTTGATGTTAAAGTCAAAAACAAATTATTTTTCATTTAAGTGTAGTAAAATTGAAGTGAATTTAGGTGATCTAATGTGTTAACATTTGTTTCACTGGAATGGAAATTCACACTACAATGTATTTTCACGTTGGAATATTGTTTGAAAAATAAAAATATGGCATGTCCATCAAGCAGAAATTTGTGTCTGCTTATAAATTAATATCCAATGAAATGTCAAAGATCCATAAATCACGCCTTATACTGTGGGATTTATGCAAATTAACCTGCCCAAAAGGGACCCTTGTATATTCTGCAAAGCTGTCAAAACAAAGTAATTAACTTTTTTATGACCCAATCAATGATAAAGTTGAGACAAATAGCAAAATTTTATTGCAAGTGATCTTACAAATTGATTGTATTACTTTTGATCAGTCACACTTGTGAAAACATTATGTAGGCCTAATAGCTTGTTCCAATTAACATGTCTGGATGATTTTTAGTTAAGAAGCTTCCATGCAGATACATATTTTAATAAGATAATTTAATGTAATGGATCTATTTATGATGAAAATAAAAATCATTCGACTTCTAAATGTGAACAAATTATTAAAAAAAAAAAAAAAAAAAAAAAACAATGTGCTTGTGTTTTGTTTTTGACATAGCTTTTAGGGCTTCTTCATATTATTTGTTCTTTGATCATAATTGCTTTGTTTTCAAAAAAAAATGTAGAATGAAAAAGCCAAAAAAAGATAGGCATTTATAATGAAAAAAATCATAGATCACTTACACGTAACTCAGGCAAAATATACTCAGACAAATAAGCAACATGTCACTGTAAGGAGAATGTTTTTATGGAAAAAAATCTCTCGATTGGAGTTAGTTAATCAAGTCTTCCAACAACCTGCATCGGATAAAAATAAGCATGTTCAAAATCTTTTTGGATCAGTTACTTGAAAAATATCTCTTAGTCTAGATATTTTCACTGATGTATCTTTTAATTCTATAACCCTGATTAAACTAGCCTCTATATAATATTGCTCATTGGCTTCGTAATTCCATCAAAATTACAAATTATTTATTTAAAAAATCTTCAATGTATATTCATGATGTTAGCTTATCTTGTTCAATTTTGGTTTTTTACTATATTCAGTCTACATTTTCACTTTCCATCATAATTTTAAAGTTTTTGTTAACAATCCAGGCAGCTGTGTAAAGTGGCAAGAGATAAATGTGCGTCACTTCCGGTTTCGCTCGTGACAGGTGCGCGCGACCAAGTGCGTAAAATATGGATTTTAATTTGCTATAAAAACATCTTTAAGATGAAAATTAGCCGCGGAACTTTGTAAAACAGTCATAGTTAGATATATATTTTTCGCTCATATGAAAATTTCGAGGTCAAAAATGCGTGTCACATGACCTTTAACTATCAAAGTGATTGCTTGTATATAAGATTATTTATTTTGTCTAGTAATCCGTTTGTGCCATGGTCAGGACAAAGGCTTCTCTGCCATTTAAACAAAGAGCACTTATTTTCTTAAAAAAGACAGGAGTTTCTCAGTGATAGATGGTTTCAGTCAAACGTTACACAATAACTATCATTAGATGGTGATGAATCTATTCGGTACTCACCAGGGACACTGGACATATGATGTATATTATGTATCTCTTAATTAATTTATTAAGTATTTCGCAAGCATACGGTTTAAAAGATTTGCTACGTGATTTCAGAATTTCAAATGTGATGATCATTTGTGCAAAGTAATTAAAAAAACTTTTCGTAAGCCAAGTTAGTAAGTTATAGAGCAGACGTGAAATGTGGATATTTGACCTTTAACTGTGACCTCGACCTTGTGCGTAGCAACCCAATTATTGCGTTCTGCACATCGTCTCATAATGGTGATCACTTGTGCTAAGTTTTTTCAAAGAATTTTCAGCGGTTCAAAAGTTATAGAGCGGACACGAAATGTAGACTTTTAACACTGACCTTTAAGTGTGACCTTGACCTTGGGGGTAGCAAGCCAATTATTGTGCTCTGCATATCGTCTCATAATGATCACTTGTGCCAAGTTATTTTAAAACAATTCAGCGGTTTAAAAGTTATGAAGCGGACACGACGGACGGACAGACAGACGGACGGACGGACGGACTGACAGACGGAGGCCATTCCAATGATCCCCTCCCGCTTTGCAGAAAGGGATTAATAATGCGGTTGCCTTCATTTTTTTCCCATTACTATACAAAAGCATTACCTGTTGTTTGGATAAGCAAGTGTAATCCACTTTTACTTAGTATTAATCTCAAGTACTGTAACTTTTGCCTCGATGGGGTTTGTTCAGGTTTTTTTCCTTCATCATATCTCTGAGGGGGATAAGAAAAAGCCGCCAACACGTTTCGGCACAAACTGAGACAAGTCACAAGAACGGAAATAAGATTTGAAAAGTTACGGACCAAAAGCCAGCAACCAGTAGCTAGTTATACCAGAGAACAGTAAGCCACTAAAAACAGCTACTGTTAACAAACTATACAATACCAAACTCCTGATGATGTCCTAGACCTGGATATAATTACTTTACCTACGTGTCCGAATTGATAGCGAACACATTAATGTACATCATTTTATTTGCAAAAATATACAGAGGCGTCCTGTCCCAGGTTTCTCAGACCACAATACAAGTAGCTGGTGAGGTCAATGAAGCTGTCTATACAGGCCTATTTGTATTTTCTTTGTGTATACTCTGACTTTCTTTAAAAGATATTTCTTTTCATCCTTTTATCGCAAATTTGCCATCTAACCCTGGCAAATTCAGTACTGAAGATCAGTTTCGTAATAGTTAATCTGAAACTAACATCTTCTTGATGTTCTTATGTTTGATATTTAAGAAGTCCTTGTTAAACTGTAATCTACTATATGTACAGTATATGTTGAATACCTAAACAAAATCCGCCGTATTACATTCGAAGCCGTTATGAGTACGACCTGATTATTAATCAAAGCGCTAAAGACTGACACATTTACGGATATACTTTTAGGTTTTACTTTTAAATATATTATGGATGATATTAAAACTGAATTACCTATTAATGGGGTTTAAATTACGGAAGTTTGGATAAACGTAATCGCGGGGATAATTTTGGCATTTTTATGTCGCATTTAGTTCTTTCCATCCGCTGTTTTACTAAGCATGATTTTACCACGATGTAACGGACAACGATATTGGTCAAACATATTCCCAGTTCATCAGGAAAGTAATCTATGGTGTTCAAAGTTGCATCTCAAAACTACAAAATAGTAATGTTAAAATTATTTTCATTTAAAAATAATTCCAAACAAGTCTAAATTAGTTTAAAATCAGTTTGCAGTAACGAGTACGAAAAGTTATCATGAATGAAATTAAATAAAAACAATTTCTTCCGAATATGATTTTTTTCTTTATATGTATGACGTCATAATTATAAATATGTAGTTACGACGTCACGTCTTACACGACAGACAGTTAAAATATACTGAAATAACACAATGCGACCTCGCATATTACTTGATTATTAATATATATATATTTTGAAATTACATAATACAACGTCGCAAGTTACACGATAGGCAATTAAGATATATAAAAAATACGCAATACGACACTGCACGATGAACAACGGATAGGCAAAATACAGGGCTGAGCGACTTTATCGAACACGAATTGGCAAGTTAGGCGTATATTAAGACAAAATTACTACGGTATTGCATTAAATTATTCATATGTATATAAGCAGTGAACATATAGATTGTAATTTATCAGCCAGTTGTTCTCTTTACACTCAGTAAAACCTTTGCTGTGTACTAATACAATATAATTATACAATAACAAAAATTGCTCATCCTTCTGCATTAAATTTTTGTTTCAAATCAATAAAATCATTTTCAGTAAATTGTTCAAATGTTTCAATATGTGCATAGGAATCGCATTGGCTGAATTATTGCCAGTGTTTATAAAGCTCTTGTGTCTGCATTTATTGCTGTACAACATTTGTTTTTCATTAAGCCATTCAAGCAGCTGAAGTTATAAATTTCATTGCTATAATGAGAGAGAAATTGGTAAAAAAATGATTGCTTTAGGAGATAAGTATTAAAAATAAGTTTTTATGACTATATCACAGGCAACTAATTTGCATTAAAATGTTTAATGCTGATTGCATACTTCATGGAAGTAAATCAATAGGAGATTAATTACCTAGCAAATTTTTACCTAATTGTTTTGCCCTACCTCATTTTACAAAAAAAAAATTAACTCAACAGGCGTACAAATATTAAAAGAGGTTGTGAATTATATATTACGAGAGGAAATCAATTCAATTATTTTATTGTAGAATTCCTGAAGAATTTAAGGTAGTTCAAAATATGTTTACAGTAAATTATACTGAGACAATCATTTGTTGTTCTTAGCCAATCACAACGTAGCATTTCCTTAAATATTTTGTCAGTCGAATTAGTTTTGGCTTGTGGCTAAATAAAAGTACGTTTTGAATTATAATGGTATAAATTGTGAAATTGCAGATATTTTTAGCACAAATTATTACAGTTGTATTTGTTTTACAGTAATTTGTGGATTCTATTTACAGAAACATTATCGTTAATGACTGAAACGATATCTATAAAGACAAAAACATAGGTAATATATGTTGTTTTAAACCATGTATGCGTACAGGAAACGAGCGTTATGTAAAGTGTTAGATCATTAAGACTTTGACGTTTAAGAGTAATAAAAGAGGAAACATTTAAGACCGTTTTATCATGTGAACAAAATGAACAAACCGCCAAGACAATAGACTCTTACAGTTAACATCATAGTAAAATGTAATAATATTGAAAAATCTTGTTTCAAACAAAACTTGTCAAAAGAACATTATTATTTCCACCCCATTGTACACCTAGAGAAAACATTTAAAAGTAATCTGTTTATTACAAAATATCTGCATGATACCTTTTACCGATCCTTTCAATAAAGTCATCAATTTCTACTACTGACGTCTTGTTGCAATTCACAGAGAACAGTATCTTATTCCGTCTCTATCCTGTTAACTTTTGTCCCTGTATTGATGTCTACTAATTAAGTCCTCTGGCTCTTATATTAATCAATAAAACCACAATTTACATAAAACAAGAAGTTGTATAAATGCTAGCGTAACAACACGTTGTTGTTAGGGGGCATTTCAACGCGTCTTGAATAGCGATTAGTTTTTTGTTAAATATGCTGACATTGGTTCGGATTTTCTCGAAGCATGAATGTATTTGACAGACTTTCATGCCACCTAAAAGTTGATTTAATGAATTGTTAACCTACGACTTACTTTTTGTGAAATATTTCAATACATGTATTATTTAGATACTAAAGATTTCATAAAGCGGGATTTTTGTTTTTGTTTTGTTTGTTTGGTTTAATTTTTGTTTATTTTGTTGTTGTTGTTGTTTTTTAAATCGATTTTCAAATATTTTCTTAATTTATTATATAAACAAACTGTTGTACTTACAAAATTTTAAAATATTTGGTAACTGTCTTTTTTTCAAATTAAAGAATACTTACTCTACGATAAATGTTAATTATTATGAAAGATTAAATTTGATTTCAAAATCAAGCTTCGCTGGCAAAGAAAGTATATGCAATAATTACAAACTGCTACGAGCATTGAAATTTATAACAGACATTAGAAAGGTGTCTTAATTATGTGTTTGATAACTTCATATATTCTATATCCACGTCGTCTCCTGACTACCCACGTGGTCTGGCTTATTTTCATAAAGTTCAGATAAGTGAAATGGTGAATGTTCGTTAGAGGCATATGTAAACCCTATTATATTAGAATAATTATTCATCTATGTAAGTAAAATTGGACTTTTAAAAATAGAAATAAATAAATAAAAATAATAAAAAAACATGCAATCTGCGGACTTCCATTTTACAGTAAATTCACCTGATTCGACAAAATAGCAGTTTATTACGTTAAGTTTTAAATTTGGGAACTGATGCAATGTAAATAGTTCAACGTTCGAAATTTAAAAGCCGATTTCGCTTCTGTAAGTTTGGTATTTAATCGAATGCAAGTAATTACAGGCGGCATAGATAAGGCATATTCTTATGTTTATCTGAAACTGACTGTAATGGTCTTACCGTAAAACACCATGTAGTATTTTATCTGTTTAGTGAAGTAAATACATTTCAGCAGTATCTAATGTCAGAATTTGTCAGATATTTCGGGGATGGTTTCAGATTTGATCAGAAAAAACAACAAATTTGTTACCTATAGCTAAACAGAATCTTCATGAGTGTGTTGTTTTTATCAAAGACTCCTTAAACGTCGTCTGGCGCGCGCGCGCGTGTGTGAGCAGAATGCAAAATATCAAATTGTCTTGCTGTCGTCAGAAGTTTAATTGCCTCATTTTATATTATAATCATAGATTTTACTAATGCTGCAAGATGAAGCACGTTTTGTTCTTTTAAAATGTCACCGCGTGAACTGATCATGTAGTCACTCGTCTGGTTTGTACATTTGATTCTTCAAGGTCATTTCAAGGTCGAAGCAATGATAGTAAATCTTCTGCATCAGCATGCTCCCTTGATGAGGTCAAGAGAGCAGTGATGTCGAAGTCAAGGATATTTAATTGATCGGACACCTTGCTGTTTACTGTGATTTGCAGCAGTAACTACATAGTGTGATAACAAAACTCTAGCTATTGATCTACGGAGAGATAAATTATATTGCAATTACCTTAAGTGGAATTGTATTTAACTGTTCATTAAGAACACAGACCTCCGTGACAAAGACAATAATACAATGTTAGCAGGATACACTCTTACATTGATCGTTCACTGTTACTGTGTTCTTTATTTTATTGAATCTACCTTGTGACAAAACATTAAAGCGACTGACTCACAGAATTTTGCTGATTTTTTTTTCTTTTTTTAAATTTAAGAGAATTTAATATATTAGATTATTATAATAGAATTGTTACTTTTTATTGAACATGCAGTGTAAAGGTGACTCATCTGATTGTTCAGATCTGTTGTTTTTACAAGAACATGACAGAATATTGGAATATTACTTGAATCAAACTAGCCTTGCATTTGTGAACTCAAATTATTATACATTATCATTTGTTAGAATTAACTTTGACAGTTATCGTGTTTGGGTATGGTGTGAAATTGGACAGGAATCTTACACATTTCTCTTAATATAAAACTTGTTTTAAAGTTCTGTTCTTCAGCAATTTCAATTATGTGAAGTTCTGCAAAATTGTTTAGTTTAGACCTTTTATGTTATTAACTATTCCTATCTCTTACTAGGAGAGTGTCTATATTTTGGTGATTGTTGACTATCAGCTTAAGGACCTAGTACAAATATATAAAAATTCAAGTCAAGACGGATTTATTTATATAAAAAAATATTCTTTGAATTGCTATGTTTTACATTTTGTCGAATAACATGAAAACGTCAATATTCCATCACCGCCTTGTAGCTGAGCTTGACTCAAACACAAATTGCAAGAAATGAAATGAAAAGTATGTTCAGGAAGCGTTTTTCTACTTCCAAAGGTAATGCTTTAATGCGTAGTGTTTCCATTTCTATAACATATACATTCCTAATTCTACCTTCTCCTATTCTACATTTCCGAGCTTTCCTCCAGTGACCATACGTAATCTTTTTCTTGTAATATCTTTATTTCTTAAAATGTATCAAGGGTCCTAAGGGTCAAACAGACAGACATTGGTGGCTAACCAATCGAGTGAATGTCTCTTCGAGTGCTTGCTCCATAAATCATGATGGTACAAAAACCAATTGACAAAGGATGAAATTATGTTTCATCACTTTATGTCGCAAACTTCCACCAAACCGTCCCTAGTGTACGACATATTCTATATCTAAGTGAATAGATTTTGTTTCAGTCAAAATAATGAAATGATGATATATTCGCCGTCATCATTTTTTTTCATGTTAACGTCTGAAGAAGACGATGATCGTTGCACTTTAGTTGATTGTTGCACTTACATGTTTAATGAAATGTGTCAGATAATCTGGACAATTTTCAAGACGTTAATTTCCGTGATAATAGCTGAACCGATGAGCACAAGGGGTAAAACAATGAAATATTGGATGCAGCTTGCAAAAACATACAGCATAATAAAAAAATGGTCTTCGTACAGGATAGAGACTATGGAAGGAAATCGTCAGCATTAAGAAACCAAAAGGAGTGAGCGTAGCGACTGTCTATAAAATTTTTAAATATCTTTGCTTTTGAGTTGCTAGAGAAATAGGCAAAACTCTGAATATTCTCTTTTTTGTTACTTTTCTTTATATGACTTGGTTTGTTGATATTGTTTAGAGAAAAAAAAATGCGTCACATTTAAAATGATTGGGTGAATGTTGAACTATTTTCGATATTCACAAACGCCACACAATGATTTTGCAAGCAGGGAACCTGTGATGAAACCAGGAACAATTGAATACAGCTCATTTCTTTTTTAAGATCGTTTCTCGTGTATTCTTGTGTAAATAACTGTTATGAAAATAATTCACCAAAGGTTATTTATTTACCGTTCTCAGTCAGATTATCAAAAGCGATGACAGATGTTCTTATAAACCTGTCAAAAATATACTTGTTTACGTGAAATGGTGTACGTAATGGACAGTTTTAGATTGGAAAGCACGGAAGCAAAGGAGAATCGTAATAACTATCAGCTGTCACGGACGATGTACATAACAACAATTAACAAGATTGCCCAAGGATTTGTACGTGATTTATGTGAATAGTTTTCCCTTCTTTCCCAATTATTTTTTCTACAGATAACGTTTGATGTATAGCGAGCATTCCTGTCATTTAAGTTGATCGAGTTATACAGAGAACCAGGGATAAATCTAATCAATAAAAAGTCCTGTCATTTCACAGAAAAAATAGAGTAGTGTTTAGACAACAAAACAGTGGCATAAGCCTTGGAAAAAAGCGACAACAGAACTGCAGAGGTATAAAACATTTGGATTGTTTGTTTTTATTATCAAGAATCGGCTGTTTCTAACATTTTCTACTCGGTTATAACACAAACATATAAGGCGTTAAACCAATATCACGATAAATTTGAAAGAGGAAAACAAAGGTGACAAGGAAGATGCTCATTTCCTTCTGAAATTATTATTTAAAAAAAGAGCGAAGAGTGCACATAAAGTTTATGGTTTATATTGTATGTAAAAAACTTTTCGTGTTCATATACAAGTATCATCTTGTAGAGACAAAACTTGTAAGCCTATAACAGTCAAGAATGAATCCTTGGTAGCCCCTTTACAGCCAGGATCCTTTACATTTTGAAACCTATTTTACGTTTAATTTTTATTAATTGATATCACTTTGAACGAAGAGTTACATCGTTTTAAAATATAATGGTTTTTCTGGTAGTTAGACTACACATAAAGGGTTTGGATTGTGAATTATAGTCAAAATACCAGTAGAACATAAAATATTTCAAATATTGATTTGAAAGCCTGAGGCTGTAGATAGAGAGTTTTAAAAGTTCGTCAGATACAGGCAGTATGATTGGCAGGTACGTTAGATGTGTTAAAATATCACTTTACTGGCAGCAAGCAATCACGTTAACATTGATACTGTGAACCAGTTGTGTCTACTCCAGTGTTATTATGATTTTGTTATAGTGATTTGATTGGTAATGTTGTAGATACTTTGTCTGAATTGCAGGACAAAATCGGGTATAAGACATTCGCAAGAGCACCGAAAGTCACTCATGTTGTTTGGAAGTCCGATAACCACGTGTTGCTGTGTCAGTGCTGCACTTTAATCACTTTATTTACTTATTTATTTATTTATTTATTTTTCATATAAAATTATAAATGAAATGTTGCTGTCACATTCATATTAACTCAGCCCAAATAACTTCCACTTGTTCTAAATATCATAATTTTATATGAATATTTAATATTCGAAACAACATGTACCTAACAAACCTAGAAAGCTAGAACACTTTAACAAAAAAAAAACAACAACAAAACGATAACGACATAGCGACATGTGTTAGCAGAAGCTGATTGTCGAGATAGACGGGGTTAATGTAATGCATTTTCAATTTCGATTTGTTGTTAAGAGTACAAACAAATGCAGATTCAAATAAGGAAATGCAGCATGGGTAGATGTGTTCGGATTGTTAACTGGCGTTTGCAGATATGTTTCTGTTTCTTTTTTGTTTAGATTAACGTAACGGATGGTGAAAATTAAAATTTTGAGAATTAGACACATATAAATTTCAGAAATTAGATGGGGACTCGCGGCTTAGAGAATCTACCTATTTGCATAAGAAAGCCATGCCTGTAGCGAGAGAAGGAAATGATCTTATTTATCTGTAAACTGACTAATCTTCTACCTTTTGTAATGTTTTCGATACCGAAATGTTCAAAAAGGCGTGTAAATTAGAACAAAGAACCGCCGCAACATGTTCAACACGGAAAATGTTTACACGGAAAAGTTTCCTAAAAATTCAGTTGTATTATACCTCAACAACAGGCTTTGCCATATTTATCACTGTAGAAGAGTATCACGGACGTAAAAAAAACATGTACTAGATAATGCATTTAATTTTTTCGTGTTTCACAGACTAATCGCTGTGCCACCTTGGTGACTTTTCAAAAAATTTGTGCCACTCTCTTGGAAGACATATGTCATAGGGCAGTCTGAATGACAGCAATATGCCTCGGTGCATTAGCAAATGTTGAAAACGTTATCGATGGTGAAAAGGAAATGTGAAGGGGAACATTTGTTTATGTATGTATGAAAAATGTTCCACACTGGGCTCACCATTAATTAAACTGATAGTACAATCCATGACAGGAAAAGGTCTGTGTATGGGAGAGTGAATTCGCCAGATTGGCACGACCAAAGTTTCATGAAATTGCTTCCATGTGTTTAAAAGTTATGGAGCAGACACGAAATGCATGGCATAAACCAATGAACACCTCTGGAGACCGTGACCTTCAGCTGGCACGGTTGAAACATAGGTTCTCCTCCCTTCCTCCTAACTTAAGATGTATCATGTTCTAAATCATGATTAGGTTCATTTTCAAAAAATCAGGGGAAAAAACACTTATATTAATTTTACAGGCATAGGTACCATCACTTGTTTGGCTTGCTGCTCAATGTCGCTCAAAACTTTGATCTCCACTTGTGACCTAGAGCTTGAGCCGGCCAGGTTGGAACATAGCTTTTGCACATTGTCTTGATTAAGTGAATATTTGATCAAAGTTTCATGAAATTCCTTCCAGGGGTTTAGAAATTAAGCAGCGGACACGAAATCCACATGCACACACACACACGGACAGACGGACGCACTATAACTATTCCTATAAGCCCCTACCGCTATGCGGCGGGGGATAAAAAAGATCAAGTTATTCATGTGAAGCTGATGCATTCCTACAATCCATTGGCATGAACACTACCTTCAAGAAGTTAGTTCGAGTGTAATACACAGTTGAGAGTATGTTCTGTAATTTGAATTTTCTCCACAACTGTCCTGAAGGATACATGGCCTGCAACATTTTAAAAGAAAATAGCTGCTTTTTTAGCACATTTCCCATGAGTTTAATTGGAGTGACGCGAGGAAAGGCGACAAAACGTTCACGGAGTGGTCCATTTAATCGTCCATACATCAAATGATTTTGGATGAATCCGTTCCCTTTGTTCTCCCACCGAATCCTCCGATTATACAGGTTTTCATACATGACGGGCGGATAGCGTTGCAGGGGCTGATTTGAATTCACGAAAACACTTCAAAACTATCAATGTCAGCTTCGTTACATCAGAGTGCATCCTATAATCGTTTCATTAAATTTAGCAAAATATGTTTATAGTAAATTTAGCAAAATCAATTTGTAGCATTTCTATTTATAGCCTTAGGTGTTTTCCAGTTCTTTTTGGGCTGTTTTCTCTATTTTCGTTCATATCAGTGCTTATTTAAAAAAAAAAGAAATATCAACTTTAGATGCTCATATATGAGTGCTTCGGCGACGTAAAACAGAATAGCTTGATATCGTGCTGTTTCTCCGACAAATCGGCGAACCTGCTCTTTTAATAGTAAATATATATTTTTAAATGTTTCTGTTAAGCAAGGGCACTTTATTCCATTTTATCATGAAAACAACAATCATGAGGAAATATGATTTGATTCTTTGTAAAAATATTAATGAAATTCCGTGATAAGCATTTTGTCTATTTGTACAAACCTGTTTATATTACAAAGGCAATTACTTTTTCCGCACCTTATTTTGTATCGAAAATACTATCTTCTGTCTTTTATCGAAATGGCTTTTGTCTGGCATTACCTCACTTCTTATTCTGCATCCTGTTTATAGAATAAATTTTAAAACTTGATTAGCTTAACTCTATAAACGTAAATACAATGTAAATAAGTGTTTCTCATAAAAATTCTGTTCTCGTTCACAGAGTATTTTTGTAGTAGCCAAGCTCTGTTTATCGATTGGTCAAAATATATCCCAGCCTAATTCAATTTGAAGAAAAATGTCATAGACACAACAATAATGATAAACAGAAGCAGTCTGTCTCGAAACAAAAGTAGAAAAATAAGATGGAACTGAATATAGACATCAGCTTGTTATACGAACAAAATGGCTCAGATCTTTTCTTCATTTTCTTTCGTCTTCGTTTATCGTGTAAATGGTGTGATATTGGTGTGAACTTTACATCCATCACTTGCTCTTATAAGATTTCTGTGTAGATATCGTAGAATAAAACAAAACAACCCCACCCCACAAAAAAAAAACAAAAAAACAAAACAAAACAAAAAAACACGAGATAATTTAATGCATTGTATCGCAACAACATTTTACTTAATTAACACACTTTAATTCAAATTATTTGCTATAAAAAAGATTTTTCGCATCGTTTTTGTTCCAACAAAAGATGATTACTGTAAATGACCATTACTCATTAAAATTAACATAAATAATAAATAAAGTTCTAGAAATAATAGCAATCCTGCAAGATATTGCAGCCGATATCAATACTCATTCATGAGATTAAATACAAACAAGACTGTTTTGTTGGGAAAAAAACTTGAGGGTGATACTGCAATGGATGTTTCAAATCAGCCTATAGTGCCTTAGTGTGATAGGAATTATCTGATGCATTCCAAGAAAGTACGTTCCATTAACATGTTACGTAGTTTCATTTTAATTTTTTTTCAGAAAAACATGTGGATATGTACATGTATGTTTTTCATTTAAAAGAAAAATGTTTTAAAAAATTTACATTCAGAGTTTTGGTCATTCTAGAAATATGTAAAAAAATAGACTATCAGCGTAATTTCCGTGTACTCATATACAATAATTTTAATTTATAAATTATCTTGACGAGGTTATCTTAAAACTAAAACATTGAAACTCCGCAGAGATTAAGTAAAATTGAGGTTTTTGGCCCATTTCTCCTTTCATTTGATTTTGAAAATATAATTCCTTCTCATTTTTTCCCAATCATTTTCAAAGAGTCAAAGAAAAGGACATTTATGAAAAAGAAAATAAAAACAAATTGAATAATATTATTTGTAACAAATAAACCATCGTAAAAAGCAGTACATTTGACTTAAATATACCCAGTTGTTTTCGCAATTATTTACCTGCCAGTTCCTTCAGGCTTTCTGAAGTACATGAAAACAGAGTACGATTTCTTTCTTAGCACCAGTTGGATGGTATTGCGTGTTCTATGTCTTAACAAGTCATGCCGTTATCTTAAGCTTAACGCAGTGTAATTTTCAATGAATTATTCATTGCTCTGTCATATCTGCATCTAGATGATAGTGTTACAAATTATTATCTGATTTCCCCATAGAAGTGCACCTATTTACTTGAATCACAATAAAACGTTTTTGAACTCTATAGTTTTGGAAAACGTAATAAGCCTTGTAGGAGAAGCAGGAAATAACGCACATAATGATTTTTTCGCGTGTCAAGCGACTTCATAATTATGACCGGGTTTGCATTTTGCATTAAATTTTACATATGTATAACTGTTATTCATTATGCATGATTTTTTACAGCCAAGCAATACATCACAAACAACAATACGAAGATTGCTCAGTAATTCGTAGACTGCTTTCACATCTTCAAATGTTAATTAAGTAGCCTTCTATACTTCCTTTCGAATCTAAAAAAAATCATAGACAGGCAAAAAATACAACCCCAAACAGTAACGTAATCAAAACGTTATTTCCACACACCGTTAATCACGTCATGACGTCGGTGATATATGCGACGTTCAACTGACGCACAACGGAGCAATACGTGATATAACATTTATAAACCGAGAGATTGAATCGAAATATTCTAAGTAAACTTAATCACAGGGTATATGTTATTATAGTGTTTATTCAGTTCTGTATCAGATAGATTCATATTATATAAAATTGTATAAAACATATTATCTAAGACTTGCTTAAGCCAAAAGATCAGAGAAGGATACTATGATTGAATACTTTTCAGCGTCCGTCATCAACTTTTTACTTTAAAAAAAAAACATCTCTGAAACCACTGGACCAAAGTTGATGAATACTACCAAAAGCATTACTTGCATTCAACTCTACAACGTTTGGTAAAAGAAATCCAGTCCGTGCAGAACTAAAGTTGATATGGCTACTTAAAGTCCGTGCAGTCCGTGCAGAACTAAAGTTGATATGGCTACTTAAAGTTCTTCATTCCTTATTTTGTTGCCGAACATGAATATGTCTTTTCTACCAAAACTGTTCAGACCATTCCAGTGAGGTAGGTTATGGCTTCGCCCTGTGGTTCATTAGATTTCTCATAAGTTTTGTGAGAAGATTTCAAATTTTTTGACACCACTAGAACCTGGACTAAGACATTTGAGGTTTAACTAGATGTCCTCTACAAAGATTGTTCAAAATTATTCACATGGGCTTAGAAAGGAACAGGCTTATCTTCATGTCATTTATTTTAACTTTGTTCTTAACCTCTATGTGATCCTGACCATTGTCATGATCTACTGACCTACATTGTGTTTTGGGTCTGCAGCTACAGCATGAAATGTTAAGCTTTAATATTGAGTGCAGCATTCAGCTTTGAATTGAGTCTACACTGACCTATACTAACTTACCTATTTACAGTTTTTGAATCTGTGTCTATGAAATTTAATTTTTTAAGGAATCTTAAAGTCCATATTTCAAACTCTGTGCTTGACCTTGATCAGATTTTAGAATTTTAAATGCATATTTCAATATTGACCTTATTCAACATTGATTTTGACCTTCTGACCTACTTACAGTTTCTGAGGTTGTCTAAGAAATTTTTACATTTTGAAGGAATCTGCATGTCCATATATCGAAGTTTGTTCTTGGCTTTTACGATACGTTGACCTTTATCATTACCTACTGACCTACTTTTATTTTTTTTGCAGCTACAGTATGGAACTGTGTTCTATATTTATAATTCTGCATGTAGATTTCAACTTAGCTCACACTTTCCTTGACCTACCTAATGTTTTAAGATTGAAACGGATCTACAGGTTTGCATGTAGATTTGAACTTCAAATTTGAACTTATCTTGATTCCTTCATTTGCCTTGATCTTGATACCAGTGGTACGCAGGCGAAAGATTAAAGCCACCATGGCCATCTTGTCGTAATGGTTAACTTTCTAAAAGAATTTCAAATGCATAAGATAATAACTGATACAGAGGGAAATTATATTATTTTAGATCTGAGTGTGTGCTCTCAACGTTTTACATTAGTTAATCTATACGGACCAAATGTTGATAAGCCAAATTTTTATAAGCAGATTTTTACAATCGTTGATGAAAGTGAAAACAATTCCTGTATTTGGTGTGGGGATTTCAACTTAGTACTAAATGTCAATGTGGACTATTATAATTATAGATCTTTTAATAATAATAAAAACGCAAGGTCATTAATACTTAAAGGAATAAAAGAAAAAAGAATGTATGATCCGTTTAGAGAGTTGAATGGAGACATAAGAAAATATTCTTGGAGGAGAAATACTCCTATACAACAAGCTAGGTTATATTTTTTCTTATTAACGGAGGATTTTCTCCCGAAGGTTAGAAACTGTGATATAGATATCAGTTATAGATCCGATCATTCTCTTGTTGTTTTAGATATGGATTTACAAAACATCTCTCATGGTAAAGGACTTTGGAAGTTTAACAATTCATTATTATTAGATAAAGATTACTTAAAATGTATTAATGAAAAAATTGAGGAAGTAAAACAGCAGTATTGTTTACCAATATATAATATCTCCAACCTAGCAAATGTTAGCGATGAAGATTTACAATTCATAATTAATGACCAACTGTTTTGGGAAACTCTTTTAATGGAAATAAGAGGAAAAACAATATCGTATTCAAGTTTCAAAAGCAAGTCTCAGAAATCAAGGGAAGATTTTCTAATATCTAAAATAAAGAAATTTGAAAATTGCTATAGTTATACCAATAAAGAGTCCTTGGAGTTATTGAAGTCGGAGTTAGAAAACTTAAGACAAGAAAAACTGAAAGGATTTTTATAAGGTCAAGGGCAAATTGGGTTGACAATGGAGAAAAACCGACTCAATTCTTTTGTAATCTTGAAAAAAATCATTATGCAAGTAAAACTATACCGTTTTTAGAAAAAGATGATGGAACAAAGCTGTTCTCCCAGACTGATATTCTAAAAGAAACTGAATCTTTTTACAAAAAACTGAACACTAAAGTAGGTGCTGAAAGTGATATAAACATTGATAACTTTCTATTGAAAACAGATGTTCCAAAATTAAATGATATACAAGCAAATAATTTGGAGGGATTATTATCTCTTGGCGAAGTTGCTGATACTCTTAAGTCTATGAAAAATGACAGAGGTCCTGGATCAGATCGATTTTCTTCAAATTTTTTCAAAGTTTTCTGGAAACAGCTTGGTCATTTTATAGTAAGGGCTATTAATTTTTCCTTCCAAAAGGAAGAGCTTTCGGTCACTCAAAAGCAAGGTATTATTACATGTATTCCAAAAGATAATAAACCAAAGCAGTATATAAAAAACTGGCGCCCCATTACCTTACTAAATACTATTTATAAGTTGGCTTCTGGTACAATAGCTAAACGGTTGAAAAGTGTACTAGATATACTTATTAATAAAGACCATACGGGTTTCATTAAAGGTCGATAAATTGGTGAAAATACACGTTTGATTTATGATATTATGAATTTTACTGAAAATAATAAAATTCCTGGCCTTTTGATGATTATTGACTTCGAAAAAGCTTTTGATACTTTATCCCTAGACTTCATTAAAAAGACTTTGGATTTTTTAAATTTTGTGCCTATGTTTAAACAATGGATATCATTGTTTTATACAGATATAAAAACAGCCGTTCAATTAAATGGATTTTTATCCGATTTTTTCTTAGTTGAGCGGGGATGTAGACAAGGGGATCCAATAAGCCCTTACATTTTCATTCTTTGTGCCGAGATATTAGCAATTAAGATACGGGGACACACTAGTATTAAGGGTATTGTTATCAATGGTACAGAATATAAAATAAGTCAGTTTGCAGACGACACCTCGTTACTTTTAGACGGAACTGACCAGTCATTAAATTGTGCTTTAGATGTTTTGAATGATTTTGCTGTCTATTCAGGTTTAAAAGTTAATTTTGAGAAAACGCATGTCATATGGATAGGGAAATTAAAATATAGCACTAAATCAATTAAAACAAAATGGAAACTGAATTGGGATACAATTAGTTTCAAGCTTTTAGGTTTAATGTTTCATGTTGATCAAAATCAAATGATAGATATGAATTTCGGCGAAAAAATAATGAAACTAGGAAACTGCGTTTCATACTGGAAAAAAAGAAAATTAACTCTTATTGGTAGAATTACGGTTGCAAAATCCCTACTATTACCACTCTTTACACACATTTTTATATCATTACCTAATCCAGATATTCATAATATACAGAAAATTGATAAGTTACTGTTAGATTTTGTGTGGCAAGGACCGCCAAAATATTAAGCATTCAGTTCTAGTTAAAGAATACTCTGAGGGGGCGGGGTTAAAAATGACTGATTTATTATCATATATCAAAAGTTTAAAACTTACATGGCTTAGGAGGCTTATTATATTTGAAAACAGATGTTTTAATATTCTTAGTAGTTTATTTAATTTTGAGAAACTGTGTAATTGTGGAAAGGAATATGCTGATATTGTAGCAAGACAATTAAAAAATGATTTTTGGAAAGATGTTTTAAATGCATATTCTAGTTTTATTTCTTGTATAAGTGTTAACAGTATTCATGATTTCTTAGAGATGCCTTTATTTTACAACCATAACTTACTTATTGACAGGAAACCTATATTTTTAAAACAATGGTACGATAAAGGAATACGATATGTGAAGGATGTTATGAATATAAATTGCAAATTTACTGATAGAATAGAATTAGAAAGGTTAACAGGTCTTTAAATCAATTTTCTTATACATGCTGGTATAAAAAGGAATATTACACAGCTTCTAAATAAGTTACATCTAACAGAAATAACTACAACCGAGTGTTTCTTTCCGATAATACCTTTTTATTTGAAACAAATCATTAAAGCGCGTAAAGGTACACAAGATGTGTATAATATCTTGATAAAAAATAATGATACTCCAACATGTCAAGAAAAATGGGACAGTATGTTTGATATTGATTTAGCAGAATGGAAACAAATCTATAGCTGGGTTTTTAAGGTTTGTAAAGATACATACTTGCAATGGCTACAGTCAAGAATAATACATAGAATACTTGGTACAAATGCCTTATTGTATAAAATGAACAAATGTAGTTCTGATTTGTGTACTTTTTGTCAAGAAGCTTCAGAAACCATTTATCATTTATTTTGGGAATGCCGTTTTTCTCAGTCTTTAATATCTGAAGTAAAAAATATTGTATCTTTTAGTGATGCAAAGTTTTTCATAAACAGTAAATGCTTTATCCTAAGGTTTCCTAATATTAACTTAAATCATTATAATGTGTTGCGTGTAGAAATGAAAAAAATATATTTTTTCATGTAAAAAAAGAAATATAAAGCCATCCTTTCTAGGTTTGATAAACAGTTTGAAACTTTCCTCTGCAATTATAGATAAAACGTCGAAAAATGAAAAGCTCAAAGGTTATTGGTCACTTGTTGAACAGTTATGTTGTTTTCCATAGGACGAACATGTTTGCTGTTAATTGTTCTTCTTACTTAAAACCAGATTTGACTAGATTGCTTTTTTTCTTTTTTTTCGATTTTTCTTCCTAATAATATAAAGGCCTTTTGCAAAAGCCGTTTATTTTCCTGCTATTTGTGTGGATATGTATAATCACATAAATTATAGTTATATTATAAGTATTATATCCATTTCATATAAGCATTTGTAAGGTTAGTAGGGGATGGTTCCCCGACCCCTACCTAACCAGTTACGGGGAGAATAAACGGGGTAACCCCCCCCCCCAAAAAAAAAAAAAAAAAAAAAAAAACTTTCTAAAAGCGTTATTCTTTTTTTAATGTCTCTTACGAGTGAGTGGAGGTACTATTGAGTTCGTTAATACTCAAAAGGGTTATTTAAACAGCTCTCGCAGTTCATCAATTGTTTACTTTTGCTCTGAATCAGGTATTTTGTGCAAGACTGCTTTTCAACAATTATGCCTTTCTGTTGGCTTTAGGGAGTGGTTTGTAATACTTGTTGATAATTTCATAATGTCGAAGGCATCTAATCAAACAAAATACACGCAATAAAAAAGTTAAACATTCTCTTTCAACAGAAACCGTTGGGACAAATGATGATTGGGAGTCATCCCTTGTAATCACAAGAAAGCTGATCGATGTGCACAGCTGTATCGGATAAAAAAGAAAATAAAATTATTTATATGTCTATGTCACTTCCAATATAATTGAAGGCGAATACTGTCTGATATTTCAATAAGTTTCAACGGTGATTATTACAGATACGTGTTTTCCCTGTGAAACTCTTAATATAAACAATAACGAAACATGCGTGTTTTCCTGCTTTATTGTACTTTTGCTTGTATTTAAATTATTTAGTGTTCTCCAAACATGTGTATATATAAAAAAATTAATCATACGTGTAAAGTGAAGTTTCCTTCTATTTGAATTCGGGATCACTGGAGAAATGTAATTCTAGGTAGTATGAATCTGGTAGTGTATTTAAACTCGGGGTTTTCCGGATTTAACAAGTCAAGCCATAACCTCATCCCAGTTTGTAAAACAAATTTGATTTTAGTAAACGTCTGATGTGATATCTGATCTCAACTTTTACCTACATATGAACAAAAAATGAAAAAGCAGGTAAGTAGGCATAGGAATACGATAATAAATAGAAAGACATGAGTATACAAATTATTTTAATGACTTTTAGTAATAGCATTATCGATCTATTTTGGGAAAGCACTAGCCTTACCATAGCATCAGTTAGAATGTTAAGGAAAAGATGTCCATTGAATGCTAAGTGACCACTGTCTATTTTCTGATATTACTTAACAAACTTTTTAATTAATAAAACTCGTACTATTTTGAGGTATGTGGTTGGGAAAATATACTTTATGTATTGTTATAGAGTTTAACATATTTATAAACGTTTCTGTTGGTTATACCATTTAAGACATTCCATACATATTATTTCTTTCTAGTGGTAATGATTTCTGTTATAGATTTGTTCTAGTAATCTTTTATCGAATCATGTTGCAGTAGTTTTGTTGTCCCAACGCTTTGGCGTAAATGGATTATTGTTCATAGAAATTTCACAGGGTCAGTATTTTTTCAAACATGTTTCAGACTGAGCGTAGCTTGAGTGTTTAAATACGTTTGTTGAAATATTTTTTGGTGCAAAAAAGGTGGCAATAGAGCATTACAACCATGAACTATTTGTCAACAATGATCCTCTAATATAAGCAAAATACTCCTTTTACCCCTGCACGTGCCTTCTCCCGAAATTTATTTTCCTAAAATAGAATAGAAACACGGCTCCATTGTTCCTTTTTAGATAATCATTAAAATATAGTTGTACACTTCATTATTTAAAGATGCATCTTGGGTGCAAGATTGCATTTCTTGATTATTGTCTTAAAATAAAGTCATGTCATATCTTTAACTTAATGGTTGTGTAATTGGCAATGAATTATTCATTTCTCTGTCACAGCTAATCGTATTCTGTTGTAACAAATTCATCTTTGATTTCCCAACTGATGGACACCTACTTGGCTGTATCGGGAATAATTGTTTCAAGTATTGTTTTATTGTATTTGTCAATTGTGTTTGTGTTTCGGTAGCAAAAGGCTTTGGGAATTAACGCACTAATTGTGTGCTTGCTTGTAAATAAAGAGTTCCTAATAGTAGACTTAGATTTAATTCGGCTGTACAATTTGAAGACAGGTTCAAGGCAGTGTTTAAAAATAGTTAGTTTGAAAAAAGGAAGTTTCCAAATCAGCTTTGATTGGTTATTAATTAATTAAATTTCAAACTCTAGATTTTGTACTAATATAATCGACATAGATATATAAAATGTAGTCTAAAAATAAAAGTTTACCAATAACATTAAATTTATAGAGTAAATAGATAATGGAACTGCATCAGGTGAAATAGGAATAAATATTTCCTCTGTATGTTTAGTAAGTCTGACTGGTTTACAATCACCATATTATGCTACCAAATAAATTTCACTCAGAACGGAATCGGGACAAAGTTTTTGTGATCAAATGTTTTCTTAAGTTGTCTTAATTTGACATATTTGTCAATGTTGATGTTTTTTTTGCATATTTTTCAGAAAGTTTAAAATACGACTAGAACAAGTTTTACTTTCCGACTTAAAGCGACTGACTCATAGAATTTAGCTGAATTTTTTTTCTTTAAAATTTAAGAGAATTTAATATACTATGGAAAAACATAATATTATGCTTCTATACACCATGAAAACTGAAAAAAAAGTTTTGACTTAACCAGGATTCGAACCCACGACCTTTCGGTCAGTAAAATGTAGAGCGACGATCTAGACCACTGAGCCAAAGCACACCTTGTAACGGTGCGTCAAAATTAATGTTAAAACTAAAGTATCTTCACCGTGACTAACGGGGTAGATTTTTTACCGATAAAAGTGTGTAAAACTTTATATTCTGATGTTTTTCTTTATAAAAAAATGAATCAGTAATTTATTTTACATTATGTTCTTCACAAATGCAGCAAAAATTTCAAGATGTAAGAACATTTTCATTTTTTCATCGTCGGCCCATATGTCAGTCAGTCGCTTTAAACGATCAAAATTAACCTTTTGAAGCAGTAATCAAGTATAGAATTCTGTTGACAAAGTGTTGTGTTTGATACTTTTAGTATGTTAAAGCAGTATATACTCATATGTGTGGCTTCCTGATACCATTGTATAAAGGCAAAAACTTTCCGTTACATACATTTTATCAAATACATGTCTTCTGTTGTTCAAAGAAAAAAAGCTGAAACAAGAATTATTTTTATTCAACAACACCCACATTATCTAACACAAATTGATATATTCGTGATGAATAATTATATTTCTGTTTGATAAAATGACTTTCATGGATTAGTTTTATCACCAGTTTTCTGTAAAATAAATAGCAACTCAACCTCAAGCACATAAATTGTCTTCAACACATGGAATATTAATTGCAGGGAATAATATTTAAAATAAGCAAACAGTTTAATTGATGTCATAAAATCTGTTTCGATGGTTGATGGTCATAACCTTTCAATCCTGCATTCAAATAACTTCCAGACCTTGACAAAGGCATGGTGGTTGTTTATATTACGACAAGATATATATATATATATAGAAAAAAGAAATGGCGTGGTATCAGGTTTACATGGAACAAAACATAACAATTTTAATGGCTTCCCACGCGGCCTAGCCAGAAGCATATTCCTTTTATTGATAATGTGTCAAAAATTGATTACTTATATCTTTCCCAGACAACTTGTTTATTAAAAAGTGCGTGATGTTATTGGAAAGTTTTAAGAAATCTGTCCCTTTAAAGGCATCGGAAAATTACAGAGTGTGCAGACAGCTGTTTGGAGTAAGTGAAATCTGAGTACAGGTATTTTGTTTGTGTACAAAGATATTTGATTGCCTGTCACTTACCTAAATATTGTTGGTCGTTAGGAAAATAATTATTGCGTGTCGTTTAACCGGAGTTATGGCCCTTCTTTTATTATCTGTATGGGATACAGTGAGCTTTTCAGTTATGTAGTGAAGGATTTGATTCACACTTTAGCCATGGTGTGAAGATGGTCTTAAAAAAGAAATAGTGTTGGGCCTATTTTACCAGCATCATAGGTCGTTGTATTTTTCACATTATAAGGTAGTGATAAAATTTTGTTTGCGTGGTCTTCATGCATGTTAGGGTATCCTTCAGACGTACCGACCTTCTTCACGTGATGGTCGTACAGGAAGAAATTTACAGAGGAAAAGTGTTAAGCAGTAGATGGTTTTATGGTATTTTTTTCCAGTGTATGCGTATAGAGAAAGAGCTATGCCTGCGATTCCATATTGAACAATTTGGGCATCTGTGTTCTTTGGACAAATGTCTAGTTTTCAAATTGAATTTATTTTCTCAAAACTGAAGATGCAGCATAAGGGGTAAGTATACCACTACAGTGCAACCCAGCACAACGGTATTTTCTAGTACATTGCTGTCATTATTAAGCCTAAGGCTCTATGATTTCTCAGCCAGTGAACCTGTTGACTGTAGCTGATTCTCCACATAGCTAGCAACAGTTTTGTTAAAATTTGATTATAAGCCAATTTATAGACTAGATCGTAAATGAAGGGGTTACATCTAAGACAAGTTTTGAAATTCGTTCTGTCAAACCGTTTGTGTCAAATAATAAAGGAACCAGGCGGAAATAAAAAACACTGAGCACATTGCCGGGTTTCTATGTTTCTCAGTATTCTGACATATTATAACATTAGCGTGAAACAGATTTTCTACTCGTATTATATGTATTTAATTTATATAAATAGCCAGCTGTCCACTTGATTGTTGAAGTAAAAATGGCATCTGAGGTAAACTTGCATTTAGTCGTTTAAGAAAGGAATATCTGTTTCGGGTTATAATTATGTAGTTCACTTTTATCTTTAAGACAGTCAGATTAATTCTGAAAAATGAATGCTTTACCGTACTTACATAAATTATACAGATTAATGCGCCAACTTCAACTGAAAAACTGCTTTTTTATATAAAAATGAGATTGTTCTTGCATTAACATAAAATAATTAAATTTTGGAAAATTTTAAATGCTACGTTCTGTAGTGAACAGTTTAGAATGTGATACAAACAGCATTGCTATCCTTTTGGACATACGACACAATTTCTTTAACTCTTACGCATATATATTTTCTTAGTCAAAAGTTGAAGCATATGTATTTTTATTACAGTATAAAAATGTGTGCCCCTGTCGTAAGAAATGGAAAACGAGCAAATTTAGGCTAAAATGAAACCTTTGGTAGTATTTATTAATATATTTATGAAGCTTCTTGTAACAATATGTTACCACTTTAAATTATAATCTTGTTGCTCACTGAGTATCAGCGACTCTCTATTATCTCTGTATAGTCTGACAATATCCAATATAAAATTCCCTTCATTGAAACACACCTTGCAGCAAGTCAGTCTCTCTGTTTTTCCAAAGCAGGCAGGTATAAAATGTATGGAAACTTACTTTTTGACGACTGGACGTGAAGTTTTCATTGTCGATAATCCTAATAGAAGGAACAGATGCTTGAATTGACAAACTTCCATAAAGATAAGATGACACAGAATTTTGAATATCCTGTCCGTTATCTAGTTGTTTTTATCGAAATTTTAGTTTTTCAAACGAAAATAGACAAGCTCTTGCCAGCACCGCACAGGTTATTCTGATATTCCAAGTTATCTGTTAATAAGACCCCCCCTTTCTTAACGAACATTGTCCTTAATCATATTCTTTTCACTTTTTATAGGGAAGATTTATTAAAAAAAATATTCAGAAAACATGACGTAGAATTTTAATCATTTTATAGTTAACGAGCAATATTTCGATCTGTTAACATTTTACCGACAGCGAATGTCATTTCATCCATACAGGAATGTAACATGTTCCATTATGTAACCATATATTAGTTAGTTACATCTGTTTTCTCGTTTCAGGCGATCGTTACTCTTAATGGGAATTTAACTTGTGAAAATTCGACGGAGTACTATTTTCAAGGTTAGTATTCTCTATTTTGGCCTTGTGGTTTACATGATAAATATTTCACATCGCTAGTCCAATGTCGTCGGACCGGCGAAATAATTCGAATTAGTGATGGTTTGGATTTTGTAATGTTACCGTATCTTTACTTGGTTTTGCAATCATCACAGATACAAAATATCCGTATGTTTATAAGCCTTGCAAACCGCGGGAACGTTTTAATATTCATTTAGATTATTGAATTTACTCATAGCAATCTATACAGACTAATCGAATACTTGAAACGCAGATATGAGTGTGGACTCTCGTATAACAGATAACTATGAGTACAGTAACAATGATTGTGATGGTTAGATGAATAATGTGATGGACGGATCAGAAAATGCTTTTGAGGTTCGTGTTTAAAATGAAATTTTAGCAGGTATGCCCCTAATTTAACTTGCCGTATATCAATTTTTAACGCGCGAATAATAGTGTTTTCTTCTCAATTTAATTTCATCTTACTCGACATGCACACGTATTGTGTACAGTACTATGCAGATGACCTCAGCTGTATGCAACATTTGGTCTTGCTTGCTTTTAATTATCGATTCAAAAAAGTACAAAACTTTTAAAGAGGACTGACATATTTCTCCGAATGAGTGATGATGAATGATTTAACGTAAAAGTGTTCGTGAAATTAAGAATTTAACTTAGGACTTGAACAAAAACTACTTCAGAATTGCTTGATATCGAGTAATTAATGTCTGGACTGTTCTTAAGAACATAACTTGTCACAAAATTTATAAGAGAAGACTGAAGTTTTATTTTAATTTTCTTTTATTTATTAAGAAAATTTAAAAGACATTTTAATATATATGCTTTAAAACCCGGTGTCCAACCAACACACATCATTTCTTTAGTTACAAAAACTGCGAAAAAAATCAAAACGTGCATATCACTCCTAAAACTGACAACCAAACCCGGCATACTCTCGTTTAAAGAAAATAGGACGTTAAGAAATGTTACTTGAAAAGGATTTCAACTAAACATACATTAAATGCAGCTACGTTCATATGCTTCTCGATTTGTTGACATATTAAGGCAATGTGCACATTAAGCCTCTATCAGATCAATATTTAGCTCACATAAACACCATTTTAGTATAATTTGTCTTTAAGCTATAAAGAGTCATCAATACTTAAAAGTGCATAGTTGGGATTAACGCTTGCTAAAACATTTTCTTTTGTATAATGAAGTACTGAAAAGAAAAGGTGAAAAGGCCAAAGCTAATGTAACTCGTACTGAGATAAATTAGGACTAAATGGTCAAAATAATCTTTTTGGTCCATAGGTCATCATGCAGTAGGTAATGAAGAGTCCACATGAACTATGTTTCAGAAACAATATGAAAACATCAATATTCTTTCTTATCTAGTTCATCTCCGTACTTGTTTACTATTTGCGTTTTAACTAAGCATCTTTCACACATTTTGAAAGCATCTATCCCAACATAACTCTACAAGACACATAACCTATAAAAAAACTTCTGTTTACTTCTAATGTAAAGAGACGGATGTTCTCTTACAAAAAATGTGAAGTTTCTCTGTCTTAATGTCGGTAAATGCGCTTACAAAGGAAGCCGGTGGCGAGACAATCCCAGCATTTATGCAGTTTCTCTGGAAGAACTGCATATTTCTTTAACAGTAGGTCGCATTTATTTTCCTCTGTCTGAAGATTAATGCCATTTTACTCTTTCATAAAGTAGCGTTCAGGTGACAATTGCCAAATGTTCTGCTATAGTTGGGATAAGACAAAGCCGTACATTTTATTTTAAGATATATAAGACATTTTAACTCTCTCTCTGGCAAGCAGACTATCCAATTCTGTTTAATTAGAAATAAGGTTGTTTCTGCTGATAGTTTTATTGTAAAAAGGGGAACGAAGCAGCTTATATGCATTGCAAGTTAAAGAAGTTATTATATTTTAACGAATAACGTAATTTGTCTAACCGGATAACATATATTCAGTTTGTAAATGGGACTCCTCAATACAATTTGATTTAGTCTAGAATCAAGTTGTAAAAAGTGCTCTTCAAGTGGAAGATGTTGCAAAAGTTTTAGCGGTTGGTTAGTATTACAGCAATACTTGTTTTGGATACGACATTCTAATTGGTCTGTGATTAAGTGTTATATAATAATATATGAGTAATAACCAATAAAAAGCGACTTTTCAGAGGTCGACTCTGAAACATCTAGCAACAGTCAATCAAAACAAGGCCCACACTATATTTTGAAGGATTAACTACACCCAGAACAAATTGAAATTATGTTGCTATTTTTAGCTTCTTAAAACTTAACATTTTTTAAACTTGCGTTTCTTTTCAAGAAACATATGACTTAGAAAATATATATCGTGAGGTGATAAGTCACATAAGCTATCTGTGAATCATTTAACATTATGACGTTTAAAGGCCGCGTAGCCGCTGAAACTTCGTCCCCGAGAGATCATTTTAACGAAAATAGCAGTGGCTTCTAGTCCTAAAAACTTGATAGAATTAGCAAAATATAGGCAGCGAAATAGGTCATATCGAAACCAAACTACTAAAGAAATATGCACTAAATTATTAACATACTTGTCAAATATCTGTATATCTGTATGTCGATCTGTCTATAAACAGTTCTTTACATAACGAAATATAATAGCAAATACTTCAAACTATCTTAGAAACGTAAATAGATAAGCGTTTGAATGCCAAACATTTCTTTTGAGGATGCGTTATATTACATGTTTATTTGAACTGTATGCTTGTCTCGATACAACACAACAATTTAATAAGAGTAGCACGTTTTCTTAATCATTGAATTTTCTTTTATTTTTTAAATTACTTTGAAAAAAAGTGATATTGTATATCATCATATGACTTATAAACTATCTGAATTGCGATTGTTCCATAACTGATCACGCACGGGTCAACAGAAAGAGATTCTCACCTCAAAAAGTGATATTGACATGACTGATTTAAACAAACATTGTGCCACCTTGTTTTCTATTTTTCGCAGCAGCTGTAAAGAAAGTGACGGAATTTGTTAGTTACTGCTCCCCACCTCTTTGCTTCTACTGTTGCGTGATACATTATAACAATAACTTTTTTTATAAAGAATAATACGCTATAAAATATAATTTTAAGTAGTTTTGCATGAATAAAGCTTACATTGACATGTTTTGCTACTCTGCAAACCTCTCATTTGTCATTTTACACTTAATTCATGTTCTTTTTCATATTTGTTTGCATTTGCTTCCTTTATGAAATTTATATTACTTAGTGCAAAATAACAAGACATTTATTACACAGTGTTAAGTACCAACGGTGTCAAACAACATCATACATCATGCTTCCAAACTGTCTCAATATGTTGGCAACTTCAGTACAGATGCAGACATCAGTGAATTACATGGTGTCAGCCACACAGTATTCAATCAAACAGTCGCTTGTCAAAGCAGGCAAGAAATTGTTACAGTAAAATTTATATCTATTGAATTAATCTAAACGAGTATTTTCTTTGGTCATAACAAGTTATTGTCTTTACTTGCATAAAATTCACGACCGCTTCTTCTATAACCCTAGTCTGTTGTACTGATGACGGGCACCAGTCATTTAAACTAATGCAGTCAAGGATTTCTGCTTTTCTTAAGTACGTGTAGATATTTTGAATCACCAAGATACTTCGTGTTAGGTCTCGATGAACAAGTAAGGAAACAACTTTCATTTAAATACTGATGTACAAAGCTTGCAGAGATATAACAAGACAAATCTTTTGTTAAAAAGTTGATCGGCGTCGATACAGTACAAAAATAATGCCACATAAGTTAAGTTTTCGGACATTGGCAAATATTTAACGCGTGTAGTAATCGAATGTACTATGTCCATTACAGTTTAAACAAAAAAATGTTTAATGCTTAAAGTGTCAATATACTACCGCTTGCAAAACTGATTCTGAAAGCGGTAAAAAGTGACGTTACGATGTTTATTTCAGTAGCTTTAACTGTCACTTTACTGATCATCCAATCACAGTGAGGCAGTTTTCTCAGGTATACCTGTCAATCAAACTGCGTCTTGCCAACTACCCGCAGCCAGGAAAATGTGCCTGGGCGGCGCCAAAGTTGCTGTGTCGTAATTGTCGCTACGTTGCAACCGGGAATTTTTAACTCAATAGTTTTTTTCCTTACTGCTATTCCACCTCGTACACTAGAATGACACTACTGATATGTAAAAGACGGAGTTTGAAAGAAACACATTGGGCGGCGCTTTAATTGATTTTTGACAGGTGTACCGAGGAGTCTCGTTCTTTACCTAACAGTGTAAACTCTAATCAGTTTTGCAAGCGGTAAAATAAATTTGATTCAATCATATTTATTTTATATTTATTCCGTTTAGTATTAGATTTTTATAGTTGAAACGTTTGATTTTAATTTAATTATTCCTTCTTAATTGTTTCATTGCTGCATTGTTTTCAGAGACAATTAAACTAACAATTACGAATTCTGCCCTGCAATTTCATAACATCAATACTTAAAACCAATAGCAAACTTCCTTCTTCTGCTGAAGATTTTATATCTAACAATTTCATTCGTTACAAATGTAGGTCAAAATCGCTTTAAATACAGTTACGCCGAAAAACTCTTAACATTCTCATTTTCATTTCGGCTAAGAATTTTCAGTTTTGTAAAATGGGTTGAATTTGGCTAAAAGTAATAAAGGGTACATAGTTTATACACCGAAATGTTTGTATGTGCTTAAACAAAGTATATTCTTATAAAACCACTTCATTTCTGGACATCGGTTTAAATCAATACAGCTGTAACAGGTGGCATATACATTGTTGCCATTCTGACAATAGATCTATGAAACAAGAGTTAAGCTATGATTGGACTCTAAACAAAAAAGAAGGATGGTTTTTGTTATATTTGTTATTTAAATTGTCAAAACTTTCCCCACAGACAAACAAAAACAAATGCCATGCTAGATTTATTAAAGAATAAAATGTTCTGGTAACTACCAGTCACCCGGTATTTATCCTCGAACAGTTTAAGGAATGCAATATGATCTAGTTGCGATCATGTAAATATACTGCAAATTGATTTTTCCGCAACAACAAGCGTTTTTAAGTGTTTTTGTTGTCACACTTGTCTTCGGGAAGCTAATATTGAAATACATTCGATTGAGAGATTTGTCAGGAGAAAATAAATTACCCCTGTCAATTGAATGGTTGCAGCGTCTGATGTTTTCAGAGACACCATGAGGTAATATCAGCTATTCAAGTCATATCAACATATCATTTAGAAAAAACAAAAATGTCATTAAAAATTGAACGGTTATAAATAAATGAATGAAGAGAATACATTCTACTTCACTCATATAAAAGGGTGTTTCATACATCTTTTACAGATTAATTTCCTTACAGTCATACATCTTTTCACAACGTATTTGCCTTTATAATAGCTATTTTCAAGTCATCAGTAAGTAACGGACACAATTTTTGTCGGGATAGTGTGAAATTGAGTTGGACGACAATAGAAAACCAAAAATGTTTCCTATAATTCCGGCTGAATGTTTTTAATAATGTTTTGTTTTAATTTCTAAAAACGAGGAAAGGTGAACGTTATAAGATTTATCTCAATCAAACTGACAGAGACATATTTGCTTCCTGTATAATATTACGTTTTAAATAGTAGAAAATAAGTAGTTTGGTGTTCATGAGACAAAGTTAATGCGCACATCTCTGTGAAACATTACGTTCTCATTGTTACTGTGCGACACAATTTACTACAATCATTATTGTCTGTGCACTTTCCGTCGTGACTGATTGGTAAATATGCAAATTTTGAACTTAGCTGAATTTATATCAGTTTGTATTTAGGTTTTTGACATCTTCTTTATCTCCCGTTCATAAAAGGAATTCTAACCAAAAATAATAATCATATTTCGGTTTTTATAAGAGGAGGACTAAGAATCAAGGTGAAATAAAAATTATTGCCATCTCAAAATGTTGTACACATGCCCCGATTTAGCCTAGCTGAGCACAGTGTGCTGTGGGCGAGCTTTGGGTGAGCTTTGGTGACCAGCTTTTGTCCGACCTTCTTTGTCCTTGGCAACAGTTAGCTTCTCTTCTTTCTAGAAGGTAATATTTTAGATACACCACAATGTTATGAGTTTATATTTGGGTCAGTCATTATGGAGGTCAGGTTTTTCTTATCTTGAGATTTTCGTTCTAGTTAAATCTTCTTAGACCTGTTTTGTACACATACATCTTTAATATTCTTTACAAATTCTTGATCAAAATAAATACCCAAAATACTTTAAAACATACAGGCCTAGTCTTGTACTTTCCACATCAGAAGACTACATTAACATTTATGGTAATATGCAAACGTTTGCTACTCTCATGAGACAAAGATGTCATAAATCTTTTCCTTAAATCCCATCTTATTAATGATTAATGTCAAAGATTTGCGTTAGTTATCTTATAGAATATATTCGCACATTAGCGTCAGTTTATTTATTTATTTATTTTTGTAGATTAAGACATTTTAGGCAGCTTGATTTCATCTTAGTGGCTTAACATAAAATATAAACCAACATGGCAGAAACGCCAATATTGAATGTGCAAGTTATTGACCAAAACAACCGTTTCAATGGTCGTCGAATTGATCAATTTTAGATGATAAGTTGCTCCAGCGTTACTCCTTGTTCCAAGATTTCGACTTTAGCACTGATCTGAAATAGTAACTAATCATTTACTTAACATTTTCTGGTTCATTGATTTTCAAGCGTATTTGTGTTTATCTTGAAAGCAACTGTGCCAGACCTGGTTTTACAGCTTAACTAGTATTTAAGCATGTCAGCTAAATTATATGCGACTTTCGTTTTGGTCGTCGCTACTATAACCAATTTCTCTAAAAAGGCCTAATTTTCATTACATTTTATATTTTACTTATAACTGGATTCAGGAACCCGGTAACGGAAAGGAACATCAAACATTCCACAAATCGGATATTCCGTAAGTTAAAGGCAAAACAAATATGTTTATAAAGTCACATGTTTATCTTTGTACTTAATATTTCGATATCAGACATTTAATGTATTCTAAAGAGCCTAAAAGACGTATGTCAGAAAGCAGCAACATCGTGATATTGCTTTTTTTTAAAATTTGTTATTTGTCCTGAATGGACAGGAAAACAAAACCTCTGTCTAAAGAAACGTCCCAAAAGTTTCGTGGACAAGACGGAAAATGAATAACTTACCAATCAAGACTATTTTGAGTGCTTTAAAATGTTTACTGAAGTAGATAGGTTGCTGGTAATTTTGAATCTAAACAAGAGCATTATCAGAACTGCTCACAATGCTAATTGCTTATTTTTTAAACTGTTTTTATGCCCCCATCATAGATCAGGGGGTATGTTATTTTGCAAATTTTCGGTGGGTCGGTAGACATCTCTTTTCCGATCAATATCTAGAACATCCTTCGACCCACCTTACTCAAACTTGGTATATAATTTTGACAAAACAAGTAAATGACCCCCTTTATTTGTTCGTACCATTTTGTCAAAGGACAAGGTTATAGGGAACTGGAAAAGCAAAACTGTTTCCGATCAAAAATTATAGTATCCTTAGACTCAGGTTCTTCAAACTTGGTGCATAGGTTAGTCAGGACAAGTAAATGCCCCCTAAAATTTCTTTTAGATAACTAGGCCAAAGGCCAACGTCACAGTGACCTTGAAAAGAAAAACAGTTTCTGATCAATAACTATAGAACGTTAAGGTCCATTTCCAAAAATCGTCATAGGTAGGTTGATCATGGCAAGTATATAACCCTTACAGTTTTTTGAGTCATTAAGTCAAAGGTCAATTTGTCACAGTGAACTTTAAAAACAATTTTTTTTCCGATGAACATCTAGAGAATCTGTGGGCCTAGGTTCTGAAAACTTGGTATGTAGCATGATCAGTTAATGAATCTTATAATTTTTTCAAATTAGGTCAAAGGTCAAGGTCACAGTGACCTTAAAAGGAAAAAAAAGAGAATGGTTAGGATCAAGTTCTTCAAACAGCTTGTAGGTTGGTCATGATCACCAATATTGTGGTACTGACTGCTCTTTGACTCTTTTCACCCACAACAGCAGCTTTCACACTGTGACTGTGAGAGTGTAAACTGTAAATTAACAGAATACTCAGTGCAAAGTATGGAAATATGTGACAATTAAATCATGTTAGCAAACAGGTTAAAATGCCGATACCGCCATTTCAAGTGCACGAAGCCTTCAAATTTCATAAGAATAATTATCATTTGTAAACTACAGACCAATACACAATTCTTTCAAAATTCAAATAAAGATCAAAAGTACATACCAAATCAACCGAAATGAAACCAAGACATTGAGAACGGAATGAAGTAAACAACTCGGACCCCTTTTGAAGAATACAGAAACTGTACAAACAAAACAGTATCCAAATATAGTCCGAAATGTGTCAGGATAAACAAAGGTTACAACCCGTTTGTACCGTCTGAAATTTAGTTCAGTTACATAACTATTGAACGCTTGTGCCCAGGTGCTCTAGAACTTTATAGGCAGGTATATCATGGCCAGTAAATGACCCCTTTAGTCTTTTGGATCATTAGGTCAAAGGCCAATGTCAAAGTGACATTGAAAATCAAAACCTTTTCCGATAAATATCTAGAGAATCCTTGGATCCAGGTTCCTGAAACTTACTTTGTAAGTTGGTCATGACCAGTAAATGAGCCCTATAGTTTTTAAGGTCAATAGGTCAAAGGCCAAGGTCACAGAAGTTTTGGACAAAGACTTTATTAAACTTCATAGGCAGGTTGGACATGGCCAGCAGATGACCCCTTTAGATTTTAGAGTCACTAGATCAAAGGTAATGGTCATATTGATGATTAACTGAGAAATGGTTTCTGATGAATAACTATAGAATACTTTGGTTGAAGGTCCTTAAACTTGCAATGCAGGTTTATAATGACAGCCAATGACTAATATTACTTTTAGGGTCACTTTGTCAAAGTTCATGGTCAGATTGATCATTAACAGAAAATGGTTTCCATTCAATAACTAGAGAATCCTTGGGCATTGGCTCCTCAGACTTGCTATGCAAGTTGGTCTGTTCAGAAAATGACTCCTTTTGTCTTTGAGGTCACTAGGTTAAAGGTCATTGTCACAGTGGCCCTAAACAATAAAGAGGAAAACATATTCTGGTTTATAACTAGAAAATCATTGGGCCTTGCTGCCTCAAAACTTTTTACCTACCCATTCTTGTACCTACCTACCTACCTACCCATGCAGTTCCTGAACTTTTAATCTACAGTAATTGAACTTTATACATTTTATAAGTGTCATTGACATAATCTACAGTTCCTGTTATTCATCCTCTTGCCATGGTCAATAGCTTTTGATATCAGAAACCCCTCGCATCCTGCACTGAACGTACTGACACAAATCCCTGAGAATCTAGCGATAATGCGCTAGGGGGCATGTACGTTTTACAAACATCTCCTGTATTTTTAACTAGCTACTCTCCCACTTGCCTTGTCCTTGATGGAACTGGAACCTAGACCTTCTCAGTAGGTGGACGTTGAAACAACAAGACCGCGGAAACGGAAACATATTTTAAAATAATTCCATGACGCAAATGCGTGAACTTTACTTATAGAAAAAAAGCAAAAAAAAACAAACAAAAAAAAAAAAAATACAGAGAGTATTAGAAAGTATTGTGTGCATACACAGAGCGATAAACATTTACTTATTCCTGTTCTGTACAGGTTGTTAAATTGAATGGAACAACAAAATTGGTGTTAACTAGTTACATTTCAAGTATTATTCTTAACACATTGCACTCATTCCACTGGGCAAGACTTCATAATAAGCTCGTAATAAGAAAATCAGACAAATCCTTTTAGTGCTTACTTCTTTCGTGACTGAAAGTAAAAGAGAACCTGTCAGGCGACGAATACAGTAGTTCGTTAAAGAACACTGTATGATATTTCTACCAGCGTCTGTAATACACCTGTGTGATCAAGTTTCTAGGTTAATTGAAGGAAAATTGTTTCATCGTCTAAATTGATAAATGTTATTCGAACAGGCTACATACGCATTAAGCCTCTATCGTTTCTCAATTGAGTTCAAATTAAATCCTATTAAAATGTACCATTTTCCTTTTTAAGAATAATACATATACCAGGTTACGAAACACACTATCTATTTCCGAAAAAGACATTCTTAAATACGAGAAGGGTTTCCAAGGAAACGACCAAAACAAATTTCCAAAGTTTACGGATCGTGTAAAAGGAAATTTTTTCTATCTAGTGTACAAATGCAGATAGCTTTTGCAGACAAAAATGAAAAACTACTGTGCGTAAAAAAAAGAAAAAAAAAAGAAAAAAAACAACACTGGTAACATATCTGCCGAGAAACAGAATAATGATTGCCTCCAATGTAAAACAAGATACTTCTATAAAGTTTTTTAATAAATTCCCCATTCTTTCCTATTTGTCAAGCATTTTGGCATCTTTTCCCTTTAAGAGTTATCATGATTTATGGTTTGCATAAGTTGGAAAGGATTAAATATCTTCTTCTTGAAGAGTTTTACTTTTACTGTCTCCATATGTCAGCAAACGAGATTATCAAGGCAGCCACTAAACGAGACGCACGCAACAATTATGCATATTTAATGAAATAACATTTAACTTTGTAGACATAATGTCGCACCTGTTGTTTTGTAATCTGAGCTTAATGACATTTCGCATAATCCCAACCAAGCCTGATTAAAAACAACCAAAGCCAAAACAAATGATCAAAATGACGGTAGAAAAATAAAGCCTTTCATTTGTAATCAAAGTCATTTTGATTTTTGTCATTTAAACAACTGAACCCTCCCAAAACGTTCATGTAATAAATAAATGTGGAGGGAGCATAATGGTTACAACTACAGTTAGTTAAATGTGTAATTCAATAAACCTGTTCACAATTGTCTCTTGAAATGTTTTTCACACAATTTTTTAATTTCAGTATAATTACTTACAAAAATTCTTGTTGCTGTTTTTAATCTAAAAATCAGGTATTAAATGAACTTATACCGATTTACTAGAGAGCAAACCTATTTGTCACGCGGCACGGTTTACTTGCCTATGGATTATTCATGTTTGTTTCAAAATGTATATATTAGTATGTATTCAGCATTTTAAATACTATCAATCTTTTTGACTTGATTCTGTGGAATCTGTATTACTACAAACATTGTTGTGTCAGAGAAAATCTCAAAAAAGACATTTGATTCTCTTTAAACACAGCTTAAGAGTGCACATTTTAATAACAGCATTGTTCTAACAAAGGATATCCCGAAGTTGACATAGGGCTCTCTTGAAACATATTTGATTCAGAATATCAAAATTGTTTAGACAAAGACAAAAGTTTAGTAGACGCCTTACTATCTTTAAATGCAGCTTTGAAACACACAGATATTCTTTTAAATACCGATGTTTTTCTGTTAACGGATATCTCGAAGCAAATATTTTACTCTCCTGGAAAGCAGCTTAAGATTCCAGAGAAGCACTGCTAACTTGCTTGACACAGATTACTGACGCAAACTAATGTAAACAGCTTTGGTATAAAAAGACGGCTAATACGCCAGACATCAGCGTCGTTTCCTATGGAAGCATCTGTGATAAGTCTGAAATGGAAATGTCTGTTAAGCGTAAAGCAGACAAAAACTTAAGTCGAAATACACATCACATTATTATGTATGCTGGATACACATTCAAGTCAAAGACCCTGTATGATTGCCGTTACATAAAAATGCCTAAGAGAAAATGAACGTTAGATTTATAGACAGATTTCTGTGATAAAACAGAAGCGTCAATACATCAAAGTCAAAATACATACAAGCTCAAATATTAATCCAAAAAACTTGCCCAAGAACAGTAATAAGCTATGTAAGTGGAGAGAAATATACGATGTTTCATCAATTAACATTATTTTAAATTCTTTTTTTTTAATCAGATGATCCAGTGTTGATATACTAAAATATCTAGTTTCCCCCGATATTAGCTGTATCTCAACTGCATTGGAAGTAAATTATCTTTAATATCCCATAATTCGTGTGGTTGTCGATTTATTTAAATAGACAATAATATAGTGTAGGCTATAGTTGTTATGTTAGCAGTAGTGACTACCTTAACACAAACACCCGATTATCAAATTGATTGGCAAAACAATGGTAGTTTGCTATTGTCTTGTGTGCTTTGAAAGAAACAGATAAAAAGCATTTGTGTTTCAGATTTTATTCCCTGTCTTAAAATCTATGTTAAATATACTTTCCGAAGATTGGTTTACTTTTCAAGTGTTATGTATAAAACAGAAAGTTGCAGTTGGAATAGTTTTATAAAATTGAGGTCTCTTGCAAAGTATGTGTAAATAACTGCTGATACAAACTTGGATTCTTATGAACCTCATTTTAGATCGTACTATATAAGTGACCGCGTCACTGATACAATGAGAGAGCAAAATTATTTAATCAGTTTTCATAGCGTTTATGTTGTTTTTATTTCAAAACCTGGTTCCTTTTCAAACATTTTTCTAGAATTTAAAAAAAGAGCTCTATGAAAGAAATCAGCTTAACTTTACCCTAAATAATTCATCATTTTCTCAATAAATTGAATAAAATGTCGTATTGACAAAGTCCTTCAATAGTTTGTTTAATTAAGTATAATTATTCTGTTTTCACCCTTTTGAAGGACAGTGCTATATATTGTCATTGTTGATGCGACTGAACAGGTATCCGTATAAAGAAATGGATATTTCAATTTAAGATCATTAATCAGTGATGTACCAAGTAATGTTATATTCCCTCTCTAAAGGATGGTTTATTTGTTTATCATGCATGTGTTATTTTTGCTTATGATACATCTTAACAGTGTTGTTAAATCCGGAATATTTATAGTCTCATTAAAAAGATAAAAGCAAATAAATATTTCATAATTTGTCTCAAGAATATTTATACTACTAGCTTGTAAATTCAAAATAAAGTTTGAAACTGAGAGTAAATTATTTTACTAAAATATATCTGTAGTATTGCTGAAATTAGTAATACTGATTTTTGTAGTTGTGTTGTATCATGTTTACAAAAAAGGCAACAATTTAGTCTGTTTTTTTTTTTTTTTTTTTTTTTTTTTTGGGGGGGGGGGGGGGCAAAAAATAACATAGTTAAGCAATATTTTCTCAGATTATTATTTTTTTGTAAGAACGTAAGTACACAAATTGAAACTGCCATGACAAAACTGACCTAGTGTAATACAGCAGAAAATGTTGCAAATGTGATACATTTAAAACAATTGTTGCTGCAATGTATACCTTGAAATTTCACGTCTAAGAAATTACTTTTTTAATCGAGTTAAGAAATTGTTCAATTTTCTACTTAACTCTTCTTGAATCAGTGGATTGTTAAGTGAGTAAACCACAACGTTTTCTGTAAACCATCCATTTTGCAAAACCAAAACCAAGGGGTTACAACACTAATGAAAGACATTCACTGATTTATGTTATGAATTAACACAAGACAACTCCAACGTTTCGTGAGTCTGTGAAATGAAGCAGTAGTTTTGTGTATGTTTTTTTAATGAGTTTTCTTGTTTTAGACATTTTCCTGCTGGAAAAGAAGGTAGTTTCAATAGCTTTGGAGTAGATTAAAAGAAACTTGGTTCAGTACAGCGCTCAAAAACAGTTCAAGTTAAAACACTATTGTATGCAGTTATTTCACAAAACAGTCATTCAAAAATATTTTTTTAAGTTACCTGACTTTTAAGGGGTCTGATTTAATTAAAACGCTACACAGATCCTACAAAAAACGCTGAGTTTATGCTTCTAAAAACATTTTTGTCAGAAAGCATATAATATAATTATTTTGTGAACACTTTCTTACTTTTTAAGAAACTATACCTTTGTTGTTTGTCACCTCCAGAAAAAGACACAGATTTTAAACATTAATTTTGACAAGATCTGAATAATGTCATACTGAGTGATTGTCGTTTCTATTTTTTTATAAAATGGTGACAAAGCGTTACTTGTGGTTGCAGTGTTATTTGTGATTGCATTAAAATCATTTCTTCATTCTTTCCTTTTTTCAGGTTTTAAGGATGGCTAGTACTTATCGAACAACTTTTCAAAACGTCACGGATTCGGCTGACTCAGTCACTAATGGATCTAGTTTCGAAAACGGTACAACAATGACCGGAGATGTTTCCGACTATTACGAGTTCGAGAGATACGTCAGGGTCATCATCCCGATCATCTTTGGACTTATTGTTGCGATTGGTTTTCTGGGAAATTTGCTTGTCATTGTGGTAATTATAATGAATCAGCAAATGCGCAGCACAACAAATTTACTGATTTTGAACCTTGCATTTGCAGACCTTTGCTTCATAGTGTTCTGTGTGCCTTTCACCGCTACTGGATACGCGCTACCAATATGGCCATTTGGAGTAGTTTGGTGCAAAATTGTGCAATATCTCATGTACGTTTGCGCATACGCTAGTGTATACACACTTGTTGTTATGTCATTAGATAGATATTTAGCAGTCGTTCATCCTATATCGTCGATGTCGGTACGCAATCAAACGAACACTGTTCGTATTCTTGTAATTCTTTGGGCTGTTATTTTAGCCGGACACATCCCATTGCTTCTGGACTTTCAAGTTGTCGCTTACGATTATTATGGTGAATTTAGATCTACTTGTATTTCAGTATATTCTGCTACACAAAATTATCTCATGTTGAAAGTATTTTACGGATCTTTCTTCATGTTCGGTTATGTGTTGCCGTTATCACTTATATGTGTTCTGTATGGATTTATGTTGAAACGATTACTGTATGGTGTTGTCCCTGGGGGATCGCAAAGAGCCGAAAGTATCCGCTCGAAGAAAAGGGTTACTAAAATGGTGGTTATCGTAGTGGCAATTTTCGCTCTTTGCTGGTTACCGATACAAGTCGTTTTTATGGTGCAGAACTTTGGATATTATTCAGATGATCTTTTATACATAGCTGTTCAGATGGTGGCGAATTGTCTTGCTTATATGAACTCGTGTGTTAATCCTATTTTGTATGCGTTTCTTTCTGATAATTTCCGAAGAAGTTTCAGGAAGGTACTTTGTTGTGGATCAGGTCCCTACACAAAATTTGAATATGAGAGAACAAACATTAGAATCGAAAAAGCTGAAAGAACAGCACCGTCTCAGCAACCTGCGAACAACACCTCGCATACCCCGGCCACATCCACTACTACATTGCAAACTTATTATCATAACGCAGAAAATGGAAATAAATCAGTGAATCACTGTACTCAAACAGAGGTCTGAGGGATGGACACAGATAGAAATGGAAGACAAACGCCGAAAAAAAACCACAAATGTGCATGATTTTCTACTGAAAGGTTTCTTTTCATTAGAAAAGTGTGATGAACGTGTGATTGTGATGTAGTTTGTATATTGTTAAATAGGGAAGTCTTAATATTAATGAAACTACATTGTTACACTAGAAAGGTGTTGTAGGCTTTTTGTTGTAGTTTTCTACTTACGTGATTTAAATGAATGACATTTTAGATTTGAAGACCTCTGTAACATGTATGTTTTACTTATCGTAAGACAGTATTGTCCATCTTGACTAAACACATAAACTTCTTTCTTAACTAAGCATAGAAAACATTTGTTAATGTAGTTAATATAAGGTTAAAAGGAACTTCTATAACCGTTATAACTTTACCCCATTGTTTATTTGTATTTCAAGGCAAATTGACTGCAAATACAATTAATTGTAGACACAATACGTACTTTTATCAGTAGGTTAATTTACAAATACAAAAAGATTAATAACGTTTTGTTTTTTTAATTTTCATTTTACGTCTGTAACTTTCATTAACAAAATTTCTAAGTATATATACAGTTAAAAAAATATGCAAATCATTCTAGAAAATATCGAAATAACTGAAGAGTTTGCTTAACCAATTTTAAGTACAAGTGGCTTGGTAACATTGCTATTGTAAGAATGAATTCCAAAAAGCATAAAAGTTGTTCTTGACTGCAACAGGTTTTTATACTTTACCACTATTGAAATTCATTTTAACTATAAACGTAATTTGAATACAAGTGTGTTAAACACATAAAATTTCATTAGCATTTTGTTATTTATTGTTTGCTACAGACTACTTTTAGTTTAAGCCTTGTTTCCTTTATCAATGTGTTTGGTAATAATCAGCTATATCCGTTTCATGTTTGTTTTCATATATAAAAAAGATGTTTAACTCCTTTTTGCTTAATAAATGTTGATAATATGGCGTCAAATATATCCGTGTCATGTTCGGTTTTGGAAAAGAAACTTGTAAGGTATCTGAGCATGAGCATTGATAGCTACCGTAAGGTTCATTAAAAGTAGCTATGTTGCCTCTGGTTGTATCTATGCTAGCAGCTGGTGATTTAAGTAACTACTCAACATGTGAATGGATTTGTGACACCAAGTAAACTGTTGAACTTGCGGAGATTGGAATCAGCAACACGAGAGGCCGTATCATTCAATAATTAGCGCTTTCTTACGATCTAATTTGTCTTTTTAAACTACTCGTAAATGATATATTTTTTCAGCCTCACGTTCAGTTTGCTCTCGGGGCAGCGGTTTGCCACTTAGTATATAATTAGGAAGACAAAAAAGGGGCATAATAGGAATGTTAACATGCAAAGAAGCATCGTTTATATCTACGTGTCTTATTCTACAAGAGATGATGGGACTGAATCTTATGGAAAATAGAACTGAAGTATCATAATGTTGTAAGTGTTCTGAAGTCAGAGGCGCGTTCACTATGAGTTCTATATGGCCTTTCCGACCGCCGGATTATCTACAAAACGTATTATTTTGATTGAGCGGATTCGAATCTCTTCAGTGAATTATGACCACGAAATCTCTTTTTGTAAGCACTTCTGAATGCTAATGCTGTTTTTATCATCTTTTTTATTTCATTTTATTATTTCATTTTATTTATTTAGTGTTTTTTAAGAAGGCACCTATCAATGAAAACAAAACCACTGGACTATAGAAACAGGAAATATACTGGTAGTATACCATCTGTAAAGTTATACTGTTAATTGTAGAGTTGGACGTTTTTGGATATACTTCCCGCGGTCATCTCAAGTGTCTTTCACGTGTGAATAGAATGCTTATCAATATTGTAATATAGTGTCTTTGTGTCGTTTTAGTCTTGGTTTTGTGTACCAAGATAGAAGTCTCTTACACAAGTCTATCATTGTTGATTCTTGTTTCTTCTCAACAAAATTATGTCATTCTGAAACAATAAATAATTTATGCCGATCTCAAATGTTAAAGTGAAATAGAATGAAAAAAATAAAACTGATTTAGTGCAGTAGACGCATTTTATTTCATCTTTTTAGAAATTTACACTGTTATATTAGGTATTATGAAATTTTATTTAATTTATATATGTAGTGAAAATTAATAATGTCTAATAAATAAACTTAGTTTACGAATCATACGAAGTTTTCTATATTGTTTTTCATAGTGTAATGACAGCAAATATACTCATAAATTATTGCACTGATCAGTTATGTGTTTTATCTTAATACGTGCCCATAGCTTGCATATTTCCAAGTTCTTCAAGAATCCTTCATTCGATATGAATCATTACAAGAATTTGTCTTTTTTTGTAATGAGGAAACTCATTATACCTGCATAATCAACAAACATATAACTAAAGGCGTAATATCACGGACAAAGATAAAACGCACTAAAATAACAGATTTTTTTTTGTGTTATAACTATGTCTCTTAAGAACATTCCCGTTATTCAGAGGGGTTATTACAAACCCATATCTGCAGGAAACTAAAACAGTTTAATTAACCAGGTTATACAACAATAAAATGAAAATTAGCTATGGTCAAGTAGTTATTTAGAAGTTTATAGAGGCATCTAAATCTGTCATAAATATAAGGTAATTCTTTTATGAACTTAAATACGTGTAGGAAATATTGTTGTAGCACATGTATTTATCCTGTTATGTTATTATATTTCGTCTTTGCAAGTGAAACTAGATATTTAAGCTGCAAAATCAGTAAAAAAATAGCTATACCTATAATCAGCAGATCTTTTTTTTTCAAATTTATATCTTATTTATCTCTATAGCTCACCTGCCGCTATTTTTGATGATTAGATAATAATAATTAGAATTAATTTGTTTGTATGCTTTTACTTAAACATATTACTCTTTTAACAATTCTGCTTATATGGGATAACAGTGATGTGTGAGCATATGTTATATGACATAGCTTAACCCAGATAGGTAAAAACATGTCTTAGAGCAAAGTTGTCGTGATCAAAAATCATGTAAATGTGTCTTATAATTTTATGTAAAAATTCAATCGATTTTTCATCTGGAAATTTTTATGCCTTTGTTGCCTTCTGTGGTTTTGTAGTTTCTGTAAATTTGTCTTTGCTGAATGAATCGCAGGTCATGAAAGGAAGTTGTATTTTTTCTGAGTTATTGTGTAGGTAAGTAATATTACGTTTCAAAGGTGTATACATTGATTTTGATACTGTGTTTAAATGAAACTGCAATTTTTATGACATTTTTATGTTGTAAATACTTGAATGATATAAGGCAGTAGGATAATACTGTTATTGTAGCTTAATACTACAGCTACAAGTAGTCGGATTATATATGATTTCCTTTATTTTTCAAAACGTTGCCACCTATATTAATTATCCGTGGCAAATGTCAAGCAAATTCAAACCCAGTCGAATTATTTGTATCTCTCTAACATTCTTGTTTATAAGTTTAACTCCAGCAGCTATAAATTATATTTTACAATTAATGTTCTAGTCCAGTATGTCCAGTGTTTTTTTGCTTACATTTGCCTTAAAAATCTAATTCAGTTGCATATTCATGTCAACTACTTAATTAGTGATCCGACTGAAGGTATAAAAAGTGAACTTCTTGAACAATGATATGTGTTCGGTACCTTCTTAAGATTTTGTTTTAACAACTCATTGGCACAATCAAATTTCGCTTTGTTTGTTGCCACACTGACAAGTTGACGAGTTTAGTCTGATTTTCAAGTTGTCTTAGCAAATATCCTACTGCCTTAATGTAAATGAAATAGCTATATTTATTTGTTATTGCATTGGTAAAGTGCTGCCCGTCTAGAGAGCTATACTTGTAGATAAATAGCATTACAATAAACTGTGTTATAGTGTTAATGTGTCAGTCGTTTTCTTTCAGTTTCATAGTATTACCTCTACACAAACAAATATGCGGACAGCTGGAGCAATGCATGTGCTCTCGTTCAGAATTCTTATCCTGTTTCATGAATGTGTAGAACATGATTGCAAATAATTATGAGGTAAGGAGAAACAGTTTCAGCCGAAATCAAGTTTATAAAGTAACCAGTGACTTTTCTTGGTGAAAACAGGAGTTCGCAAGTGTTATTCAGCTTGAAAACGTTTACCCTTCTGTTACACGCTACATATTTTCGTGAAATCGTTTCGGTTTTACGACCTCTAACGACCTTATTTTATATTTTGTATTTTATTTAAACAACGTTAACAAATTCTTTATTTTACGCAGACATTAAAATATAGAATTAATATTAACAATGCGTTCTGTGTTAAACATTCTCACTGTTATTTGGGAAAATGTAACAAGGCTTCTAAATTTAATAAATAAAACGATTTGAGTGTGATAACCTTTTTATACAAGTATCAAGGGCAAATATTAAAGGGAGAATATGAAATAAAATTTCTGAGAGTAAGTATAACGAAATGTGTTTTTCTTTTTTATTTAACATCAATGAAACCATGTTACAACCGGTTATAATAATAAAATAACCAAACAATGGATCAAACATATTAAGGTTAAGTTAACTTAGGAATTTACAACTTTTTAATATATAGCACGTCACAATCTTCCAGGGATCTAATTGTCTCTAACAATCGTTGATTTGTTAGTAAATAGTTTCAAGTATCTTGCTTACGTCTCTTGGTATCAATGAAATATTGTAACAATGTAAATTACAAATCGATTTAACGTCACACGAGGTTGCCACATTCTATATATATGTTGTGTAACGCTGTGAATCTAGGTACGTTTGATTTAAAATGAAAGTATGTGTATTAATAACTTCCTCCTATTCTTGCAAAGCAAACACGACATCGTATTATATCTAACCGCGATCGCGTATTTTCTGTGCTCTATTTAGGAGAAATACTTAGTTTGTGTATAAGAAAGGATACACATTTTAAACTGGACGACACGTGTTGCAGAAAGCCAGTTTTCAGTAAAAAGAATTGCATTTCTCCATGCATTTCCAATCGTTTTCTATAAAATAGATGTATATAGTTTTACATAAGTTGATTGCCGCTAGTTTTTTATTCGCTAGTACGTTTGTTCTCCTGAGAAGCTGACACAAAAGATGTTAAAATCTCGCAAGTCAAACAGGCATTTTTTGTACGTGGCCCGGACGTATTCTGTAAAATCGATTCTCCGTGCGTAGTGGTTAGAACGTTGGGTTAGTAAACTACTTATGATCAAGGCATGAGTTTTTATACTCTCACAGATGTTTTAAATGCACTAGTAACAGTTCTACAGTAGTCGAAATAGTTTGAATGTGTTCAATAACATGAATCCGACATTATTATTCTTTTAAAGCTAAAAACTAAAAACGAATTTCGGAATTTACATTGTAATCTTTTTGCATCAACTAAACATTGCAGCAACGCCTGTCTTTGTTTGGGATGTTTCATCTAATAAAATGAGATGCTGTATATAAAAGAAACCCAACACGTCTGCCATAATTGTAGGAAAGGTTGCCAAAGAAAGGAGATATATGCAGATGAAAATCGTATAAACATATTTATTTTTCGCGTAATAAGAACTAAGTTTAATAAATGCATCTTTTTGCATCGGGAGTGTTCACCATATATATAGCTTTTTTGCTTTTAACTTTATTGTACTATACAGAGTACCAAGAAGCCTAGTTCTTATACATGTAACTTGTAGAAATTCGCACGTTATGCATCCTTATAAATGTAAACTGTACAGAGTGATATTGAAGGATGTGCACACTGAAAAGCACAATTAAGTTAAACAAAACATCTACAGAAAGGAAGCCATTTAGTTTCATTACACTTTGCACTTACTGCACTTAGCTTTGTCTTATAAAATATGCATGGGCCAATTAGGTATAGCTATAGCAATTTGCTAAGCAAATATTGAACTCAAACGTATAGTTTGTTTCCCTTCTTAAAAAGAGAAACTTACACAGTTTTTTGTCCATTATAACAAATGTTTAACAATAATACTGGTTTAAAATATATAACTTTTTGCAGGCCTTTAGGACGGCATGACAATACTTTACAAATACATTTTGTCAGAATTATGTTTATCTTTGTAATGTCAAGTCACTCATAAGGAGAGGATGTGGTCCAGTGGTAGCATGCTGGACTGGTAAAACAGGGGTCCAGAGTTTAATCCCCCGCTCCTCCACTAAACATTTCTAATATTCTTTCGGATGAGACGTTAAACCGAGCTCCCATGTATCAGTGCCATACACTGAGCATGCAAAAGAACCAAGGGTGTCTCTTGAATGGAATGCTTTCTGTATCTTGCACTACCCCCACAACATAAAATAACTTATCTCTTCAGGGGGCGTCAGTCATATGGGCAACCGGGACCGACGATAAATAAGCTCAAGTAGAACTCACTCATATGCATTTCCTCATAACAAACCACTACTTTCTCATAGGATTATTCTTATATCAATTGTAGGCATGATGACTATTTATTCTTTAATTAATATTTTCTTTTTTAGTATGTCCGACAAAATTAGCTGCAGTTGTAAAATATTTTATACTAATACATTTAGTTTTTAAAGCATACATCTGAAGCGTTTTTGTTGTACTACGATCATTTTTCGAGACGTGTATAATATTCTTCTGATAGCAATAGAATGTTAAACAAAATTTTAATCTTGAATATCACCTGATTTAGTTTTCCATAGAAGTGCATAGTACAGATAACTTGCAAGCACACAGGCTCTTGGGAACTTTATTCCAATGGCGTTACATTTCGGCTACATTACAGCCTTCTATTTTATTACATAAATTGTGACAGATATGGGAAATAACCAATTATCTTCCGTTACTAACAATAATGGGGTTTAAATCTGGTTGTTTACGGCTGAGAAATAGTAGGAAAACTGTATGTTTATTTCAAGAGAATGAAATATCGCTTTGTATGTTTCACTGATGCCAACACGAAACAAAATTTATTCATTTAATCACACGCAATTTGATTCGAGAACCGTTTGAGGCTAAAATTGATTTTGAAAAAGTTCCTTCTGGCCTTCTTAAATAAGGTATATAGAAGTAAAAACATATTATGTAATAAAAATCTCATATAAAATGTTATTGATTTACGAAGATCAATAAAAATCAGAGAAGTTAAATGAATTACATCTAAAACCTGTCTTACGTATTAAAACAACATAAATAACAGTATTAACTATTTCAAACAGTTGCAAAAGCCCATGAAACATCACAGTACTTCAGTGACGAAATGCTTGAAAACAGAAAATAACCACAGAATACGAAACAAGACAGACGTAGCAATTTGCATGATTTTTGCAGGTACTAAACACATTGCAGACAACCTGTCATTGTTCTGTAAGCTTGATGCCATTTTAATCTAAAGTCACGCTGAAATATTGTCAAATCTACACATATAAGTACCACTGATTATTACGAAAATGCTTTGAAGTCCTTGAAGATTCAATTACTTATATTTTATTTGAGCGTGTTATTTGAAAATGCCTATTGTTTAGTGATAAAGTATTTAACCAATCAGTAGTTTGAGCATTTGATTCATGACACCAGCCGAGATACATCTCTCTAGACAGTTTTCTGAACAGTTGTATAATTATTGTGCTTTGTAACTGAAAACTCGGATAAAATATGTTCATATATATATTTTTCACAAGTATTGGCATCCCTCTCCTTTGATTGATTGAAGTCTATAATCACGTTTGGTTCACAGAGTGCAGTGGCATTAAAAGTTAGGCCAATACTACATATAGGGACATTTTATTGTTGTTCTGTCAATAACTTATATTCGTAAACAATACTTCTCTACAATGATAATTAACACAGAATTTTATAAAGTAAAATTGCAAAGATGAATTTATAAACGAATTAAATAATTTATACAGAACTGACAGTTTCATGGCAAATTCGTTCTAAACGTCGCAAACATTGACTACTTCAAAGATATAAATAGGCGATTCTTGTAAATATCAGTTGCAAGAAAGAAATTAATGTTCACAGAAATAAAGGGCAGCTAGGTCTATAAACAGGAAATATTACAACGCAGTAAGCGCATTAGAAAATATATGGAATTTTAATGATGTTTTAGAATACTTGTTAGTCTATAAAAGCGCAATGCGTCCTATAAACAAAACGCCTTTTATTATCCAAGATGATCTTTCGTGTTGAGAAAGTAATCTTATCATGTTAACAAACATGTTATCAAACTTAAAGTCTTTTGCATTTCCTATCTTATAAGTTTCGTAATGAAATGTATTTTTTTAAATTAATATTAATTTTTCCACTAAAATTTCTCAAAGTCTGGAAATTACATTTTTTCTATTTTATTTCTTTACAAAATTTTCACTAATCCTTCTTGACTGGCTTTTCAAAAGAATTGTTTGTCTGACTGCTAATAGAAACTACTCGTTTTTATTCACTTTTCAATTTAAACTTGCGGAATGCTTCTTATAAGTTTCTTGATAGCACCTACCCATACAAAGAAACTATTGAAAACACTTCAAATTAAAAAAAAAATAAAATAAACAAAAACACACAAAAATATTCATGTTAAGGTATTATGAGATAATTTATCTATGGTTGTCAAATTACTCTCTGAAGACGTACCAAAATTCCACTTTGAAAGTTCTCAATTTACAAAATTATTTGTATCGTATTTTTCTTCTAGGAAGACGAATACTTTACCAACTGAAAAATAAAAGGACATTATCCAGCTTTTTTTCTTAAAGGTAAAATATTACTTTCCTTAAAGAGCATAACGGAGGGAGGGGGGCGGGAAAGAGCTACATTTTCCATTTTTCAGCTTTTATGTCTTAAGCTACGTGTTAAGTAAAACGTGGAACAATCGTTATATCATTCCTGTTAGTTGTGTTCTAAAATTACACAACTAAAATGATAAAATACATATCTAATATATTCCGGAAAAACATTAAAGAAAACCCCAGCAAACTCCGACTTGTTTCAGGTACGTCTTAAAAGCTTATTCATGCATGTAATACGAATCCATGTTGTAAATGTCCAGAAGAAAAATTGAGTCCATCTACGTATATAGTGTTGTCAAACCAGTTCAAATATACATCTGTTTTGGTGTTCTGTTACAACGTAAACACTTCACATATCGATTAAATTCTATAACAAGATGGGTTAATTGATTGTGTTTTTTGTCAGAATGGTCCATAGAAGCGGTAATTGCACTTTGCTTTTCTAAAAGATCTAACGCCATAACAAGATGTCAATTTACTGTGTTTTTACTTTTCCAAAGGATTTATCTCTAGAACTTTGTTAATATATATGAACGCATTCAACACCACAATGTATCTGGCACCAAAACTATACTCTTAACTGAGTCTGTACTTATTTTTAATTAGAACTAAAATTCAGTTAAGTGGAAATAAAAACCATTGTTTTGATTTGAAAGATAAATGGAGTTCTTTAAATTTCAATTTGGATCATTCTTTATTTCATCACATTTAATATTAAACTGTGAATATAGCCATTAGAAATGCCTTCATCTGATTTGTTCAAAGACGATTGTCGACAATCATAGACATTTTACATACGTTCCGGTTTAGATTTAAGGGTTAGGCAAGTTCAAGAGGCTCATGATTTGGATCTGTAATTACTTTCTAAAAAACTTACGCACAATATATGAGGACTTTCTATGAAAAAATGAAATTAAATAAAAACAAATTATCGAAGCTAAAGTGGAAAGAAAGTCAAATTCTAAATTAATGTAATAATAATAGACAATGAGGGCTCTTACTGAGATTCAGGACAGTTAGAAGTAAAATTTATTTTTGACATCTACGGTTGACTTCAATGTATAAATGAATACGAATATCATTCAAAAAGGCACAAACAATTCAAAGTAAACGTAACCTTCCTTTAGATAAATTCGAACAGAATATTATTCTGCATGGTTTTGCTAAATCAATTCATCATTTGTTCTTAAAAGTTAAACGTTTCATTCTGTTTCAATCTTTGTGAGAGATACTTGTATTGTTTTTTTTCTTCGAATGAAAATACAGTGATTTCTTTTTCTGATACATGACGTTTTCATAGTCTTAAAATTTCGGCGGTCTGCCATATATGACATACTAAAACTAGAACTCATTCTGACTGAATAATACAGCTTCAGCCAATAAAGTTCTAAAGGGTAAGAGTTACATTAACTCAGAGATTTGTTTTATAAGTTATTCTAGTCATTCTGAACATCCTCGTGACCTGTTCACATTGTTTTTTATAGTATCCGATCAGATATTGTTTCAGTGCAAATACTTTACATATCAATCCAAATACATCACAGAATATCAACACTGGTTCTTCCTTATATTATATAAGTTCACAAATCAAAAACGATTTGTTTAATTACCTGTAATATTATTTCTACATTAAATCGTAAAGATTATTTCAATGGTCATACGTCATTCAATGATCGACATGTACAGACTAAGAGACTTATCAAATTTCTGTAATTCTTGTTATAAAAAAGGAAAGTTTCGGAGTAAAATCATTTCATTTACTCAACGCACTCTTGTAAAAATTATTTCCAACATTAAGCTTACTATTTATGTTCATTACACAAACATTTTTATTTAGCTTTTATGGAAAAAGTTATCATTTTGGGTACAGTTGATAAAGATTGCTATTTCCTTACAAATTCTAAGCTAAAACACAAGCATTATTTGCGGTTTAATTATTCATTATAATAGTACCATTATTCATTATTTTGCAACATACTGCATCTGTGCATCCTACTTACCAATGACGTAAGTATAGTTTTATCTAACAAAAAATAAAATCATTAAGTGTGGTCCCTAGCTACAAGCGCCTTAGATCATACTTCAAAACATCCACTCTTTCGATATTATTGAATTGAAATGAGAGAACAAAAGATGCACAAACCGACATAAAGACTAAAGCACTGCCAAAACAAACCATCAGTGAATATCTTTATAACATTATTTTTAGTCTGTCGTTCTTCCGTCTTCTATTTTGTATACTTAATTGCATTAGACATTAGATTAGTGTCTTACTACGAAAAGCTTATGTATGAGTTTTTCTTGCTTTCAAAGAGATTATCTAGGGAGACTATAACGAGGCATAAGTTATTTTTTTCTGTTGTTAGTGTCAGTCTTACAGGCACTATATAACATCTCTTCATTAAAACCCTGGATAACGTCATGTTTTTACATCCTAAAAAGACTTGTGTCGTAGATATCATCTTTGTACGCAATTTGTTCCGTCTCATTGCATGTAACTATGGAATAAATTTGTCAATTTACTTAAAAGGAAAGGTCAAAATTTGATTTTAGGTTTCCAGGACATTCGAGATTAATTTTAAAGATAGAAATATATAGGCAATAAATGTTATGATACTAGTAATGAAATACTACATATTTCAAACCAAGAATAAGAAACTAATACCAATATTTGAAAACGGCAAAAAAAGTGTTAACGGCAAGAGTTGAAATAGAACAAAAAAATGCACCAATGGCAAATAACATTAAGCAACCTAACAGACAATGGTGTTTTTAAAACTCTTGTAATTCATAATGCAAAGATAAAATTTAGATTTTGTCATGTTATCCAGTTCAATAATTCATATTCTTTTCAAAAATGACAAATTTTGCTTACATCGACACATTCCATTTTGTTGTTCGTTTTTTATGTCTTTTTTCCTGTTTTTGTCTCGTCTTTTTTTCAATAATTCCATTCAGGAACACCTTTCCACACTATTCTATGTTTCCTTTCTTTCGTCTCTCCTTTTACGGACTATCTCTCCCTTCTTTTGTTTATTTCTCTTACAATCTATCAAAATACTTCTCTTAAAAATGTTTTGCTAATGCATAACTTTGTTGAATTAACATGAAGATATCTGTTAAGAACACAAAACTATGAACGTGCAATTGTTTGCATTGCAACAACAAAAAATAAAAACAAAACAAAAACTTTTGGACAAGGCCATGCTCCTGAATCCTACTAACTCATTCGTTGTAAAGTCATGAAAACAAGTTAATTTAAAACATAGCGACTAGCAAAAAAGAAGAAAAAAAGAAAAAAGAGAAAAAACACCAAAATATAAGAAAAAACGTATAAGATATAGATTTCCATTTCAACTTGCTACGTGAAAGTCTAGTTTACATGTCATGTCCCATAATTCTTATCCTTGATTTCACAGTTATCCTCCTTTTTTCACATTGAAATTTTCTCCCTGAATATTTTTGGAACCTATTGATGCATTTGAACTAGATCCTGCGATAATTAAAAAAGTACTTGGAATGTTTTCATGAAACTTGAAACATGAAAAGATGGCAATATGGAAATTAAGCACATCATTTTATTTTGTTTCTTTGTTGAGCAGCTTACCCAAAAACTTGGATATGTTCTGGATATTGCCTTCACTAACTACCCAGTTGGAAATTTTCGCATAGCCAACATGCCTGTGTACTATTCCGATCACCACCTGAAAACCTGAGATATTTGTGTTGATTGTAACATTGCTTAATAAGCATTTTGATCTTTTGATTATCTGTTGTATAAAACATACCTTCATCTAACAGACGACTGTCCATTGTCGGGTGAGAACTATGAAACTATGTGTCCTTGAACAATTAGCTAAATCTACTCATGGACACCGCCTACAGGTGTCCATAATGTCCATCTAAGCAAAAACATGTACTTTTAGTACGATGACGGCTTCTTTACATATGTTGTTATACTGAAATCTTTCACCAGATGTGTCCCTTTTATAAACCGTTTAAACGTGGCACCTTCAGTCGTTTGGTCAAAAAATGTACCATCATATAATATCATAAGAATACCTACATATCTTTCATTGCTTTGACGGATACGATAAAGTTCGCATTGAGTAACGAAATACTGTGAAATCATTAATATTCGTGGGGGATTAATTTTCGTGGATTTCGTGGTTCAGGTAACCCACGAAATCAAGTCCCGACGGACAAATTGTGCCCAAGATAAGGTTAAGTATGCCCAATCAGCCAACAGCACCAAAAAAGGCGTGCGATGTGGTTCGTAGTTGGCACATCGTCCGTAGAAAAGTTGTGTGCTTACCTGCGGCTTTTTTTTTAAATAATTTTGTTTGACCTTATGTGCTAGTATTTATGCCAATAAAATGAATAATTCATTGTCTGTGTTTACTTAAAGATGTGAATCTTTTCATAATTCTAGCTATACAAGATAAAAGCGATGCATCACTCTGGAAATTTGGTTAAGAGATGGTAATCTCTATTCATATGACAAAAGGTATGAAAATGTCTAAGAGCAAGATTCTAGTCTGCAAAAACCATATAAATACATCTTAAGTTGTTGCCACATTGACAAGTTGACGGATTTGGTTGGACTCTTAAGTTGTCTGAGCATATATAGTACTTCCTTAATGTAAAAAGAATAGCTATATTTATCTGTTATTGCACTAGGTAAGTGCAGTAAGTCTAGAGAGCTTTACTTCTAGATAAATAGTATTACAGTAAAATGTTATACAGTGTCAAAGTGGCAGTCGTTTCGGGTCAATACCATAATTTTACCTCTACTCAAACAAACACGGATATCAGATTCGATGCAAGTGCTCTCACAGAGGATTATTGTGTTTCCTTAATCTGTAGAACATGATTGCAAATAATTATGGATTATAACGATCAGCATAAATCAAGATTAAACAGTAACAAGTGATTTGTCTTGTTTGCAAACCGGAGTCCATCAGTGTAATTACATGAATTTGACTTATTTTTTCTTTAGCAAAAATATGATTAAAACTCAAAAATTATTTTCGGAAATTTTTAATCTTTTGGCATCACCTAAACTTTACATTAATTACTAATTAGGAACGCAATGTGTCATCTAATAAACGGGACAATGTTTATAAAGAAATCTAAAGCGAATGCCAGAAATATAGGAAACGTTGCCACAGAAAATGGATATGCAGAGCACAATCAAGTTAAAAATCTATATACAACATTTACAAAAGAAAATTATTTACATTTGTTAAAGTTTGCAAAAACATTTAGCTTTGTCTTATAAATTGTATATGCGCCATATGCTTACTCTTAAATTATAAGCCTCTTTCATACTTCTAAAATAACGTCGATATGGTCAAAGAAGCAGCCATTGTCGAATTCAAACGTATCTGTTGCGTTCCTTCTTAAGAGAGAATATTACAAAATCTCGTCTATATTGCAAGATCGTTTAAACAACGAGCAGGGTTTGAAAAATACTAGACTGCCTAAGATACTTTTTGCAGAGCATTAGTCCAAAATTTCTAATATTTTACAAATAAATTTCAGCAGAGTTATCTTTTGCATAGTCATCTCAATCATATGCAGTTTCTTTCATACCAAACCCTAGCTTTCCTTTACCACTGTTCAGTGTATTATTCGTAATTATTTACGTGACAGGCTTTCAAGAGGATGGCTAACAGATGGGCCAACGATGCATAAAAAAGAAAATATTATAAATGCTGAATTTTTGTTGTAATTGCGAAGAACATATCTAAACTAAATTACTGTTCATTGTCTTAGGTTCTCCTAAACATGTGTACTACAGATAACGTTCTAACACGCTGTCTCCATGGAACTTTTATTCCAATGACATTGCATATTGGCGTCATTAAGCCTTCCATTTTATTAGACAGATTGTGCACTGATAGGGTAAATAACTTGTTATCCTACATTTCTTTAATCTTGTATTTCAACGTTTATTTATCACTCTTTTTAGAGAAATATGCTTTAAACGTTTTCCATAAAATACACTTTATTTTAAATTTATATCCAAGTTTTGTATCAGTAATCTTACTGAAAACTTTAGCAAGTTTAATCTCAATCACTTTACAGATAATACATTTCGGTCGCTATCCGTCTAAACCTCTTGGTCGTGTCCACTTTATATCTCTTCAAAGGCTTTTGTCACGTGATTCTTCTATGAATGTACCAGTTTCAGATACTTTCAGACATTGAAATAACACTTTCTCGACTGCGAGCTCAAAAAGTCAAACTCAGTTATATAACAAAAAATCGGCATTTGATTTGCACGCAACTTCCGTTGCTAACAATAATAGCGGTTACACCTTTTGTTTATGGCAATATCGTATGTTAAATTCAAGTGAATGTTATGCCGCAACGTGTTTGCAATATTGCGTTTATGCTTCACTGATGCCAACACAAAACACAAGTAATCCATTAAATGAGAAGCGCTTTGGTTCTTGAACCGTTTTCACGCTATACTTGATTCCTTCTTTAGGTGTCAAGAAGTAGAATTGTACACATTATGCTACGCTCCCTCAGCAGCTAAATGAATACACTACCGTTACTTCACACCGCTGCTTTAAAACCAGTAGATTTATGATATTGACCTTTACAATGAACTTTTAAACAACCAATGAAAGTGCACAAATATTCCCAAAACCGAAAAATCTTTAAACCATTTTTCATTGGTTTAAACGATCATGTGATTCCAAAAATTATAAATAGACGGGTGTTTTCTGAAAATTTTGTAAACACATTTCAACTACGCATTTATGTAAACATCTTAATACAGCAATTAAACGTCTAAAAACAACCATACCATCATGATTTTAACCTTTTTGATAGTTTTATTGGTTTATTTGCGTGTACATATTAAAAAACACTTTCAAAAGTGAAATACGTAAGTAACTTGCAGACATGCATTGTTTGTTTACATTTTGGGTTGTCAATTGTGTGTATGGACATTTCGTTGTAAGCTAGTCACTGATTGGCTGAAAAGTAACCGTGGTTTTCCCTGTCTAAAAATAAAAAAAATATCGTTCTGAAAATTGAATTTTAGCAGAGGTAAGAAAGTGAAACATTCGACCGATGCGCAGGAGAGTAACATTATGCAATAACAATCTCATAACAAGAGCCGGTTGAACCGGGTGATGCTCAGCGAATAGGTTTTGGACACAGTACAGTGTGTCCTGTACTCGTAGCAGGAAACTGGGTCTTGTCTGGGACTCGATATTGTTTTATGAACATAAGTGATATATAATTTATTTAGTTAATACTTACATTTATATCTAATAGATAATTGTTTAAATTATAGAAACCTTTGACAGAATTGAATACATAATTTATTTAGCAGTAAACACAGCACAGTTAAATGTTTGATATAAGGATTTTATGCCAAACCACTACCAGGAGGAATCCAATACTTTCAAAAAAAGAACTTGCTCAAAGCATAAACTTTAGTCAGTGTAAATCACAAATGATAAAAACAAGAGATAAAAGGGTATTTTGATATAACATTTTGTTGACAAAAAACACATTTGATCGTTCCGTGTTTACAGACACTAAAACAGCAATTGACATAGAGCTTGAATTAATCAACAAAGGGAAGGGAGAGAATATGCTAACCAAAAAGACGATAGAGGATATGCTAAAGAAAAAAATAGGGTCAGTTTGAATTTAGATTGAAAGAATTAGGGTTGGAAAGAGAAATTAAATTACAAGAACTCAGAAAAAATCAAAAGATAAATAACTTTTGATTTTGGCAGATGTCGACCTTTTCCAGAAAAAAGTGACAACAATTTCAATAGGAATGGCCAAAACACTGAAATTCAGTTAAATCGACTGTCCAGCCTGAAGTTTTCTTAACAAACAATTGCAACCCTTAAAAATAATGTTTATTATAGATGGGAAGATCGGATAATTGTGTTATCAGAAAAAACCAATAGCATAGAAAATATTAGTTCATTTTTTTTTCATTTTCATTGCGCATTTTTTGAATTATCCCCTGTATATTATGTAGGTACACTCTTTTAAATACGTCCTACTTGGGAATAGCAGAACACTAAGATTTACAAACATATGTCATAAAACAAACATGTTGCTTATACTTGTTTTTACAAATATGAAAAGCAGAAGTTTCATTGAAATAACATGTCCCAAAAGTATCTATCAGATACGTTAACAAAAGTCTTAAAGGGATATACAGGAAACATTTTTATGCTTTCTTTCACGTTTCTTCAATCAATATACTATGAATGTGCTCGAAATAAATACAATGTTCATTCCCATTAACAAAGATTTCCTCTATTTAAATGAAAAACCGCATGGTTTCCTAACCTAACCCACTTGGGGCAAATTAGAAAATTTAGATTTCGCGCTAAATTTTGCAGTGAATAATTGGACGGTTTAAGTACCTGTCACTATTCTACAGCAAAAAGCAACCAAAGAGAAACGACGATTGGCTGTTTTTGTCACGTGACCTATTTAAAATAACTGTTCGAGTTTTACTTTCAGTTAAAGAACGTCCAAATATTTACGTTCAAGCCCGCATTTCACTTTATTTATATAGACAAACATACTGGGAATTTAAAGTTCTTCATATTAAACATGATTTGAGCAAATAATTTCAGTTTTAATTTTTTGGCATTCATTTGCCTTTGTATCCCTTTAAGGACTGTTCATGTCGAAATAAGTCCATTTGTCTGCTTTATTTAGCATAAATCCAATGTCTAGGGATGTAACTTGACAAAACTTACTTCAGTTCAGCTGTATTTGACTTACAAAGAAAAACACGAGACAAAATTGTAAGGATATTAGGATGGTACGTTTAAAATGCATCAGATACGTTAAACTAAACTCTAAAATCTTACACGTACGTTTCATGGCAGAAACTATATGTCTCTTAGCAGCTTTTCAGTTATAAAAGAAAACTGTTTGTACCAAATCATCATTGAAAAAATCAAACCCGACCAGAATAGCACCCACTTACAAATTGTTTTATCAGGTATGTTTCGTCAGATACGTTTACAAAATATTACACTTCCATCGAATCCTGGAACCGTATAATGTCATAAAGGTCCTTAGTTTTTAAGGAAAGAAATTCCTTAACTGCAAAAAAATGTTTTAAGGTAAAATTTTCCTTAAACTTTGAGTCAAAAATCCCTTAAGTGATTTCCTTAGGTAAGAAATTTCTGAAGTTTAATTTTCTCCTAAGGTGAACATTTCGTTCAAAAGCAGTTTTTCTATTTGTAATTACCGACTGGCGAGCACTGACTGTGCTGAAAATAGTCACCGGAACAATATGGCGGACGCGCTTCCCGATTGTGATTTCTGGAAATATTGGAAGAATTCAAAAGTTACATTTGTGGAATCACTGGCGTAAATGGAGCACACGTATTGAGTAAGGGTTTAACGATAATGACAGTTTGAAACTGACGTTATCACTTGATATCAGTTCATTAATATGTCGTTCTTGTTTACCTTGGAAGAATTCAAAAGTTACATTTGTGGAATCACTGGCGTAAATGGAGCGCACGTATTGAGTAAGGGTTTAACGATAATGACAGTTTGAAACTGACGTTATCACTTGATATCAGTTCATTCATATGTCGTTCTTGTTGACTTGCAAAGCCATCGGATTTTCCGGACCTAAAAATAGATGTGTCACAACAAAAAAAATAGACGAAGTTCTGTCAAAAATGGAGAACAGCAAGGCTGAAGGTAGGGTCACCAGGGCGCCCAATTTCACGTTGCAGGAATGCCACTTATTGGCTGAACTCATGGGAGAAGAACACCCAGATTTCCCAGGATTGTCCAGACACAAACTGGACAAACATAAATTTGCAGAAAGTAAATAAATTTTTATTTTTGCTATACCACTGTTCATATACATTAAACTATGGCTGTGCCGGTGTCTTATTTAAGATATTTTCCTATTTTTGATTTAATGCACTATAATTTTCCCTTCAGAAAGTCGCAGGTGTTTTTTTTTTAATCAAATTTAGAATTAAACTCAAAATTATTGTAGGCCTTACATCACTTTTCTGCTTGAATGCATGAACTGTTTTTTTCTTAAATTGTTAAAAAAATTATCTTGATGTTCCTTTACAAAGCTAATTATAAGATAAATAAACTGAACAAATAATAACTACCATTTAGTGGAAAAAAGTATTTTATTAAAATAATACTAAAATCCTGAACTAATATTGCTCAACAAAAAAGGGTCGGGCATTTTATTCAAACCAGAAATCCAGAAAACAGACAGACTGTTGACAGTTTTTGTGCATGGTAGCTGTACTTAGGTGATATTATAAAATACAAATAACAAAATGCCTTAGGATTCGTTTTAGGTGAAGATATTAATGAAACATTTTTTTAACATGTGGGCGTAACATTTTGTGCCCAAGTTTGTTACGCCCACAACCACTGCATGATGTCAATGTTTCAGTCTGCGTGGGGTAAACATATTTACACAAATCTCTTGCTTAATCATACAAAAACTTAAATAAATATTACTTTTATCTCTAAATCTGAACGTTTCCTCTTATCGAGCCATTTATAATCGTGAATATTTTTTGTGTCAAAATGATACGCCCCGAACGAACAACTTCTAAGGGGGACTACTGGAACAAGCGTGAACAGTATTGTCGGAGTTTTTACAACGCAATTTTGCGACATATACGTCATTTTTGCGACCGTTTTACGATTGTTTAACTGCAGATGTTCTGGTGAGGTTTCGAAATGGCGGAGGAAGCTGGAAATTAGTATTTTTTGTGTTACACCAGTAAAATTGAAGGAAGGGTCCCAAAGTGTTGCAGATATATCCGTTATTAAACATATTTTTAAGCAGCCAAAGTAAATAGATGATAAGCGAAAGCACTTTTGCAAATTTATTGCCGATGGTGCTCAACTCAACGCACGATGAGATGCAAAATTTTGCCATTAAATGATCAAGCCAAATGAAGAGTTTTGGGTCCATGTTACGTCTATGGAATCAGTAGATAGATTTCATTAAGTTTATACTTCAGTCGTGCAAGACTTAGGCTAAAGACATGTCATGCATGTCTTTGTTGACTTTGGAGTTTGAAAATTCGTTTCTTCGTCTGTAAAGTAGGAGGTTGCAAGGCGTAACATGGACACTGCAGCCTCAGAATAGGGTGTAAATGGACACGATCCTGGGCCATGAACTGTTGTGTCTCTGTTACATAAACAGACCTGTGAATACATTTATTCAGTAAAGAAAACACTACTGACACTTAATGTGAAGAAAAAATGAAGACATGTAAAAAATTAAACAAATCAGTGCTGAAGTTTAGTTTGAATGGTTATTATTTTTATTTAAATGGCAGTTAATGAGGAAATAATTTGGGTGCAACCTGGACACAAATAAATAGTGTCTTTTTGTCCACAATTTGATGGATCTGCTGTCATTACTGCTGGCATTCTAGTGGATATTGCCATGCTGATTTTTTATTCTTGCAGATTTTAAGTGTCACTATGCAAAAAATGGAAGGCATGCTCAATTTTCTCTAGAATAGTGGTAATTTAATGGAAGATGGTGTAACTTAAACAACATTTTTTTGTGTCCAAGTTACATCAGTAATGATTTTTTGTGTGTCCATGTTACACTCAGACTAAAGGATGTGAAAGATTCATATTATAGGTAATTACAAGTGTAGTTTGTGATTCAGTTAAGAATATTTTAACCTGTTAATTTATTTTAGACACAATTAATTATTCTTTAAAAATGTATTGCATGAAAAGTTTGATAAAATTCTTTGATGTAACAAGACAACACTTGTCAAACAGATGTTTGTGTCCAAGTTACACCTTTGTAGATCTCACAAAAAGGTATTTTCTATTTAACCTCCAGAGTGTATTAGCTATATACATGTATTCACAGAAGACAACTTTCACTTTTAAATTAAATACTTGTTGTGTTGCTTGAAATTGTTAATATCGAAACAGCAAGATAAGCATGTTCAGGTTGTAAATTGGACAATTTTTTGTCTTTGGAATAAATGTAAAGTCATAGGCATTCATTATGTCAGAAATGATATATGCAAAGGGATATTTTTATGTTTCAGTTGAAAATTGTTTAAAGCGCCGTAAAACACCATTAAGTAAGTCAAGTAACGCTTCATCTATGGTCCATCAGTCAGTCTAACACAGCCTTCCGTCTGTCGCAGCCCAAAATTAAAGGCCGAAACGCTGTTAAGAGTTCTTACTGGTGATGTCTATGCTTTGTTTTGGGATTTTCTTTTGGCCTGTCAGGTTGAGTCAGACATTTTGACTGTGGTTATCATGATTGAAGAATGAAACTGCTGTAGACGATTTTTTAAGCGTACAGCGGTATTTAGCCTAAGAATGCCAAAGAAAAAAAGTGTTTATGTCAAAATATGTTCAACAAGTGTCAAGATCACTCTGAGATCTCTTGTCTCTAAAATTCATACACATTATATTTTCAGGTCGTATTCATTTAGGGAAAGAAAACGCAGACACCAAAGGCTACTGATATGTGTGCCACACTGAAAACAGCACAGAAAACAGACAGATACAAAAAATGGAAAGAAAATCTAAAGTCTAATGCTGAGGAGTATAAACTTTTCAAGGAAAAGGATAAAGAAAGGTGCAGGTTATATAGAGCTTCGATGTCTGCAGAGAAAAGAAAGGAGTACAGTGAAAAGACTAAATTGAGAATGCGTAAGATGCGTGCAGGGAGGAAGTCTGAAACTAAACGTAAAACCATAAATCAAGTAGAGAAGAACAGAGAGTACTGGAGAAAGAAAAAACTTGAACAGAGAGATAAAATGTCTAGCCAGGCAAAGAGTAGGCTACTTGAAAAGAGAAGACAGAAATACATTGAACAAAAGATGTAGGGTAAAACTACACTTTGGTGAAAGAACAACTAAATCCAAACAGAAACCAAAAGGTCTTGATTGCAAAGTTACAAAACCAGAAGATTTTGTATCTGAAGTTACAGGTCTCATTGAAAACACAACACTAAAGAAAAAGGCTGCTCTGAAAAGCAAGGGAATATTATTCACTCCAAGGTCAAAGGAAAAGTATAGAATCAGTAAAAAAGTTACAGAAGGGTTGAAAGCATTCGTTGAACTTTACAAGTACAAAAGGGACACAAAAGCTAGAAATACTAGAAAAACAATTACAGCTGCGCTACTAGGTAAATCCTATAACACCCATAAATTGCGCCAAGAGTTAAATATAAAATGGGACTATTAGAGAAGAGTATCTGCAATGGATGATGAAGTTGTGGTCAGAAGAAGTGATGCTATGCCAGTTGAACAGATCCAAGAAATCAAACAATTTTATGCAGGTGAGTCTCAGGTACTGCCAGACAAAAAGGAACGCGAGCATGAAGATAGGACTGTCTTAACGTATTCTGACTGTAACACTTCAACAAGCACATAGAAGATACCTTAAAAATATCCTGCCAGCAAAGTATCTCTAAGTCAATTCCAGAAACTTAGGCCAATAGAAATACTTACTGTGAACAGGCACAAATTTGTTCGCTGCTTATGTGAATACTGCTTAAATGTACAGTACAACATTAACAAACTGAATTCAGTAGCCAGTGAAATGGGAAAGCATGAACTTAAAGTGGTAGGAAAGTATGACATTATAGACCTTACTCTTTGTCAGTGTCAACCAAACACAGTATTTCATAATCCTGATTGTGTTAACAGAAAATGTGACAAATGTGGTGTGCTCAGATTGAAAGAACCTTACAGGACACTCGAATTAGAAAAGAACAATGCTGTCTATGAATGGAAGCACTGGGAGTATGGTGAAGAAACAGATGTTAGTGGATTGTAAGGGATCTTTAAAATACCTATAGTTCTTACAGTTGACCAAACAAGTCCCTGAACGATATGTGGTTATGGTTGCTGTCTTTTCAGAGAATTACCGTTGTACACATCAAGACGAAATTTCTAGTGTCTACTACCAATACCAGCAGGTAACCATTCACCCAATTGTAGCTTACTACAAAAGCAGCAGTTGCCAAGAAGTTTCTATTGAAACAGCAGTCTTTATTACACTAGATTTAGTGCATGTTGCGCATGCTGTGAACAATTTTACCAGAACATTGACAGACATTTTGAAACATAGCGTAGACTTTGATAAATTGATACATTTTTCAGACGGCTGTGCTGCCCAATTTCAGTCTAAATTACCTTTTGTGTACCTTTCTGAGGGCGGTCCCAATTTTGAACGTGTGTATTTCGGTTCAAGGCATGGAAAATGACCTTGCGATGGTGTTGGTGGTGTGGTGAAGGAGGCTGTGGATACTTACGTAAAAAGTAGACGAGCCACAGTCCGTAATGCCAGGAAGTTTTTTCAGTTCTGTGTAGAAAACCTCACATTTGCAAGAAAGGCAGACACAGGTGATTGCATTCATAGAAAGTGTATGTTCTTCTACACGGATAACATAAGAAGAAAAATTGAATCCAAAACTTTAAAAACTGTACCTGGTACTCGTAGCATACATAGTGCTAGAAGGGTTGAAACAGGTTTGATTGAAGTGCGTGAGCTTTCTTGTTTCTGCAAAGAATGCTTGCAGCACAATGAAGATGATTGCCCAAATAAGGACATTGTAGGGACATGGAAAAGCCATAGCCTCCTTGAATCAAAGATAGCAGACATCAAGAAAAATGTCTATAAAAACAAACCAGAAGTGAAAATGCACAGATGAAAATAACAACTTCAGCAAGTGAGAACAACAAAGGTGAGCAGCCAGGGACAGCCAGTGAAAATGGCAGGAAAACGAAAGATGATGAAAAAAAGACTGTTGAATTTAAACAATGAACTGAAAGACATCAAGGTTTGTCTGGAAGTAGAAGGTTTTCAGAAGTTACCACCAATTCAGGAATATTCACTCATGAACACACAAAAAAGTATACACCGGGAAAGTGTAGACTTGATCCCACAGCATCTGTCAATAGAAAATGAATTACAGCTTTACCCATGCGAAGTGTATGGTGATGGGAATTGCCTTTCAGGCTGCGGAAGTTTACTGATATTTGGAAATGAAAATCACCATTTGGAGATCAGAAAGAGAAAAGTACATGTACTAATTGTGAACAAAGACTGTTACCTTGACAACGAGAAAATGAAGATAGGGAAAAACCACAGGGGTCTTGAAGATGTTGTGAAAACCTTTGCCATGTACTCAAGCCAGTGTACAGGGGAACCTCTTACAAAGACTAACATAGAGATGATTTTCAATAAAGAGATAATTGAAATACAACCAGGAAAATGGATGAGTGTCTAGCAGTTGGCAGCCTTAGCCACAATCATGGAGAGGCGAGTCGTTTCTGTGTATCCAAAGTATGGTTCAAATGAATATGTCCGGGCTGTTATTCATCGTGTTTTTTATCCACTTGGCACTGTTAATGAGAACAAACCGGTTTACATAATGTGGACACATTTGGATGGATTACCATTCCAGAAATTGATTTCAGCGTCAACCACTTTGTTGTTCTGCTTCCAATGGTACTTGTGCAGATCGTATCAGTTGTGGATACTGATGATGACAGCTTTTCAGAAGGCCTCTCTGATGACTTATGTCCTGGTGTAAGGTAATGAAGTTTTTCAGGTAGAACCAGTATTCGAATCTGTTGCTTGCAGTTGAGGGGCTGCTTTAAAAGTAGGGGAACAGAATTTCAAACATGGTGCATCCCTATGTGTATCATAAAAGTCGACTAAACATGCTTTAGCAGCTGGGCTCTTTTTTACTCGTAGATCCACAAGGCGGGTAATTTTGACCCTTGTATTGCAGTGTAATAATTGCTATTAGCAGAAAGCACGGGCTTTTGAACAAAATAATGTTCTCAAATACCAGACATCTTCGGGGTATATATAATTAGAAATTACATCTTTTTGGATTGTATTGTTTTTGCTAGAAAACTATTCATAGCATAAGCTCTCTGATTGATATACTGGATTCAGGACTGGATGTTGATGAGAAAATTACCAATCTTGACGAGAAAATAACAAAGCCTGAAAACAGCAAAGTCAGCACAGTTGAGGAGACCAGGTTAATTTTTTTTCATATATTGCTGAAATCATGTTCAAGATGCTACATTTGGATTTCACTAATGTTCATCCATGATAAAGTTTATATATAAAAGATTCAATGATTCTATTTCAGTGCTGAGTGTTATTGTGATGAAGAGCTGGCTAACCTCAACAAAAGAAGCTGAAACTTCAAATTGCTTACTTTGAGAAGCAACTTGGTCTTATTTCAGAGCAATGAATATATGAAGATATGTAATTGATGGAATTATTGATTGATTGAGTGTTTGTGATATTCACACACGTCATTTGTTTATTCATTGTCAGATTCATTCATTCATTAATTTTAGATTCATCATTTCATTCATTCAATTATTGTCAAATTCATCATTTCATTCATTTAATTATTGTCAGATTCATCAATTCATTGTTGGACTCCTGTGTTTTTGTACATTTATTTGCTATATAATAGAACTATATCTAATATTAACAAGAAAACTGCAAATATATGTAAAATAAATTAAGATTTTACTGTAGTTGTTTTTTCATTAAGTTCAAGAAATTTGGCCAGTCTACAAGTTTCTTCTATGTTACATTTCATTGTAATAATAATTGTTAGGTTTATATTTTCACGTTTTGTGAATTATGAAGAATCCGCATTGTGTATACAATTTATATTCGATTAAGTTGATACAGTTGATGTAAGTGGAAAGAAAACAAATTACATGATATTACAACAAATATCAGAGTAACAATAAAAGAATGTTTTTTCATGTAAAAGTTATCATGGAAAAAAATTTTACATGAAAAAATTAAAGTAATAATTAGGTTATTTCAATTTGAATTAACTGTAGCCACCCTGCAGTCAGTCATTGTGATGCACTCTACTATCAAGTTGAAGTCATTGAATTGGAACCTGTTCTATTTTTTCATCTGCACTGCTTCATTTTAGAAGTAAGTAGTTGCTATATAGTCCCTGTATCTAAGCCCTTCTTCAGTCCCATTATATGCCTGTACCACGTCAGTGTTCTCTTCAAACAGTGAATCAGCATACATTGGTATGTTTCTCAGTTTGCAGAGGTTGTGTAAAACACAACATGAAATAATAACTCTGAAAAGATCAATAAGATACCATGTATGTCACATAAATTATGTGTGGATTGTGTGATTTTAAGAACAATCACAGTTTGAAACTAGAATTTTTTTTATGATACTGTCATAGGGTTTTTACAGTCTTAAATAGAAAACATACTTTTAAATGAAAAGGATGACGAAGTGTATTATTATTAAAGAATGGGTCAGAATCGATAAGATAATTTGCTCAAGATAACACTTAAATTTAACAATATCGTAAAATATCACATACATGTAAATATCACATACATGTAATATGTGGTATGGGAGAAAGCAGTCAAAATAAACCTGTTACTGTTTTTTAATTGTGACTGTTTTCAGTTACTTAATCATTTGTAACAAGTGATACATGTATATGTGTGACAAACATTTTTTTAAAAAATTTGATCAATTGCCCATATCAACACATGTTTTTAACCCATAGTCTGAAGAACATAAGAATAATTGCTTACTTGCACACTTTTATTGGTCGCAGCCTTATCTCCCCATGCAGGCCACCCCATCTCCTTTTAAGCTGGCCTATTCCTCTTTCTACAACTGATCTTGTCAATTTGTGAGCTCTGAAAAGAGATATATTGTTAATAACATTTTAATATTTTTCAAACGGCCTCGAGTATATAGTAAGTTTACTGTTTGTCCATCTGTCTGTATGAGGCTGACCTATTAACCTCTTTCTTCTACAAAAAGATTTACAATTAGCATACTAATCAATACAAAAGCTGTGATAATGGCAAGTAACTATGTAAAACCTATTCATTTATTTTCATTTATTTATCTGCACTTATATGTTTGATCAACCTTTTCTGGCATGCTCAACATTATTCAACTTTCTTTGTTCAGAACATCCAGTTTTTTCTGACTAGAAAAAAAAGGTGACGACTCGTTTAAATAACAAATATATGTTAATAACTTTTTTCCAGTTATATCTATAAAGTAAGAGAAAGGGTAGCAAGGGGATTGTATCTTATAAAAAAAATCAAAATGCATATAATGTGCAATGAAGTATAATTGTATCACATACTTACTGTAATTTGTTTGGGACTCTGTCTGGGGTTCAAATATGGTGTCAACAGCCACCTCTTGCTGGGATACCCACTGTCCCCTAATAAAAGGCTATTCCCAGCTAAACCTTGTTCAAGGAATGACCACAAACCACTCTCTTTAATAATTCTACTATCATGTGTAGAACCAGGCCATCGTGCCACTACATCGAATATTTTGAAATCAGCATCAAATACAAACTGTATAACATATTAATGACTAATTATTATGTAATATATATAATTGACTTGCCAAATTAACAAATGATACATGTATGCTTTAATAAAGTTTTTTAATAAGGTCATCTTAAATGACCCAGTAAATTTAAAATTGAATACAAAATTATTAGTTTGACAAATTGTGCCAAATAATGACTTCAATATATTTAGCCAATGAAAGTGTTTTGTTTTGTTTGAAAATTAATTATATACAACTGTTGGCTTGGTTGAGGGAGTTTTGATTTCCTTTAAAGGCATCTTTACAAATACTAACCTGTGTATCTATAGAATGGTACCCCATTCTATTAACATATGATGCCTCTACAAATGTGGGCGCCTGAATTTGGACATGTGTGCCATCCACAACCCTACAACTTTTGGGAATCTGGCTGCTTCACGTCATTCAGCTCTAACTTTGTACTGGGGAAATGTATAAAGCGTGTCATAAAATTGGGATTACTAAGTGCATCTGTGACCTTAGACATAACACGTGATACTGTAGCCTGTGATACACAGTGCATATCAGCATAATTCAGCTGTATAGGTCCTGTGGAAAGGTACCTTAGTGTTATCAAAATTTGAGACAGGCTGGATAAGCTGCAATTCCTGTTTGTAGGAGGTGATAAAACCTGCAACTCATCATTTAACAACAATATTCCCTCACGATCCAAACGATACCTCTCAATTAACTCTAAATTTGGCAAATTGCCAAGTATGTCCAGCCTTTCTTTAAAATGTCTGGTATGTGGTACACTTTTCAAGATTGTCACTAGATTATCACTTTTGTCTGTAATTGAAATCACACCTTTTCAAATGATGTCAGTATTAACATTATTCCAAGGTTATCAAAACCATTGTTAGTATATTTAAACAATTGTTTTTCCATAAGGTCAGCAAATGTCATCGATTTCACATTTGTAATGAGTATGAATTATCGTTATCTTTGTCATTGACCAATCAAATATATACTCTTTTGTTGTTTATTCCTTTTGTTAATAAATGTTTCCAAACAAATCTTTAAAAACTTGAGTCCACAGAAAAAACAACAACAGTATTTTAATACTTAATATTAATTTTATAAATAAAAACATCAATATGAAAAACAGAAATTTTTAATTGAAACAAGACTGCAGTTGTGAAATAAAATGCAAATGAATTATACAGCACTAAATAATAGATATTAGTAAGAACAAAAGTATTTTATCATTTGCGTGTAAACACCACCTAACAATGATCAGTGTCAAACAGAACCCGAGTCAGATATTTCAGAATGTGAAACAGAACACAATTATCACAATTATCAACAGAGCCTCTTTACAACCCTAAACAGTTGCCCTCAAACTAAATATTTCCAACTGTACTGGTAGCCGGAGAAAGATAATTATATCAACAAGAGGGCCATGATGGCCCTGGATCGCTCACCTGAGTACTTTGGCTGTAGGTTTGCTGTTAAGCAGTATTTCATTATGTAAGTGCCTACAAACCAAATATGTAAAATATCAGTAAATAAATAAAGGCTCTATGACAGAAAGTAGAAATATCTATTGTAAGCTATGGTGACCTTGACCTTGACCCAGTGACCTCAAACCCTACCCATGGGTAGAGGTCCATGCAAGGAACCTCTATACTGAATATCAAAGATATTGGTCTATAAATGAAGGCTCTATGAGGTACAGTAGATAAATATTCTTTTAGCCTCCGTGACCTTTAACCTAATCCAATAATTTGAAAAAGCTTGATAAAGCTTGCTTCATGCCAAATTTTAAAATTCTAGGTCTTGTGGTTTCAGACAAGAAGATTTTTAAAGATTTTCTTCTATATTGTTATTTAAAACTTGTGACCCCTCGGGCGGGGCCAATAGTGACCCCAGGGACATTTTTCTAACAAACTTGGTAGAGGTCCACTAGACAATGCTACACACCAAATATCTAAGCTCTATAACTTACGGTTTCTGACAAGAAGATTTTTTTTGATTTTCTTATATAACTCTATGTAAAACTAGTGGCCCCTGGGGCGGGGCCATTTTTGACTTCGTAGAGGTCCACTAGACAATGCTACACACTAAATATCTAAGCTCTATAACTTACGGTTTCTGATAAGAAGATATTTTTAAGATTTTCCTATATAACTCTATGTAAAACAAGTGACCCCGGGGCGGGGCCATTTTTGACCCAGAGGCCATGATTTGAACAAACTTGGTAGAGGTCCACTAGACAATGCTACATACCAAATATCTAAGCTCTATAACTTACAGTTTCTGACAAGAAGATTTTTTAAGATTTTCCTATATAACTCTATGTAAAACTAGTGGCCCCTGGGGCGGGGTCACTTTTGACCCAGAGGCCAGGATTTGAACAAACTTCGTAGAGGTCCACTAGACAATGCTACACACCAAATATCTAAGCTCTATAACTTACGGTTTCTGACAAGAAGATTTTTTAAGATTTTCTTATATAACTCTATGTAAAACTAGTGGCCCCTGGGGTGGGGCCATTTTTGACCCAGAGGACAGGATTTGAACAAACTTGGTAGAGGTCCACTTGACAATGCTACACACCAAATATCTAAGCTCTATAACTTACCCTTTCTGACAAGAAGATTTTTCTAAGAGTTTCCTATATAACTCTATGTAAAACAAGTGACCCCTGGGGCGGGGCCATTTCTCACCCAGAGGCCATGATTTGAACAAACTTGGTAGAGGTCCACTAGACAATGCTACATACCAAATATCTAAGCTCTATAACTTGCGGTTTCTGACAAGAAGATTTTTAAAGATTTTCCTATATAACTGTATGTAAACTAGTGGCCCCTGGGGCGGGGCCATTTTGGACCCAGAGGCCATGATTTTAAAAAACTTGGTAGAAGTCCACTAGACAATGCTACACACCAAATATCTAAGCTCTATAACTTACGGTTTCTGACAAGAAGATTTTTTAAGATTTTCCTATATAACTCTATGTAAAACTAGTGGCCCCTGGAGCGGGGTCACTTTTGACCCAGAGGCCAGGATTTGAACAAACTCCGTAGAGGTCCACTAGACAATGTTACACACCAAATATCTAAGCTCTATAACTTACGGTTTCTGACAAGAAGATTTTTTAAGATTTTCTTATATAACTCTATGTAAAACTAGTGGCCCCTGGGGTGGGGCCATTTTTGACCCAGAGGACAGGATTTGAACAAACTTGGTAGAGGTCCACTAGACAATGCTACACACCAAATATCTAAGCTCTATAACTTACGGTTTCTGACAAGAAGATTTTTTTAAGAGTTGCCTATATAACTCTATGTAAAACAAGTGACCCCCGGGGCGGGGCCATTTTTCACCCAGAGGCCATGATTTGAACAAACTTGGTAGAGGTCCACTAGACAATGCTACATACCAAATATCTTAACTCTAGGCCTTGTGGTTTCTGACAAGAAGATTTTCAAGTTTTCCCTATATAACTCTATGTAAAATCAACTGACCCCTGGGGTGGGGTCAGTTTTGTCCCCAGGGACATAATTTGAACAAACTTGGTAGAGGTCCACTAGATGATGCTTCATACCAAATATCAAAGCTCCAGGCCTTGTGGTTTCGGAGAAGAAGATTTTTAAAGATCCAACTTATAAAATCTATTTTTAGCTCCAGTGAACCAGAAATGCAATGGACCAGAACCATTTGAACAATCTTGGTAGAGCTTCATGCAAGGAACATCCCAGGCAAGTTTCATTAAATTTGCCCCATTGGTTTCAGAGGAGATGTCGTTTGAATGAAAAGTTGACGACGGACGGACGGACGGACTGACGGACGACGGACAAAGACCGATCAGAAAAGCTCACCCTGAGCACTTTGTGCTCAGGTGAGCTAAAAAGGGGCTACTTTTATACATGTACATTTACACCATGAATAGCTTTGGCAAATTCTATATTTAAGCATTCACTTAAATTTAAATAGAACAGAGGATATGGATACATATACATTATACTTGAACATCATAACCTAATAGGACTGCTAATTTTTCAGTGATACATACTTGTATTTGCATCTCTCTAGACCTTTAACCTAAAATAACAATGTGCAAACCTTAGTTCTCCATGGACATCATACACATGAATATCAAAACGTATTCACTTAAACATCAATATCACTGGTGTCAAATTTACTAATAAATGCTATTTAAGTTAACATGACAGTTAAAAAAAGTGCAGATAAGCGTAGTAGCATAAACTTTGAATACTGTTGTATCAAAGAACCAATGGTAATAGGGATGTAGTATGTTTATACATGTATACTATATACATGTACGGGTGCATTTTTATTGGTTAGAATTTTGTTTGTTAAGGGACACACATAAAGTTTGTTTTTTGCCAATTGACCAATGTAAAATTCTCTGTATCTCCTGCAAACTAATAAATGAATTACATTAGGAATGGTGCAATCTACTGCCCAATATTTCTTTGACATGAAGACAGACAATATAAGAGAGGTGTAAGAGTAATATACATTGACATGAAAATTCAGTTACTTGGAGCTGGGACATAATATAATGGGAAAAGCAACTACATGAATCTTAAAACCAGATAAACAGTCTTATGTTGGTGTCCGAATGCCTATTGACAGCTGATCGTGTTAAATGTAGTGTCTAATTAATATATTTATGTCGCTATTATGAAAAAATATTTTGTTGGATTTTCATTAAAACATGTACAATTGTAATACCATTTAAAGGACTGTTCAAATCTTATGCAAGTTGGCTGATATATTTCCTATTTAGACTTTACTGGAAACAAAAATACCCTTTTAGCAAGGATCAACAAGACCAAAACAGCAGTGAGTGCACCTAACTGGACAACAAGATGATAAATTACATAATAATCAGTTGCCTGCCCCGTTACTACTTTTATAATATTATGCCCTGGGCAGCTTATACTAAGTTACAGTAAATACTCACTGGTGGAAGAATTTTATTAAAAATGAATGTTCTACACCATTTCTTCCTTTTATCTGCAGACTATAAAATATACATATCAACGTACATCTACTTACCAAAAGCTTTTAGCAGAATTAATCCTGAATCCAGCTCAATGCTTTGTACATCTTTTTCTTGAGTGTGTATATTTGTAAATTGGAGGTTTATAACATTTCTAAAACCTTCAATCTTCAACTGTCTTCCATATTTTGTGATTATAACTTGACTGCATTCATTTTAATGGTAATTTTTGACTGTCAAACCGTATCCGAAATATCAGTCCGAGCACTATTATACTTCTAGCATCTCCGATTCTAGCATGTTCCACAACATTATTGTAATAACTGGGCGACTTAAGAAACATACTGTTGTTTCAGACAATAGAAATTCAGTTAGATGCATCTGCAAAATTAGTACTTAATACCTATAAAGCATTTTTATCAAAAACGTTAAAATTATCAGAAAATTGCCTCCCCTGGCACGGGAATTTTCGGTTAGCTGTGTTGTGAGGGCTTATATACGAACGAATTATTTCCAACGGATAATAATGATTAAAACATAGTTGATTTCATAATGGATACTTACTGAATTTGTTATTTGAAAAAGTGAATGAACAAGTCGTCTGCTAGTCGGCCATTTTTGTCTAATATTTTTTCCTTAACTTTTTCCCTTAAAAGTTAAGGGAGCATATGGGGTACCTTGATATTTAAGGGAAACATCGGCTAAATTAAGAAATTTTAACCCTAAGGAGTTTTATGAAAAGTAACTAAGGAAAATCTTAAAAACTAAGGGAAATCTGTGAAATATTAAGAAAAATCTTAGAAACTAAGGGAAAATTTTCCCTTAGGAGCTATATGAATACGGCCCCTGGTTTATAACCATGAAATTTCACTATTGGTATTTGGTTTAGTAATTACGTCATAATATATACGTCATATACCGCAGAGAAAGTGTCACGAGGTTGAAAAGTTTTCTTTGCGCGTTATTTAATTCCTACTGAAGTAAAGCCATCGGGTGTGTACCAAAACGACTAGGTAAGTTAAGTTTTATTTTACTTTACTTTATTATTGTCCCGACTTTATTATTGCAATTATTATTTATTGTAGAACTTAATTGCGTGAATTAAGAAATAGCCATGAATACAGCAAGCGAATAAACAAGAGTTTACTGAGTTTTGTTTCTATCTTATTTTAGGTCAATGGCGAAAAGCAGTGTATCAAACAGAGTATAGAGAAAGAAAAAAAGATAAACGATCCCCATTACCTGGAGAAAGAGCGATCCAGAGCTTTAGCAAATCGCATAACAATCAATGCAATTCGAAGTGAAAGATAAAAGAATGATATTCGTCAAAGAAACAAAATATACAGTCAGAAGTATAGAGACAAAATAGAAGTTGAAAAACAGACAAATTCTTAATCAAGAAAGATCAGAAAATGCATGCACAGTGCAATCTCCATCTATATCCAGCACATCTGATCTACAAATTCCAACGACGTCTACCTTGGAAATATTTAAAGCAAATGCAAATGAGAAAACTCACAGAAAAAGATTTCAAGAACTGTATTCAGCAGACTTCGACCTAAGCATATATTTCTGACAAAATTAATTTCAAGAACTACATGCTTATGTAGTAAGCACCAAAACTTCGACATGAAGCAGAAGGCTCTGTGAGCTCTTGGCCTATTGCTGAATCCAGAGACTGAGTAAGACACTATCCCGACAAAGATATGTGATCTTTTGACGAAGATTGATGGATGAAATACAGAGTGCATTCTGGAACTCGACAGCTGTCCTTTGCAACAAGTGGTTGCCTACTACAGAGGGGATGATGATTCATTGCAACACAAAAACTATATGTTTCTGACGTGGAAAATCACAATACCGCTGTTGTTTATACTATCATGAAAAAGATGGCACCAGAAATAAAATCAGTTATACCAGGCATTGAGATGATTCATTATTGGACAGGCAGTCCGTCAGTGCAATACAGAAACCGATAATGGTTTTTATGATTTTAAGGCATACTTTTTTTGGTATCGGTGGTAGATGGAATTATTTCGGGTCCGGCCATGGCAAGGCCCCCTGTGATGGCCTTGAAGGGGGTATCAAAAAGACATCCAAAGTGCAGCAGATTTCTTTGATTGCACCCAAGGAAATAAAAATATATATTGAATACAGATATTATTCAAACCTTGAGTACCAATCAAGCGCCGATGAGTTAAATTCAAGACAGATAAAAGTAGTATCCGGAACCATAAAATAACATACCGTTCTACCAGTTAATGGAAAGTTATACACAGCAACAACATCATGCTACTGTGAGGAGTGTGTAGGTGGAATCCCATGCAGTCATTAGGGTTGGATATCGTTAACCACGATTACATGTACATTGATTTTATTTTTTATTCAAGGAACATTGGAACATCTTAATTAACAGTTACAAACAAATAGAACATATTTGTTGCAAAGGAATTCAACAGCTAAAGACAAACAGTAAATGATAACATTTGCATAACAAAACATGTGAATAATAATTGTGACTAGAAAAGTTACACATGTACTAAACACCTTTGATTAACACTTCATATTGACTAGATTTTACTTTAAAGTTTTAACACATTTTATGGTAAAAAGTTAAGTGTAAAGTCACAATCTTAAGTAAAAGAACTTTAGTCTCTTCATTATCATATATGTTCAACTAGTCAGCATATTTGTGAAGAAAGATTAGCATATCAGCCTTTTCTGGAACGATTCGTACACGTTCCTGGCTAATAGTATTCCATGCAAGTGAAAATACTGTTTCTGAAGGCAAACTACTTTCAGATATACAGAAATATTTACAAGCTATGGTTGCAATTATAGGAAACTTGACCAAATGGGCTTTGTAGAAATCCAGCAGATTTTCATTTACCTGAATTTTAGGCATACTTCTGTATTGTTGCATCTGAGTATTTGCAAACATTTGTGGTGTTGGTGGAGCATCAATTTTGGTTACAGTCACTTCATCCTCATCATCTGTATATAACTCTTCAATTGCTGTTTTCTTTCATTTCAGGAGCGGTTTGACATCTTGACAAACTTCAACTTATGAATCAGCCTGAGACTGAATCAGAAGATTCAGATGTACCAGAAGTACCACCATCTTGGTTAGTTACATCACATTCCTGCTTGACGGTAATTACAGGCTCTGTAGCTGTCTGTATCATGTCTGCAACTTTTGACTCCAAGCGCACCCAAACTGCATTGCCCGAAACTTTACTTTTAAATCTATAAATGATAAAATATTAGAGTATAAACCAACATGGGACAACATAGTTCAAAGAGCACAGCCCAATCATATCTCTTTCCTTTATGTTAAGTATAATGGCCAATGTTAGATTAGGTGGCCTTAAGATGTCTTAGCACATCATTTTACTTGACATATGTCAACTATCTCTAAATATTATTTTTTTACACTTGTTTATAATATTTTTAAATAAATTTGATTTACATCAAACCATAAATAGAAGGAAATATAAAACCCTTTTGCCAAGGGCAGCAGCCTCCTCAAGGAAATCAGTGACAGCTGGTTTCTGATAGCATTTCTTCATATCACGCCATACTGTTCTTTTGATCAGTTGTTTGAAGTCGTTGTCATTCTCTTGAATTTTTAACCCTTCCTTCAGTTTATTCCATGTTGGAAACACTTGCCCGACTGTTGGAAGTTTATCTGTCGAGATAGCTTTAGTGCTAGTGTAAAGAATTCTCATTGTTTGCACGATTTCATTTCTTTTCTGCAGGTCTGCATCAGTGATTTTCTCAATCTTCTCTTTTTCAGCTCGAGTGTTTAGTCTCGGAAAACATGCAAAACTTAATCCAGGGTATATCTCTGCAAACCGCTCTACCGTGAGGTACATTGAGTACCATCTGGTTTTGACATCTAGAACTAAATTATGGTTAGGTAACTCTAAATTTTGTATAATTTATTTTAGAACTACACCAGCCATATGTACTCTCTCTCTTGAACCATAAAACTATTGATGATGTGGAACCAAAACAAAGTTCTTAACTGATTACCTTGAACTTCATTGAACACAGTTGGAACAAGAGTTCTCCTAAAGTGTCAAACAGACATGGAGTGATTCGAAAAAAGCTTTAACTGTTTTATTAATGAAATACATAGTTTTCAGTTGACATTTTTTATCTATTAAAGAGGTCAGCATGTCCTGCGCTGTACTTAACAATATATGTAAGGACAGACAGTAACCCATGTTAGATGAGTTACAGAATGTAAATCTTAGAGACGTTGTAAATCCATACATTGGCTTTGGAGAAGGACTTCGATACAGAGACGTCGTAGAGAACACAATCATTGATTAATGAGAAGTATCTATTTTGCACATCAATGGATTTACTTGCTGCTCAAACATAAATAGTTCAGTAAATATAATATTTATTATCTATTGGCAATGTCTCAAAGACGTCTAAAGATGTATAAAATATAGTACAGTATCATGTACCATGATCAAACACTCAACCGAGATGTTTTTGAAACATGTATTAGTCATGATACATTGATTTCTAAACGTGACCTTGACCAACTGATCTTAAAATGAATAGGGGTAATTTAACGTTCATGACCAAACTCCAAACCAAATCTGAAGAGTATGCCAGAGAGTCCTCTAGTTCTTGATTGAACAAAGGTCTGTCTACGACCAGCCGGACGGAGGGACAAACCGACTGACCGACCGATATGTGCAAAACAATATACCCCCAGCTCTTCGAAGATGGGGGAGCCGACTAATGTTGTAGATTTAATAAGATTTCAATTGTCATTCATGGATCTCTGTTATACGCATTTTTCAGTCATAGAAATTTAAAAAAAAAACATTTGGATATATTTCTGAGCTCAATCGTCAAATCACCATATCGTAGAAAAATACATTCTGAAGTCAGCTATATAATTTCTATTTGTTTTTCTTGATGTATTCTTTTCTTTCGTTTCTTTCAGCTGAGCCTCAAGTTACTGGATATGCAGTCAGCTTGCGTTTTTGTAACTGTATGAGCTCTGCATCTCACTGACATTGCTGAAAATTATAGGGATTTATTTATCATAAATATCTGAATCTGAATAACTCCAAAAGCATTCATAATAGCAAGAAAATAAATGAATGTGTTACAATTTTACTACTATCAAGGACAACTATTGAAATAATATTTCTTCGGATTTAATTAAAGAAAGGCCTTACATTTTTTGTGATTCATTTAAAAAAAAAATATTGCTGTTCATTATAATCGACAGAATAGATGTATTATGTAGGGCTTATTTATACAATTGTCTTTGTAACTGGTATTTTTCGGCAACAAATCAATGATTGAATACCTGGTATGTGCTTAATGATACATGAATTTATTTTATTTATCATTTTACAAAAGTAGTAAAAAGAACTTTTAAAGAAACTGCCAAAAAGACCAACATTTTCTGAAAGATGATAAATGCAAATTATTCAGTCGTTAGCCTCTGTCTCCAGGTAGTTTGATACTATATTTATTACAAATGACAAAAGTGTTAAGAAGTAAAAGCTATCTAAGTATTTGCATATAAATCAAAAGCTTTTTGGTCAATAAACAACAGCAGTTTGTATATTGGTCACACTCATATTACAACATGAAATAGTATTTCAGAGGTCACATTTGCCCCTGCCAGGCTTTTCCTGTGCATTTCGAGTGAAAAGTTTGTGTTCTATAAAAAAGGAACATTTACCGAAAACTACTTCAATATTATATCTCTGTAATTTAATTGTGTATTACATATATTTTACAACTTATGACAGTGTACTGATGTCCGTTTAAACGATCAACAATGAGTTAAAAAAAAATTCTAGTGTTTTTCGTCTACTTGAAAAAGCATTTGTGTGCTCACATGTGTATGTGTCCCAACTCTTCTCGTATATGTGCATTCATAGTTGTATTCCATAAACTACACACCTCACTTCTGATCCACGACTAGATTCCTATCAACTAGTATCTTTTGCATTCTGAGATATACATAAAAAATTAAGTTTTTAACTTTGGCATAATAAATTTTGAGCTATGGAGTTAAAATGACTTTTTTGCAAAACAATATCAACTTTATCAAATAGTTTGTGGTACATTGACTGAACAGATTTCAGATATAAAGGAAGTCTCATTTCATGTATAAATGTTATATGTTAAAACATTTCTTTGAACCTAAAACTATAAACTTTAGATATCAGTTAACAGTGTTACAGTAAAATCAGACAACTTAGATTAAGTTTAACTACTGTTCAAGTTGACTGAATGTAGAGTCTAGTCTAAAACCACAAGCACAAGTTATTGAAACACTGTCTTTTCCAATCACATCTATTCCAGCCTCAGACAATATCAAATACTTTGTATTAACTGGTACTGTGCCTTAAATTAAAACAAGTGATGTTAGTGATGTTAGAATATATAAATGGAATCACTGCTGGTTGTTATTTTTGGGGGGCGAATACTTTCGCCCTCCAAAGGTATAACTATGCTTGCCAAATTTTCAGGAAAATCGAGACATTTCACATTAGATTTCAGAGAAGTAGTAATCCTACGCTTCGAAATAGTTCGATAATTTTTTCATAAATATATTGAAAATTGTTAATCAATGATGGACTTTTTGTTTAGCTTTGATAAAGGTTCTTTATTATGTGTTCATTTTTATTTTCAAATGAGACCAAAAACCGAACACTTTTTACTGAAACATAGTGATTACGCGCATTGATTTCGCAATGTCGGATCATATTTCTTAGCTTACGGCCATTTTGGATCGTGCAGCCGAATTGTGATGGAGGATATAATTAATAAAATAAAACAGCATTGTAAGTGAACTTTTTAAATTTATTTTAAGCAAATTATTATTTTCAGATATGTTTAAGGAAATGAAAACAATTTTGTCTTTGAGCGCTTATTCTGAATGTCACGCATCGATACTAGAAAATAGGTCAACCTTCTTTGTAGGCTTCAAACTTAATCGTTCGGCGAATTACATTTTATAACAGAGACAAAACAAGATCTTGGCAGTTGCAAATTTAAGATACGGAGATATCGAGCCATCAACATGGTTCTGAATGTATATTGTCGACATGACTGTTTTGACATATTGCATCATTTTTGCAAAAAACATTTACATGATTAAGTATTTATAGATCAGCCAATCGAAACGCCGAGATTTAGACAATGGGAATTCCGGAAGTTATGTTGTACGAAAAGGAGGAGAAATTTCATGAGGTTTGTGCCTTTTCTGCTAGTCATTGAATTATCCGCTAGACTGTTCATTGAGTTGAAGTGAAGTTCTGCATAATGATAATATGGAATCCCCGATTGTAGCCTAGTTAAAGTGAAAGTGAAAGTATCAGAACTGTCAATAGTTTTTCATTGGTTTCCTCAATAATAAGAAAGGTCTGTAAAATGTTTAGCTTAAGGTCTTCAGCGTACACGATTTATATACTGTTACAGGACGTGTACGCTGAAGTCAACGCCGTAGGGAAAGTCTACCAATAATCGTGCCAGGAATCTGACACGTTCGCATCCATTCATCAAGCAAGCCATTGAGTAAAGTGAAGCATATCCTGATAGAATTATATATATATTTTTACTAAGCCCAATATTAACACATAAAAAACTAATTTCGAACACAAAATGCCTTAAAGTTTCCGATATGCCTTAAAATTCAGCACACCGCCGCCATCTTGCCAAAATGTTTGACCACGTGATCACGAGAATGACCTTGACGGGTTCATCAGCGCGGACGGTTAAGAAAACAATACCACGTGCTTTTAACTCCGCAACATTTGTTTACAAGTATCCAAGAGAATAATCATTGCAAGAGTGTCATAATATAGATCCAATTCTTTCTGTGACACTTGTCACTTGTCAATTTTATACATGTATAGTTTCATTACTTCTACAAACAGGTGCTGTCAAGCAGTTCGTTTACGATTTAGTCTAAAAATAGATAGTCATTTTTGTTTTCTAAGCAGTTCGTGCGGTTACGTCATACGAGATCTCGCGAAGCGGCTGACAGTAAGTCGGAGAAACTGATATTTCTCTGCGAAACAAGCAATTTAATTGTATTTATTAATATTTCAAATAGTTTAAATGGTATGAAATGATATTGAACTCACTGTTTTATCGAATAATGCACAAGATTAAATTGTGAAAAGGGTATTTGCGAGGTAAAACGACGTTAAAAGAATGTGTGTTATTCTGGTTAGGTTTCGCAACGGGTCTGATCCAAAACTTTAATGCCGCATCATGTAAATGAACAAAATGTTAAAAAAGCGGCTTATAAAGTTTTGGAAGCCAGAACTATAAAATGTTGGTTGTGCCTATCAATTAAGTGATAATTACAAGTGTATTCTACACATCAATATTTGTCTAAGTGAAAGAATAAGCTTGAAATTCAATAAGAACACTCAAAATTAACTTGTCGCCACATATTCTTTCGAGAAATAATGACAGCGGGAGACAGAGATGGGAACTAGTTCCCAACTTCAAGTGACTGTGGGCCCAATTACGTTGGTTAAGTTGCATTTTCTGAAATAAAAAACAGAAGAGGGAACAACTTTATTTTCTTAATTTAGAAAAAGAATGAAGAGAACTGCAATTCAGTCAGTTGTGCCATGTGAGTTTTGAATTTTGCTTCCCTCAAAAGCACAGTGACACAACAGCACATTGACCAAACATTTTACCGTTTGGTCAGTGAGCCATGTCCCTGTGCTCAAAAGTAGTATGTGTTCATTGAACAAAAAAAAAACAACAAAGAACTCTGTCTGCATTTAGGGTTTTTTTTATCGTACCAGTTGTCCATATGACTGATAGCATAGTTATTAACTACTTATTTCTCTGAAGTTGCATAAAATTAGTTTTCATAGCTGCAAACAAATAACAAATTAACATTAAAAACACTGTGTCTTAACCCAATTTAAGGAAGATTGTCATTCTTTTGTTTCATGTGTATCAGTCAATGCTGAGAAACACAAAATAATAAAAATAAGCAACTTGCAAGATGAAGATTTAATGCTCGAAATATATGAAAATGATAGCTTAAATACATTAAACTAGATTCTAAGTATTTTTTGTTTACATTTCCTTTCTGTCTGCTCATTTATTTTAATATAGGCATTAAAGATAAAGGAAATTGTAATTATTCTTCATTACTATTATTTTGATTACCATAAAAGAAGTATTTTTTCCTGCATAGGATAAGTTATTGCTTTTTAAATTGAAATCATCTTTGAAATTATCACGTGTTTTCTGTTTTTTGTATAATTATGTTGATCAATTGTTATCTCAAAATTTGTGACATTGAGAAATGGGGCAAAATGTCTTATTGTTTTCTTTGCAAGAATGGGTCAAAGAAATTGAGGAACTAAACAGAGAAATGATTTGACAAGGCTGACTTTTTAAGATAAAGCACTGTAAACACTTGTGATGGTATGTGAGATGGTTGGTGGTCAAAAGGCAAAATGTCTTATTGTTTTCTTTGCAAGAATGGGTCAAAGAAATTGAGGAACTAAACAGAGAAATGATTTGACAAGGCTGACATTTTAAGATAAAGCACTGTAAACACTTGTGATGGTATGTGAGATGGTTGGTGGTCACCAAATCACAAGTTTCATTCCACTTTTACCATGTTTTATTTGGCTTTTTTTTGTTTACCCTTAATATGGTAACAGTAAGTATGTACTTACTGTGCAGCTGAAACAACCTGATATTCCTAACCTTTGAACCCCAAAGATTAATAAAGAACAAATTGACTCTGAAATTATAGAACATTACTATTATTTATCATTTTTACTCTTATTCCAGATGAGCATCATTCTAAAGAAGGAACAAAGGAAGCGGCCCGTATGGGATGCCAGTACAAGTTATGGCACTTGCACAAGCCACTCGCTACAAGGGCCCTAATGGAAGTGATAGACTGCACGGTCATATGATGGAGGCCTATGCAGTTACGTGACTTTTTAAATAATCATGGTCTGACAGGTAAACCACCAGCCAAAAGGAGGAAACTGTTGTTTTGGGGGAGATAATTTTGAAGAGGGATGACAAACCAGCCTACCTTGTTGCAACACAAGCAACAAACGTGTTTATCACAAATAATATGATAACGACAGAGGAGCACAGAGTTAACTGTGATAACGTCTCTACGGAAGTACCCCTCCCTTGCTCCTACTCTGCATGTTAGAGTTCACTGACCTATTGTTAAACAAAGGGTCTTTGTGTACAGAGGGTATGATTATAGAGGTGAGTTGTGTAAGATTAAACAAAACAAATTTATAAGATTTCTCATGTTTAACATGTCTTTATTCTAATTCCATAGTTATCATACAACCTTATATTGATAGATATCATAATAAAAAACAAACATTCTGTAAAAAATGCTAGAGATGTTTTATTGTAATATTTTTATCTTTTGCATTAAACCTTTGTCTTGGTTTTACTTCAGGTCAGTTGGTTAGAGTCACTGACTTGCAATAACTAAACCATTTTACTAATAAAAAGGGTAGTTGGTTTGAGCCCAGCTATATGTAATAAAGGCTGCAGATTCTCAAAGAGATCAGGAGTGGAGTACTGGCACATTTATGAAATAATCATTGTCTGACAGATAAACCACCTGCCTGTGCTAGATGAGGCTGGCACATGTATGAAATGATCATTGTCTGACAGATAAACCACCTGCCTGTGCTAGATGAGGCTGGCACATTTATGAAATAATCATTGTCTGACAGATAAACCACCTGCCTGTGCTAGATGAGGCTGGCACATGTATGAAATGATCATTGTCTGACAGATAAACCACCTGCCTGTGCTAGATGAGGCTGGCACATGTATGAAATGATCATTGTCTGACAGATAAACCACCTGCCTGTGCTAGATGAGGCTGAACATTTATTTTATATGTACATAAAACTCAAAATTAATGAAATTAGACTTCTTTAGTTTAAGTTATGTGTAGTACATGTAGGTTGCCTAATATAGGTCATTATGTTTGAACAAGTTTGAACCAGTGAGTAGTTCAGATACTTTTACTGATTATTTCATCCTGCAGGAAGACAACCAGAGAATGTTTAAGGTCAAAGGAACAGATGTTTCAATAAAACAGTTACACATTAAGATGGATCTCGGAAGGCAATGATCACACTCTAGTGGGATGCAAGATGTTGTGATGCCACTTGGGATTTTGTGGAAGTAACAAAGGTGATGTGAGAAAATGAGACTTTGTCCACAACTGTACAAACATCAATTAAGGTATGTTTGATAAATTTCAGATGTGGTATCAAAATGTTATGGTCTGTTTCATTGTATGATACCTTATTATGTTACATTTATTACTATATGGTCCTTAATGTTGGCAGTTTCTTATGGAGACTGGCTATAAAAGAAGGATGGTTAGATAAACTGCCCGCTCTGATAAATTATTGAATATGATATGGGCATTAAATTCAAAACAAACCTAAAAATAATAACTACAATAAAAATATATTTGAACAATATTTCTGTGAAGTTTGAATACGATTCTATGCAGAATTTTTTACTTATAATTATTACCTATCTAAATTAATTCCACAATTATCTTGTATTTTACTACAATGCCTTCTTAATGTGTCATTACAGTGATCTATATATTTTTTTGTGTCGCCTGCTACAAAGTAGCCACGACATATAGGTATCACTTCTCTGTTGTCAGTCTGTCCATCCGTCACAAAAATTACTTCTCAGAAACTACAGGTGCAATTTCATCCAAACTTTACAGGAATGATCAGTACCAAGTCTAGTTGTGCATATCATCGGAATTTTCCAGTTTAATGATTTTTGTGAGAGCTATGGCCCTTTAATGATTTTTTAAACTTCTCTTATACTACTAACGCAGTTTGAATGAAATGTTACAGGACTGATCAGTACCTCTAGTACTCGCACGTATCTAATGGGTTTTTAAGTGGAATAATTTTTTTGGCTGAGTTATGGCCCTTGATTATAAAAAGGTGTTTTGGCCCGTTAATGATTTTTGTGTTGCCTGCTTCACAGTAGCTGCGACATGTTACAAAGTAGCCGTTACATGCAGGGATCACTTCTCCATTGTCTGTCTGTCCGTCCGTCCATCTGTCACAAACTTGTTCAGACTACTCCTCAGAAAGTACTGGTTCAATTTCATCCAAACTTTACTAGAATGATCAGTACCAAGTTAAGTTGTGCAAATCATCGGCATTTTCCAATTCAATGTTTTTTGTCAGAGTAATGGCCCTTTAATTATTTTTATTTTTAAACTTCGTCTGGACTTCTTCTCTTATACTACTGAAGCAATTTGAATGCAATGTTACAAAATTGATCGGTACCTCAAGTACTTGGGCTTGTTTAACAGGTTTTTCGGTTAAATGATTTTTGGCTGAGTTATGGCCCTTGAATAAAAATCTCGTTTTAGCCAACAATCTGTCCAATCGCCTCTCAATGCAACTGCTTAATTGGCTATCATCAGGTGACACATGTGATCACTGATTGCCCATATATTTCCAATTAAAGTTTCAGTGAATACATCTTTTGATATTTTGACTTAACGTTGTGTAATTATGCCTGTTCACCAGTTGTTGTTTTTTTTTCATAATTTTTAGAATTGTGAAACAGGCTTTGCATTTGAGGAACTGCATGTAGTTGCGGTCAGTATGGAAGACAGCAAGGCAGAGTTATTATTGCAAGATACATTGTCATGGTATTGCCAGCAGATGTTCTCTTCTTTGCTCTTGGTGATGAGCCTGCCACTGTGGTTTGCAAAACATGGATCAGTTCATTTGGAGATCGAAAAGCAAGGCAGTGAAATTTTAGGAGTAAAAATTGTTGAAACTTAGAAATCTAGTATCCAAAATCACAAGAACATTATACAATAGGAATACAAGTGCATTAATAGATGAATAATTAATGAAAACTTCTTGTATATGAAGGTGCATAAACATGATAGAATAAGTATATCACAGAAAAAAATGATGCTCAGATTTAGTAAAACTGTAACTAAGGTATAGAAAAATCTTTTCTGTTAATTTTGTTTTTATTTCATTTTGTTGTCGTGAACTTTTTTTTTCTATTATATGATGCAAAGTGTGGCCAGTTTATTGTTTGAATAAGGTCTTGATTTGGAAATATAAGTACAAGGTTTATTTACATTTTACTGTGCACAAGACTAGTTTAAATTTTCAGAGCAGAACTGAATTCCTTAAATAGCAATCATCCAGAAATAAATTAACCTAAAACAAGTACATTTGTAGTCTTAGTTAACATTTAATTTTGGCGATGCCTCGAATCCCCAGTCTCTCAGTAGCCTTTATGCACAGTTGTTGAATGACATTAAAAAAGGTTTACATGTACCTAAAAAGTGATATAAATGTCTTGTCCTTTCTTTGAAGAATGTATGTGAGTGGAACTTATGTTGTCTTTTACAGTTCTGCTTATTTTTTTAAATTTGTTCCTATGCATAAAACCACTGGTATATACTAGTCTGATCTCATTTATTTTATATTCTAGAGTAAATGTTATATTGACCTCGTGTTCTTGTCTGTTTTCAAATCTATTCCTGCTGATGACTATGTAGGCAAAATTACATTGTGTGTCGTTAAGTTTCTTAACATGAAAAAAATAGTTTTACCTCCGTAGTAAGAATGGGTCCATTACACTTCAAAATACATGGTACATCTATAAGTTTCAGAGATGATCACCAAGGTTTCTTAAGATTTTTTTAAATGAACAAGCTCATGTTTTAAAGGCTGTAACTGTCAAAATATTATTAGTTTTGTGTTTTTTTGCTTTGCACTTGTGATTGCCCTGAATGTAAAAAAGCAAAATGCTGTTCCTAAGTTCAGAGACCTATTTTTGTAAATGAAAAATCTTGTTTCCCTAGTATCGGTAAAATATGTCACTTGCACTGGTGAAACGTTAAAAGCTGTTATTTAAGTCGTAGTTCATAAAACGGACAATAACTAGAAAATGTGATTGAGAGTCATGTGCGTCCTACCAACTACTGTGTCTGCAAAGTTTCAGTTCTGTATCTTCAAGGTTTCCACGATACTGATGATTCAAAAAAAGTGACGGTATAATTAAAGTCAAAGGACTGAAATACGATCAGACAATTTCCAACATTTTGCAAAGGAATTGTTACTTTTGAAACTCTTCATTGTATTCATTTTTCGCCCCCCCATCAGTACTTTCAGTGCTTTGATTTAGGTATGTGGCCAATATAGTTTATATGAAAATAATTTTTCTTTCACAGAAATTTAATGTGTAAGAGCTTTGTGTTCTATACCAGTTTGTTTGTATAAAATACCTTGATTAAGAATGTCATCAAAATATTGGCCATGAAATGGAGTAATAACTGTAGATAGAAAAAACGACTTACAGGCTAAAAAAGGCATCTTCGAGTCCTATATTTTAAGTTAAAATCAAATACAAATAAAACAGTGCTCAATAAAACCTGTCTTATTTATGTCCATCTGATGATCAGATTATATAGCTCTCTCTTCAGGAACAAGGTTTTCCCATTTCTTCTACAGTTCAGAGGCGCTTCTCTTACACACTGTGCTGTTGCAGTTGAAGCATTTCTCTACTTCTTGCCAAAGCTCCTTTTACGTTGAGCAGTAATAAGGGCACACTTGCCATTACAGTGCTACATTGCCATGAAATGAGCTACCTCACCATAATAAAAGTTTACCGTGCCTGATTCCATGATTTGTATTAAGTAAGTGCTTTAATCAACATAAGCTACGAGCTTCTACACACCATATTAACATATTAAGTAAGTATACATGTAAAGGGAACACGTCAAGGGAGGGGACTGATACTACAGGGTATGCGAGTTTGATCACCTTCGCCTACACTAACATTACTAATTGTCTTTTAGACGAGACGTTAAGCCGAGGTCCGATGTATCAGTGCTACACACTAGGCATGGACAAGAACCAAGGGTGTCTCTGGAACAGGATGCTTTCTGTATCTTGCAATAATCTCTACAACCTAAAATAACAAACCTCTGCTGAGACTTATGATACTATCTCGCAAGTCCGGATATCCTACTTCCCCAGACAAGTGATTTCGAATAGACATATAAACATACTCTGAAGGATGCCATATACATTTATGTTTCTAGTAATACAGTTGAGATCTTATGTGTCAAGAGCTTCCACTGTTGAACAATTTGCTTCAATTACATTATCATTATAGTCAGACTGTGGCTCATTTGCCGTCCATAATATTTGTGAAACTAAAACTGATCCAATATTTTAAGCCATGAATTAAATAAGCAGTATAGCCGGCGACATTTTTTACCAAAAAAAGTGGGGGTCAGGTGACTCAAATATGATTATGTCTTCACCAAGGTTTGTTCATCTGAATATAATGATAATGGTGAAAGAAGGATAAGTAAGTATACCCTATATAGTCGATTGTATGTTTGGCATAATTGTCTTCAGTTACAGGGAACAATCTCTCTATCAATAAAGTGTTGAAAACATGCAATAAAACTGGCCAAAAATCACTTTTGTGGACACACCATTTCCACATGTAAGATGTAAACATGCTGAAAAATTTGCTTTTCAAAGACAATATGTTCAATGTTTCACAACAGATGCTAAGGTATAGAAGAAATTTACTTAGCATCTGAATGAAATGATCGCAGCAATAGCCTAAATATCGACAATAAATTTCATTATATCAAGGGGGAACCGCTGTTTGTTTTTTTTCTTGATTCTTGACAGGATAATCTCTGTAGCTTCGTACCGTTCTAACTGTACAGGCCCGTGTCTCCTCTGTTTTGGAATATATTGGGGCACATAAAGCACATTTATAACTTTGAACTAAATAGCATTTAAAAAGATTACAACCTCGCTTTAATTCCTTTGTTTGAACCATACATGCATATTTTATTGTTTAGGTTTATCTCTTAATGTGAAAAAAAAACATCGGCAAACACTTTGGCACACTGCTTATCTTGTGTTTAATGTTAAAAGTAGTAAGTTTCTCTTTTCCTAGCGACACTCAGGAACACTTTGAACACCACTGATGAACAAACAAAGTGATTTGTGATTTCAGATGCTTTGTACAGTACATGTACTACTGATGTATTTCAGTTCCAACATTCATGTTTCATTGACGGCCAGCTTCATAATTATTTAGAACAATTTCCTTGTCATTATGCTAATCAGTCTTATGTAATAAAATCATGTAAAATCCTTACTATTGTTCATTCTATGTTTATCCACTTGATGTCGAGATATCCCGAGGTGTTTTTGTTCCTCGCCCATTAGTTGAGCCAAGAGCATGCACAGTAAGACATCTATGCTTCGTCTGCTGCAAAACAACTTCCGTTTCTATTTCAAAATCCAATCCATTATCCAACCACTGGCCCTGAATTGTTGATCTACGACAAAGATACACGTTTGAAACAGAACGACTCTTTCAATGACATCAATTTAAAACCATTTCAAAACCGTTAACGGTGCATTTATCTCGTTTACAAAACAGAAGTGGATACAACATATAATTTACCGTTTTGTTATGTTGCACAGCGCACCACTTCTATAGTCTCATTTTTATGAGACGTTCGGGTACCCGTTTTTCATTCGGATACTTATTAAGTGCCCTGGACGTCTCATTTCATAATGGTCAAAATAATAGCGGCAATCCGCTTCTATACGACAGCGTTTTCTAACACTCGTACAAGCAGTATCTTGGCGTGTCAGTTAAAAATTACAACACATGTAGCATAAATGATCAATTATTGTTCAATTTGTACAAAAATATTTACCTTCAACCTTCTTAAGAAACAGACAGGTTCAATTATTCAGACCTACCACCTTCAACATGCATTATAACTTTCTCCATTAGCGTGATTTATATTAACCAATCAGCGGCGAGTACTTTACACCACTGAAATGTGTAACAAGGGGAAACATGTACGCGGTAAATCGTGTCCTTTCCTTCGCAGTAAATCATGTCGTTCTGGTCTACTCATTAATTTTTATTGAAATGTTATTCAGTTTCATTATGTATTATTTACGTTTTATATTCAATTACCATTTAACATTTACTTTCAAATGAATGAAAGAGTGAATACAACACAGTTTGTTCCTTAGACCAATTTGTTTTACCTATGCCAATAACATATATTTATAAATAGACACTGGGTCTTTCCGGAGGCCCGTGCATGTCCCCATGCATGCAGTTCATGTTCAAGTGAGGTGTGATAGTGCTGCAAAATATGTAGGACAAAATGCTAATGCTTCAAAACTGGCTATCTAGAGCTTTTATGTTGATTTTAAATCTGCAAGCTATTTCTACAATGGACTTACCCATCGTATCGTTTATGATTTATGTTGATAATCAACGATCTATGATCGAAGCATGATTATGATCATATGTCATGGGTTTGCAGACCAGACTGAACATGTACGGCACTACTCGTAAAGGCAAACACATTTGCTGCTAGCAGGCTTAACAACATTATGCCATTATTGTCAGTGTTACATTGCATGTCTTGTTAATGAAACGTTTTTATTAAAAAGAAATACAATGACATCAATATTGATTAAATTGTTAAGGTTGGCCTATACGCTGTAATATAAAAAGTTAATGAATTGAATTATATTGTAGAACCTCAAGGAGGCAAAAAAAATCTATTGTATCATGTAAACGTGAATAAATAGAGAAAATGTAAAAAAATCAATTTCAAATCAAGATTGTGAAAACAGTAATAAAAACATTCAGACAGAACAGGATCAACTCGGAGAGGAACTGTAAAAGTCAGCCGTGTTGAACTGCAAATTCCTAAAATATTGGAAAATCTTAACCAGAAATTAAATCATTTGGAACAATTAGAAAAAGAACAACTTAAAGCCTTAATACTAGAATACAACCATGTCTGTATATTTCATGTACCTACGCAGACAGATAAAATCTTTCGTGATGTTGACGGTGGAGATGCAAAGCCTATAAAACAACCTCCTTATTGCATGAATCCAATCAAACACCAGTATTTGAAAAAAATCAACAGTGTAACAAAAGGTTACTCATATTCAGTTCCAAGAATTGAAGACTGTAGTGACAAAGTTGGCTGTGCAAAATATATCACAATATTTGATTTTGTGAAAGGATTTGGGGAAGTACCACTAACAGAAAGAGCAAATTTTTAAAGAAACATCCGCCTGTATTACATCGCATAGACTTTATCAAAGTTATTTAAGGTTATGCCCTTTGGTATGAAAAATTCTCCAGCAACATTTCAACGTTTAGTAAATGAAGTTTTATCTGGTCTAGATTCTTCTGACATTTATATTTGCGATGCATTTCTCAGTGATGACTACTTTTAAGACCCACGTACAGACCATAAGAATTTCTTCGATAGGATGACTGCAGCAGCCTTACAGTCAACTTAGCAAATAGTGAATTTGGTAAAGCTACAGTGACAGTTTAGGTCATGTGGTGTGACACGGTAAAGTTAAACCTATAGATATAAAGGTTTACGCAATTTTTGATTTTCCTCTAACTACATGACCTACAAACAAATATCAGCTGATGCAATTCTTAGGTATTTATGGTAGGTTATTATAGAAAAGTTTGTCCGAATTTCTCTATATTGCAGAACTATTCACAGATATTTTAAGTAAAAGTTTTAAATTTATTTGGACTTCAGCATATCAAAAATCATTTGAAAAGATCAAGGCAATACTGAAGAATGCACCAGTTCTTTCAGCACCAAATTTTGAAAAGACATTTAAGTTAGCTGTAGATGCTAGTGATATTCGTGCTGGTATTGTTCTTTTTCAAAAAGACTCTGAAGTTTTTGATCAGAAATTATTCTTCCATTAAAAATAATGTGAGGCTTTAGTGCTTGCTTTGCAGTAATTTGAAGTTTATGTTTCTTCTCCACAAGCTCCGATTAAAGCGTTCAGTGATTACAATCCTTTGAAATGTATTCACAAAATGAAGAACAGAGTTGTTAAGAAGGAGTCTTCTTTTACAAGCGTATAATCTGGACATAGGACATATTGAAGGCAAAATTAATACTATTGCTGATGCATTATCTAGAATGTAAATTCATGTAAAATTAGATTTAGATTGGGAATAAATCAATTCGCTATTTTGGTTTAGAATGTAAGCCTGAGTTTAATTTGTAATGAACAATGTTAATCTGATATGCTATTGATCAGTTTTAAGTATGCTTGCATTTTGGCTTTTGCTTTGTGAAAAGTAGATTTATTGTAATGTTTTTAACTTATGTCTTATATTTCATTTATGTCATTGGTAGTCAAAAGGTAGTTAATCAACTTTATTTTTTCCTTAAGGTTGGGAAGGGGATGAAGGTGTTACCTCTGCCTACTTTGATAACTCATTGTAACATGGGTATTCCCATTCTATTTTTAAACTGATGTATTGGTTTCTCCAGGTCAAGTTATTTACAAATAGGAGTACCTAAGAAACAAATAGAATGAAAAAATTGGACGAAGACTATTCATAACGTTGCATAAAAAAATGATATAACAAATAATACGAATGCAAAATATGTATTTATGTATTTGTCACTCTTTGTGTTTGAATGTAAAGAAAAATACATTACAGAAACACGAAACATGCGCCGTGTTAGAAAGTATATTTACAGACAACGGCCTTCTGAAAATGTCTTTCACATGAGAATAGAAAGCAATTCAATTTTAATATACTTTTTGTGTCGTTGTAGGCTTTCCATTTCTTGATTTTAGATCGCACTGATAGAACTTCCTTAAACATGCATTTTATTGTTAATTCTTGATGAATCTCGTCAAAATCCTGTTGCACGTTTTCAGTAATTGATTTTAGATGCAACTTCACAAAAGTGAAGCTAATTGCACAGCTTTGGTCCAGTCAGTAAATGCATTTATTTTCATCCTTTTAAATATTACGTTGTTTGTAAGGTTTCCATGTGATTGTATTCGAAACATATTAGTAATGAGTTTAAGTTAAAATATATCGAATCGAAGGTATTTTTCCATGGTTTGAACGCATCAAAATATACCCACGGGTATTTAAGTTTTGTATATAACCTCACATACACAAGACGTTCAGTATTATTTAGTACAATGTTCAGTACAGTTACTAGTAGTTCAGTACAATGCTTGAATTTTGAAGCCTATATCTTTATTTAATAAAAAAGGTACTATAGAAACGCGTTAATTGTTCTAAAACTTCAAACGACTAGGATGTGTATCAATCGTGGCTGTGTTTACAAAACTACGTTTATAGTAAGTTGCTTTGTCTTGACAATATTGCCATTAATGTACCACATATCAAAATTAATGCGTTTTGGTTTATGGAGAAATTCAAATAATTAAGTAGGTCATTTGAATGTGAAGTTTCAATCTTTTCTTTTTTAGAACGTACAGAAATATAACCAGGATAAGCCTAATATTAGGAAAACATTATAAACTGCACTTAAACACAGGAAAAACTTTAATTTCTTGTAATTTAGCTGAATATAATTATGGGCACCACTTAAATGTGTTTATTAAATCCATCTTTGTAACTTATTTTGTTTTCTTTTTTACACCGTGCCTTCAGTCATTTCATCAAAATAAGTACCATGATCATAAAAAGTCTTTAGAATAAATGCATAACCCACATTGCTTTTTTCCGAAAACGACAAAAGTCCACATAAAGTAATGGATTGTCTCAAAATTCGGAAGATTGTATTGCATTAAATAATTGTATCGGCTCTTTTAAAAGAAGTTACTGTAGTGTTTTGGCTTATTAAGACGTCTGTTTGTTTCATACTAAAGGAAATCTTCTCTGAAGTCTGAATGTCTTTCTATAAAATCAGTTAACATCCATTGCTGTCTAGCCTACGTCAGTGACAGAGTATAATATCAGACACAGGTGATGTTTTTGCATTAAAACAAGTGGCGGCGTGGCCGAGTGGTTAACGCGTCGGACTAGTATTCAAAGGATTGCTAGCCGCACGGGTTCAAACCCCGTCAGGGGCAAGCCGTTGTTTCCTTGAGCAAGAAACTTTACACTCATTGTTTAGTACTGGTTAGTTCCAGGAACGGATTCGAGAGTGTGTCTATAAGCTAAAAGCTTCCTACACAATCGAACTAAAATAAATTTGGTATAAACTAAAACAAGTTTATATATCTTAAGTGCTTTCATTCATGCCAATAAAATGAATTATTATTGTCTGTGTTTACTTAAAGATTTGAATCTTTTCACAATTCTAGCTATAAAAGATAACAGTGATATATCAAGCTTAAAAGTTTGATTAAAGAGATGCTTATCTGTATTCATATAACAAAAGGTAAGAAAATGTCTTAGAGCAAGATTGCAGTCTGCAGAAACCATATATTTATACAAATGTGACTTATGTCATAATTCTATTCAATTAGATATACGTAATAATCCTATTATTTCAGTTTAATTTAAGGAGTGAATAAGCATTGGTTGCCCTTTTCTGAATATTTCGCCTTTGCTTAACGAACTGAAAACAGTAATTGAAGCCGCTTTTTGAATAATTGTATAGGGTTATCAATTCAGTTAATTTGTGAACATAACTAAATATGTTTCAAAGATACATTCTTTTCATTCTATGTTTAAATATACATTTTGACAACAATAATTTGTGGTAACTGCTAAATGATACAAGACAGTAGATTAAGTTTATAATGTAATACTACATTATAACAATATAGCTATAGGTTTAAACAAGCTTATCCGACAACATTTCTGATCGAATATTGTTTGGTTTTGTCACAAAAGATATTTATTTACCTGTCTTGTTGGAAAACGTAAACTAAATTAAGACCCTGTGGAAATCTATGTATCTTTCTAACATTTTCAACAAGTCATTTACTATCATACAAGTAATATCTTACAAGTTAGCTAATATTGTAAGTATGGAAGCTCTTGAGGGACTTCTAAGTTCCTGAATTCTGACTTCCGGACTTCTAACTTCATGTCTTCTTACCTCTAACTTCCTTACCTCTAACTTCATTAATTCTTACTTCATGAATTCTCACTTCTACACTTCCTTACTTCTAACTTCATGACCTTTTACTTCTAATTTCCTTACTTCTAACATCCTTACTTCTTAAGTTTCAAGTTAGAAGTAAGGAACTTAGATGTTAGATGTAAGGAAGTTAGATGTTAGAAGTCATGAAGTTAGAAGTAAGGAAGTAAAAAGTAATGAAGATAGAACTAAGGAAGTATGGAAGTTAGAAGTCATGAAGTTAGAAGTAAGGAAGTTAGAACTAAGTAGTAAGGAAGTTAGAAGTAAGTAGTCATGAAGTTAGAAGTAAGGAAGGTAAGGAAATTAGAAGTAAGAAATTATGAAGTTGGAAGTCTTGAAGTTAGAAGTCTGGAAGCTATAAGTCAGGAACTTAGAAGTCCCTCAAGGGTTTCCATACGTTTATCCCGCAAAGAATCTATATTACTAATAATATCAATCTGGCATTTCTTTAAGGACAAAGCCTTTTGAAATATGTGAAAATTAGTTTGTTTTATAAAAATGAAAAAATAAAAATAGACACGGAAAAAAACGAAATCTTTGTGTTTCGTTTCTTAACGTAAAATTATTCTTACATTTTAACCGCATGTAATTCTTTACTGATCTGATAGATTATCGGTGTTATTCAGAAATCTGCCTTCTTGCCTCAAAAGCGTCTTTGTCCCTGGCTTTTTCGAAGAAAAAAAGGAGGTATAGAAATGGGCTCCGTCCGTCTGTCAGTAATCTGTCTGTCCGTCCGTCACACGTGCCCGGTCCATAACTAAGCCATTCATGAATGGATTTTGAAATAACTTGACTTAAATGTTTACAATAATAAGCAGACTAGTCATACGCAACACCCAAACCCCTACCTTGAAGGTCAAGGCCACACTTGGAAATCAAAGGTCAACATTGTCTCTTGGAGGGTATATTTCGTGTCCGATCCATAACTTTTTTCATCAATCAAGGATTTTTAAAATAACTTGGCACAAATGTTCACCGTAACAAGACGACTTTTCATGCACAACACCAAGACCACTACCTCGAAGTTCAAGGTCACACTTGGATATCAACGGTCAACATTTTCTTTTGAAAGATATATTGCGTGTCCGGTTCATAACGTATTCATCCATCAAGGGATTTTGATATTACTTGGCACAAATGTTCACAATAATAAGACAACATGTCATGCGCAACACCCAAACCCCTATCTACAAGGTCAAGGTCACACTTAGAGGTCAAAGATTAAATTGGTCTGTATTTTCCTTGTCCAGAGAATAACTCCCTAAGTATTAGAGAGGTCCTACTGAGTTTTAAAATATAAATAGATAACAGTGAGAGGGAATGCACTGCAAGATAACCATAACTCCATCTTTAATGAATTTCAAATTAGCTCTCTTAATGTACTTAATTTCAATGATAAAAGCAGCACACATATGTATTTCTATTGACACATACACAGGATGTATTTCATTTTATTGTCGCCCGACTTTTCGAAGCAAAAAGGGGGTATAGCAATGGGCTCCGTCCGTCTGTCCATCCGATCCTTAAGTGTGCTATGGGAACAATATGTAACAGTAAATTTCCTTTGACGCTATTCATTCAGTAAGGTTTTCTATGTGGCTAAAATCTGTTGTGTGGCTAAAAGAACATTGGGGAGAACAATGGGGTAGCCACATGAGTATCCAAATGTCAGAACGTTCGTCTGTTCGTCCGTGACACTTCTTGTCCGGTCCATAACTCAGCCATTCATCAAGGAATTTTGAAATAACTGGGCACAAATGTTCATCATAATAAGTGGACGTGCCGTGCGCAACACCCAGACCCCTACCTCCAAGGTCAATGTAACACTTTGAGGTCAAAACTTAACATGGTTTGTTATAGGGTCTGTTTTGTGTCCTGTCCACAACTTTTCCATTCATCAAAGGATTTTGAAATAAGTTTGTACAAATGTTCATCATAATAAGACGACGTGTCATGCGCAACACCCATGTTTATTGCTTGTGTAGATCTAGCATTAATCAAGATTTTGCATGAAAGTCCAGATCCATACCTCAAACTTTTGAGATAGTACAATTGTGTGCTTCATGTAAAACTTCCCTTAGGCGGGGGACGTTAATAAATTCTTGTTAAAAGTGTAATTGAAACAAGCTTAAATTTTATTCGCATTTTTGAGCATCCAAAGTTCAGTAGCTCTAACAAATACTTATTACTTAGCAGTCATTTACCATTTCATACTTGAATACCTTGAGCACATTTTCTGTAATTATAGTTATCTCTTCAAAAGGATGCAAATAATGATTGTTGCTTTAACAGCATGTTTCATTTTGGAACGGAGCACACCATCTGGGTAGTACGGAGTGTTCAAGTTTGTTCCTCCTTAGTAAAACTGCAGTACTTAGAACTGATTTTTATCTGATATGATTAAGCTCTGTATGATTATTTAATTATTTATTTCATTTAATTACCTAAGGAGGTATTACCGTTTCTGGAGAATCACAAAGTATGATTTAAATTATACACGCATCTTATTTTACATTAATTTTAATGTGATTTTGACACAACAGGCAGAACTTGGGGTCAAAAGTTATATGAACATATTAACTGATCACACACTATGTCAAACAAATGCAAAAGCAGCAAAAAATCCCAACAACAACAAAAGATAAATTAAAATCATGCATGTTTGGAGTAACGATATTGAGAACTTTTATTTCTTCTAGTCCGTGCTTGTGCCTCCCATCTTGTGACTCGTAACATATTGTAACATCACGTATTAACAATAAACGATTGAATGTATTGGAAAATAACTGCTATTACCACTAATTTGCTAAACATTTTAATTAATTAAGAAATATCTATGGCTTAAGAAACGTTTCATCATTTTAATTTTCGTAAAACGTGTGCATTACAGTTATATTTTTTTAAAACCTGGCTCATGTTCCTGTTCCGAAGACATCTCATGTCGGCGACAGTACAGTTTTCCGTTTTATATCGTTATTTGCGCGCAAAAATTGGAAATAACTTATCATCTTATATGTTCTCTAATCTCGCGGTTTAGCGTTAATTTATCAATCTCTTGAGAGGAATATGTTATAAATAAACGCCTTCCCTAATATACAGTTTTATTTCAGATTTTTGCACAGTAATCAGAACTATAACTGGAAGCTATTCCAAGTTAAGCTTCAAGATATTTCTATGGAATAAAGAGATCAAAAGTGCAGTCGTGATTGTAAAATGTGCAAATCAATCACTGGGAATTAAATAGTTTTTACGAACACATTTAATACATAATAGATGGGAGCCTGTGCAGTCACAGATTTAAAATAATAAAAGTCTGATATTGTTACTCCCTTTTGTTGCCATTTATTGGCATTTGTTTGACATCCTGTGTGATCAGTTATGTAACTACAACTTTAGATCCCAAGTTGTGCCTTCAAAGGCATGCATCACATTTCTGTGAAATAAGGTGTGCATAATTTTGTGACTCAACACAAATTTATGCCTCCTTATTTAAATTGTAAAATTTTGTGCTGTCTTTAAAGACCTATAATATTATTGTTACAGATCTTGACAATCAGAAGATTTTGAAATATGTTTATTTAAAAAAAATGAATCTAAGTGCTGCAGGTTTGCTTGTGAAAGACATAAACTTGAACACTTCGTCGTAATGATTCAATCTGGTGTACCCTTTTCCAAAATGTAATATGTTGTTAAAACATATTTGCATCTATTTGAAGAGATAGCTGTTATAAAAGGAAAATGTGCTTAAAGTCACCATATATTAAGAGGTAAAAGACTGCAAGTTAAAGTATTTGTTAAAGCTGCTGAAACTCTGATGACCAAAATGCGAATAAAGTTTTAGTTTGTTTCAAATATACTTTTTGAAAAAAAAACAGTTATGGTGACACCAATGCTCTTCAGATCAGTAAAGAATTGCAATTTCACGTCACAGTTTTCGGGGTTTTCTGTGTCGATTTTTAGTTTCTTAATTTTGGAAGAAAACACTTTGATCATTTTTGAAGATTTCTTTGCCAAATTTCTCAAATATCAAGAGGCTTTGACTTGAAGGAAAGGTCATCCTAATATACCCAAATGTAGGTGTTTCAGTGACAAACAATAGACTTGTTCAAATCTCTGCAGTTTTTATCCCACATATCGGCAAATTCTTGTTTTTAATAGTATAGATTATAAGTATTAGAACTGCTTTTACTTTCTTCATCTTTGTTGATTTTGTCTTAATTGCTTTTAAGACAAGGACAAATAACAGTAACAGTACATGAACTCAAATGGTATCTTTGAATAGAAGTGAACCATTTGAAGCATTTTCACAACTCTATTTTAGAAATATTTAGATATCGACGCAAATGCAGATTCATTTTGACTGCCTCCCATCTGTACTTTTTGTGTCTGCTCCATCCCTGTTGAACATATGTGAAGAATTTTGAAATGAATTAGTAGGAAGCAGTAACATGTAGACACGATAGGAAGAACGTTTCTGTCAGCTTGGTCCAAGGTAAATGGTACCTACTGGGTCATAGGTCTGTCTGGTCCCATAACGATTTCGCTCTAAATCTCCTGAACCTCTAGAAGAATTGATAGTCACATTTTGCAAATAACACAATGTGGATACGGCCGGCTTCGTGCAAAATCAATCAATGTGACACATTGGGATTAATGTTTGGAAAGACACAATGTCTTGTCTCTCCATAGTTTGAAAACAAACGAAAGATTGTAGAAATGTTTGGCATATGAACTAGGTTTTACTTGACCTGAACTTTAATAAGAAATTGGCAATCACAAACGATTATTTTTTTCTTTTCATTATTACTTCATTGTACATTTTATGACTTTTCTTGAACGTTTTATACTAGCAGTATCAGCTCATTCTCCTCAACCTTCTTAGAAAAAAAGAGGAACATATTCACTCGCTGTTTAGTGATATTTTGTTTGACAAGACCTCAATTTACCTCAACATGTATTTGTATTATTTTGGACTGACTTAAGCTGTATGAATTCAAGAACGCGCCTCTACCTTTTTCTTCAATTCAAGTTTCAGTTACTTTCACTTCTTTGAATAACACTTTCTTTAGATTGCGTTTGCAAAATTTCAAGCTCCGTCAAATAACAGGAAATTGGCATCTCAAGTGCACGCAACTTCGAGTTGAATGTAAGTGAATGTTATACTGCCGCGTTCTAATGTCTTATAAGTGTTTTATCGATACCTACATGACATTATAAGACATAAAGAGACAGGCAGCATACGTTATGTACTATTTATTTTCAACTGCGATCAGATACTAGGTATAAACAAGTATATGCAGTGCAAAAGACAAATGTTTTGTTGCATCAAAATGTTAATACAAAATGTATCTGTCAATTATTTCAAGAAATGTGCTACACTTTACCACAGCTTAGGTAAACTAGAAACGCTTCGACACATATTATGAGCATGTCTATGTGAATTGACTTAAGAATAAGTCTGAAGGGATTAAAAAGTCACGTGGCTTCAGATTGCAAACTTTGTTGGTGTTTTCAGATATGGCCATTTTAAATACATGTATATGGTACGACGAATGGTTGGGAGTCAATTTGAGAGGTTAATTAGATGAAACACAAAATATATGACGAGCAGGGCTCTGAATCAGTCTTTAATAGGATGTACGAAGTTTTAAGAGTCTATGATTACGGTAAAAGTAGTGTATAAATGATGAAATAGCTTTTAAGCATAAAGAAACGTACTTTTAGGTTATACAATAAAGAATAAAGTATTCTACAAAAAAAAAATGAAAAATTATAATAAAAATAGGAGAAATTGCTTCGAAACGCAAGCCTTAATCTGAAGTAGACAAGATTGAATAAATTGTGTTTAGTTTCTTTTTACTTTAATATGTACTAAGATGACCTTAAGCTTTTAAACAGGAAGCATCAAATAAAGTAATAAAGTACAATATAAATTCATTTTGTATCTTCAAGAAAGAAAGTTTAAAACTAATTGTACTGACAAGATGAAAATGTCAACCGATATCTATTGTAAGTTCAATCAATTCTTCATACTTATCGAGCAAAAACTCTTGTCAGAGAATTTAATTGAAATGCAAGATATTTTTATATTAAGAAATTTATATCTCTATACAAAATTGACAGATTTAGCACATTTAAAACGCCACAGAGTCACGTGAAGAAATAAAAAAGTTAAATTTTGTTTAATGCAAAAGCAAGTGAAACAAATGTGATTGATGTTGAAGAAAATAGTACAAGTCTATGATTAATATGAAACATCCAGACGCAGTAAGCATAAAATTATTAGAAAATATCAACATGAATATCCTTCAATTTTGTCATTCTATAACGATCTATCAATAACGTGTTCATTGACTAAATTTAATTTATTGGCATTTTTTTACTGTTCCGCTTTTTCTCTTGCTTTTATTATTTATTGATATTTATATCGTTTTATTGTGAACTGTTAATCGGAAAAAGCGCAGTGGCCCTTCATCAAAATGTCCCTGAAATAATTGTTTCACATACTCGGTCTTGATAGAATAGCAATAATTTCATCAGGAATTTCTATATAAGGTTATGTAAGCCGGTTTTTTTAATCGTTTTCAGTTGTTGTTTTAGCTAGACAAACTGAAGGATACCGTAAGAGAAGCATTGTTTTCAGCATATTTTGAGGTATACAAATAGCCTTTGAAAGTTTTGAAATGTATATCCAATATAACAATATATTGCCGTTTTAATATAAAATGAAATTCAACATACTGCAACTTGTTAATTTATCTTATTTTTCTTCTTCAAAATGTAAATGAAGTGGAATAGATCATTTACTCAATATCAAGGTGTTAGTAAAACTCTTAAGTTCATCGAGTAAATTGGATACATTAAATAAGTTCTTTGTAAAAAAGAAGTTGTTGTTGTACAATATTTTGGTGGGAAGCTATTTGAAACCTTTCTTGATGTCAGTATATATTATGAGAACAAGCCATTCAGTTAATATGCAATATATGTTCGCTTAAATTTAAGGTATACCTTTGTAAGAAAGCTACTGTATTTGGATTTCCTAAGGTCTTGTGAACGTATAAAACACTTCTCGAATCGATTTAACTTCATAACAACATATCAATTATTTGTCTTGAAGCTTGTCCAGAGAAGCGGTAATTGAACTTCACTTTGCCCTGTGATTTCTCTGAACGGTTAGATATATTCAGGAGACAGGTTCTGATGTCTGCAATTTTGTAGAGACATAAGAACGCATATCAGTCAATCATGCCCGTGTAATGTGTCACTGAACAAGAAATAAGGCGGTAAGACGGTATATCTTCGTTTGAGTTTCTAAGTCCGATCATCGTACTTTCAGAGTTAAAGGTGTTTTTTTTAATTATTTGTAACTGGACATTTTATTATTCCTATTGAACCTATTTTTGAGATGAACCACTATGATGTCAGTACGCCAAAGTATTTTGTAAAAGAGTTATACTGTACTTAATGTTCGGTTTTGTTTGAAATCGTTAACTCGCAAAAAAAGAACAGATAATTGCTTTCTTAAAGTCAGCAAATTGTTTGAGCAAAGACAAGAGCCATTATTCTTTGACATATCGGTTTATTATATTTAATTTGTCATTATTTTTATATTGCTTTTCACAGTATTCTACGTCATTTCGCAGACTGAAATCTATAATAATGTAAAAATTTCGCATATATTTTATTCAAATGTCACGCTTATTAAAGATTTTATTTTAAGTGAAATTAATGTATGGAGTTATATTCTGACCAATGGGGAAGCAGTATTTTTCAAATTTTGGACTGATTTAATTTGGTAAACCACGAGGTTAATGGGTTTACTAATAGATTAACTGTACCTGTTATGTTTGTACGCACTTTGAGGCGGGATCTGAGGCGTCCGATTGCATCGTTTATCTTTAAAACAAGACTTTTGGAATCAAGTTAGGATAAGCATTTTCGAAGCGATGTTTGTTGGTGGAGACATAAATAGTATCGTCAAAACATGCATTAAAATATTAATATTTTAACCGAACTAGCTCGGCGCAGCTAAAATTGTAAACTTTCGATAACAAACATTAACCTATACTTAACGAAGCCAGCGTCAAACAAACATACTGGGAAGAGGCTGAATAAATGTAATAGAAAATAAGTAAACTAAGCTGAGACACAGGGCCATGAGGCAAACAATTCAATATCAGCATGTAGTTGACCTCAAATACCCTTTTTTTCTCGTAAATAGAGAAACAATTCAGAGTGAACTCCCTTGGAGTAAATGCGAACAAAGTCTTAAAATTTATAGTCGAATTGTCATTATTATCCTACTAATACGCTGGATCGTTGATAGATGTATTTAAAGTCTCAATATAATCATGCTTATTGCTACAGAATGGAAATTTATTTTTCTACACTAGCAATACAGTGCAAGATAAATGCTTTATATACTAACTTATGTGTAATTCCTGACTTTAGCTCAAATCAAAAACTTCAAAAGAATTTTGAAATGATTAAGCCTATGACGTAATGATATTGAGTGGATTTACGCAGATTTAGTAGAAAAAATTAATTACCACAGCAGCTTCGAATTAACGTTATCAAAAATATTATAATTCTCAGATAACTAAGGACATCGTCTAGGTTAGAAATTTCATTTTATGAAACAAGTAAAAATAACCATTTAATATTAAGATATGGACTAGAACAGAAATGCACTTATTGTCTGGATATATGCGCCATCTTGTTGTTACTATCAATTTAGTTGACTGATTTTTTGGTATATTCAGTCTTACCCTACATAGGTACCCGTGCCAACTTTTTTAATGCATATACTTAATTGGTACTTAATAGAATTTAATTAATTAACTAATAGGTACTCAATCTTCTCCCTATATAGGTTCTTAATTATAATAATCTTTTTCACTCTGCTGTTTCCGTCTCGGCTTTTATCGTAGTGCTTTATCTCCATGACTATTTTGAACTGGAAATTGCTATAATATGTGTAAATTCCCTACCCTAGGGGAAATAAATCGGTTAACCTTTCATTGGAGCTTGAAAATGATATACCAGAAATCGACTATTTTTTATGCAATAGATATGCAAGAGCGCAAAGGCTTCACATTCAGTTTTCTATTATCAGAAATTACTGTAGCTTAACTTCGGAAGATATGGAGACGTGATGTGTATTGAGGCGCGCATTTAGATTTATCCACCACTTTCCGTACAGTCAGAAGAGTAGCAGAGGAGCGAACTTGCAACTCTCCTCTTACCTGTCCTTCATGTTACCATTTTCTGACCGACATTAGCTGTAATTTACACTTAAAACAAATTGTTATACGCTTTTTGTTTTTGGTAATTGGTGTACATTTTCTTTCTGTATTTCTTTTTCAAAAATCGTGAATGTTTGAGCAAACTGGAATTCTATACTTTGCAGCTGTCAACGAGTTTTGTATAGAACAAAACAGGGCAAATATTTGAATTTACAGATCAGACTTGAACATTTGATTGACGTCTTTATGAGATATATTCGATTTAACCAATTTTGAATGATGCTAGAGAAAGTTGGAAAAAGTTACTAAAGGGACATATTGATCGGAAGAGAGTGATTTAGAATTTTGTCTGCATTTTAAACAGATTTTCTTAACTGAATTTATCTAATACCATGTGCTAAAGTGTCATTCCGTCTAACCACGAGGAAGAAAGTAACGTTTCATAGAAGGCTCTCGCCGACTTGTTATGTTTTGAAGTAATGTTTATGTAAAACGATTTCATGGCAAGTTCCAACTTTACCCCCTCTTGTACATGGAGTCAAAAAATCAAATCAAATAAAACATACATAATATGCAACCGGTACATATTTTTAATGTACGGATGCAAAGTTATAACGTATTTACATTTTTTATATTTGACAATTTCATCTAAGTTTGTTGATTAAGGCCAGTTTACCAACATTCTTTTATAACAAATTATCCCCTCGATAACGTTTTTGACTTGTCTCAAGTAGTGGTGACTGTAGTTCATAAAAGGGTAAAACCAAACAGATATGTTTGAGCAACGATTAATAGTGAATCTATTTTGAGCTGATACCATTATGGTTGAATCTGGTTGTGGTTATGGTCCGATTTCCGCCATTTTAAGAATAAGTAACATGACAGCTTCGTTTAAAAACCACTATATATTACTTACGGTTTACCTCCTTTGTCTTGTGTAAAAAAAATGGCCTTGGAAAAAAAACGCTACAATATGCCTGAATAGGATTTACATCTTCCTATACAGCTATCATCATACGACAATAATGGGACACGAATGTATTACTAGTATGACTGTATTAGAAATATTATGTTTAGAACGGAAAACCACGCCATGTCTACGTTGAGTTTCTTCAATGTGTTACCGACGAGATACTGGAATGATTTGTTGTTGCTGTTTGTTTCAGATCAAACCACGACACACGGAATTTCCACTCGTTACCTTGATATTTTTTTGACTGTTTTGATACGTTTTATTGCAGGGATTCCCTTGCGGCACAAAATGACTTGAGCGATAATACTTACAACTGCAGTTCCACTTATTCATAGAATTCAACTCCGAGATACCGAGATACGAAATGGAAATAACCATTGTTATTTTAACTGGTCTTCGGTATCCAACTCGTTAGTAAGTAGCCAATAATTGCGCCAACGGCGATTTAAAGAAGGACAGCACCACGAATATAACGAAAAATATGAGATTATTTTTAATGAAGATGACTTGAATGTATCCTTTTTACGTTTTTTCAGTTCTTTCTCCAGCTCTGTCACTCTCTGAACCTGAATTTAAATATTTCCATTAACAAAATGGTAACGGATAGAGTCATCACACTTTTAAAGTTCTTTATCAACATAACGGGACTGATGAATCAATCATTGACACTTGCAGGATCCACACTGCACGTGTAGTTATTATTTGCATTTCCTAGCCACCGAACTTTACTCCATTTAAATGTAAGTACTAATACTTAGTAATAGCATATCCTAAAACTTATCATTCTAACATTATAGGACATTAATGTAGCTTCCCTACGTTTTTAAGATTGTCAGATATGACCGACGTCAAAAAAGGCACTCGGGTATTTGTAATACTATTGAAACAACTTGCATTGAAAATCAGCCCAAAACGGCAAATTTTTCGAACTCTTACGATGTAAAATTAAAGTAAAATATAGATAACCTGAATATTGTCCTTCGTAAGAATGATTTTTTTTAATCAAACATCTTGATGACCATTACTATGCCAACAGTTTTGAGGGACAATTCTTTCTTGTATAGAATGATATCACCTGAACTAAATGCAATGTTGAATGATAACAATTATAGTTTTGTAAAAATGTTGAATGCATTGAAAAGGTACAGAATTTTACAACGGAATAGGTAAAAATCTGAGTATCTAAAGTCTGCCATGTTAATTTAGTTCCAGCAGGAACGTAGATAAAATCTGACGTCAAATTAGGGTATGTGACGTCATTTTAAGGAATATCAAATTTGCCCATCATGTTCGTCTTAAACATAAACGTACGTTGTATTTGCAATATGCAGGAAGATGAAACTTTCAGACATTAAATCTCGGATATCATTTTGTTCAATAAAGTAAAACGGTCAATTTCCAAAAAAATATGTCCGAGTGCCCGTTTTCTCGTGTCATCGGTCATATATGGATGCATATATACAAGATCATAACCTCATCATATTTCTATCTATTACTGTATGAACCTATATGAACGTACAGACAAACATTCCCACGACAAAACATAATTTTACTTTACGTATTTACAAATACACGGGTGATAAATAAGCTCGGTTAACTGATATCCTGTCAGGAAACTAATGATTGCATCTGATTAAGTACCATGTTTGCTATAACAGTCTTTTTTTGCTCATTACTGGGGAGAAAATTTTCATTTAAATGCGACACTTTGAAAAGTTGTATAACTTGTTGTGATGTTCTTCAACAACAAAAAGAAATGAAAGAAAAAAATCTTAAGTTAGTTTTGGCTATATGATAATCCAGATTATTTGTTGTTTATTCAGAAAACATATAGATTAACATGGTATCAAAGTATCACCGAGGAATAATTCACATGATATCATGAGTGACTTAATGACAAAAACATACAATCTAAATATTAAAAAAGGTTATTCTTATTCACATATTAACATTTTCAAGCATCCTTGTGAAAAAATAATATAAGATATATTAAAACCATACTAACTGAATATCGGAATTGTCTAGGTGAGGCAAAAAATACTGAAGAAGTATCATGCTTTATTTTAAATGCTTGACATTTGTTTATAAAATTCCATTATTTCGAAGTCACTACATTTAGGACAATGTTGGTTTTGTTCAAGGGGAGACACTGATTTTGTATTTTGGTGAAAGTGATTTAATTCAAAACTGTTTTATCTATTTAGGATACAACATCCACAGTCAACATGTGTTTCTAAATATTTATAACTACATAATCCCAATGCGTTAAAATCATTATTTGAATCATAAACAGACGCTACAATTTTGTTTTGATCTTTCGTTATAGTCAACACTTTTGATCCTCTCAAAAACAAAAAAATAAAACTCGTATTCGAAATAAAATCTGAAGTTTATGCTAAATAATATAAACAGAGTTTGATTATCCATCTCTTATCGATTAATCGCTATTGTACAATTTTCATTTTATTCGCCAAATTTCCGAAACATGAAAACTGGAATCCAAATTTTTATACGCAAAAGTAATTTTCAGTTATTAATATTAATAGACAACTAAGTACACGTATGTTTTATGTTTTTTTTTTGCCTTGAACTCTTTATCCTTCATGGCTTTGATGGTGCTAAAACCATTGTTTCACTGTCCGGCTTTAAGGTGTCTATGGTTCCTTAATACTTGTCTGCAAACACGTTGGTTGCCTTTTACTTTGGTTTGTGATGCCATAATGTAGTGCTGTGGCGTTTTCTACCTGAAAAAAAATATACAAACTGAAATAATATTAGTTGAGAAATTTGTCATGGTAGAATATATATGAAAACGTGTATCACCGATATATTTAAAACAAAATTATTTAAGATATCGTCACTGCATCATATATTAGAATTTCATACCTCTATTGATTGTTTGCGCTTTTTGAATTTTACCTATATAATTAAAAAATAATGTTAGAGTCTTTTCTGCAAAAAATAACATAACGTTATGCAGAATTTAAATCATATTAACTCTAACGATTAGTTCAACAAAATACTAAGACAGAAATTATTGTCCATCTATGAAACTGGAATTCCTGTGTTCTATGAATACAAGTCATTAAAACCAAGAAATTGACACCAGCTGATACCGAAGTACAGTAAGGGATAATTTTACATCATTATTTGATTGAATCGTCATGTTACTGCAAATAAAATCTCAAAGGGTTAAGGTTGTGTTTACTCAGGAATTTATTAACTAATCAAATAGAGGCCTTGCATCTTATCATCTTTATTTAGTAAATAATATCAAATACTCTTCGCTATGCCTGTTGGTATCCGATGAGATTTTGTTTCAATATAGGTTCTCTACAAATCGATTCGAAGCCATAACAGGATGTCAAGTTGTTGGGGTCTTGTTTCTGCAAGTAGTTTTCACATGTTCGTTCTGTTTAATTAAAAGTTTGTCAATATCAAGTCGTGAATTTAATATAGATTAGTTCACACGCTCAGTTGTCACTCGATGAGATGTAAAAAGGCAAAAATGTCATTTATAAAATGAAGGCAATAATAAGAAACGCACGTAGTGTGCTTTCAAATGTTTCGGTTACATGAAACACATTTTCGTTGAGGTTTAGTAGAAACAAATTGTCACAAGTTTTACAAACAGTTGTATGTCTTGACTAATTCTTACACAGATTTAGTGTAATTCATTTTAGTTACATCATTCATTTTTTCAGTACTCATTGGGTATTGCTTTTCACCTTTTGTCGTTCTTACAACTGTGTACTCATATTGTCCAATTCTTTATAACAATAGTTGCATCGTGGTAATCTCTCACAAATTATCAAGTTCCCAGTTGGATTCGAACCCGCACCAAACACTTGCGGACACCAAACACTAAGAACACTTTAGACCACTCGCAAGCATTTTAGAAAAAGTCATTTAGGACGAAGTAAGAATCATGTGAAAAAACGTGTGTAATGTAAAGAGGGCATTTACAGAAATAAGTCAAACTATTCACATGTAAGAATGCGAAAGTTTTTCATCAAGACCCTAGCTGAAATAGCTTAATGTCCTATTTCCAAAATATGCAGTCTTTCAAAGGGCTTCGCAATGTCCGCTTATGACATGAATTGTTCTGTCTTACACGAGAACTAAAGCAATAAAAACCATTATAAAAAAAACAAATTGGCTGCTTAAACAAACACCCAATGGGTGATGCCCAATAATTGATTGTAAATGTGATCACATCTTGATTCAATATTTTTTGCGATATTGAAAGTTATCTTCTTGCTTTAATGTTTCTGTCCGTGTCAGCAAATATTGTCAGTGTAAACAAACTTAACAAGCAGGTGTATTACAATATACACTATTATAAGTCTTTACAAGCACAGGATATAATAAATATACTATAAACTAAATTCTTTGAGAATTAAACTACTATCATCTTATTTTAGTAAATAATTAAACTGTTGTAAATAAAGATAAAAAAAGAGAACAACATTTATCAATTCTAAATTTTACTAGACTCAAATTTCTAGTGGACATTATGTTCACTTATCAGTGCTAAACACTGAGCACGGAAAAGAACCAGAGGTGTCATTTGTATGAGAAGCTTTCTGTATCGTGCACTATCCACCAACAACGTCTTCATATGGCGTCCGTTATATGGGCAACCGGTACCGACGATAAATAAGCTCATATAGATAAAGCAATACTCAGTTATTTTAGCAACGCTCGCATCGCCCTCATGCATTATAGGCGTTTTCAGAATTCAAGGAGACTCTAAATCTGTTGTTGTACATGCAGTAAATAATTTTAAATTTAATAGCTGTCGCAATTAACATAAAGAGAAATCTAGTGATTGCACATTGTTAAAACTAGGGCTGCAAATAGGGTCGCAGATAGGATCAGAGGGCCGCAGAATAATGATGTCCGAAAATCTCCGGCACCAGTCCCTCTCCTGCATATTCTTTATCATTAGACGCTCTGTCCCAGTCAGAAAACTCGCCACTACATTAGGCGATGCCCTAAGGGGCATAACCTAATTAAAAGGAATAGTTTGTATATAACTTCTTATTTTCACAATTTTAAGATGTTGTTTTTTTCTTCTTTTTTTTTCTTGCTGAATAGGAAAACATATTAGTGTATTATTACGAAGCTTATATTTCAATGTCTGGAAACTTTGAAGGGATTACCTATTGAGCTGAAAACGAGGCACAAGTAGCATTTATGAGTATAACGTCATGACGTCGATTGTACGCTGAAGTGCTCCGTAGTTCTGTGTGTGTGTTTGATCGTAGCGTAATTTTTTGTCTGTCAATATTTCGCTTTGGTATTAGGGATATACTCTGTCAATACGTTATATTACATCTACGTAACGTTTAGGCGTAAAACGTTCATGGTTGTTCACATTAGTAACGCTGTCCACGACCTTTACAGATGACCCTCGTATTATAAGCATTTCTATGTGACTCAACTTAGGAATAAACCTGAAGTGTTTACAAAGTCACATGGCTTCACATTGCAAAATTTTTTCGTGGTTTTCAGATTTGACCAATTTATATTCATGGTACGATGTATGGATAGGAGTCAATTTGAGAAGTTAATTAGACTAAACACAAAGTATATGACGAGCAGCACCCTGAATCAGTTTTTAATTGGATGTATTAAGTTTTAAAAAGTCTATGATCACGGTTGGTCAGCTTACTAAAGTGTCATATCTAGAAGTAGTGTATAAAATTTTAGCATAACGTAGCCTACTTTTAGGTTATGCAATAAAGAATGGAGTATTCTTCCCAAAACAATGAGAAAAATAAAAAAAATATAAGAAATTGGTTCGAATTGCTAGCCCTAATCTGAAGCAGAGAAACTGAATAAAATCTTTTAGTTTTTTTATACTTTTACATGTACTAAGGTGACCTTGAGCTTTTGAACAGGACAAAAAAGTACAATCTAACTTCATTTTATGTCTTCAACAAAAAAGGTTTGAAACCAATGTGTTTACAAGGTCGGTCAGTCGATATCTACTTTAAGTTCAGTCTATTTTTAACAGTTTCGAGCAAAACTCGTATAGAAATGCAAAATATTTTTATGAAGAAATTTATTGCTCTATACAAAATCGTCAGATTTGATACATTTTAAACGCCACGTGATTCATACGTCATGGAGTCTCATGAAGATATAAAAAGCTTTTTCTTGTTTAATATAAAAGCCAGCGAGAAAAAGAGTGATTGATATTGAAATAAATAAAACAGCAGCAGAGACAATAATGAAAATGAAACGCCCAAACTTAGTATGCATATTAGAAAATATCCACGTGAATATCCTTTAATTTTGTCATTCTGTAACGATCTGACAATAACACGTACATTAATTTTTTGAATTCATTGGCTGTTTTAAACTGGTCCGTTCGTTTTCTGTTGCTAATATTTTATTGTAAACTATTAATTGATAAAAACGCAATGCACATTTATCAAAATATCCCTTAAATATTTGTTCGACATAATCTGTCTTGATAGAATAGCAATAATTTCGTCAGGAATTTCAACATAATGTTATGTTAAGTTTGAAAAAAGGTTTTCTGCTGTGTTTGTGCTAGATAAACAGACTGAAGCAAACCGAAAGAGAAGAATTGTTTCCAGCATTTTGAGGCATACATATATAGCCTTTGCAAGTTTGAAATGTATATCAAATAGATATTGCCGTTTGAATATATAATGGAATTCAGTACACTGCAACAGTTAAATGTTAATTTATTATTGAAAAAAATGCGTGTTTGTCTTTCGTTATGGTTGTTTCTTAACCAATTAAGATATTTAGAGCAGTCAATTTTTTTCGAAATCGTATAAATGTAAATGAAATGGAATAGACCACTAACTCAATATCAAGGTGTTAGTAAAAATCCTAAGTGCTTCGTGTAAATTGGATACATTAAAATAAGTCCTTTGTAATAAAAAATGTTGTCGCTGTACAATATTTTGGTTGACAGCTATTTGAAAACATTCTTGGTGTCGGTATATTTAATAGAGAACAAGTCTCTGAAGTCATATGCTGTATATGTTCGGTTAACTTAAAGGTATGTCTTTGTAAGAAAGCCACAGTATTTGGATTTCATAAGGTCTTGTGAACGTATAACACTTCTCAAATCGATTTAGCGCCACAGCAACACATCAATTATTTTTATAGAGGCTTGTCCAGAGAAACAGTAATTGAACTTCACTTTGGCCTGTGTTTTCTCTGGACGATAAGAAAAAATCAGGACACAAGTTTTCACCTATGTAATTTTGTAAAGACAATTGAACACATATCAATCAATGTGTCAATGAACAAGAAATAAGTCAGTATATCTTCGTACGACTCATAGTTCGGTCATCGTACTTTCAGCCTTAAAGTATTTTTAAAGTAACTTGACTTGCTCCTATTCATCCTATTTTCGTGCTGATCCGCTATGATGTCACTGCTACAAATTATCTTGTAAAGAGTTATTCTGTATGGCTTAATGTACTTAATGTTCAGTTTAGTTTGAAATCGTTAACTCGTTCATCCACAAAAAAAACTTTTTTTCTTAGAGTCTGCATATGGTTTGAACAATGACAAGAGCCATTAGTCTGACATATCGGTTTAATATATTTAAATTGTAAGAATTTCATACTGCTTTTTACAGGATTCTACGTAATTTTAGAAACTAAAATCTACAATAAAGATATAATATCGCATTTTTTTCTATTTAAATGTCACGCTTTTTTGTTTAAGTACAATTACCATAGCTAACGTCGAACAAACATTCTGGGACGAGGCTGATAAGTGTTATAGAAAGTAAGTAAAGTAAGCTGAGACACAGGGCCATGAGGCATTTAAGTTTGACATGAAGTTGACTTTGAATACCCTTGTGTCTCATGACTGGAATATGCATAATTCAAGAAACAAGAGACAATTCAGCGTTGACTACTCCCTTTCAGTAAATGCAAACAAAGTATAGTTAACATATTTTTAATGAAAACGGCTTATGTTTTGTTCCCATTTGTCAAACATTTCGTACTTTTTTTCAGAGAGAGAAAGATTTCTCTTTATGAATCATGATGCATTTGAAGTCTTTGAAAGTCGGCAAACAGCATCCACAAGTCGCCTATTCATATCTCAGTAAAATATAAATTTCATACACAATATTGGCACAAATGAAGGCCAAAATATATGAACAGAATAGTATTATTTGCTTTTGTAGATATCCCATAAACCTGTGCGTTTTAAATTGTCGTTAGATATCTTACCAGTTAACCTGATCTCTGATAGATGTATTTTAAGTCTCAACATAATTACGCTTATTGCTACAGAATGGAAAATTATTTTTCTTCTTGAGCAATACAGTGCGAGATGATTGCATTATTTATTGACATTATGTGGTGATTTATGACTGAAGATCTGATCAAAGATTTCAAAAGATTTTGAAATGATTAGGACTGTGATGTAATGATATTGAGCGGATTTAGCAGATTTAGTTGTTGCGATCAATGCAGTTGACTGTAAACTGTTTCTTTTTTATTCAATCTCACCCTACATAGGTATCGATACCAAGATGTGTTAAGGTATCTACTTAATAGGTACTTAATCTAATTTAAATAACTAATAGGTATTTAATCTTCTCCCTACTTAATTATAAAACTCTTTTTCACTATATTGCCGTTTCACTCTCGACTATTATCTTAAAAGTTAGTGCTTTATCTTTATATATCTTGTCTATATTGATCCGCAAATTGTTTTAATATGTGTAAGCTCCCAACACGCAGGGATATAAATCGGTTTACCTTTCACTGGAGCCTTACAATAATATACCAGAAATCGACTATTTTTATGTAAGTCATGAAATAGATATGCAAGAGCGTTAGGGCTTCACATTCAATTTTCAAGAATCTGACATTAATTTAGCTGAACTTCGAAAGATAAGGAGACAAGATGTGTATTGAGGCACGCATTTAGATTGATCAAACTATTTCAGAACTGTCAGTAGAGTAGCAAAGGATCGCTGTTGCAACTCTTTCGTCATCAATTCTTCATGTTACCATTACTGTTCTCATCAATCCTTCATGTTACTATTACTGTTCTGACTATGTTTTCACTGAAGGGTAACAAGTTTCAATTTTGAAACCGACATTACTTGTAATTTGCACTTTGAAACTACTTCATTTATTTACTACGTTATTTATTTATTTATTTTTGGTGTGCATTTTTCTTTCCTTATTTCTTTCACCCGTGACTATTTAAGGATGTTGGGATTCTTCTCAAACATCTTTTATAACTGTCAGCTTTGCAGCTGTTAACTGGTTCATGATTGAACAAAACAGGGCATATATTTGATTTGACAGATCAGACTTGAACATTTGATTACCGTCTGTATGATATATATTCGACATAGCCGATGTTGAATGCTTCAGAAAGTTCGAAAAAGTTACTGAAGGGACATATTGCCTGGAAGAGAGTAATTAAGAATTTTTTCTGATTTTTAAACACACAGGCTTTTTTCACGATATTGAATGTTAAAAGTGTCGTTCCGTCTAACCACGGTGAAGAAAGTAACGTTTCAGAGAAGGTTATCGCCGAGTTGTTTTGTTTTGAAGTAATGTTTATGTATAAAAAGATCACTTAATGACGATTTCATATCAAGTTCCAACTCTATCCCCCTCTTGTCATCTTGTTAACAGAGTCAACATACATAAAATGCAACCGGTACTTATTTTTCATAAATGGATACAAAGTTTAACGTATTTACATATTTATCTATTTGACAATTTCATCTAAGTTTGTAGAATAGGGCACGTTTACTAACATTCTTTTATACATATCATCTTCTCAATAACTTCTTCGACCTGTCTCAAGTAGTAGTTGACTGTAGTTCATAAAAGGGTAAAACAATATATACAGATATGTTTAGGCAATGATTATTAGGGAAACTATTTTGAGGTGACAAATTTATGGCTGTCTGGTTGTGGTTGTGGTCCGATTTCCGCTATTTTAAGAACAAGTGACATGATGACAGTTTCGTTTAAAAAACACTATACATTACTAACGCTTGACCCCTCTTTGTCTTGTGTAAAAACGACCGTACAAAGAAGCTCTACAATATGCCTGAAGCGGTTGTATTACTCCCTTTACAACTATCATCATACGACAATAATGGGGCACGAATGAATCACTAGTATGATTGTATTAGAAATTGTATGTTTAGTACGGAAAACCAGGCCATGTTTACATTGCATGTCTTCACGCTGTCACAGACGAGATACTGGAATAATTTATTTCTGTTGTCACAGTTTCAGATCAAACCACCACAAATGGAATTTCCACTCGTTATCTTGTCAGATTTAGGACTGTTTTGATAAGTTTTATTGTATGGATTCCCTTGCGGCACAAAATGACTTCAACGATAATGCTTACAATTTCAGTTTCACTTATTCATAGGATTCAACTCCGAGATTCCGAGATACGACATGGTAATACCCAACGGGATTTTAACTCGTCTTCGGTAGAAGTTTCCTACACAATTTGTCAGTAAGTAGTCAATAATTGCGCCAACAGAGGTACCACGTAGAAAACGAATGATATATAATATATTCTTATGAAGATAGCTTTAGACTTGAAAACTTTTTTTACGTCCCAAATCCTCCTCCCTCTCACTTTGAACTGGTAGCGGACAGGTAATAACACATTTAATGCCCTTTAATCGCAGATTTCAGAATCAATGGAATTCAGAAATCGATCATTGACAGAAATTGATCCATTGAAGGATCGACGTTGCACGTGTAGTTAAAATTTGCATTTCCTTAGCAACCAAAATTTAGTCAAATCAAGTGTAACAATATTTAGCAATAATATAGCCTAAAACCTAATATGTATAACAAAGTACATAGATATAGCTTCCGTAGGTTTTCATCAATTGCAGATTGAAAGAGATATGGACGCATACATACTAGATGACAAACCTCTTCATACTACTATATATCATCTGTATGAATCTATATGAACGTACAAACAAACGCATGCACGACAAAACTGAATCTTACTCTACGTATTAACAAATAGATCGGTGATAAGTTCCGTTTAGTGATATCCTGTCAGAAAACTAATAATTGTATCTGATTAAGAACCACGTTTGCTACAAAACTGTTATTTTGCTCATTACTGAGGAGAAAATGCTCACCTAAATGTGACACCTTGAAAAGTTGTTGAACTTGCTGTGATGTATGCCAACAATACAAAAAGAAAAAAATCTGACGCAATGGTTGGTTATATGATTATCCAGTTTATTTATTGTTTATTCAGTAAACATATGGTTTCACATGGAATCAGGAAGGAAATAATTCACATGATATTGCAGGAGACACAATGACATAAAATATACACAATCTAAATATAAACAAATGTTATTCTAAATCACATATTAATATGTTCAAGCATCCTTGTGAAAGGTATTTTTAAACCATATCAATACTCGTATAGATTTAGGGTTACACACAAATAGAGACAATCTTGTTTTCAATTGTGGTCCTTTGTATATGTAAATGCTGACATAGAGACGCATGACTCCTAAGACTGACAAGTATATAAGTATATGGACAACTATATAAATATGACTTACTGTTGTAAATGAAAGGAAAAAATGCAACAAACTAAGTGTATTTATGATCACAGCACACATAGAACTGAGTTTTACATATTACATTACTCTGAGACCAGGCAGTTTTCCAAGGCCTGAGGGAAGATTATTCCACTGATTATTCCTGTGTATGCAAAAGGTTCCACAGCAAGGGTTTTATCCGTGGAATGGCATAACTATCATATTCACTAAACCGGATGTTATGAGGCTCCACAGTATCTTGAAGAACAAACTTGTTCAGAATCAAACAGATTCTGCCTACTAGTAGAAACAATGCAAGTTAATCAATTACCTACAGACTCATTACCAATTAACAGTCTGCAACAAGAATGGCTGAATCATCAGCATATTATAGTAACAATTTATTTTTCCTACAGCCAACATATTATTTACATAAACTAAAAATGTAGTAGGGTAATCATACCCAATCTAGTCGAATTCGACAGTCCAGTGGAAAACCATTAATATCTCTTTAAGGGAGGGGGTGCGGTGTATATTATTCCTCGCATGATTTGTTTGTTTTCAGGGTAACCATTTTAATTTAAGCCTATTCTTTTATTCAGCCTTGGTCGAGTTCTACCTAATTTTAATCTGACTACTGATCTTGTTCAGCAAACAAAGGAAACTACGATTACTTATTTCAGTAAGAACATATTCAAAATGCTTTCGAGTGAAAACAAGTCGTTCAGTAACAGTTTTATGTCTAATACATCAACCGTTTACAGTATATGCCCCCATCAGATTTGCTAAATGTCATATGTTTAAAGAACATTAGCAAATAATCAAGACAATCGCATACATGCTAAGAAAAGTATGGGACAGACCAAAAACTAACATATTTTTATACAATCGGTAAATATTTGCTTAAAGCATGTAGCCTTTAGACTATAAAGGTTATTTAGTACAGCCTAAACATTCATTTCAATGGAATGTTAATAAGAAAATGTAACTATGCGTTTGTAAACAATTAAAACGACTGAGATATATGTCACTGCATAATGATGAGGTATTATCTCATATCAAGGACCTAACAAAGGTGATATTTAAGGAAATATAGATATCAAGTCATATGTTTCTTTATCAGGGACGGTATACTTGTAGATGTGAAGTGATGCAGAGACTAAATCCTTTTATCTCTGATGATTATAATTCAACAAAACTATGGATGTCTCTAAAACTGGAGTTCCTGAGTTCTTTGAACTTAAATCATTAAAAAGTTTAAGAAAATAAACCCGCCGACACCGAAGTACAGTAAGCAATACCTATAAATCTAAATATGACTGGGCAAATGAAATCTAAACGTGTCAGGGCTGCGTTTACCCAGGCATTTATTTTCTAATCAAATTGATCCTGGCATCTTGTGTTCTTTATTTATTAGTAAATGATATCCAATACACTTCTTTGTGTCTATGATGGTATCCGATGAGACCTTGTTTCAATATAACTACTCTACTAATCGATACAAAACCATGATAGGATATGAAGTTGTTTGACCCTTGTTTCTGATATCACGCTAGGCAAGAAAGTTGATTTTCATACGACCGTTCTGTTTAATTATTGTATATCTACATCAAGTCGTGAATTTTGATTAGTTCACAAGCCAGTTGTCACTTGATGACATGTACAAATGCAAAAAGGCGATTTATCAAATGAATAAAATAACAAGAAAAGCAGGTGGTGTACCTTAGTACGTTAACGTGACCGGAAAAGTTCATAAACGAACACATTTTAGTGGAGGTTTAATAGAAAGCACTGTCATTTCGCGTAAGACACTGATATTGCACAAGTTTCACAAAGAGTTGTATGCAATGACGCATTCTTACACGGACTCCCTGTAATTCATTTTATATTTTCCAAAAAAAAAATACGCACCTGTAATCTCAACTTGTGTATTGCTTTTCAGTTTGTGCCGTTTAAGTGGCTGTGTACACATCTTGACAGTGGTTTAAACCGTTACTTGTACGACAGTTGAATCGTGCCAATTAAAATTTGGAATCTCCTTCTATGCGTTTCATAAAACGTCATTTTGGAAGAAGTAATGATCAAGGGACGTAGTGAATGAACTTCATTAGACCCCTTACTGAAAGAGCTTAACGTCTTATTCCAAAGACATGCAGTCTTTTCATCGATCTCGTTGACATGACTTACGACATGAATGGCCCTGTGTTATTCGAAAACTTTAACAATATAAAAATTGTTATTAAAATTCAAGAAGTGTAACGAAAGTAATTTATCAGAAACTTCTCATTTTCAAAACTTAAAGATGTTTGTCCATTTTATCCAATGTATGCTCAAAAAGAATACATATTAGGTTAGTAGTTGATATGTGAATGTCTCAAAACCTAATGGGCTGATAACGAGGCACAAGTAGTATTTTTGCATTTGCTATGCTGTTTCTGTCAGCGTTAAATGCATTATTTCACATCAATTTACATACAATTCCATGAAAATACCAGACTCATTGGTCCTGTTGAGGCTTGTGTTGTTAATGTCAACTTTGTAGACAATTCCACATCTTGTTTATGTAACCCTTGGATAACATCATGTTTCTTCATCCTACAGTGACATGTATTTAAAAGTGGCACAATGACGATGACAGAAAAACGAAACGCATGCTGAAAAAAACTTTCAACCGTTTTCAATCCTAAACTAGAATTTTACATTATACAAATTCTTTACGTAAATACAAAGTATACCAGCCAATCTTCGGTGCACAACAAACTTTTTTGCAACTCTACAGATTTCTTATTGAAAAAGGCCATTTTACCTTTCAATCGACGGATTGTTGACATGAAAATGGTCTGCGAGAGAGCATAAAACAGATGCGCGATGACGTAGTATCCTACCATTGGGATTTCGAAGCGCTAAAATTGGAGTTCGAATCCCGCTCTGGGTTGTGTATTCTAAGATGCGTTGCATCTTTCTGTTCCGGACATTCATGTTCGTAAGAATATTTAAGTTAATTTACCTTTATTTCTTGTTGTGATAATGAGATTTTATAGAAACCTTTATTTTATTCACTTAAAAGTATATGTGTGATAAAAAAAATCGCTGAATATAAAACAATTTGTATCGACGTGTATCCTTCGTGTAACAAACGTTTCTAACAATTTAACTAAAATGTAGTCGTTGAGAAAAAAGTTTTACTCCCATTGATCAGTTAAGTTAAAATAATACATTTCTTGTCTAGCTAGTGCAGTTATAAATATCTTGTATGTTTCCATGTTGAACTGCTGTCTTTTATAAAGTGTTGTTTAAGTAAATGTTTACTAATGGACAGTATAACATAAAACAAAAGGAAATTCATTTTGAAATAGTGTACAATATTGCTTTTAGCTTAAATATTTTAGGATATTTCACAACAATTTACGATATCTTAAGAATTTTTCCACTTCAGTTGGACGTTTTCACCTCCTACAGCTGAATGTTCTGCGTAATTAACTAGAAGAAATGGCACATTTTCTATTTCCCTACTTTATCTAGAATGTAAAGCACTTTTACTTTTTCAGAAAGAAAACATAAAAAGAAAAACATAAAATAGTGATAGATGAAGGCATTGAATACTGTAGAATATAACTGCTGACACTCTGAATTGCGGGTTCAACGTTTCAGAGATGAATGACCTATTTTCTTTAGTTGCTGAAAATGTACACAAAATCGAGTATTTTTTTAAAGTATGTTCATATCTCCCAAGGGAAATTTTGGCAAAAAGTCTTCATTTGCATTTTCAACTCGTATTAGACCCAATTTAAATCATCTGGTCAAAAGGTTCAATGGTTTATTGTAATGAGATTTCTTTAAACATTGTTCTTTTTACAGTTGTAATCTTTCTTGGTATCGATCCAGAATCCATCTTAGTGATAGAATACTTGAGGGTGACCTCTTTTTTCAGAGAAGAATTCCGTTGAACAAATGTACCATTCAATACTTACTTGTACATCGGTACAAAAGTGTTAAAAACGGCAAATAGAGCAACAGTCTCAGCGAACAAAAAGTTAACAATTTACTGCATTATAAACTAACCTTTGATATTTACTATTCGAATATTGATATGGCTGTTGTAGTGGAAATCATTTTTTCTGCTCAGAAAATAAAAACGGGGTAATTGATAGTAAAATTACATTTTATTCAGACTTTGACAGATATCTGCCACTTTTGATGATAAGAGTTTGACCCAGAAGGTTGTCGAAATATCAATTTTTAAATTCAGTTTCGTGTTTGCATGTTTAATTCATGACACACCATGATACAAACTATTAAAATAATTGCTAAAATTGTCAATCGAAAATTTTGTTGTCAAATAAGTAAAGAAATATTCAAATGCTGTCTTGCAGTGTAAATCATTTTTAATTAGAGAATATATATCGACATATATTTATTTTTATTTTATTTTTCATTAAGAAACATCCCTCTACACAGTCTTATTTTATTTTCTCTCTTTAGATTTTCTTCCTGTGGTTATGAAATATATTTTCTCACTTTTACTTATCAGACACTTCCTTTTCTACTATCTGACTTTTTTTGCAAATGCATTAGTCTGTATAGAATTGAATGCAAATATTTTTAACTATATGATAACAATGCAATGCAAAAAAATATTTATTAAGATAGTGTCGATAAATTGATGAGGGCATCGACATCCTAAAAATGCATAAAGAACATTCCCATTAGGACAAATATGTTCTTTTAGAAAAAATTTTCCATGTTAACAAAAAGCCAACAGCCCGTTTTCTGTGTCACAGCCAAATGTAACAGGTGGTGAAAAATCGTGGCTCGACCGGGACTTGAACCGAGGGCATTCCGCTTACAAGGCGGACACTCTACCAACTAAGCTACCAAGCTACACGGTTCTGCTTTATCGATTTATTACCCATAAACCTGTACCCGACTACATATACCCCCTCCAAATTTTGAATTCGTCCCGAATTCTCAGAGTCAAAGAAAATATTGTGAAACATTCTCGAGGTGCCGAAGCAGTAGCAATATTATAACGTAGGTTATTTACGTTTGGCGCCAAATGTAACAAAAGTAAGACAGACAGACAAACATACATGTATACCTGATCCTGTGAAACAAAAACTACATGTATACTATTATCAAAACTAAAAAATACTATTTTTAAAGAAGAAGTCCTGATTAATATCTAATTTAAAACCAAATCACTGAAACATTGTTAAATAATCAATGTCCTTGCACATGTGTCACTCTCCTATGAAATTTAAAAGTTCCAACTGTGGCTGTCATCCGATCTGTCAAACGCGAAATCTGGTACCAATTTAAAACGAAAGTAGAAATCCTGTGTTTTGCTAGCTAAATTAATCTTACGAATTGGTGTTCATAACTGATTACGTGAAAATTTCAGTGACTTAATTTTCAAAGTCAAGTTAATTGTCGCAGCCCAAAAGATACTCAACCTCTCTATTGGCTCTGCTGTGAGTCCTGTCTTGGGACCTGGGTATAAGGGTATGTAAATACACAAAAATGCGCCTCTAAAAGAATTTAATAGAGTTGATGAAAATCGTGGCTCTCGCCATCAATATCTCTTTCTCAGTGCGCACGTGCAGTGCAAATAAGCAATGAATTGGAAATTTAGATAGAGAGGCCCGTCGAGGTGGTTCATATAAAATTAGTATATTGTATAGAGCTTAGGATATTATAGGGCGAAGTGTATATGAAGACATAGACAAATGAAAACTGCGGAAGACAAGCAGTAATAAAACTAAGACAGACAAACAAACATACATGTATTCCTGATGCCAACGATGAAAAATGGTAAAAATATTTTAATAATTATTTTCAGAAAATACCATCGTCTTTTGTCTATAAATAGGTAAATTCACCACTACATATATGTCGTATAATAATATAGTTGTAAAAGGTAGAAGAATAAAAAAATGTGTTTCCTGCGAATGCATTTTAATACATATTTGAAATATACGCTAGATTTATTCCATATCGATACCTTAATCAAGGAACCACCCACTGCGGTGTACTAGCAAATATTGACCTAAGAGACAAGATTTTAGTCAGAAGAAAAAAAAGAAAAGAATACAGTATATGTTAAACAAGTGATTTGCGTCACCGGGATAATACTTTCCATAGATACTTGATTTTAGACATACTAGACAAACGTGCATGAAGGATTTATTAGATACATTTATTTCGAAATGTCAAATTGCATGGCGTTACAATACAAATAAAACATACATGACGCAACAGCAAACAAAATAGCATGTATGAATCAAAAATATTCAGCTATGTTAACAAACATTATTTATCAAGGATAACACAAAAAAGGAGAATAAAGTAAGCAAAACACACTTTTTTCATTGTGGTCCTTAAAATATAGTATTGTGTGACATTGGAAGACTTAGTTAACAGATATTTAAAAAACAGAACTTCAGAAACTGCTAAAATACAGACGAATATCATTATAAAAGACTTCAAAAATCACGTCTTGCATTTCTTCTACGAAATCTGAAGTATTGTATTAAAGCCCGAGTCCTTTCTGAATATTATATTTCTTGTTGTTTTTTTACCAGCAAACGGGACGTATATCAAAGCTGATTAATGCATTATAATCGCTAAATTTATGATCGAATTTTAATTCTGGTATTCGGGTGACGACAATAAATATGTGTGTGTTGCCAAACCAGACACAGGCAAAGGTATAATGTTCCTTTCCTGTAGGAATTTATTCAAAGATCTTAAGGAAAGAAAGAAAGCTTAGTGTATCGAATACCACTACAATTACAATGAAATAGATGTGACAGTGCCTGTTACATTTTGCCATAGAGATCACTAACCTGTTGAAAGGCTTTACAAGATAAATGCTGTGCTATCAAACAACTTTGAATTTCCTTCGTAAAATTTCGGCAAATTTGGAGATTATAGATTCGCACAATAGACTCACTGAAAATAGGTTTAGACCATTTCCAGTAAACTTCTAATGTAATGAGGTATCGAGTTACTTTTTTGCCATTGTTCAATCCTTTTAAATTTCACTTAAATCTCTTTAATGAAAGACATTTTTACTCAGTTCTTGAAGGGCATGAAACATGAATTTATCAAAAACAGTAAACTGTTGTTTCCTATTGTCTTACATAATTTAATTTAGTATCAGTTATGAAATTACCCGTGACTGTAAAATTTATTTTTAACTTGTGTTACTTCTCAACAGTGGTACTTTTTCCAGTTTCAAGATGAACAAATGCACAATGTACAGACGTACTATGATGAATATAGTTTACACATTTTAAAATGATGAAAAAATCATTAATGATATAGAAAAATATTACAGGAGTGCATTCTAAAATGTTCGATTTCCTTTGACAAACACTTGCTATGGATCAGTTATTTGCTACTTTAGAAATTCGGAAACAGAAGTTAGATGTTAAAATTCGAACTCTACTTTGAATTTTGGTGTATCTGCCTCAAGAATTAAGTCTCAGTAACCAGTATGCAAACTTAAACAGGTCGCCACATGTACATCTTGCTTGTATCGCCTAATATCATACCATTTTGTTACGATAGTAATAGTGTGAAATGTGCACTCTGTGTACGTAAATAGTTTATTTTCTGTGAAAAATGATGCTCGAAGTTTAAGACAGCTATTAACAAGACCGGTTGTTGCCTCCGAAGCCATACTTAGGACAAGAACATGTTTTTCACTGGAAATGAAGGCCAGATAGTATAAGAAGTGTGAAAGAAAAAGTGTGAAAGGAGAAAGGAATGCTAACAAAGACATGCCAGTAGGTTGGTGTAGGCATAGGTTTGATAAAACATAAACAAATTTATACTTCGGAGGTTAGCTGTATGTGAAATTGCTAGTGTCAGCCAAAGCGCAAGCGCCTTTTACATCTGATCACTTCTCATTTATTTTTAACTTGTATCATTTTTGCGAGCATAGGAGGTAGATGCGTTCACCCTCTGTTATATTTGTATAAATATTTATACTGATAGCAACTATCATAAATCACAAAAACTTAAGAATTTAACATATAGGTTGTTTGTCAGTCGAGATAAATGCTCTGATTATATATATAATAGCTTATAAATTCTTTTAGAACAAAATATTATTATCCGCCAAATAAACGTTGATACCAATAGCATATAAATTCTAGAAATATTTCATCAGAACATCCAAAATAGGCATTCATAAATAACAAAATTGTAAACCGGAACAACTTTCAATGTTTGTTTACGAAACAATTCCTCTCCAGTTAAGTGTGACCTTAATCTTTAAGCTACAAATCTAGAATTGTCTCAATTTTAAACACATTTAACCATAATTATTTCAAAATCCATCTATAAATAACAAAATATATGCACAAAACACGACCATCTATTCACAATCATATCACGACTTTTGACATACAAGTGTGACCATGAGGTTGAGGCCTGATATTTCCGTGCGACACGTCGTCATCATGTCTAAGACATTTTTCCCAATTGATTTTAAAATCCATCAAGAATGTCAGAATTGTTTACCGGACACGACCATCAGTGCAATTTTGTGAAATATTCATATCATGACTTTGGACGTACAAGTGTGACATTGACCTCTGAGCTGGACACCTGATTGTTGCGCGTGACACGTTGTCATCATTTCCAACACACTTTACCAAGTCATTTTAAAATCCATTCAGAATGTCAGAATTGTTGATCGGACACGACCATCAATGCACTTTTATGAAAATTTTCTTTTAAGTCCAAGTGTGACCTAGACTTTTGACCTACAAACCTAGGTCTTAAATGTGCCACACATTTATCCAAAATTATGTCAAAATCCACCCATGACTGACAAAGTTTGGACCTGACAAAAAACGGACAGACGGACGGACAGACAACTCAAAAACTATATGCTTTCCTTCGGGGGCATAAAAATGGTCTTCATTGATGTTTAATGGCACGACTAACGAGGTTTAACTATTATTATACTACGAGAAGTTCGCTATTTCTTACGGTCGATATTCGGTTGTATTAACATAATGATTAAAGCATAAAAAAGCTAAACCAACCTGGCTATATTGGTATCACCTAATTGGAATTGATTCAATTGTTTGTACTCTGCGAAAACACAAGAGCTCTTGATAGACACTGATTATACTTTATATCGAATAGGTTTGGATAAAAGACATGTTCCAGAAAAGATAATAATTATCGTTCTACAGTATAAATAATAAGTAATTTTATTAAAGTAAGAGTTGTATTGGCTGCTAAGATCCACCTCAGACATACAGCAGGCTTATAAATTACTTTCAAAACTTTAGCCAAGTTTCGGGTATTTGTTATCGAAAAGAATAATACGAACTAATAAAATACAAACCTTAATAAATGTTGTCTCCTCTTAACTTTATCTCCCGTGGTAGTGGATATCATATAGTTGACTGTGAAGTACTACAGACAATTTCTTTGATTTCTGAAAACAAACACACATGTGCTGCAATCTTTAAAATAACATCACCCGATATTCTCGCGGTTGTGAAGGTGATGAACCACTAAATCTTAGTACAATAATTTAATTGACCAGTTAGTATTAGCAACTGGTACACTGGGCATATTCATTGTCAACGTGAAAACTGAAATTAAAAATTACCTTTATAAACTGTGAAATAACAACTATTCAACGTAACAAGGGTTCAGTGTTTAAATGAAAATGGACACTTCAGTTACAAGTAAAAATCTTCCAGTAACTTTTTATTATTCAAAACAATTTTTTCAGGACAATGTAGACACCTGAAAAAAACTGCGCACACGGACCTCTGTACAGTATTTCAAATGCACCCAGTAACCATAAACATCACACTGACCCCACATAACACAAACAATAGAGACACAGTCTCGAAGTTGTGCAGGAGAACTTTTGCCACAAACACAACACGGTTTACCTTTAAAGTCCTCTGAGACACTTGATGATTCATTCAAAGAAAGGGGAAATCCTTGCTTTCCAGACAAACCTGATGTTAGGAGAATTGGATATTTTCTTCTTTTTTTTCTGTTTGGTTTGTAAGTAGATTTATCAGTACCTTTGTTGATGCAGATAGCTTCATATTTGTTGCTCTAAAGTATAAAAGTTGATCCAGAAAGACAGTTTCCAACAATATTCTCAGGTGGGAGAAACTAGTTTGGGTCTGGTAACAACTGAAGTGATCTTTCTTCTTTATAGGAAATCAGCTTACTTCTCATTGGTAATCTGTTCATGTTCAGATTGGGCCATCTTTTCTTGTGCATTGTCTGTAGTAGATATATTGTATATTGCGGCAGGAGCAGTCTGTTGTGCTGTAATTTTCTGTAAAAAAACTTTAGGGGTCATCTATTGTTCAAGAACAACCTAAGTTGGAAGAACCTGGGTCTAAGGATTCTTTAGATATCTATCGGAAATTATTTGCTTTTCAAGATCAATTTAACCTTTTCCTTTAACCAAATCACCCGAAAAACTATAGGGGTTATCTTCTTGACATGATCAACATAAACACTTGACAACTTGACAAAACTTGGGCCCAAGCTATCTCTATATATATATCGGAAAATGGTCACTGTGACACTGGCCTTTGACCTAATGACCCGAAAAAACACAGAAATTATATATTGACCATGATCAACCTGTCTATGAAGTTTTTCGGAGTATGGATACAAGCATCATTCTATAGTTATTGTTCGGAAACTGTTTTGCTCTTTCAAAGTCACTGTGACATTTGCCTTTGACCTAGTGACCTGAAAAGCTCTAGAATCGATTACTGTTCATAACCAACCTACATATCAAGTTTAAGAAACCTGGGCCAAAGGATTCGATTCTCTAGATAGAAATCGGAAAATCATTTGCTTTTCAAGGTCACTGTGACATTTGCCTTTGACCGAATGATTAAAAATAATAGGGGACATCTACTGGCTATGATCAACCTGCCTATGAAGTTTCTGGGGCCTCGGTCCAAGAGTTTTATAGTTATTGATTGGAAACCGTTTTGATTTCAAAGCCACTGTAACCTTGGTCTTTGAGCTAGTCACCTATAAAACTATAGGGGTCATCTACTGATATGACCAACCTACATACATTGTTTGAGGAAAACGAACCTGTGCCCAAGGATTCTATAGCTAGTGATTGTAAACCGTTCTGCTTTTCATGGTAACCTTGGCCTTTAAACTAATGACTCGAAAAACTATAGAGGTCATTTACTGCCTTGAGAAACCTACACCCCAAGTTAAACAAGGTGAGTTAAAGGTTCTGTCCATATTGATCGGAAACGAAGTGTCTACCGACCAACCGACATTTACAAAACAATGTACATCTTCGATAGATGGGGGAGCATAAAAACTGTCACTCCATCTTTTGCCTTGAAATATATAAAAAGGAGGCACATGGTTGCCTATGGCATTCTCTTCACAAATTAAAGCTACATTTTTTGATCTGGGTGAGGTCACTGCCTGTGGTTTGGTGTTTTTGTAACAAACAATTTTTGGAGGTTAATATTCTGTAGAAAACCCTGATTCATCAATATTATAAATTCGTTCAGGGGAATAAAGAAGGTTATTGTCTCTAAGAATGTTACCAGGCTCTGTGAAGTATCTGTCTTTAGTCTCCTTAGATTCTGACTTAGCACTTGACAAGGCTAGTTTTTGAGGTTTAACAGTTTTCAACTGCTGTCACCTGTCCATGAAAGAATAAAATTAGTCTGAACTAAGACGCTTCTTTGCCTTTACGTCCTTGTCCAATGGACTATCATAGTCTGATGACATGTACTGAATATCAGTGACTGAATACCCGTAGCCAATGTTCGCCATGTATACAATATGGCCTTCGAGTTGGTTTTCTTCTACATCAAAGAGAATAACCGAGATGGACCTGGTCTGTAGTCTAGGCCTACATTATGTCTAGTTATATCCCATAGGGTTGGCTCGGGTAAAGAATAGACTCTTGAAGCCATATAAACTGACATGCCACCTAATGTTGCTTCATTTCCCCTTCTTATTATATATCATCTATAAACATAATATAACCTGCGTTGTTTAATTCCGTAGTTGTCTCGCAATCATGATAGACGAAAGTTTCTTGAGATTATGTGCATGTCTTTTATTGCATTGAAAATACTGCCTCGGCTGAACATGGAAAACTGATATTCAACCATGTAATCTGCCTTAAAGCTTTCAAGGTAACAAAAGTGCATTCGTACTGCTAAAATAATGCAAATAACAGATTGAAAAAGATTGAGTACTAACACTTTACGTAGCATAGTAAAATGTTGCATTTTGCAAACACGAATACTGAGGAAAAAAATATACTATATTATATCTGAATGATGATCTGATATTTGCTTCTAAATGAAACATCCCTCAATATTCCAAGACAACTTATTACATTTGTAATATATTAAATCAATAGTCATTTTGGTGTACTGAAAAAAGAAATGGTTTTACAAAATATATTTTTTACAAACGGTGTCAAATCCATCTCAAAGAACGTTTTTGGTGTGTTTTATGTCTTCAAATCAAATAAGGCACAATTATCGCCAATCTGCGGAAAAACTCGGGGCTTAAATTTCATTTGTCATTTTTCAGTACTATACATTTAAATACTGCGTAAAATAAAACGCAAGGCGCTTCACTCGACAACATTAGCATAACTCATTTAAAACAATATAAGTCATTTACTTTCGCACGCAGTGATAAATGCGAATCTTAACTATGTAACTATTCAGTAATTTAAACGCTGTTCAAGATAAGGAAACTAAAGTTTTAAAAGACAAAATTTCTTCTTTTAAAACGACAGAAACAAATTAACGACATATATTTGGATTTTTATGCATATCTGCGGTCATAAAAAGGGCTTCGTGAAAGGGCAACATGACAAATATCATTTTACTTTTCCTGTTTATACCAAGACATTAAAAAAGGAAAGTATATTACATCTCAAATCTAATTTTTCAGAAAATGGGATGACGTCAAAGGGCAATAAAGCCAATACATGATACGGAATAAATGATAAAATGAAGCATACAGTAGACATCAAATTAAAACACCAAACACTTCCGTTCTGTATAAAAATAAAATCATACAACATGATTGCAAACGCATTAAAATGTATTTTTCATCCTAGCGAATCATTAGATTCAGTTTGTGTCTCTTAGTTTACCTAAAATGTATTGACTGCAAACATATATTCATAAATTCCATCGAGGCAGGGACAATTTCGAAAAGAAAAAGAAAAATGTTTACAATTTACTTTTGTCAGATTTGATTGATTTTGGAGCGTCTAAAGCATATCTGTCTTTTAATTTTTTGCTTTTTAAATGTAAGAGCTTTTGTTCTTGGTCAGAAATCTACAATCAATTTTCTGCAACTTATTAACGTCTGTAGTTTTGTTTTTAATGTTCCATAGTACATTGCTGTTGAAAATTTTAAACAAGAACACGCATTCTGTGACTGCACCCATAGTTTTACCTATCCCGCTGCGTTTAATATATAATTAAGTACATTCACGTCCAGCTAAATGTTATCTGCAAGGAGCAGTAATAAAGCTATAGCTGTTTCGTACACTTCGAGATAATGGGGCTGGTAGGGCGATCAACTGCTATCCCGTCTTCTTAGATGAAGTGTTGCTCATGTGCCTCTCCTTTAATCACCAAGGTCAAAAAATTCAAGGGAAGGCTCGCGTTCTCAAACCGTTCTTACTTAAACCGTGGCAGGTCCTCATACTTGGTCCATTTCAGCGTATTTGTATCTTACACACGCTCCCTAAGGTACCGTTGGCTCTACAACCACTGCTAGCTTCTGGTTTATTGACCAAGTGACTATGTCATATCGTAAAAATCCTCAGAAAACTGCAGCTGTGTCTTAAGATCAACCTTCATTTTTCAAGACACCCGCTGACTGTCTGGTTGATCCCGAAGGTCGTTGGTCTGGTCTAACAAAAACATTGTATTTTGAGTTTCTCGGCTTGGGTCTCTCTTTCTTGTACTCCATTTCAAGGATGTTCGCAAGCTCTCTCAGGACCTGGTCATGACGTTGTATGTAGCTCCCTTGGGGTAGTGTCTTTCAAAAGCCTGACAATATATGCCTCAGATGTTCTGGAGAGTTACAAACAAATGATGAAATAATGTAAGGAAGTTTGGTTCCTTAAGTCAGTGCAGCTTCCATTAGTGACAACTAAAGTCCGTCGTGTCTGGAAGTAAAAAATTAAAAACAATGTTGCAAATTCAAGTGCCTAAGTATGAAATTGCATATTACTTGAATGAAGGAACAGTAATTTATCGACACATCAACAAAAGTAAAGTAAATCTTGACTTAGAAAAGCGCACCTGTCCTAGTCAAATATTTGACACGAACTCTCTGCTTACCCAAAATATTGATGGAAAAATTCTAATTTCGATTTCCCCTGATAAAAAGTCTTGTCTGCTTTTTGAGCGATGGTGATAAGTTACAATAATCATTAAGTTACAGTACTTTTGTACCGAAATCCATTGACATAATTACAAACCATTTAACAATGGTAAACCATTACAAGCGAATTAATTCCTTCGACTTTTCGATGCTTTTCTCTATAGCTCAAAAAAAACTATTGATTCCAAACAAAACATAGATTACTAATTTAAAGATAATAATATGCTTCTCTGCGTCATAGACTGAAATATTTGTTTTCTTTACAACCCAAAGACCAAATAAATTAAACAAAGACATCATAAAAAGCACAAATTATTTTTCTAATTTATGACTTTGATCGTGAAGGTTAAAAAATGAAAATAAAGTTTAGTCAAAGACTTTTTTAATAATTAAAATTGATGATAAATGAATATATTCAAGACAACAAAATCTTTTGTCTAATGTAACCCAAGTACGAACTGAACAATGCAGTTCTGATTGTTTTTTGTTAAAAAAAAGAAACTTGCTTTGGTGTCAGACTTTATAAAGTATTAACTGAAATGAGTTTTCTGCAAAACGTGCAAGCAATTAATATCTTTACACCCCATACAACATAAACACAAAATGACTTCAAAACAAATTTTGAGGTATAACTCTATTTCATTCTTCCGATTTTACTTTCTTGAAATGATTAATATGACAGACTATTCGAATCCAGTGAAGAACACATATTTTCCATTTTAATTAAAGTGTTTCTGGAAAATCAATTTGGCATCTTACTGGAAATTTAATACTGTCTTACCACGACTAGCTTTTTACTGGCGCGGAGAGATAACACTTACAAAAATAGGATATCCAACTCATAGCATCAAATAAATGTTCATGAATGCCAGCAGTTGGTTCCTGCAAAAAAGCCAAGCTACGGATAGTACTACAGTACCATAAATGTAACAAAGAAGTAAAAGTGCCGATAACTTTGTAAAATAAAAACAATCCTTCATATGCATGCATCTAGTGCTGAAGATCTTAAGTCCAGCAAGTGTTGTTTTTGTTGTTTTTTTTGTTTTTTTTTTGTTTTTGACAAATTGTCCGGACAAATAGTGCTATGAATGTCAAACGTAGCATATCAAAGAGTCCGTAGTTGATAAGGACATCAAACCGGATCATGGTGATAATCTTCTTCTGAAATTGAAACTTCCAGTACAGTGTCACTTAGTTCTAGTCAGAGGTTACTGTGAAGTAGACTAGATACTAATGGTCCTGCAGGAAAATCTTAGGCTCAAAAACTATGAGACACAGTCATTTTGGATCATGTTGGTAGCAGGCATATATTCTCATAGTTTTGAGCTGCATTAGTTCCAGGCAGTGGCGGCTTAATTCGGGGGCATTATAGATATTTACAATATAAATATATCAGCAAAATACATGTGTACAACAGTGGCAACACAAACGTTTTCACAACACACTGGCTAAACAATAAATATAGAATCATACCATAGACCATTATAAAAGTATAATTCAAAATTTTCTATTACAGTTGTTTGTCACAAATAAGCCAAGATAACGAATTTACTGCATATTGATAATAAAAAACATGCTTCTAAGATGGAAATGTCAAGATATAAATCTGCTATCATCCATCAAGATCAGAACAATAAAACAATGACGATATTTGTAATGCCAATAAAATATATTGTTCTAAAGACTTACCATTGATGCCACTTTTGAAACAAAATTGCAGCTACTTATTCGTGCTGGATCTTAGCACAATGACGTTTGGACCTCGAAAATTCTATCTCTGAACTCCTTCAAGTCATATTTGGTGTTTTGTATTAGCACAAATCCTATGAGGCACAACGTGGCGATTGGATGGGGGTGGGGGGAGATAGGAAAGCTCCTACGGAAAGGAGTGGGGCGTGGGTTGTCATTGGGTTGGTAAAATAATTGAAAAACCCTAGGTGAGTAACCTTACTTGTTGGTACAGGTATATTAATGTAAAGTTTTATGGTCCATGGTCCAATAGTGTATGTAGTGTGTCACACAAATTTTATGGTAGCGATTTTTATTAAATCAAGGACCATTACTACTCTGCTCCACCTTACAATATGAAAACGAAAAAGCCCAGGTGCACAACTTGCTGTAATTTAAATAAGGGGCCGTACCTCTGCTTTCCCTAGATTGGTGGAGACAAAAAACCGAGATTTGTTAATCTATATCTGTGTGAAGTTTCATCACCTAAATGTAAGTGTTGGCTGAGCGAGCAACACAAACTTTCAGACAGACGGACAAGTGCAAATCTAAGTGCCCCCGCACCCCCATCCCACTCTTTGAGGTACAAAAAGACATTAAACGGAAATTCACAACGGGACAGATGTGAACCCTTGAAGTTACGTCAAGATCATTTATCTTGCAATTTATCAGAAAACAAGACGGTGGAAATTTTCATGAAGTTAAAATAGTTTTATTTTCTGCAAATATAGTTATAATTTGTTTTTGCAAATAACTTGTTTTTAAGTATGAATTTCTGAATGAAAATGTATAATATTTCAGCCAATCGACCCCCGTTTTCAGTATAAAATTCACAATAATGAAATCAAATGTCTGAAAGGCGTTATCATTCTTTAAGGCAATCACTCTTCAGACATCTCATTGTTTAAATAAACAGTTTATGACACATAATTTTATTACGTTAAAAACGACTTGAGTAGCTTAGGATATATGTAACTTTAAAACTGTGCTTATAATACGAGACTGATTAAAGCGTTTTAGATGATTATGAAAATTACATCAGTGGAGTTCAAGGGCCGCGAGTTTCTTATCCCGCGCCTCCGCTATCATTATTACTTGACTTTGGGATAAGATTTTAAACCAAAGTCTCATGTGTCTTATGTCAAAAACATGAATGTCTCAGGAAGTGGATACTTTCTAACACTCTTTTAAACTTAAATATCTAAACTCTTGAAGTTCAAGAATAATCTGTCATATAGGAAACTGTACCATCTACCGACGAATTCAAATAGATAGTACCGTGGAGTCGTACGATTTGTCTTCTATCACGGCATAATGATCTTTAGCATATTTGTTGCAAAATTGTAACAAGAAGTTTTAAGAAATGGTAAGTATTTTAGGTTAAATAAAACCTATAAAAACAAGACCATCCCTAAGGTGATATACTGCCTTGACATAGTAATTTCTCCGTTTATAATGTGGCTGCCATAATAAAAAAAAGAATTTGAATAAAAAAAAATCAAAATTCAAACTAATGTTGAAAGTTAACTCAGCAGTATAAGTCTACCATAATTATAGATAAACACGCACAACTTAACCAACACCATCCTGCAAAAAAAATGAGCAGAACAAAACTACACACACTATATGCTGAGGACATGCAGGTCTGGGCTAAGTACTAAAGGAGTTTAATTATACTCCAGTTAATAATTGCTGAAAAAGCACAAACTTACACTGAAAAAAAACAACTCAATTGTCTATGGTAGTTAAAAGTGGTTCAAAGTTTAATTGAAATTACACAAATATTTGCTGAGACATAACATAAAGTAACTTTGAATGTCCTTAATGTAAAGAATAAACACCGAACAGTCAGAACCAAGGATAAAATCATTGAAGCAGAACAACTCTTGATACTAATTTATTTAGTAATGTTAAGCTGAATTCAGACAAAATTTAATAGTTACGAACACACATCAAAGAGCTATCGTTCAACAAGTAAACATCAGTGCGAAATATGCAACCCTATGTAAAACTACGTTAAGGTAGATCAATTTATGTTAGCATTCATGTGGGTAAAAAACTGCGAAGTGTTATTAAAATTTGACAAATAGTTTCTGAAAACTAGCATGGACAAATACATGTGCTATATAAAACAAAGGTGTGAAAGATAATGGCAGTGGAACATGGCATCATCATGCACAACTGTACTTGTTACTTAATGATTTTTGCAAAGTATGTCAAAACCTTAATAACAATTGATGAGAATCAGTCTGGACAAATTGACGCAAAAAAAAAATTAACGGGCCACAACTCAGTGACAAATGATTGGAATGGAACGTTAAAACGATATGCACAACTAGGCTTGGTACTTACAAATCTTGCAGAGTATTATTAAAATCTGAGAAATACTTGCTGAAAAACTGGAGATATAATCATAGCGTTTCGTCTATGTGTATAATAAATGCATATTAAATCATAGAAAATACTAAACAGAACCTGAAACGTCTTGACAAACCTTCTAAGTGTATATTGTTTGCACGTCTACCTGGCCGAGCATCGCAAGATTACCGGTTTAAATAAAATGCATGATTTTTTTGTTTTGTTGTACATTATTTTCTCGTAAGTTAAAGGCATATCAGTCCTATATATTTTCCCTTAAAAAAATAATTGTAATCAAGCATTTCCAGATGTATGAAATTTTTTTCGGGTAATTTGAAAAACACATACTGAAGCGCTAACATTCCAGATTGTTTGAAACATGACAATTCTAGGCACATGTAAAGCAATGGTGACTATTATTTACAATCTGGCACTCAAAATTCTGGCAAAAACACAAGAATTAGAAATTTCGGATATAAAGGTCGTTGCGGAGGATATTGTTTAATTTCCGAAACGTCTGCAACCAGGAGGAAGATGCGTTATGTCATTTACACGGCAGTGTGGAATAAACACAGGCGAATCCCTGGGTTAAGGTAAACTTTTCATGGAATCTTTCATAAATAGCCTACTAGTTTTGGATTAAATGAAAAAAAAACGAATCGACATGTCTGCTCATTGGGCACCACGACAATTATATTTGTACAAAGTTTGTAAATAAACAAAAAGATGTTTTAAAAATGCCTGTGTTTCTCAGTTGATTTATTTTTAAGAAACTGTCAGAAAAATTATTCAAAAGGAACCTCACGGAAAATATCCAATATTTTTATCTCTTGTGTCGAAAATGTCATCTTTGAGCAAACAGCATTTATTAGTAAGAAGTAAAAGCATTAAGGTGCACATAATCAACGAAACTCATATTTCTTGGATTTTGAGCAAGATGTACTTCTGAAAAAAGTAGGTCCTTCTAGTTTTCAAATGATTTGGAAGCGGGTTAAACCCTGGTTTTAAATCTTTTAATAAAAATACTGAAAAACTTCTTGAATTAAGTTGTCATACAACGCATGCTACATTGCACTGTAAAGCAGAATAAAAGTTCTTTGTTTTATTTTAAATTGAATTTTATGAATTTTATTACCACTTTAATTACATGGTCTGTTTCAAACTCTTTCACATATATCTTTAAGATGTTTTTAGTGTCTACACATTTCTGCTATTTAACGGGCAAGACTATAAATTTTATTCTTTGTGCTAGATTTAAAACTAGATTCAGACATATATTTAAAGTAGTTCGCCAAGCCTTTAAAACCTAAATTCACTTAAAAAGATATAATTCACAAAGGTACTAGCTAATTAGGATTTACATTTGTGTTATGCCTATTCTTCTAATGAGCATATAAATTTGTAACAGCCATTCGTTATATTTTTAATGCAGTAAGATCGGCCTAGGGTCTCCTGAATATCCACGTAATTGTGCTAATTTACATTTATGTTTTAGTGAAATGGCTGGTGTTTTCCAGCGGATTTGAAGATATGGCTTGTATTTAGCTGTTTTGATAATGGTAGTGGTTATTTTTAAGGCCCTGGAGTAAAGGCATAGTGGGTTTTTTTTGTTTGTTTGATTTTTTTTTTTGGTCTGTCGGTGCTTGAGGTCCCAAACGTAGCACTTGTTTTCAACTGTAAATTTTGTTATTTTAGTATATTGAATATTACCTTTGTGAATAAATCCATGAAGCTAAGTCGTGCATCTATATAGTGCTAGAAAATGGTTTTAATGTCTTGTATAATCTTAAAGCTTGGAATTTAGTGTTTTAATCCATAGAAAAAAATTATGAACTAGAATTCATCTTTTATTTTTAGGGTTTCGATAAGTTAGTTGACTTGCACTGTAAACTCACTTTAATTTTGAGTCGTCTGGTTGCAGATATGAAAATCTCCATGGGATGAAATGTCTGAATATGGTTTTTTTTTTCAATTTTCAAGTCTGAAAACCTGTTAATTCTATTCCAATCTTCTTTATAAAAGCAGTCGCATACAGTCCTTGAAGTGCATGAGACATATACATTTAATTTAGATCCAGCTGTGAAATATTCATGTGTACAATTTATCTTTCAATATTATGCTACATTTAATGTGTTGGTTCTTATTTTATAGTGGCACTATTCCAGTTTCAAGGTGGACAAAAATTCAGTATGTACACAGTACTGTGTTAAATATTCTTAACAGAACTAAAATAACAAAAATCATTATGAGAGTTTTGTAAAATGTTCATATTTCCGTTGTCTAAAACTGGGTTCAATGGTAAATAACTTTTCCAAGACTTCAGCGTTTCTCTCTAACGAATTCAGTCGTTAGCTTAAATTTTGCCTGGATATTTTTTTCCTTCTTCAGTAATTCTGACTCAGATGTTAAAAGTCCAACTCAACGTGCTTAGTATAATTGACTGTTAAACAATATGGTCAGTATAGTCGAGACATTTACATATTGTGAGAAAACTTGAGGACGCAACTCTTGCTACAGATTTTGAGGAGTTAGCTTTTAATTCAGTTCGCCCGTCAGCAAAACTTCTATGAATGACTTATGAGAAATCATGAATGTGAGACAGTTATTGCTAAAACAATGCAATTGTTTATAACGTAAGCTGGTTTCTCTTCCATTAAGGCATTTGTTGAAGCGTCTTGTTCTTGCACCTTTTATTTTTTTGTATTGGTCATCTTAATTATAAATGAAAACTCTTTAATTGCGACTTATTGGATGTGACTAGAAATTCTTGATATTATGATAGCTTTATATTGATTAACTCGACACAATTTGAAAATGATTCATTAAAAAAATCAATTTAAATATTGAAATATGAGGGACTTTTCGTTTTATCCTGTTACATTTTAAAAAAGTAAAGTTTCTTAAGAAATAACACGAATACGTATTAAATAGGGTCTTTAAAACTCTATTGAATAAAGTAAAGTTTATATCTGAATAACAATAATAGTCTCCCGTAAAACATATTAGACAGAAGGTGGCTAGATTTTAGATTCAATTTAAAGATACAAGCATCAAGCGAAATTATTGCGAAGTAAGATGCGAAGGCTACAGTGGAATTAGGCGTGCGATTAAGGCTTTAAATTTCGGCTAATTTAGGTTCTTTCTCTCTACAAAATAAAGTAAATTCACTCATAGGCAGATATATGAAATGGAATTCATTGGACAAGATGTTTTTACAACCGTTTGTTGTTTAAGTTTCTAAGTAACCAGTATGGATGGTTAAACACTCTTATGGTTATTTTCTTATCACTTAAGTGACATTGATTCAATTGTTTGTAATATGAGAATACAAAGAGGCTCTTGATAGACACTTATTGTACTTTATCTACAATACAAATAATGAATAATTTGATTACTGTACGAAGTTGTTGTATTGGTTGTGTAGATCTACTTCAAACATACTACAGACGTTAAAAATACATACTACAATTCACATCGATTTGAATACAGGACAATCTGGTAATTATAAATGATTGAATACAAATAAGAGTATACACATGCCCTTGAAATGAATATTTTCGACTGCCTCGATGGTGAACATAACACAGTGATTATCTTTAAAACTACTCAAAAAAAGTTTTCATAGCAGATGTTATCCGATTCATGACTTTGGCTATGTGTTTTTAAGTCTGAGGTTCTTGATATCAGACGAAGATGCTGAATTAATAACTGCGGTGGAAATGAAGGAATTAGCCTGCTATTTGCTCCATTATATTTTAGTGAAACTTCCGTTTCCTTTTCAAAACATACACCAAATGTGTTCCACAGATATTAAGCAGATTTTGAATTTAAACATTGATTAATTTTCCAGATTATAATGGAATTAACGTTCTCCTTTAGAAAGTGAAGCAAATAATTTCTTCAGGATTTTCTGATTCTTTTATTTATTAGTACTAAAATATAAAACCGCGTGATAACTTAATACTTCAATGAAATATGTCCAATTAGAAATGTAATGCCTTGTAAGCGTTAAGTTGAACTCAAACGTCAAACATTCAGAAGTGTGGCAAGTTCATTTTTACACTGCATCTTAATTTCCAAATCGAAAACTAAAACTGATGAGAGCTTGTAAATTTGAGAAAGTAGTCGCCGAAAATACAACAATTTATTTAGTTTAAATGGATTCATTTTGCATCGTTTAGGAAACAAATTCTGGCAACTTCCTCTTATTGAAACTAGTATCCACGACGAACGTGTAGAATGAGGAGACAGTAACTGGGGACTCTCACCGCTCATTCGGTGGTAGAACAAACTTTTTAATAACTTGTTGATGTGTTTAGAAATATCAAGTTTTCGTTTAGTAAACTTTTGCTTTCTAATTTTGTTGTTTCAAATTGCATAAAGATACCACATAATTATGTATTACAAATTAAATTATTTCATACATATGATAACAGTAACAACTGGTGTTCTTTGCAGACTTTTGGGAAGCTGACAAGTAATTATTGCTGCAGCTGGATATTTGCAATGAAAAATATCATTTGTTGGAGGCTTCACGAGATTTATGCTTTTCGGAAGTTTGATCAAAGGAAATTGCTTAATATCCTCAAATGTCATTGGAATAACTTAAACCTTGATCAGGAAGGGCGATTTGTTTAATAAACGTGCGTTTATATCACAAATCTTGATACAGATCTCAATTAATTGTTGTTGAAATAGTTGGTTTTTCTATGTTTTGTGTTTCAACTGTGTTTGATATAAAACTAATTGAAAGAATGTGCTACTTAACAAAATGCGTGAAAATATTTGACAGCACTGTAAAAACAGTGTTATAAGTATCATTTAAAATAGAAAACTTTGGAAACCTTTTCATATTCCCCTGCCCTGGCATGGTCCTAGGTAAAACCTGAGGTCAGTGGTCAAAGTTAAAATTAAGACCTTGTGGAAGAGCTTTATCACTTGGTGTATAATATTGTCATCCTTACTCCCAAACCCTGTTGACATTATTTGTACGTTCCTTAAATTGTGTTATACAATACCTTTGATTAATATGTAAATATGTGTACGAATTATATTATGATCAAATAGTTCACTAATTAAACATATATAACACAACCTGTTTTTAATTAGTGTAGGGTTAACCAAGAGTTTAATGATACTTTTACAATATCAGTGCTAAAGCCCTACTTTCTTGTGTATATTTAGAAATATTGCACGGAAGACAGAATAATCAGCGGTTTTTCTTTAAATAAATATAAGCATGACTTTGTACAAAGAAAGTCAGTGTCTTCCTTTAAATGAATTGTCCAGGCCTTTGTTATTGTTTGATCTTTACTTTATTAGGGTACTAAATCAGTTGTTAATTCTGTATCATCTTAACTAGATATAGATCGCGTTGTTCACTTCCGTGGTGTTCTTATAATTATTATAGACAAAGGCTTTTTGAGATCATGTACATGTCTTTCATGGCATTGGAAAGACTGCATACAATTATTTGTCGGTTTAATATGGTAAACCTACATTACAAGAACTCATACTGTTTTTCGACTGACATATTCATCTTTGTAAATTTCCCATACATAAATGGTCTAGGTCTTCTTTATGGAGTGGATTATTACAACAATTGCCGAAAGTTCGCCTTAAAATTGCTAATAGTATCTTCAGTACTTTCTAATTTCTCAAGAGTACGAATTTCCTTCGTTTACTCCGGTTTGGAACTATATTGAACAAGTTCATGCGATTCATAATCAGGGCAATGGGATATTGAAACAAAATGAAAAATACTATCTGTTTATTATAGATAAGAGATAGATGAATAAAGCTGAGTCATTTTAATTTTCTATAATCTCATTTAATGAAATTCTGCCTGAGCTGATCGTCACATTCAAGCTGATAAATATATCAAAGTATCCCATTAACGCCTGTTGTGGTAATTTACATGCATTGGTTAAACTGTAATGTGAAAAAGAATCAGCGGAACAAAAAACAGATGCAAATGAATGATTATTTGGTGCAAAATAAAAAATATGCCATCGATTTATTTAGCATTTTTATGCAACTAATAGGCTTTCTTCTGATAATCTTACCTATTGAGGTCGTTATTAATTTAGTTGATCTAACACGTCGCTTGAACGGTCACGTGATTAAGATGGCGTGTTTTATTGATTGTGCGATGACTGAAAAGGTTTTTCTACATAAGGTTTCATTCGGTTTTCGAAACTTAACAAACAAATGCAGAAAGTTTATCATAGTGTCTAATAAAACTGTGACTTGCGTTTTGTTTTGTAAACACAAATCACAAGGGCATGCATAATGCGAAAATAACGCAAATAACAGATTAAAAAAATTTAGTAATTACAGTATTAATTTAAAGCTAATTTTTAAAACTAATTTTTAATGCATTTTGCAAGCATGAATGTTGTGCAAAATTAAAAAAGACTTTTGCTAATAAATGAAACAGTTCACTACAGACAATTCAGTACATTACAAAGAGTTACCTTTAATGTGTTGTAGAAAATTTCTTCAAAATTTATATTTTACAAACAGTGTCAAATTCACTTCAGAGAAAGTTTAGGAATGTTTTATGCCGTTAAATCAAATTAGTCACCATTTTTGTTATTTGACTGATATTTTAAAGTCTAAAGTGTCATTAGATTTCTAGCATTTCTTTTGTTTTTATTTGTAAGTGCTAAAATTTTCAGTTTTATGTTCTTCTCTTACACAACTACCAACTGAAAAGACTATGTTCAACTCCTACCAGATAAAAATTAATTTAACTATACAAGCAGAACTTAAGTATTCCCATATGTTTCAACTTTAGAATTCCATTATAAGAATTGGTTTTGTAACATGCATTACCCTTCGTTTAATTAAAATGAAATCAATAAGTAACAGATTTATTCAACATATGTTGAATATAATTAGATTTTAATACGAAAAATTGAAAGTGCTGATACAATGAAAAAGTGAGTTTATTTATATAAGAATGTTCATTGTTTTGCTCTTAAAAGGCAGCATGTTTTTCGAACAAAAATCAAGCTATTAAATATTTCTAATAGTTGGAGCCTAATCTTTTCGGGTTAAAACGTTATACAGACAATTAAGCAGTTGCTGACATGAAACTGCTTCGGCCCGATGGACAAAAATAAGTAATGATTTATTAATGCATTAAGTTTAGCGTTTTCCTTGTATAAATGAAAGCATGCGTTTTTCACACAAAAAATTGATTAAATTTTTATTTTTCATGTGTATTACCACAATGTTTTGAAAAATAAAAAGTTGCTGACGCTTAGATAAAATGAAAGTACTGCGTACAATTAAAGCACAAGGCGCTTCATCCGACGATATTAACATCACTCGACACGTTAAAACAATTTAAGTTATGATTTTCGCAAGTATAAAAATATGCGAATCTTCAAATTGAATATATTTTCAGTCTTCTAATAATATTCAAGATAAGGAACATTAAGCGATATATTATTACACAATTTCTATTTTAAACGATAGATTTAGTTTGAGTACAGATGTTTGACATTTTTATGCTTATTTGCGGTCATAAAGCAACTTAAGTTTACGAAAGTTCATGATAACAAATGTCATTTTACTTAGACATTTACAAATAAGATATTTTATTACATCTAATCCATATTTTCAAAAAAAAATAGACTGACGTCAAAAGACAATAAAGCCAATACATTTATAAGATACGGATAAAAAGAAGTGAAATGAAGTGTGCAGTACAAATGTCAATCCCTTTCGCTTTATATAAAGAAGTCCTCTTAAATTAATGCAAACGCATTAAAATCAATTTTTGCCATCCGATCAAATCATTCCGTTTGTGCTTACATTGTACCGTAAATGTATTGACATATAACAATTATGTTCTTTAGAAGACCCACGTTTTCCAGCCGTTCTAATTGGAGAGCCATGACTGGTCCTTGCACTAAGTCCATCTTAGCCTATTCATATTTTCTACAGGAGCTTCCCTTGGTACCATTACAGTTTCACATGCACTATTTGCTTCCGACTTATTGTGCAAACGATTGTATCATGTCGTAAAATTGTGAAGTCTTTTCATCAGTAAATTGCAGCTTTTTCTATAGGTCAACTTTCATTTACCAGCCCCTGGATTCAAACAGATACCTGTTGACTACCTGGTTGACCCCGAAGACCGCTGGCCTTGTCTAATGAAGTCAACGCACTGCAAGCTTTTCGGCTTGGATCTTTTATTCTAGCATTTTATTTGTCGTTTTGTCTCTAGCTTAACGTTACCTGTCGATACAGTATTGAACTAATGCTGTCAACTTCATTCGATGAACTTTATCCACAAAAGGAATATTTTGTAACTGCCGATACTGTTAAGAGTATCTTACGATAAAACTTATTTATGTAAGGCCAGCATTCTTACTATTTGTTTTATGGGAGATTTTTTTTCAAATCTTTTGGGTAGGTAGGGAATAAATAAAATTAAAAACTAAGATTTTGAACAGTCGATAAAACAAATAAACTCCAAAATTTAGTTTTAACAGTCCAAAAACAAATTGTGGCTATAAGGCTTAGACTGCATTCAATTTGAACGATAAACTATGTTAGACATTTTTTGCAGTCTTTTCACCTTACAACTGTTATTTTGCACATTTCTTTAACACAAGTAAATGAGACATTTTAAGATAAAAATACTAACACAGACCAAGCGTGACATGCAGCACAATCTATTAAATAAAGAGAATGATAAACAAGTATCATCTTTATTGTTTCCATATTTTTTCACATTTTTTTCATATTTTTTCACATTTTTTTCATATTTTTTCACATTTTTAGCTCACCTGAGCATGCTCATGTGAGCTTTTAGGATCCTTGATTGTCCGGCGTCCGTCCGTCCGTCCGTCCGTCCGTCCACAATTCATTCAAACGACATCTCCTCTGAAACCACGGGGCAAAATTTAATATAACTTGCCTAGAATGTTCCTTGCATGAAGCTCTACCAAGTTTGTTCAAATGGTTCCGGTTCATTGCATTTCTGGGTCACAGGAGCTAAAAACAGATTTGAAAAGTTGGATCTTTAAAAATCTTCTTGTCAGAAACCACAAGGCCTGGAGCTTTGATATTTGGTATAAAGCATCATCTAGTGGACCTCTACCAAGTTTGTTCAAATTATGATCCTGGGGTCAAAAATGGCCCCGCCCCAGGGGTAACTTGTTTTACATAGAGTTATATAGGAAAAACTTTAAAAATCTTCTTGTCAGAAACCGTAAGGCATAGAGCTAAGATATTTGGTGTGCAGCATGGTCTAGTGGACCTCTACCAAGTTTGTTCAAATCATGGCCTCTGGGTCAAAAATGGCCCCGCCCCAGGAGTAACTTGTTTTACATAGAGTTATATAGGAAAAACTTAAAAAATCTTCTTGTCAGAAACCGTAAGGCATAGAGCTAAGATATTTCGTGTGCAGCATGGTCTAGTGGACCTCTACCAAGTTTGTTCAAATCATGGCCTCTGGGTCAAAAATGGCCCCGCCCCAGGGGTAACTTGTTTTACATAGAGTTATATAGGAAAAACTTTAAAAATCTTCTTGTCAGAAACCGTAAGGCATAGAGCTTAGATATTTGGTGTGCAGCATTGTCTAGTGGACCTCTACCAAGTTTGTTCAAGTCATGGCCTCTGGGTCAAAAATGGCCCCGCCCCAGGGGTAACTTGTTTTACATAGAGTTATATAGGAAAAACTTCGAAAATCTTCTTGTCTGAAACCACAAGGCCCTGAGCCTTAAGATTTAGTATGTAGCATTGTCTAGTGGACCTCTACCAAGTTTGTTCCAATTATACCCCTGGAGTCAAATTTGGCCCCACCCCGGGGTCATTGGTTTTACATAGGCTTATATAGTGAAAACTTTGAAAATCTTCTTGTAGAAGGAGAAGTAACATTTTCAGTCCAAATAATCTGGAAATTTGTCAGACAGGTTGTTTCTATGATTTCTAGCTCAAGTTCGAATATTGGTCATCTGGGTTCAAAAACTAGGTCGCAGAGCCCAAAAATAGAAAAAACCTTGTTAACACTCTAGAGGTTACATTTTCAGTCCAAATATCCTGGAAATTTGTCAGAAAGGTTGTTTTGATGATTTTTAGCTCAAGCTCAAAATTGGGTCATCTGGGGTCAAAAACTAGGTCACAGAGCCCAAATATGGAAAAACCTTGTTAACACTCTAGAGGTAACATTTTCAGTCCAAATAACCTGGAATCTGTCAGAAAGGTTGTTTCAATGATTTCTAGGTTAAATTTGAATATGTGTCATCTGAAATCAAAAACTAGGTCACAGAGCCCAAAAATAGCAAAAAAATTGTTAACACTCTAGAAGCTACTTTTCAGTCCAAATATTCTCGAAATTTATCAGAAAAAATGTTTTAATGATTTCTAGCTCAGATTCGAATAAAGGTCATCTGGGGTCAAAAACTAGGTCACAGACCCCAAATATGGAAAAACCTTGTAAACACGCATTGAGGTAACATTTTTAGTTCAAATAACCTTGAAATTTGTCAGAAAGATTGTTTTAATGATTTCTAGCTCAGTTTTGAATATGGGTTATGTGGGGTCAAAAACTAGGACACATGGCCAAAAAGTAGAAAATCCTTGTTAATGCTCTAGAGGTTACATTTTCAGTCCAGATGTCCTTGAAATTTGTCAGAAAGGTTGTTTCAATGATTTCTAGCCCGGACTAGGATATGGGTCATCTGGGATCAAAAACTAGGTCACAGAGCCCTAAAAGGTAAAAACCACTTTAACACTCCAAAGGTTACATTTTCAGTGCAAATATCCTGGAAATTTGTCAGACAGGTTGTTTTGATGATTTCTAGCTCAAGTACTAATATGGGTCATCTGGGTTCAAAAACTAGGTCGCAGAGCCCAAAAATAGAAAAAACCTTGTTAACACTCTAGAGGTTACATTTTCAGTCCAAATATCCTGGAAATTTGTCAGAAAGGTTGCTTCTATGATTTCCAGCTCAGCTTTGAATATGGGTCATCTGGATTAAAAAACTAGGTCACAGAGCCTAAATATCGAAAAACTTTGTAAACACTCTAGAGGCTACATTTTCAGTCCAAATGTCCTGGAAATTTGTCAGAAAGGTTGTTTTGATGATTTCTAGCTCAGGTTTGGATATGGATTATCTGGATTAAAAAACTAGGTCACAGAGCCCAAATATCGAAAAACCTTGTTAACACTAGAGGCTACACTTTCAGTCCAAATAACCTTGAAATTTGTCAGAAAGATTGTTTCAATAATTTCTAGGCCAAGTTTGAATATGGGTTCAATTAACCAGGTCCATAGCAACTTTGTTAAAAGCAGTCATATTCAGGTGAGCGATATAGGGCCATCATGGCCCTCTTGTTTATTGTCCTATCACTTGCGTTGTATTCCACTTTGACAAAATTACCTGCTTTGTTGTATCTAACATGTAATTACCATGGAAACTCCTTGCTGTTCTGTTAGAGGCACGATTCATTATATCAAAATTATAAAACTTAAAAGCAGCAATTGCCGAATATGAAATTCAAAGAAATCGTTAGTGTATGTTTGAAAGGGACATTTAATTTTTCCTGAAGCATAACCTTTGAGGATTTGGATTAACATACAAGTTTTTTTCACCTTTTGTTTAGCTTAATGATAAAGTGATTTGCAACTTGTTATTTTTTTTCTTATTTAAATAATAAATATAGGACTTCTAGACTTTTTTGACAATCTGTAAAAGACAGTAAAACGGCTGAGGAATTTGCATTACTGATCTCTGTACCCAGTTAAGTGTTTCACATCATCTGGGAACTTAATGACCCTCTGCTCCAGTCTGACTCAAAACGGATCCAAGTACCAGATAAAATCTGTAAGTAAACTGGTAACAAATTCCCTTGTTGGGAGGTAAAGATCCATTTTGGTTATGTGGTTATGTGGTTATGGCCAACACGTATTTTTGAGGACCTGTAAAAGTTGGAAATTTTATTTGAAATATCGGGTGTGGTGTCTTGAAACTTATATGAGATTGAAGAGTGAAAAACGTGTCTATGAAAATTAGGAAAATTGGATAATTTTGGAGAAAATCGGATGCAAATAACTGTGGGTTGAGAATAATTTTTATCGATAAATACCTGTGTTCTAAACGCTTGACTTACTTCAACATGTATCTATTGTTCGTCTACCGATTAAGTTGTGGTAGCGACGGACACCTGTACCGGCTTATGAATTTATAATTCTACGAAAGCGTATAAAGGCCAAAATACTAGCAGTAGTAATGTGAAAACTACAAAATTAATAATATATGTATTGGAATAATCACCATAATCACGTTCATCAAATATTTGAAAATGGGAGTAGATATAAATATATACCGTGCTAGAATTGGACTCTTTGCGTTATGTTGTAAAGCACGCCAGAAAAGACCTAAATACGGCAGATACAATAAACTCACCAAAGGAGAGGATATCCACCTTAGAACCTTTGTATGCGGCTTATATGCCTTGTTCGGTGTATTAGCTATGTATAGTGTTGTATGGTCGCATACCTGGCTGATAAATAATTATGCCGTGGCGAATGCAAATATATGTTCATGGTCTGTTTCGTCAGTGTATGGAACTATGCGTGGAGATATTCCATCCTGCAATTCATACGGAGAGTACTTTGAGTATTATTCCAAGCGACTATTAACTTTGTCGGCGGACATTGAAATGAATCCTGGTCCCGATGAAAATACACGGTTAATTCTTCAGAAACTAAAGATGAGGTAAAGGGCGTAAAATATCAGGTTGATTGTGTTCAGAGGGAGTTAGGTAACCTAAGGGAAGAAGTAGCTTCTATTAAGTCAAAGGTCGATTGTCTTAAATACGGACAGGAGGTACTTGCTAACGATGTCGCCTCACTATCTTTAGCGGATGATCTAAAGGAATAACGGCTTACTAATATTGAAATTCAGCTTAATCTTATTGAGGCAGAGAGATTGAAACCGTCTTTAAGAATATATGGTCTTGAAGAAGCGGAGTCAGATATTAAACCTTTGAAGTCTGTTATAGTCGAGAATTTGTTTGATGTTATCGGGAAGCCTGATATGTTTAATGAAAGTTGCTTGATAAGTGCTAAAAGGGTTGGTGAAATTCAGGATGAGCAGCCAAGAATGGTTATCGCTAAATTTGAAAATAGTGATGATAAATTTGAAATCTTTAAATTTAGAGAAGTGTTAAGAGGCAGGGGCATTAGGGTGTCAAACGATTTGTCATTTCTTCAACGGAAGCAGGTTAAAGAAGCAAGAAAAAAGGGTTTGCTTGCGTACTTTAAAAATGGTAAACTGGTAACTTTCAAACCTAGTGCTAATCAAGCAAATGCTGAATTTGATGGAAACACGAGGGTGTTCAAGCGTGCACGGAGGTTCGGCGAGAAAAATCAGGAGGGTATTGAGGAGGATATGGAGACCGTAATGATAGAAGAAGAGAAAGGCAACGACTTACAAGGTTCTAAGAAATAGGATGAAGGCCAAAGCTCTACACTTAAAACAGACTTTATTAACTTTCTCTCGTGAAACATTGAAGGGTTTAAATAAAAAAAAATTTACGTATGATATATTTGACTTTTTTAAAACATATTATGTTATCGGTGTTCAAGAGACTTGGGATTGTGACACAGACTATTATAAATCTTATTTTATGAATTATACCATTTTTTCATGTGCAGCCAGAAAGTCTTGTGTTGGAGGAAGACCTATGGGGGGAATATCAGTTTTTGTAAAAATATATATTTCTAATTATTCCAAACGTGTATGCAATGAATTTGACTTTGGTTTGATGCTACTTATAGATAAGTCATTGTTTTCTTTAGACAGAGATGTACTTTATGTGTCTTTATATTTTCCTCCTGAAAGCTCACCTTTTCATACTGGTATAGCTATGTCAGGATTGCAACAACTTGAACAATTGATAATAAAAACAATTTGTTAGATTCTGAGCTACTTTTATGTGGGGACTTTAATGCCCGGACATCTAACCTCTGTGATTACACAACATGTTCTGACAATATTCCAGAGCTTAAAGAATTTAATGATATTTTTGATAATGATATTGGTATTGAAAGGGTCTCACTGGATAAAAAAACAAATAAATTTGGGCATGAACTATTAGATTTTTGTAAAGTATTCTCATGTTATATCGTAAATGGCCGTTTTGGCTCTGGAGGCGATGGTTATACATTTATTAATCAGAATGGTTGTAGTATTATTGACTATTTTATCGTATCGAGAAATATTTATGATCTTATAACAATGTTTGAAATACAGGCTAATACAGAAAGTAGTCATTTACCAATATCTCTTGGAGTTAAAACAGTACCATGTGTTAGTAAGAAGAATAACTCTAAAAATGAAGACTTATTCTACGATCTGCATAAGGATAATAGCGAAGAGTACCTAAACTGTTTGTCAGAGAATATACTTAATGGTTGTTTCACTACCCTAGATACCATGTTAGGGGACCAAAACACTGATATAAATACAGTTGTACAGGAATTTGAAACAGCAATATACAATAGTAGTGTTAAGTATCAGAGGGTAAAAAGAAAAAAGCCAAAGTCTAATAATAACTGGTTTGACCTAGAATGTAAAAAGGCAAAACAGGCCACAAGGAGATTGTTACGGAGATTTAGATTACAACGATCTGATCAAAATTTGAATGGTTATATAGAAAGTAAATGTAAATATAAAAATGTATGTAGACAGAAACGTTTATTGTTTAATCGAAAATATATAAATACTGTAGAGAGTTCTGTTAATAACTCCCGAAAATGTTGGTATGAAATTAAAAAGGTTTTAAATAAACCAAAACCAGAAGCTTATATATCGCTTGATAAATGGTATGAACATTTCAGTTCTTTATTTTCAAGTAGTAATACTGAGGAGAACATTAATGAAAAATTTGAAGGTAGTTTTGGTGTAAATATGAACTTTGATGAAATTGAACATCTAATCTTCAACTCTGATATTACTGATGAAGAAATATTACAGGGTATAAATTCATTGAACATTAATAAAGCACATGGTGGCAATATAATACCACAACATTTAATTTACGGAGTAAATGTATTATTACCTTATATACGTAAGCTATTTCAGAGATTGTTTACACGAGGTGAATTCCCTGCCAGTTGGGCAAAATCGGTTATCATACCCTTGCATAAAAAGGGAAGCTATATTAACCCGAATAATTATAGGGGTATAGCACCTTTAGATGTATTTAGTAAGGTTTATATTTCTATCATTACTAAAAGAATAACATTTTATTTAGAAGCATACAGTAGGCTATCAGAAACTCAAGCTGGATTCAGAGCTGGGTACACTACTGTCGACAATGCCTTTGTTTTATATTCTATTGTTAATAAATATTTAAGTATGAAAGGTAAGACTGTATGTGGCTTTCATAGATTTTCAGAAAGCTTTTGACTCAGTGAAGCGAGGTCTTTTATATGATGTTTTAAAGGGAAATGGTATCAAAGGTCATTTGTTTGAAGCTGTACAACAAATTTATTCGTCAGTTAAAGCATGTGTCAGATCAAATCAGGGTGTTTCTAATGTATTTACATGTCCTATTGGATTACGTCAGGGTTGTAGTTTAAGTCCTGTTTTGTTTGCAATGTTTATCAATGAATTGTATTCAATGCTATGTGATAACAACATTAGAGGGATTCAGTTATTTCCTGATATTGTTGAAATATTCATATTGATGCCCTAATTGCAGATACTGTTGTCGGGTTGCAAAAACAACTAAACATTTTATACCATTTTTTTAGTAAAAGCAAACTTGTGGTAAACATTACAAAAACTAAAATATCGTATTAAAGCGTGGTGGTCAGTTAGCAAGAAGAGAAAAATGGACATACAATGGTAGCCAATTAGATATTGTCAATGGTTTTACATACGTTGGCATAATTATGTTTATCAAGCAGACTTTCAATGTATAAAATGGCAGAAGCCATGTCTATTAAGGCTAAAAAGGTACTTATATGTATTTTAAACTCTTTTCAACATGTTCCATGTTTACCATTCAAAACCTTTTTCAAAATTTTGATTCCAAAATCGCATCTGTCCTGTTATATGGGTCAGAATTATGGGGCCTTAAAAAGCCACATTGTATAGAATCACTGCAAATATATGCTTGTAAAAGATTCTTGAATGTAAATAAAACAGCTTGTAATGATGCTATACTAGGAGACACTGGTAGATTTCCAATGAGTGTATGTATATTCATCTAAACGCTGTATTAAATATTGGTAAGACTATTAAATCTACCTAGGCATAGATATCCTAGACTATGTTATGAAATGCCTATGTACTATGATAATCTCGTTTACAATAATTGGGTTAGCGATGTCAGAGATAATTTATATAGTAATGGTTTTGGTTATATTTGGGAAGCTCAAAATGTGATAAACCCAAAAATGTTTTTACGCCAGTAAGTTCAAAAGTTAACAGATCAAGCTTTACAAGATTGGAACGCTAGGTGTAGAGAGAATAGTAAATTATGTCACTATATAAATTTCAAGCAGTGTTTTAAAGTTGAAAAGTATATTAATGCTATAGATGTTGATAAGTTTAGAAGACGTTTTGCAAATTTTCGAAGCTCAGTGCACAATCTTATGATAGAAAAGGGAAGACATTTTAATATTACAAGAGAAGATCGTGTATGTATATACTGTGAAACAGTTATCGAAGACGAGTACCATTTTGTGATCATTTGTCCTTTGTACTCTAATCTTCGCTCAATTTATTATTTTCAATATCCGTCTGTTGAAAATTTTTATGATTTTATGTCTACTGAAAATGTGAGTTTAATACGAAATCTTTCTATGTATATCTATAATTCGTTTAAAGAGCGGGAACAGTTAATGAAAATATACAGTTAGTGTATACATATTGTAAAATATTATATAATGTTACATACGATATACATGTAATGTGTTGATCATAACTATATACAATGTATTATCCATGTGATGTTGTAAATATTGTGTTTGGGCCGGAGGCCTTATATGCAAATAAACTTTGAAACCTGAAACCTGATCCGTCCATTCTTTTTCATCTACTCGACAATATTTTTAAACAGCTTGTCCATCTGAATATGCTGATCCCTGTATAAATGTTATTTCTGCATAGGTTGTAAATCATTTAAATACATTTTTACACAGTGAATGTAACATGGATTTCAAAAGTGCTACACATATTTATCTAGCAATTTGATCATCAAAAATATTTTTAAAATATTTTTTAAAAAGCTGTTTCTTACTTTCATATTTATATGAATCCCTTAAAGTTGCATTCAATTAACATGTAAAATCTGCCACTGTAAAAAAACTAAAATGAAAGGCTGAGTTTAATACCGAGATAATGCATTGAAATGAAAATGACTTTACAAGCCTGAAGGTGGGAAATGAATTGTAAGGTCGTGATGCTTTTTTCAAAACATTGAAGACATTGTTGTTTTCATCAGAAGTCTCTGACCCAGCTTGTTCAATCCGACTTTTCACTTTAACCATACTATATTTGCATCTGTCGATAAAAAAGTGTATTATAATCATTTGTTTTCAGTTCATGCATTTTTCTACATGTAACAAGTACTTACCGCCCCTGAAACATTTAATTAATATTTATTCTAGTAAGGCAAACTGTTGTTTCATGTCTTCCTGTTCAAATGAAAATAGAAAACACAAACAGCAAAAAAGACTGATTTTTATTTAACAGTAGCAGACTCAATGTTTAATGACATATATTTCCAGAAAGTGTTCCAGAGACAAACAAGTATAGAATACATGTAGAGACAGTGTATAGACTGACAAAATCATTTGTCTGACAATTACCGACTGGACATGGATAACAAGATTAAAAAGAATTGATGTTTTGCAAACATTTGGCAGAAGTAAGCAAGTATCAGTCATTGTCCACTTCACATCGCGGATGAATTACCGCACTATATTATAATTCTCTAATAATTCATACTATATTATCAAATAAAGAAAATTTATAAACACTGTCATATCAATTTACCGACACTTGATAACAATTTGTCCAGCAGAATACATCCAAAATACAAACAATATTACGGATAACAATATTCGTCTGGATCGTGACAAAGCATGAAATGCTCCTCAAAGAGAATTAAGCAACAAATTAACGATCCGAAAACTCTTTAAGACGTAAAATTTCGTGTCAGGTGTAACCAAGGAATCGTCCGCATTAACATGCGTAATCACGACATTCTCATCCGTAATGGCGGAGTTAAGAGATTCACTGACTGCAAATTCAAGATTGACCTTTCTTATGAATGACGACTCATTCCCATTTTTAACTTTTTTCAACTTCCGGTCCACGCGCTTCTCTACTCGTCAGTGTTTATTATAAGCACAATAATATGGTACCGAAATTGTATATGTAATTTATGGAGAAGAAATCGAGAACCAGTTCTGGAAACAATACAACAAAAATGTCTGCTGTACAACTGTTATTTTCGATGGTAGCGTTAAAGGCAGATTGATGGACAAAATGAAAATAAATGTATTAAAATGGAATTTTATCTTTATTTTATTTTGTCAAAAAATGCAGTATAGTATTTGAATACATTCTAGATAAGGCAAATCTCCGATGACGATAAAGCACAAGGCCATACCAAATAGTTCTTTCGTTTAGCGTCCGCTGACGGATAAGTTTGAGCATCTGAGGTAAGAAAAAAAACATTGTTTTTTCTTACCTTTACATATATAAAAACAGTTAAAAGGATATAGTTTGGTGTTGTGCTTGTGTGTGTGTTAGAGAGAGAGAGAGAGAGAGAGAGAGTTGATCTGTAGACTTCTTGGTGCTTTTTTTAACCCAATAGATATTAAAATGCTTGTAGTACATTACATTTGCAGCAACAGTTTCCTTGACTTAACTTCCTTCAAGGTAAATATTAATACTGATATAAAAGATGTATGTTTACAATACTACATATAAACATAATAGTTGTAACTTGAAAAAAACTAAAATTAATGTTAAGTACAAAATTTTTACTTTGACATTTTCTACTGAGATACCTTATTTTGGTTTTAGTAACATAGGATGGAAGGACTTGTCTTATATCATGAATCAGTGCATCAGATCAATTTTATAGATTGTTGAAAGCTGTTAATTTCAATTTTACACCAAATATAGACTCAGTTGTAAATTTACTGTGTACAGAAACATTTTTCAGTTCAATGTATGAGATTCTTTGATTGAAATTACTTTAAGAAATGCATTAAAAGTCTTTGCAAAGTGGAATATGAAACTTGGTAATTATATCCTGGTGAACAGACTAGTCGGTATGACTTGTTTATTTTTTGGGTTTCGTTTGTGTTTTCAGGATAGCTAGATAGGTTTTTATACTTAGGGTGGACGCTAAACGAAAAAACAATTTGGAATGGCCCAATGCAAATTCCATGCAAAATAAGTCAGTCTCGTCTACGGTTTTGTTTTTATTCTAATGACAGTACTTTGCAACAGTAATTTTACAGACGTTCGGCATTTTAAGGCAAACACATTTTTCAACTTAATTTAACTTGAGATTCAATTTTACCTTTCACTGGAAAGTTAATACAGTATAATTTCTCCAAGCTCTTGCTATGCCCACACAGACACATAAAACAGTGCTTACGAGACAAATTGAAAATAAGATACGTGTTATGTAATTTTTTTGGGAACGTTAAATAAGCCCCAGTGAAAAATAAAAACACTGAACTTTATTTTCTTTGTTTAATTAAAAAATAATTTACGAGTTATAAGTTTAGAGATATCAGGTGTTTTGTTTAAGCAATGATATAAGGAATATCTAAAAACCAAAGACTGGTGCTGTTCTAGCTTCTATTGTATTAGCAGAATATGTATTTTTCAATTATCTAATTATATGCTTTCAAAGTTATGACCACTGTATCTTGATCACACCTTACTATGTGTACATTATTCTGATCTGCATATTTCCCACTCATTTTAAAAGTGCTTTCTTAACCGCTTTCTTTAATACAGAATTGAACTTAAATATTTATATAGTACTCAGCTTTTAACGGATTGGTTGGTCTCTAACATCTAAGACATTTTGTTTTTAAACGCTATCAATAGGTCTTCTGTTGATGTCGATTATAGGAGCATAAATGAAAAACAAGTGTGATTCGAAACAAAATTCATTTTCCATCGCACAAATTCGAAACAACGCAAGACAGTAAAAAGATCGGAAATGTATTTTGAGTTAAGTGTTGACTTCTGTGATAAGTATAAATCCCAAAATATTGTCTTACGTAAGATAATGACCAAAAATATTGAAGTTTCTATATCTCAGTCTTAGTGACTGATTTCAGCACAATTCTCTGAAGGCACGATATGATTCTCTTAACAAACGTCGTTATTGTGAGGCAATTTAATGAGGGCCATCTGAGAGCAGCGAAACAGAAATTCCCAATGGGAAACATCTGCTGTTTTTGTTTTTTTGGTGTTGTTGTTGTATTAAAATGAAAGGAATAATATTTCTGTTATTGTTCACTAGAATGTGCGCAAATTATATCTAAAGATAATTCTAGAAAAAAAAACAACACTCAAACGAAATCTAATGGAACTGAAAAATGAAACTAAAACAACGTGTGTCGAGACAATTGGCTTAAAATAAGCATTTTCCGCGAGATAAAAAGTGCAAATAATCTGTATTTGAACATGGCTTTCTTATTTGATACTAAAATATTATCTCATTGTTATTTTTAGTTTGTATAATGTAAATGTAAATACTGTTCTACTATCTCATTACATTTCTGAATCGTTTATTACTGTCGTAATTGAAAGTCTGAAACTTAAAAAGGACCAGTAGCATGCTTAAAGGGGCTGTGCTCCAGATGACAAAAAAAATAAAGTTTTCTTGTATTATAAATTTCTTGTAATATTTATGACAAATGATTAAAAAATAACTTACTGACAAAAAATAAGTCAAATAATTACATTATACAGTAAATTGATATTTTTCCCTTTCAAAGTGCTATACCGTAACGCGACGGTATAACTATATCGTATAAGATTTAAAGTAAATATCAGTAATATCACATGCGGCGATGGTGGTGACAGTTAAAGCGTTGGAAATATTTTGTTAACATGAGGGTCCAGAGTTCAAATCAGGCTGGAGCGAAAATATTTTTTTTATTCTATTTTGACTTTTATAATCAGTTTTCAAGTAAAATATTATGTTGTTATAATCTCACGGCATCTAAATATATAATTTATGAAAAAAAATTTTTTATGTCAAATCTGGAGTACAGCCTCTTTAAACATAGTTGTATATAATATGAAAAAGACCGAACTTACATTTACTACAGTTTTAATGTTTATTTCCTCCAAAGTTTTATACATATTGTTATATGCGTTACCATTATTTTGAAATCCCTACTGGATACAATTACGTCGTGTGACCGATGTCACAAGATAAAAGGTACTGAAAAATAGTATACAGAAAATCAAAGTGACATTTGATTATCCTCTTCAACTACAATTCTAAACGCAAATCTTTTCGCTTTAAACTCAGTAACTTATCCTTCAGAGAAAAGGGTGTCATTCTGGTTAAAAAGTTATTTTAGTCGTCACTGGAATTGTGAAGAGCTGACAATAATAGTAACATATGCCCCCGAATTATATTGTCTGCAGAACGTATTAAGGTTAAAGCAGTGTTATTTTGGTAAAGAAGGAAAACGAGTGTTATTTTTGTAGAACGTTATGTAGCTTCTACAATCATAGACAAAAACATGTAGACAGATATCATTCCTTTTACGTATGTTTTTCACATTTTGGAATTGACTTTGACTTTAAAACATCGGGTCTTATTTGTGGCATGACGTTACCTTGTAATGAATGTTTGTTTTCGAAAATGTAATAAATGTGAAACTGAGGTAAAGGCTGGGTACAATCATAAGGTAGAATGACACTGGATTACTTGAAAATCCTCTCATGCACCACTGATATAAAGAGAGAGCAGGACAGGAATATACAAGTATGCAATACTTTATTTCATTTTGGACATTCGGACAATATAATTTGACCTTGAACTTTGGGTCTAATTCTCAATAGGTGTGAGGAATATTTGTAGCAAGTCACCTATAAAATGACTTAATTACGAGGTCGAAATAACGTTTCTCAAAGTAAGCTTTTGCAATTCGTAGTATTTTGATGAATTTTGGATCGAACTCGTGAACAGGCCATGACTGACAAGCGACCAAATAAAATATGTCTGTATATCTATAGCATAAACGGATAAAAGTGTTGATCGCTTAATCGGAAAATACTTAACAGTATGGTTGACACTTTCAATGCCCAGTTATGTAATACGTACATAGTTTATTAACAATTTATCAGGCAACGTAATTTCTCATTTACTAGGCTATCAAAAAATGCGTGGTTAAAATAGAAGTCTTACACATTTTCAAAACTAGAAATTTAACGCAATAAAGGCATGGAATATGGCTACCGAATTTCATGCAACTTCCATTGCTGAAAACTATAGTCAGTTATATCTGGGAGCATATAAAAACTAATACAAGAAATCTCAGCGCCTGAGTAATGAATTGCATTTATTGCATGCTAGACTAATACAGCATGGTTAAATGAAGTAACAGTAATCTATAGATACCTCAACAAACGCGAAATAAATCTCAAAGCTTAAAAGCATTGATAAAAAATAATTTCGATTTCTTGGGATATAGAAAGACATCGGCCTGCTTAAGAAGGAGAAATGATACGAAACACACAGAAGAGTCATCAAATCAAAGTTAAGTTTTATGTCGAAAGCCATTTGCATAATTATAATCCCATTACAAAATCGAGAATCATTACAAGCGAATAAATTCCATTGCCCCATCACTATCTGTATTTGATTCCAAAAAGAAAACATAAACTACAAAATACAGGGAATCGCTAAGATATCACCAATCTCATTAAAATCATATCCTTACTGACGCTCCACTACCTTTTGCTAAGTAGGATCAAGCAACCAAACTATTTTTTCTGTTTCATGTTATTGATTGTGAATGTTTAAAAATGAACGTACAATGAAGTAAAGAGACCAGTTTTACCGTCAACTCGTCAATGTACAGTTATTAATGCGATGATAGATAAACATAACAAGCTTGTTCTAAAAAGAAACAACCACAAAATAATGCTATGTTTAACATTTGTAATAGAAACGTAACTGGCATCCGAAATAAACGTATGAAAGAAAACACAACTTTTAATTTATTTTCAGATGCTACGAATGTATGTATAACTATGAAGGCAACTGTATTTTCAAACCGATCCCGTTTCCAAATATGTTAGTATTTATTTTGCCTATTCGATGATGCATAACAGCACAATTTCTTTACCTTTAGTTAGTAGTTCCTTGATCACAAAGTTTATTTATACATTTTTGCATACTTAAAGAACGTTCCCAAGTCGTCGATAATAAACAAAGAACATATCCGGCCAAATTTTAATCAGAAAACACTCTAAAGTATTTACTCTAATAAGTATGCTCTCAAACGGGAACGGTAACCTATTTTTTTACACGTAACAATATAAACGAAAACCACGAAACAAAATAAGTTTTGTTTTTAATTCCATTTGATTCTTCTGAATATACATTCATAAAATTATTTATTTGATAGACTTTTCCTTATTGGTAAAATTACCATTTTAATTGAGCCATTAAACAGGAAATTCAATTTTGCCTTTCTCTGAAACTTTATACTGTGAAATTAAAAGAAGCTTCTCGTTTTCTCGCGTGGAGACACTAAATTGCAAATAAACCCTACAAATTTAAAATTTATGAATTAAGCAAAGACCTACAAGTATTAAGGATTATTGCAATGGTCGTAAGTACTCCTAGATGAGATGTTTTTAAGAAGTCATTATTTTAGTATTTCTTTCATTAAAGATACGTTTAGCTCATCTGAGCACGTGGTACTCATATGAGCTATTAAGATGGGTGTCGTCTGTCGTCATACATTGTTTCAAAGGACAACACGACCCAGAGTTCCAAATGATTTGACATAAGCTTATATAGGAATAACTTCAAAACTCTTTTTGTCTGAAACCACTATGCCCTGAGCTAAGATATCTGGCATATAGGTTAACCTAGAGGCCCTTAACCAAGATGAAGCTTACTTGTTGCGTTTTCAGTATAGTACTACCTGTAACCATGAAGCGAAATTTATTTAACTTATTATTTTCCCTAACTTCAGCTTATTTAGAATATACTTCGTGTCAAAATTAGATAACAATAGATATTTCACGAAGAACGTGCTAGTCCCTTTCAGTAAATAATGAACACACGGGTAATGATTTCCTTTAAAAGCTTTTTTAAAATATAATCAGATTAGAATTCCAAGTTTTATGGAAATCCTTTTGTAGACATTAACATCAAGTCATGCTGGAAACATATGTGTCTTCTCCTGATACTGGGGCTCCCTTTACATTTTCATAGAATTTCCGCAACTGATGGCTGAGGAATAGCCAAGATACAAATAATAATTTAGTATACAAAATGTAGCAAAATCGATGTGCAAATTACTGTGTAAAAGAAACACAATCTTCAGTGTGCTGGTAACATGCGCATTCCGCATTCCCTTCTTTTGCTGAAGATCTACAAAACGTATTATTATAGTAAACCACACGTATCATATTAAGGGTTCGTTACTTGATAAAATAAACGACCATGGTCCGAAAATGTTTCGTTTAATTCCAGCCCAAACTCCGTTAAACAAAGAAGATAGATCATATTGTTAGGACGCGCATATCCTCTTGGTAATGAGGCTTTCTTAAAAGAATATATCAGCAGAATAGGTGTGTAAAGGATACAACATACTTGAAAAAACAAATATGTAGATTACTCGTATACCATGAACCATTAGATAAAAAAGTATTAAAATGGAATGATTCTCTTCTCTCTTCAGTTGTTTGCAATAAATAAGCTTATATGCCAAACTTACTGCATGTTGATTAAAGAAAAAGCACAATCCTAAGATGGAAATGTCAAGATTTAACTATGAATCCATCAAGATCAGAACAATAAAACAAAGATGACTCCTGTAATGCCAGTAAAAGATTTTGTTCTAGAGACTATAAATGAAACAAGTTTTAAGGAAACGAAATCTCGGCTACTTATTTTTGCTGTCACATAATAAGATAAAGGTTTGACCTAGAAAATTCTGTCTCTTTATCTTAACATATTCAAGTCAGATTTGCTAATTTGAAATAGCACGAATCCTCTGCGGCCCAGCATGACACTAGCTATTATAATATTGTTTAAATGTCAAGGCATTCACAAGAGACAGATAAAACAATGAAATGGAAATTTCCAACTGGTAAAGTGTGTTCGCTGTTATAATACCCTCACCAAACAGTGTGGGATGGGATATATAGGAATCAAGTATTGTGTCCCGTTCCGTCCTGACTTGTTCCATTCCGTCCCGTCCAAATGTTTTCTTGAATATCTCTGAAACCAGTATTATGCCCCTTTTTTCACTTATTTAATGTCCCAAAATATACCTTTTTCTTGAATTACTCTTGAAGCAGTATAGTTATTTATCTGAAAATTAAATAAAAGGAGCAAGATAAAAAAACAACCCCATGTGCCAAGTTTGACAACTCTGGCTTGTATTTTAATGCAGTTATTACACTTCTTCACTTTGACAATGTGCCAAATTTTACTCTTTCTTCAATATTTCTCAAACCAGAATTTGTATTAACTTAAAACTTAAAATATATATGTAAGATCACGGTGAAACTCCATATATTAAGTTTGATAACTCAGAAATGTAGTTTAACGTAATTATTCTCCTTTTTCTTTTAGAAAATAGCCAAAAATTTACGTTTTTTCTTGTTCTGTATGGAACCAGTATAGGCGCGCTCGCTTATAAGTTTCTTTCATACAAGCATTTATTTGTTAAGAAATTAAAGAAAGATTATAATAAAAATTGGGAAGGCTGTTATAGTTTGTCAGTATTGTATATGCACTAATGTCTTTTGTCATTGCGTGGAATAACCCAAATCCTTAAATAAATGTTGCGTTGTGTATGGGAAACATATACAATGTATTTCAATATTATAAAGGTAAGTATTGAAGAACAAAGCAAGTCAGGGTTATGGTTCTTAGGAACTGTACTTGCCCTTGAGAATTTATCACTATATGCAATATTAATAAATTCACTTCATATATTTCATGTCACGGACGGATATCATTACTAAATCCCTCCCGAAACACAGGAATTATTAAACAGAACCTAAAACGACTTTTAAAATAAACAATGCCAAGTGTATACTGTTTGCCCATCAGCAGATCCCAGGAATGCGGTATAAATGTTGTACGATAAATGCATTTCTTGTTCTGCATAATCAGCCTAATTTATGGATTTTTGACACACTTTGATTCATGTATTTTTAAATGAGTTCTCCAATGCCTAGAATGATTTCAGGTGGTTAAAAGAACAACTACTGCAGTATTTAACACTTCGTTTTGTTTTAGACAGTGTTTTCGAAACAAGACAATTGTAAGTACATGTAAAGTAATGGTGACGTTAATTGGCATATCAAGTTTTGGCAAACATACATGATTCAGAAACCGAATATTTCGTAGTCACTGAGGATATTGTTTAATTTCCCTTTATGTCTGTGGAGACGAAAGAAAAATGATTTGCGTCATATACATGGAGCTTGTCCAACAAGATCTTTTGGTCAAGTGGGCAATAAAACATGTTGGAATCCCTCCATTTTAAGTATCATTTTCACGAAGTCTCTCCAACTAGATGACTTAAGTACGGTCATAAGAATAAAACAATCGCTTATTACCATTTTATGTACTTGACAAAAAGTGCAAATAAGAAAATCGGTATGCTCTGTGTGGAATACTATATACTATAAATTTCTGCTGAAAGTGTTCCACGACAAATAACTTGTACAAAGTTGGTAGAACAAGGGTGGTTAACAATAAATGCCTTTATTTCTTTTATTTGAAAGAAAACAAACAGGTAGATTAATTTCAAAATATAAATTTTCGGATAGCAGTCCATATGATATGATAATATTTACATGTTATATCAACAAAAGAAGCGAAATAATCATGCCAACTTCACGTTTTTCCTACTTCTACTGCTCTTACTGCTACTGCCAACTTCACGTTTTTCCTACTTCTACTGATCTTACTGCTACTGCCAACTTCACGTTTTCCCTAATGCTACTGCTCTTAATGCTACTGCTTACTTCTCGTTTTCTCTACTGCTACTGCTCTTAATGCTACTGCCAACTTCACGTTTTTCCTACTGCTCGTACTGCTACTACCAACCACGTTTTCCTACTGCTGTGTACTGCTTCTGCTCCGTTTGATGAGGGAATTGTTCAGTATTCTAAATTGTCAACAAAATAGTTTATACCTAGATCAGGAAAAACGATTTTTGTGTAATAACCTTATATACGTATTTTTGTAATAAATATACTAATCATTTGGGGGTTTTTTTCACTTTGTTTGAGTTAAAACTAATGGGCTGCCAAAAGTAAATACTTATTATGTATAAACATATTAGATAGAAAATGAAAATTATTCTTAGAACTAAAGTAAGAAAAGTAGAATCTTACTACCCCTTCACTGACAAAGTTCTTTGTAAAACCTTTAATCATGGGTTAGAGTTTAAATTACGACCTTGCGGATGCACTTTATCTGTTGATACATTTTACTGTTACCCTTGTCCGAAACCTTTCAATATTAATTCAAACGTTGTATGTTTGATTAATGTAAATGATCGTTCAAATTATATTATAAGCATGTAGTTGACGACAACTGTATCCGAAAATTGAGCTTCCATCAGATACTTGAAAAAACCTACAATACAAATGTCTTTATAACAATCGATTTTAAATCAGTTGAATGTGTTTTATGATGATTTACAATAACAATAGCGCACTAATATTCTGTATTAATTCTGTCCTGACTGCGGATTTGTTTATGTTTTCTTTCAAAAATATAATACAGGCATGATTTGGTGTCTTTAAACGAAATTTCATGGCCATTGTTATAACTGATATGCTCTGTACTATATTAATCGTGCTATAAGTTGTTGCAGTTTATTTATTCATTCTATAAACGTTATAAAGTACGAGTTGTTCGCTTCAGTTGTGTTCTTACAATCATGATAGACAAAAACTTTTTCAGATTATGTGCAAGCATTGAATCAGATTAAACTGCCTAGGAAATTATTTCAAGCTTAATACAGTGAACTCACATGTTACCCGGTAAACAATTTATTATTTTCATGTTACGTGTAATATATTGACCTTTGTAACATGAATGGCCAAGGTCTACCTTAATGAAACGATTATTGCAAAATCTGCAGAAAAAATAGACTGACATCTTCAGAGGAATCAACTGTAGTTATGCATAGTGTGAAAATAACGCAAATATCATATCTAGAAAAGACTAAAACAGTTTCTCCACATAAAACAAAACTTTGCATTCTACAAACATTAATGCTGAGCAAATGTTACCAGATGGTAAGTCAGATATTTGCTTATAAATGAAACATCTTACAATTTTCAAAATTCATTATATTTGTGGCGGAGAAATTTTAAATATTTTATTTTAGTTTCAAATTGCTCCCTAACTCTGCCACATTTGTTGTTTATTTTAATCCAACTTACTCAGGAGCAAAGAAATAACAAATCTGAACATTTCTTAATTTTAATTTCTAACAGTCTATATCCAAATATTTATCTTAACACTAACGAAATTTAAAGTATACTTGTGAACTGAAATTAAAATGAACTCAGCCTTTTACAAATTTCTGGCTCTTTTTATATCATGGAATGGGCGGGAAATATAAATGGCACCGGAGCATACCAATATAAGAAAAGCACATGAAAAACTAAGATTCATGATTCTCTTATTATTCATGACAAAAGCATGATTCTCATGCATGTAAAAATAAACTCCGAATAACCCAGTTACTTGCTCCAACTACCATCCACATTGCTCCCACCAAAACAATGTATATTCGCACTTCGCGACATTCCCGCAAGACGAAAGATTATATACTTTGTAATGTTTATATTTCAATGATTGGTGTACTCAAAATAGTCCTTTTCAATAGAACCAGACTGATCAATAATGTTACCATCGTCATCGTAAATTGTATCCCTTTTGAATGTCATTACAAGTATTTCGGTTTTCCGTCGATTTGGCAACTTCACCACATTTTGCTCGTCATCACTTATTATAATTACGTCATCACTTCCAGTCTCTACATCACCATCGCTTTCATCGTATAGGCCATCTTCTTCAATAGATTCTTTATTACTTTCATGATCATCATCCAAATCATCGCACTCACTGTTATCACCCACTATCATATTCTCATCATCATTTACACTTTTTCTGCACTATCTGGTTTGAACCCGTTATAACTCTCATCTTCTTGTTGCACATCAGATCATAATAATCTAAATCACTTTCCTTATCGTCGCATGTATAGTTATTTGTAACTGCACATCCACTTTCCAAATCATCAAATACGATTTCATCTTTCTGGATATCATTCACATCATCAATTGCACTATCTCGATTATTATCCTCCTTTTCAGAATACACATCCACATTTTGATCTGGAACATCCGAATCTACATAATTTATAGGTCCAATATATCCCTTCAATCGAGAGATTATCTTTCAAACGAAAGATAATCTCTCCTTTTACATACAAATTTATCTTTCGATCGAAAGACAATTTTGTTTTATTTAAAAAAATCCGATAGTTTTAAAAAAGCGCAGCCGAAATCCGTTATAGACGAACACACATCAATATATTATATGATGTAAAGCGGAATTTTTTGAAGAGAATACGTCACTTCCAGCGTAAATAAGTTTTTATGCATGTGCATACTTCATTTTTGGAGAGAACCTACCATAATTTGTTTAAATTTGCAGAGAAGGTAAATAATAATTAGAAAAAATAAAGTGCCATGTTCCTCTTCACATTTTCGTCGCCATTTTGGAGCCCCTTAAACTAACCAAAAGACTGCCAAAACAACAGAAAGTACCAACAAAGATGCAAATGTAACAGAATTGTATGGTGTACTGAAAAGGTCAAAACTCTGCGATAATGTAATAAAAATGTCATTTATATGAAAAAAAGTTCTTGTAATTTGAATTACCTTATGCATTATAATTCTTAAACATATGTTATTGAATTTACATATATTAATGTATATATACATAGAAATTCAGCAAGAAGACATGAATTATTATTATTTTGTTTTCTTTTTTAAATCATACAATATATAATTTGAACTAAAAAGAAAAAAGTATAGTTAAAAATATGAATAATATGTAAAGATTTACCTTGCGTTTTTAGAAATGGCATCCACAATCCCGAATGTGTCTTTGAAAAGAAAAAGGTGTAAATGCAGTCTCCATGATTCCTTGGTGGAAGAGGGTGAAAACTCAAAGATATTCAATTTGGATAGTGGAAAGAAAGTGAAAAGTGCTACCAAACAGATGTTAATTAGTGAAAATGCAATAGGCCCAAAATGTAAATATATATGTGAAAAATGTGTAGCTCATTTTGAAAAAGAAGTTCCCAAATGCACAATAAGTGATGAAGTCAAGTTGTTTATTGAAGGATTAAACACTAATAAATATAGCAACAGTGAACAAGAATTAATTGCCAGTGCATTAGGTAGAAACATTTCATGTACACAGACAAGACTAACTGTACAATATGGCCATGTTTTGAATGAAAATGATATTGTGAATGAAACAAACAAATATGACAGTAGACTGGTTAATTTCTTGAATGGATTGTGTCAGAAAAGTAAAAATGCAAAAGCTAAAATTCTTTTCATTCTTGAAAACTTATATTCTCTAACAGACAGTAATTATGTTGGACATTTATCATTCATCACAAATTTACTAATGTACTACATTACAGGGAGCAGAGCTATTGTAGATTTGAATAACTCACGTTCACCATCAGGGTCATACCAAACAATTTGCTTTTTTCTTGAAAGAAGTTGTACTGAAAGTCTAATAGAAATTCCTAATGTTGATGGTGTTTTCTTCTTTGACAACAACCAAATTTTAGCAAAAAGATGGAATATTGTATATGACTGCAAGGCATGACTGAGTGCAGTGACAACATTATTGTTCATGGTGCCACCAGTTGAAAGTACAATTCAGTACAACCCATCATTTTCCCCATATCTTTGGCTTAATGAGATTGAGGACTTTAATTTACAAAATGATCAGAAACATGTTGATGATTACTTTAGACAATATAGAAATGATTTTATTGGGTCTGTTCTTAAAGAGGTTTATGAAGAACAGTTTTTAGAAAATGGTATAGTTACAGACAAAGTAGACAAAATAAAGGCTGGTGAAAGTATATCTTCAAGTAATGATCATCATAAAGTAGCAGTTTCAACATCTGATGGTGGTATTACATTCAAACCAGTTCACAAGAACCCTTACTCTGGGGTGTCTTGTTATATTGAAGGGAAGTGTGAAATTCACTTAACAGATCCAATTTTTAAAAATCCCTGCTCATTTAGTGCAGTCAGTGAAGAATTTGATGAGATTTTAGATAAACATTTAGGGGAAAGAGAATGGTTGGCACTGGGTTGTGATGGATTACCATACATACTTGGATCTAAAATTATCCAGAACAACTTCATCTGTCCAATTTGTAAAATGTCCTTTAATTCCAAAAAGAAATTTATAGATCACACTGAAACTCATGATGGTGAAATAGATATGAACTCATGTAAAAAATATGGAAAAATATTATTAGTTCCTAGACTAGGACATTATGAAATAAACTATACAAAAGCATTATTTAAATTACTTTGGGATATTCTGTTGTGTTCTTTGGCAAAATTAATGGGTTTTATGTCACCAAAGGCAATACAAAATTGCCAGAAAGCCTTAAATCACCATAAGTCTTGGCAACTGCTGGACATCCTTTTAAAAGGTAACGCCAAAGAACTAGTTGTAGTATATGTTAGACATTGTTTGCCTAAAAAAGAAATTCCAAATGTAAATTCCTTCTTCAAATTTATACAAACATGTGGTCCAAACTTTGTTTTCATGTATAAGTGTACCTTTCAGCTGGCATTGAAACTATTTAGATCCGGTGTAAGAAATTGTGACGATGAAGCCATTCAGTGTGCCATGAATAAGCGTTCAAGTCTTTTTTATGGACTAAACATGACAACATACATGGAGATTGATGTAAGAAGAAGATTCATAGAAAGCAAATGCCCTTACATTTTAAAATCATTGTATGAAAATCTAACTTGTATGTCAAGATCTGGACTTAATGGCAAAGCTGAAGGTTGTGACTTCATTTTAGAAACCTTTAATAGAAAGGTTAAAATGTTTATGCCACCTGGGCCAGCAACAACCAAGAGATGGCTTAGGGCATATAGAAACCTGCCATTATTGGAAAAGGTAATTGACTTTTAAAGCAATAAGTACGAACAATTAAATCATATCAAATTGATATTATTATCAAATAGCATATTACATAATAAAAATTGATAAATCTTTTACCAAATATTGATAACTTTTTCAAAAATATAATAGCACTAACATCATACGTTTTAAAAAAATCAACACTATCAAAAATAAATCTTTAAAAAAAATGTATCTCATAATTATACCTTTATTTCTAATGTAACAATTATATGTCCTATTTAAACATGATATCATATGTTTTTCAGATGAAACAAAGTTAAGGCTTAGATATCTTCAATGACAATTCAGAAAGTGAAGGATTCAGGTAGTTAATTTCACATATGTATAAGTATTCATATATTTATAATATCACTCTTTATAAAAAAAGTATCATAATATTATTTAAGAATGATTTACAATTCATGATTGTTATAAAAAGTTATTTTAAGTACACTTCCCCTATACATATTATAAAAATTAGTGTAAAAAGATTTATAATTTATTTCAATTCATTATTTTCTTTATAGAAATATATGTAATGAAACTGAAATTACCCAATGGAGAAAAAAGATTCAAGAAACATAATATCTTTCAGATGATGGTAAGATTATTTTAAAATGATACATTTTTGAATGACATATGTCACATAAAACAATGTTAATATGTTACTTAAGATATCTAAAAAAAATAATAACACATTATGTAGGGTATTTCATGAAAAATATTTTTTTCTGTAATAAGCATAAACATATTTTTAATATATAATGTGTAGTTTTTTCCAATTTATTTAATTAAATAATATTGCTGATTAATATATATTTTAGACATACACAAATCAATAGAAGGAGAAGTATTGGACCCTGAGCTAGTAACATTTGATGCAAAATCTCGAGAGAATAGAATGAAGAATAAATGATATTTATGAAATAAATAAAGCAAGTTATATTACCCTAACAATTAAATTTCATTCAAATTTGATAACATTAATTCCTAGTAATTACATTTAATGTATCAGGAAAAACAGTTTTACTTTTTTAACTTAAAAGTAATGATAATTTAACATTTTTTTATAACGCATGAATTTGTTTCAAGATATTTTCTTTTCAATGATAATGTAACAAAACATTTATATCTGTTTATAGGTACTGTGAAAAATTTCCTGCTCATTTTAAGTGTGAAAAAATATTCATAACACCATCAGACAGGTAAAATGCACAATATAACTCATTATTTAAATAATCAATTATCATTTACCTATTAAAAAAACATATTTTATATATAATAAATTATATATATATTTATATCTCACTCTTTGTTAAATTGAAAATCTGATTGTATTTTGGGCTGAAGGCCTTATATTACGAATAAACACATTGTCATTGTCAAAAAGCATTTTAGAACCTGTTTTTAAATGTATATAAAATGCTTATGGCTGTTTAAATGTTTTTGCAAAAATTTATTGTAGAAATAAACTTGAATTATAAAGGAAAATGATATCCAAATAGTATATACTTTATATTTAGATCTAAATTCAATGACATATCTTCAAAAACAAAGAAAAAAGTTGGAGATTGCATTGAAAGGGCAATGTCAGCAGTCATGCAATATGACTGTCATGACATTGCTGAGCATTTCAAAGATTTATGAAAAGAAGTAAAGAAGGGAAAGAAAACTGAATACCTAGAATTTTACAAAGATTTATGCCAAGTTTTAGATGAAATCAAAGCTATTGATGAAGAAAATGAAGAGGGTACGTATGTGTTTATCAAATTAAATTTATACTAAAATATTTTACAAACATGTCTGTTTTATAAAGGTGTTGCAAAATATATGGGTTTATGCTGGGAGCAGTACCAGTCAACTTTGTCAAAAGTTGCTTCTGTGCACCCAACAAAACCAATACATTTTACATGACACCAATATGTACAGTTACTGTTACTACATCCTAACCAAACCTCTACTTTCTCTTCTGTGTCAATTTTGTTACATAGTTTACATTAGTCCTCAATACTGGAGTCTTCATTATTATTGTTTTCGTCAGATGCTGGTTGGACCTTTTCTTTCTTTTTACATTTGTTATTACATCTATCTTTGCTAATGTTACTTTTCCTTTTCTTCTCTAGCTCAAAGCTTGGAGACAGAGGAGTTTGAGGAAGGACAGGATTTGGAGGAGCAACAGATGACAGTTGAGGTTCTACAGAGGGTAGATGATTGTCAGGGGATGGAGTTTTGACAGCATTTTGTAGAGGAGTGGCAGGTTCAGCACCACTCTTACACATTTTGTCTTTACATGTACCCTCTTTCTTGGATTCCTTTGTCTGTAAGAATTGAAAAATGATTACAAATATTAATTAGATTTAGATTTTTTTAAGCAAAATTATTTTTAAATATATGTTTTATGATACAGTTTTAGCTACATGTTTTGTTTAAAATTATATTTACTATACATTACTTTTACAGAAACCAATATCTATCTCTTTTCCATTAAGTTAAATTTCTACTGTGGACCTTCACTTTAAAGGTAATGTGTAACACATTAACTACATTATATTCCATATAATGTAAATGTATAAGTAATATCCCCCATAAAAATATAAAATATAAATATTTTATCACAGTTTATATCAATAGTTTGTTTTAGGATTTATTCATTACCTTTGAATCCCAACTCAGAAGAGTTCCTTTCCACTTAATTTCAATTCTAACTTCGGCACCACATACCGCTGCCAAGGCCATTGCCTTAAATACATTAATAAGAATTATATTTGATTAACATTTCAGTTTGTAAGTTAAGCAATGGACCTTGTATCAATATGTGGTCCCTGTAATAGCTCAGAAATAGTCATTATTCATTTATATTACAAATACGCATAGATTATCATGGTAAATTATACATCAAGATTTTATTCTGAAACACATATGCAAAATGTTTAGACATGATCATATATGATTACCTTCTTAAACACAGTATTTTTTCTGTTAGAAAAAATCTGTGTCCTCTTTTTGTCATCCTTTTCATATGACTTGGTGTTGATAGGCCCTACATGGTGGTTTTGCAAGGCCTTTTCTGGTTTCATGTGCCTGTGGTTTGTTTTCCTTTTCTTCTTTTCTACGTACTCTATCACCTTATAAATAAATTGGAAAGTATATTATATAGATAATTATTAAATTCAAAAACTCATTTTCTTTCATTAATTATTCTCGTTTAGAAATTAAAACTTCAAATTATACAATGGGAAAATAAAATCAATTTGAATGATGACTCTAAATAAACACCATACTTTATGAAGGACTCTGATACTTTTTGCTGCCGCCGAGTGTTAAACAATTTTCCCGGCATGCAATTGACAAAAATGGACGCCCTGATAAGGAAGTCTACTTGCGTGGTTATTTCAATGCAGAAAAAATACTTGTAACATGGTATTATTTCATATTATCTGCAATTCTTTACTATATTTTGTGAGAAAAAAATACCTGTGGCGAATCGGATTCAGGAGAAGACATGATGCGGAAATGCTAAATGGAAACAAAAATCGACCGTGTTACACGTTTATCGGGCGATATCTTTCAATCGAAAGATAAATTTGTATGTAAAAGGAGAGATTATCTTTCGTTTGAAAGATAATCTCTCGACTGAAGGGATATCTTGGACCTGTTTATATTGTCCTGAGAACTCGCGCTTATCTCAACACGTTTGCCACACTGCTCAACACTGGTTTCATCATTCATATCACACTTATTATCTATATGAACTTCGTCGTCCTGAAATGTCCTCAAGTACAGGCTTGTATTCTTCTCTTTCTGGACCTAATAATTCCGTATCGAAATCATTCACCAAGTCATTCACCATTACTGTACTTTTGATCTCCTGTATTTCGGAAAGCAAGTCAATTATAGTGTCGTCATCGCTGCTTATGTCCTCACACGACCTTTCTTTAATGTTGGATTTAACATTCACCGCCTTTTCCAACGTGTGAAGGCTTGTCAGCTTGTGAATCTTCTGTAAATGCATAACAACATAATATCTTCTTATTGACTTGGCATTACAGTTAGGTTCAGGACAGCACCAGTATCTTGGTTCTAAATGCTGTTCTGTCACATGCCTTTTCAAATTACGTTTTCTTGTAAAACTCTTCTCACAAGTATCACAAACATACATTTCGTCTTTTGAAATCAGTGGACGTGTTGATGTAATGACAACTGAATTACGAATGATAACTGAAATATGCAATCGTTCACTTTCCTCGTGCACTTCTTTTCATGGTATTTGATTATTATAAAACTTTGCTCCAACTTAGAAACCGTAAAGCATGAAATCCCCGTGCATCACCATTTTATGGTACATGATTACTTTAAATCTTTGCTCCTTATTAGAATACACATAACACGCAGTCCACGTTAACCACCACTTCTTTTAGCGATACATGGCTGCCTTTTATATTTGCTCCCATCTAGAATACACATAACACGGAGATCACGTGCTTTTAAAAGCGACACATGGTTTAATACTTTAAGCGTTAAATTTTTACAATGCTTTGTTTTTAAAGTCACAATATTTATAGTCAGTATTTTCGCATACTTGCGACTATCCCACCAACAAAAACAAGTCGTGAAATTATATCATATTTGCATTAGTTTCTTTGCTTTTACAGCTGCTTTTCGCTGAGGATTTAATCCGGAAGATTGAACCTTATGTATCGTTGGCTGTACTTTATTTTTTATCACTGAATCGCTAACGTTCGATTCTGACAGTTCGATCGGAAATAGTAAATTTAATGGTCTTCGTAGAATTTGACCATTTGACGTTTCAATTTGAGCAGAACGGATTTTTCCATCTTTACTAATTTTTAATTCTGTTAATTTTCCAAACTTCCACTGCCCGCGCGGAATGTTGTCTTTTATTATAACTATATCACCTACATTCGGAGATTCATGTGATTGAACTCTCGAAGATGTAATTTTATTTTGAGACCTCTCCCGTAGGCTTAGCAAATATTCATCACGCCATAACATCCAAAATTTATTCAAGAGTTGTGCCCTTTTTTCCATATTTGCAACAATCTTTCTGCTGTACTTTCTTTGGGCTTGAAATCTGGGTCATCATTATCACATTCATGTTCTGGTATCCCAATGTTTGGATACAAACAAATGAAATGATTTGGCGTGATAGCAATTGAAGAATTAATATCTTCATCAACATAGACTAATGGCCTCGAGTTAACAACTGCTTCCACTTCCTTCTGAACTGTATACATCTGATCTGGTTGAAACAGCTTTCTGCCTATTGATTTTCGTAAAGCTCTTTTTACAATCCCAACCAGCTTTTCGTAAAATCCACCCATCCATGGGGCTAATTCCACTATGAAGGTCCATTTTATACCCGCATTTGAGACATAACTTTGTATGGCGTCATTCTGTAATAAATTTGCCCATACTAGTTTGATGGTTTCACTAGATAATTTGAACTGCTTTGCATTATCACTGACAATTTCTTTCGGGCCCCTCGTGTTGCAATAAACCTTCGTAGGCATAGAAGAAAGCACTTGTGGACATGTCATGTACTATTTCTAAGACAATAGCACGTGTTACAAGACATGTAAATAGACACACCCAAATTGTTTTGCATTCTTTATTTTCCTTTATGTACAAGGGTCCCAAATAATCCAAATCTACATAGGAAAAAGGTGTAGAATCTGATACACGTTCCTTTGGATATGGAGCCATTTGAGGTAATTTATATGGCCCTCCTTCTATTCGTTTGCAAATTCTGCACATCTTTAGTACAGTGCGAACAGTTGCTCTACCACGTGGAATCCAATATTTCTGCCTTATCTCACTCAGTGTTTGGGATACTCCACAGTGAAGCATTCTTTAAGCACCCTTTCAACTAATAAGTGTGTAAATCTATCCTTTCTTGGGAGTAATATTGGATGTCTAGCTGCCTCACATAAATTAGCACATTCTAGTTTTCCTCCACACCTTAGTAACCAATCTTTATCGACGTATAAATTCAGTTGTTTGGCTAGGTTATTCTGACTTTTTGATGTTATAGAACAGTACACTTCTTTGAAATGTTTCCTCTGAATATATTGCAGCCATAAACTTTCTGCCTCATCTAGCTCTTCACTAGTGGGAGTATTTGTTTTAAATCTCTGTCCTTTTAGTCTTCGTATAAATCTTAGACACCATGCTGTAACTCTAATTAACCTTACCGCTGTTGAGAATCTGCTCTTGTCTAACCCGAATGGTGCAATTTCTACATGAGCAGAGTTATCCTGTGATACATAACAGGTTTCCTTTGAACTATCAGGAATTTGCATTTTTGAGTTATTATTCACACTGTCTTCAGCTTTTTCTGGAGAGAAAGTTATTATCTGCTTATCGGTCATCGAGTTCACTTTAAATTTTTCTGTATGGCTCTCTGATTCCATTGTTTCACTTTTTGTTTGTTCTTTAGTCACAAATTCAAACCGCGGCCAATGATGAATGGGAAAACACAACCATTCTGGACCATGCCACCACCTTTCCTTTTCAAACAATATTTGTAGAGTGCACCTACGACTAGCAATATCTGCTGAATTTTCCTTAGTGTTCACGTAGCGGAATTCAATATTGCTATGACTACGTATTTCTTTCACACGATTATTTACAAACACAGACAGTTCCTTGTCTGAAGATATCCATTGGAGAACACATTACGAATCTGTCATCAAGACAGTATGTTCCAACGGTAGTTTGATTTGATTTGTTACAAACTTTATCATTCTTACTCCAATAAGTACGGCCATCAATTCGAGTCTTGGTATTGTCATTTCTTTGACTGGTGCGAGCCTGCTTTTTGAGAACAATAAATTTGAATTACTCACATTTTCCCTTCTTTGCACAAGATATACTAAAGCTGCATATGCCTTGTTCGATGCATCTGTAAAACACACTAAGGAACATTTAAGATCACTGAGGTCATTTTGTGAACACACACTTCTCGGTATTTGCACACGGTGAATTTTCTCCAAATCACTTTTAATTTCTACCCAATCATTTGAATCCTCTGAATCTAACAGATCATCCCAATCTAGCTTTTTACTCCATAACCTTTGAAGCAGAACTTTCCCTCGCATCGTAACAGGTAAAAATAATCCCAAAGGGTCGAATATTGAAGGGACTTGTTTCAAGACATTTCTTTTTGTCAACTTGAGGTCTTCTGCAAGAACGCTGGCTTTGTTTAAAGAAAATGAATCATTCTTTCTATCCCACAGTTAACCTAGAACTTTCGTTATATCACCTACTGACTTGTCTTCATCTGTTATAACCGACATTACCTCATCGTTATTTGTCACCCACTCACGAAGATTCATTTTTCCTGCGTTGAGTATGCACTTTGCGGATTTGTACATGTCAACTGCTTCAATCACTGAATCTTCTCCTGTTATAACATTATCCATGTAGATATTCTTCTTCAACTGTTCTGCCCATTTTGAATTGTATGTGTCTAAGTGACATTCAATTGTAGCACCCAGAAGGAAGGGGCTCGAAATTATTCCAAACGGAACACGACAAAATCGATATTCTTGGATGTGCTTTTCATCGACAATAGGTGTTTTGTAGTCCTTTAGCCAAAGAAACCGTGTTACATCTCTTTCAGACGACTGTAATCCTATTTGTAAAAATGCCTTTTCAATATCAGAAACTATTCCAATTTTGTGCAATCGAAATCTCATAAGTATGCCACACAGATCGTTAAGCAGAACTGGGCCACGATACAAACATTCATTAAGACTTTTGTGTTCTTTTTTTGTTTTAGCTGATGCGTCATATACAATCCTTAATTTTGTTGTTGATTTCTCGGGAGTAATTACAACGTGGTGGGGAAGATAATGTTTCAGATAAGCACTTTGGTTACGTTCGACTCTTTCAATCATCCCCTTTCTTAGTTGTTCTTGGACTATGTCATCATATTTTTTCATCAGATCCGGATATTTTTCAAGTTTATTTACAAGTGACCTTAACCTTCCTTCTGCCAAACCACGATTTTCTGGAAGAGCTGGTAATTCCTCTTTCCATGGCCAAGTTACCTGGTATCTGCCATTTTCATATTTAAGTGTTTCTTTGAGCTTTTCCATTACACTGTCATCATCAAACTGTTCTGTGTTATCTGTTATCCCTATTGCCTCAATACTCTAGAAGTCTTCCAAATTTGGCTTTGTGGGTAGAAAATTATCCACTGTCGTGAACAAATTGGTTTCAGTGATATTATTGCCGTAGGTTAAAATCAGCATATTCATTTCATTGGATTTGACATCTGTTTTATGAGTATTTGTTCTGTTAGACAATATCCGGCCTAAATTCGAAGACAACAAATGCAAGCCCGGTTGCACTTCTATTTTACCACACTGTATGATGTCTAAATAATAATCATTCCCGGGTTCCGGCACCATTACATGTGGCGGAGAAATTTTAAATATTTTATTTTAGTTTCAAATTGCCCCCTAACTCTGCCACATTTGTTGTTTATTTTAATCCAACTTACTCAGGAGCAAAGAAATAACAAATTTGAACATTTCTTCATTTTCATTTCTAACAGTCTATATCCAAATATTTTTCTAAACACTAACGAAACTTAAAGTATACTTGTGAACTGAAATTAAAAATGAACTCAGCCTTTTACAAATTTCTGGCTCTTTTTATATCATGGAATGGGCGGGAAATATAAATGGCACCGGAACATACCAATATAAGAAAAGCACATGAAACACATAAGATTCATGATTCTCTTATTATTCATGACAAAAGCATGATTCTCATGCATGTAAAAATAAACTCCCAATAACCTAGGTACTTGCTCCAACTACCATCCACATTGCTCCCACCAAAACAATGTATATTCGCACTTCGCGACAATATTGCAAAGAGGATTGAATTATTTTTAATTTGTTGAAAAATAAAAGTTCAACCTCTTTTTTTACCATAATAATGTTAGATTCATCTGAGAAAGTTGTGGGTGTGATATATAACTTTAAATCAAATAAGGCATATCTTATGTCATACGGCTGAAATATTCGAGACTGTAATGTAATGAGATTTCGAACAACTTCTCATTTGAGTGCTAAAAACACATTCAGTTTTACATTCGTCTCTTTCGAAACTAACATTTGAAAAGAATTTGTTCAATTCCTATCAGAAACAAAAATATATTAACACCACTTAAATATTCCCATGTGTTTTAACTGTAGAATTGCACTGTTAGATTTTGTATGCTACATGCATTAGCATTCTCCTTATCGAAAGGAAATATGAACGTTATACAAAATTTCAACATACTTTGAATATCACTAGATTTGCACAAAAATAATCGAAATTGATTATTGTAAGAAGATCTGAAATAGTTCCTTGTTTTGCTCTCAATTGTAATAGACATCCTTTTTTTCATTTTGAACAAAGACACGACCAGAAGACATTAAGAATCACCAAGGTGTAAAACTGAATGTACGGGTATAACCATTCAGTAAGGATACCATACAGTTTCTTTGCTCCAAAACAAAAAAGTTTTCACAACTGCAGTAATTGTTCTTTTTACCACCCGGCGTAATAATAATATGCAAGGATGAAACCACAAAAAAACTACATTTTTAAAATTTAATGACTTTATAAAAGGAATTACATATTAGATTGATCTGGGTTATGATTATTTCTGACGAAAATGATGCAGAACTAGGAATACTAGAAATACGGCGGAAAACATCTTACATGCCCAGTGTATAGCTCCGACACAAGAGACCTCGGTAAAATGTCTCATCCGGCAGTTGATAGTATCGGTGGAGGATCGTACTCACGGTTCCTAAATTCCACAGAAGTGACTTACTACTAGTTCATTGTTATTAAAATCGTTTTAAAAATGGCTCGTGTTATATGTGCAGTGTAACAATTTACAATTTTCATATTGTATTCATGAAAGTCTGTTTTTAAAGATTCAGATGCCTTGGAAGAAGTCATGGCCTAATATAATGGTAAAATTTCTGAGACGTTAATTTGTCAACAATGTATTTAAAGAACAGCATGTTGATGAGCGGAAACAGCATATATCAGTCAGAACCTCCATCACCCAACCCCCCCCCCTCCCTCAAAGCACCTGTAATTAATGACAAAGTCAAGTAAGTTTTAATCTATGGGAAAGACTTACAACAATAAGCTGAAGTATTGAATTACTGAAATAATTTATCGGACATAAGTGACCATATTTGGGTTAAAATATCACACAAAAATCGAAATATATCAAATTTAGATTGGCTTACATCTATTCTATTCTTTTATTAGTCTCATACCGATTCACCTGTGGAGACTATAGGTTTGCCCTTCGTCAGTCCATCCGTCAGTCCGTCCGTCTGCAAAAACTGGATCCTGCAATAATTCAAAATGTACTTGGAATATTTTCATGAATCTTGAAACATGGATAGATGGCAATATGCACAATATTCTATTTTGTTCCTAAGCTGAGAAATTTAGTTACTATGGCAACAAATAGACTTGAAATATTGCAAAAATGGTTTTTATACTCCAAAGACCAGTTCACATGTCACGTCCCATAACTCTGAGTTTTGTTTCACAAAGTTATCCCCTTATTCACATTGAAAATTTTCAAAAAATCTACGTTCCTTGAATATATCTGGAACCTACTGATGCGTTTTATTTAGACTTTATACAAACTTTATTGGTGTTATTATTAGTTTACAGAGTGCGTTTCATAACTCTTTCCCTTATATTGACATAATTGTGCCCCTTCTTACTTAGAAAATATAGCAAAATGTTTATTCTCTTGAATGTTTTCTTCCAATTACTTTTGAATTTATTCAGAAGCTATACAATTTTAGTCAAGTCTTACATATCACACAGCAAGGTGCATTTTAAGTCTGTTCTTTGTGTTGAAAATATGAGATATTTATTAGTATTAATAGGCATGTGGTCTTTTGATTGTGTTGTATAAAACATACCTTAATCTATCATTAACAACAAAGTATTGATTTCAGCTAACTTATTATCCATATTTGAATTCTGGATCTATTTATTGTGACAATGCACTTTCCGGTAGGAAACTTTTATTGCCTGGCAATATTCCTACTTGTTAATTTAAACATTTGTGCAAACTAACAATAAATAAAGTGGGAATTGACCCTATGACCTTTTTAGAAAGAAAGATATGTTACTAACATACATTAATGAAATTGAATATTCTACAGTGCGTGAAGGTACTGCGTCAAGGATCTACTATCTCAAAGAATTAAAATATAATTTCATAAAAGAAGAAAAGAAACGATGTCTTACTTTATTCACGCTATACACTGTATGACTCCTGAGAAACTTTGTTCACAGTGATAACTCCGACTCTGAAATGAAAGCAAAGACGTTAAATTAATGACTACTTTATTTTGTTCACTGTAAGAATACTTATGACCATGGCAACAATCTTTGCTAACTTATTATCTTAATTTCATTTTACTACGCTTTTTGGCAGTTTTATGTCTCCTCGTGAGAAAAAGAAAAGTTCGTTGTAATTACATAGTATTAAATTTCTAGGCGAAATTGAATTTCCAGAAATAGTTTAATTAAATGGAAGAAAACTGTGTTATACGCCAAAGACGAAAGGTCTGACAAATAAATAATTTTAGGGACGTAACATTAGAAGAATAAGATAAAGATACAACTCAAAACGTGTTTGTAGTGAATTTATTTCCGTTTATAAGGTTGCGAACAAAATTGTTTCCCGTTTGAGAGTATACTTTTCTGAGTAAATTTTTGAAAGTGTTTGTATATTAAAGTGTCATCATGATTATAAATCCAAACCTGATTCATACAAAGCCTAAGTGTTTATTATTTAGCTCTGGGAAGAACCGTTTAGAAACAACGAGTGGTTGTTTCCAAAATTAAGGTCCACTTTGTACCAGATTCTATTGAATATACATGGAAATTCACCGGGTGGGGGGAGACTAGAGGTTTGCCCTCCGTCCGCCTGTCCATCAGTCCGTCCGTCCGCATAAACTGGATCCTGCAATAATTGAAAAAGTACTTGGAATATTTTCATGAAACCTGAAACATGGACATATGGCAATATTTAGATTATTTTTTGTATGTTTAGAAATTTGGTTGCTATGGCAATAAATAGACTTGAAACATTTGCAAAATGCTGATATACTTTTGAAACCCAATGGCTCTATTTTAAACCTGCTACTTGTATTGATACTCAAAAGATCAGTTCACATCTCATGTCCCATAACTGTGACCTTTGCTTTCACAAAGTTATCCCCCTTTTTCACATTGAAAATTTTTCAAAAATCTACATTTCCTCGAATATTTCTGAAACTTATTGATTGAGACTTTATACAAACTTTACAAAATGTTCCCCTTTACTACAAAATATAGCATACTGTTTATTCTTTTGAATTTTTTTCTTCCACTTTTTAACTTATACAGATACCTATGAAACTTTAGTCAAGTTTTACAGTTCAATAAGCAAGGTGCATTCATAAGTTTGTTCGTTATATTGAAAATTTTAGATATTTATTTTATTACACATAATAATAGTTTATTTATTACATTACACCCACTTAATAGGCATGTGATCTTTTGATTATCTATCGTATAAAACATACCGTCATCTATCACTAACAACAAACTATAGATTTCAGCTAACTTAATGTCAATATTTGAATTTTGGTTCTATTTAGTGTGACAATGACCTTTCCGGTAGGGGACTTTTATTGCTTGGCAATATTCTTACTTGTTTTTAAAAGTCTCAGAACGGGGTCGGTGTGAAAAGACATTTGTCGTTGTTCTGATATGCACATAATTGTAACTTACGGCAATTAGTTAACCCTCCCCCCATCCCCCACCGCCCCCTCAGTCGCTCCTTTTGAAAATCGACTTTTGGGGTCTTTTTTACCCAAAACATAGGTTATTTTTTGAGTGTACTAGGCTGTGTGTTTATTAAGAATGTTAAGGGATATACTGACAGTAACAAAATGCAATTTTGGTTGGTTGCGAAGTCTCTTTTGTCCATGGAAACGGGTGGAAAAATAGTACAAAAAGCGGGTATTTGTCCTATTTTTAAAGAAATGAAAAGAAAAATTGGACTTAAGCTTTTCATTACTTAATTTTGGCATCAAGTCGTTAAAACGTATTGTTTTCAATGAATGCTATGAAATTTTATGGCAAATGTTTGTAAATGTTGAATATAGGATGAGCAAATTGTTAAACATAGACTGGGGTCTAATAAAACCCAGTTATGCCCGTCATTGCAATATTTCATTTTATTTTTCTATTATGGTCAGGCTATATATTTTTGATATTCAAATTATGTGTGTTGGTTGTTAAATATGCTTAATATGTATTTGAACTTGTTTTTATTATCCGTTGCCATGGTAACCACTGAATAATTCTCCAGAACCATATTTTTTTCAAAAAACGACAAATAAACTTGAACACTTAATCAGACAAACACATGATGTTTCAATATAAACAACAGCTAAAATCTTTTACAACAAGTCTACAATTCTTAACAAACACTTTAACATATTTACAATAGCTTTCAATGGTGCTTAACTTTAGATTACTGGACGTCAATAGATGTAAAATTCAAGAACTTAACAGTAGAACAAATGAACATAAGGTATATATTCTTCAAAACACGAGTACAAAAATGTATTTATAGCACGGCGTTGAACTGTAAACCACATTTAACGAAATATATTTTTTCGGCTCTGGGTAGAGCCCAGGGGAGCGGATGAGTGTTAGAAGTTGTAGTTTACATTTCCATGTATATTTAGGATCCTATTTATGTTCCTAGTACCTCCGATAAACATAAAATAACTTTATATCCAGAGCTCGAAATTGCACTGGTCTGTTTGTTCTTGGGAGTATGCATCTGACAAACCGTTTTTTAATGTTTGTATATATTTATTTATGTCTGCATTATTAAACGTACACTGAAGACGATAAAAAGAAAAAAGTCTCTTGACTACAACATTTTTACGATATCTTTTCCTGCTTTCCCTAGTATATGTTGTCTTTCAGTCATAAAGAAAACAAATCGTTATGTCCTTGACGTAGAAAGTAATATTTTAGATATTTCCTAAATTTTTGAAGTTCCTTTTTTTCTGTTCTGGAATCAATAACATTCCGAGCTATACAGAAACACATGGAAGCAAAGGAATTTATTCACTTGCAATGGTTTTCAATTTTTAAAAAGATTTGTAATTCTGTCAATGGCTTTCGGCATACAACTACTTCAACATGACAACTCTATTTTATGTTTCAAATAACTCTTGCTTTTTAAGCAAGCTGACGTATTTCTATTCCCGAGAACTCGAAATTAAGCATGCTTACCATCAACGTGATGCAGATAAAGTTTTTTTTTAAAATATGATAAGGAGTTTGCTTATGAATTACAAACATAAAAGTGTGCAACTCAATTTTAGGCTTTGGAATTTACTTCACTTTTGTTGAGGTATCGATAAATTACTTCCCTTTAATAAAGCTGTAATAGACTATTCTGCAATGCCATACTGTTTTTGATTAAATGAGCACAGCGTGGAAATGAGCAGAGGTAACTTTAAAATTATTAATGCAGACAAGGGACACGTGTTCCTGATTATTGTAATTAACAGCAAATACTGGTCTCATAAGACGCAAAGATTTTTTTGCAGATTTCTGTTCAAGAAACAAATTAAAGCTTAGAAATGTAAAAGCGAATGATTGAAATACAAATATGATTTTGTCAATTTCCCTTACCTCGATTGAGTGTCTGAACATTTTTGTTTGCAGTCGATACGTACTCGGTAAAGGGAATCTACCAATTTCCTAGGATGAACATTTCATTTGCATTTGCATTAATCAGTGTAACAATACCACGTGACTTTGAGGTCACTAAAGGCATCAAAACCAAGACACAACTGTCAAGATTGTGTCCGCTTGAAAATAGATAATTACCTGTAACTATTACATTTCTTTATCGATTTTTATGGGACATTTGTCAGTCTAAGGAGAAAAATATAAGCTTAGCACAGAATATAGGATCTCCGTCAGCAGCTGAAGCGTTTTATCAAACACTACGTGAAACCTTGCATACAAAAAAATTCCAACTTTTCACTGTTAATGTAAATGGTTTTCTTGATATAAAGCGAAGCTGGTTGATATTTTAACTTAATGTCTTCTGAACGCTTCGTTTAACTTGTGTATCCCTATTTTAAAATGTATTGGCTTTATTGCCATTTGACGTAATTCATTGTTATGGAAAACTTGATCAGAAACATGCTTTGTTATTTCAAAATGTTTTGGCATAACAAAAAAAAGTCTAATTATATTTGTTTTGTGCCCTTCCGTGATTTTTTATGCAAAAGCTGTCGAATATCTGTCGTTAATTTGATTGTCTTTTAAAATGAAAAAAAAACTTGACAATAATGCCTTTCGTTCCCGTATCTTGAATAACATTAGAATGACTTAAGACAAAAATTAGATTTGCATATATTTATACGACTATTATTTATGAGTAATAAGCGCTTTGCGTTTCAAGTTTACATAGTATTTTAAATGTGTAATTTAATCTGGCTATCAACTACGGGTATATAATTATAACGTCACTATTTTTTATTTGGATGAAAAACAGGGTTTTAGCGTTCAGATCTAATTCTTTTTATATCAAACGCATGCTTTTATGTGGGTAACTTATTACTAAGTAAATGTAAAGCAATGGTGACGATGTTTTGCAGACTAGTATATAAACTACAAGAATTAGAAACTTCGGATATTTCGTCGTCGAAGAGGATATTGTTTAATTTCCTGAAACGTCTGTAGTCCAGACTTTCTTCCAAACTTAATGCTTCAGTGCATAACCAAAAACTTTGAATTTCATGTTAATCTCGTAGAAATAAGCACCTGAACGCTACACGTTTAACGGAAAAAGCAAAACAGCAAAGTCAGTAGCATTTTTCATAAACAATTAATGAAAAAAAGTGTAAAAGAATTATCGGCTTCCTTTTTCTCTTTTTTTGAAAGCAAAAAACGTTTTATAGAGTTTTTACTTCAATATTCATTGGTCCTTACAGGCTATAACGCACTTTACTTTGTGTAGATATAAGCACTTGTCAATAAAGTCTTAACTATGACCATTTGCACTACTGATGCACGTGTTTTGAAAACGGCAACTGACATGACATTGTCAAAATTTCACATTACTGTCATGATTAGTTTTTTTTGTTTTTCTCGTAATAAGTGAAATTATTTCACTAAAGTTGACTAAGCTCATTCTAGCGTTTTCTTGGTTTGATCAAAATATTATATCTCGTCCATGCCATTTTTTGTGTCACACGTGTTGGAATAGGAAATCCCTTGTGAGATTCAATCCAGCTTCGTGATCAGATGTTCGCTAATGGAGTTAAAACAATCAGACAGTGCTTCTTAAGCACTTGCACAATAATGATAAGTATACATTTCATTAGATTGCGTGTACATTGATGAAATCGTCTTAATATCTTCCGTGATACACTTCCTCGATGACGCCGAAAATAGATATGATTGACAAACTACAGTTCAAATATTTTAATATTAACGAAACATTGATTTTCTTGTAAGCTGATCTTACATAAATGGCGTTCAGAAATCGCTATGATTAGAAATTATTTGCACGATTAGTTTGACACGTTTTATCTACTAAAGAAGATACACAATTATGTTTTAATACAAGTTACGTGTTCCGTCATATACGAATGGCAATCAGCTGAACATTTTTTGAAATACGTGTCATTATTTAAGGAACTTCAGGTTCTGCGTCTCGTTTAGATTGATGAAATCAGCATTTGTTTTAACACTACACTTGGGGAATCAAAAAGAACATTAGTTAATATATTCTAAGAATTTTATAAGTCTGAAGAGACGTCTAACGGTAACACATGAAATATTTGCTAATTGCAGTGAACAATTATTGCAAATTTATTGCTTCTTGGCTCCATACAAAAAAATCGTCTTCTGATACAAAACTGTCGTCTTACTATGTTATAGTAAACATTCGGCATTATTCAGAGAGCATTGAAAGAACCGTATATGTCTCTTGGATTGTTTGCTCTCTGTTTTCTGCTATCTCTCTTATATCTCCACTGCCCGGAGAGCATCGGTCTATGGATAAGCTGAACTGACGATATATAAATAGGCGGCCTTTTACTCGAAACTTGTGCTGAGTTCCAAATCATGTTTGCCATGTTTCCTTCAATACCCGAAGGCATTCTTTTGTCATATACCGCTCAGGTTTTCAAATTAAGTACAAACATCTTAGACACATAATTATATCCTTTTGGAAGACAAATATTATTTTTCAGTTCAGAAATTTTGCCTATAATCTTGAATGATACCCTGGTTACGAATTTGTTAAAACAATGTTGATTACGGTCCTCGAATGCAGAAATTAATCGAGCACTTCTTTTCTCTTGTGGAACTTTTACATTTTGAAAAGGATTTGCTTCAGAGACACTGTCTGTGGAAAACATTAAGGCTGGATTAAACGATTTTTTTCTACAATGTCAAACGTAAGGGAACATTGAACTTTGTTAAAGACATTGATTTTTCAATCCTTTAAATATATCCACAAAAAGTAGAAAACGCATATCAGGAAAAAAACACAGTCAGAAAACATAGCTTCAATAAACATTTAAAGAGTAAAAGTAACGATTTTTAAGAATTCAGGATATTGTCTTTCTACTGAATTTTGTCACATTACTAAATAAATTCAGTTTTGATTAGACAGGTCAGCATATAAATCTATACATAGATGTTTATATACCTGCATGAATTTGTAATTATGTGATTCATGGTTTTAATGACGTTGTAATTTATAAATAAGGGTCAAATGTCCACAATGTCATTTTATCTATTATTTAAATAAAAAAAAGTTTCTGTGTGATTTAATGCACATGTACTAAATGCTACTAGGACTATTGAGATGAATAGTTTTACGTGTGATGAACGTTTGAAGGACTATTATAGAGACAAACCTCGCACTCTTGCTAAGTATATTGGCTTTTGATCAAATTGTTTTATTTGCTACGTGTTATTCTTAGTAACAGAGTGAATATGTTATATCAGGTAATATGAAATCACTGACTTAAAGGCTTTTAATATTTTTATATTACTCGATTTTGTACAAATTTTTACACATTCCCTTATGATAACTATTTTGCTTAGTGTATTATATTAAATGCTGCACTTGGGTTTCGAACTTGTGAACAAATGTGATTGTGCGTGTTTGTGTGTAGGGGGATTTAGATTTGTCCTTGTCCGTCTTTCCGAAAGTTTCTGTCAACACTTTTACACTTAAACTTACGATGATTCACAAGAATATAGACCAGCAAGTGAAGTTGCGCAGCTGGGATTTTTCGTCTGCCTCCATCCTGGGAAAGCAGAGTTATGGCCCGTACTTTAGTCAAAATAGCTACCAAAAATGTTGTGTCATGTGCTCAGCCAACTGTGAAATATATGTCAGCAGAAGAAGTTGTGCTCCTGGGTTTTTTGTTGCCATCGTTCTAGGTGGATCAGAGTTATGGCCATTGACTTAGTGAAAATCATTACCAAAACTTTGTATCACACACGTAGCCAACACTATTGCAACTAGGGTCATAAGACTTTACAGAAATATATTCCAGCAAGTTAGATTTCGCACCTAGTATTTTTCAAATTAATTTCCAGTTACCCTGACAACCCACGCTCAGGGAGCACACCTGTTCTCTAGACACATTTGTAGTTTTTAATATTGATTGTAATCAAATTCTGTAAAAAATGCTTACAAAAAGACAAATTGTTTATATAGTCCAAATATGCAACAAGGGACTAAGACGGTAAAACATTAAACAACAGTTTAGGAGTTGAAAATAATGTTTACGTAACACGATCCATTTTAAAAAGGGATTTTCCAACAAGTCCCGAAAAAATGCCCATTTTAAGCAAATTTCGTCTGGTAAAACAGGCTAAATCACAGGCTTTTTTCATGGGATCAGACAAAACAACAACTCACTTCTGTAAACCAACATGTATTCACACACCATATCAACAGAAAATAACCGAAAAAAATCATAACATAATTTAATTATTTTAGAATATTCTAAACAAAGAAACATTTTCTTAGGACATTCTAAAAACTTCTGTTTTACCCTAAATATATACATAATCAGATATATTCTTTAGAACGTTTTGAAACAGAAAAACGAAACATTCGAAAAGGAATAGAGATCAGATTTCATTCTTTAGAACGTTCTAAAAAGAAAATGAAAAAGTCGAAAAAGAATACAAATCAGATTTCATTCTTTAGAACGTCCTAAAAACTAAGCGCGCAAAAGATGAAAAACAACAAAATCAGATTTCATTCTTTAGAACATTCTAAAGACTAAGCGCGCAAAAGATGAAAAAACAAATTCAGATTCCATTCTTTAGAATGTTCTAAAAACGTTATACAGAAAATTTGAAAAACAACAAAATCAGATTTCATTCTTTAGAGCGTTCTAAGACAAACAACGAAAAGTTGAAAAAAAAACGTAAATGAAATTCCATTCTTTAGAACGTTCTAAAACAGAAAAGGTGAAAATAACAAAAACAGATTTCATTCTTTAGAACGTTCTAAGAAAAGAAAAACGAAAAAGTCGAAAAAGAATAGAAATCAGATTTCAGTCTTTAGAACATTCTAATGACTTAGAGCGCAAAGGATGAAAAACAACAAACTCAGATTTCATTCTTTAGAACGTTCTAAAAACTTTATACAGGAAAAGTTGAAAAATAACAAAATCAGATTTCATTCTTTAGAGCGTTCTAAAAACTTAAAGCGAAAAGATGAAAAAAAAAACAGATTTCATTCTTAAAAACGTTCTAAAAACGTAGTACAGAGAAGTTGAAAAACAACAAAATCAAATTTCCTTCTTTAGAACGTTCTAAAAACATAGTACAGAAAAGTTGAAAAATAATAAAATTCGATTTCATTCTTTAGAACATTCTAAAGACTTAGAGTGCAAAGGATGATAAAAAAAACAGCAAAATCAGATTTCATTCTTTAGAACGTTCTAAAAATGTAATACAGAAAAAATTGAAAAACAACATAATCAGATTTCATTCTTTAGAACGTTCTAAAGACAAAGACTGAGATTGAAATTGAAGAAAAAAAAACAGATTTTATTCTTTAGAATGTTCTAAAAACGTAAAACAGAAAAGTTGAAAAAAAAACAAAATCAGATATCATTCTTTAGAGCGTTCTAAAAACTAAAAGCGAAAAAAAAACAGATTTCATTCTTTAGAACGTTCTAAGAAAAGAAAAACGAAAAAGTCGAAAAAGAATAGAAATCAGATACCAGTCTTTAGAACATTATAAAGACTTAGAGTGCAAAGGATGAAAAACAACAAACTCAGATTTCATTCTTTAGAACGTTCTAAAAATGAATACAGAGAAAGTTGAAAATCAACAAAATCGGATTTCATTCTTTAGAACGTTCTGAAAACGTTATACTGAGAAGTTGAAAAACAACAAAATTATATCGTTCTAAAAACGTAAAACAAAAAATTTGGAAAACAACAAAATCAGATTTCATTCTTTAGAATGTTCATATAAAGACTAAGAGTGAAAAAGACGAAAAACAGCAAAATCAGAATTCATTCTTTAGAACGTTCTAAAAACGTAGTACAGAAGTTGAATAAAAAAACAACAAGAAAACAAAACAGATTTCATTTTTAAGACGTTCTGAGACAAACAACGAAAAAGTTGAAAAAGAACACGTATCATTCTTTAGAGCGTTCTAAAAACTAAAAGCGAAAAAAAAAACAGATTTCATTCTTTAGAACGTTCTAAGAAAAGAAAAACGAAAAAGTCGAAAAAGAATAGAAATCAGATACCAGTCTTTAGAACATTATAAAGACTTAGAGCGCAAAGGATGAAAAACAACAAACTCAGATTTCATTCTTTAGAACGTTCTAAAAATGAATACAGAGAAAGTTGAAAATCAACAAAATCGGATTTCATTCTTTAGAACGTTCTGAAAACGTTATAATGAGAAGTTGAAAAACAACAAAATTAGATCGTTCTAAAAACGTAAAACAAAAAATTTGGAAAACAACAAAATCAGATTTCATTCTTTAGAATGTTCATATAAAGACTAAGAGTGAAAAAGACGAAAAACAGCAAAATCAGAATTCATTTTTTAGAACGTTCTAAAAACGTAGTACAGAAGTTGAAAAAAAAACAACAAGAAAACAAAACAGATTTCATTTTTAAGACGTTCTGAGACAAACAACGAAAAAGTTGAAAAAGAACACGTATCAAATTTTATTCTGTCATGTCTGTAGAACATTCAAAGAACGAAAACCGAAAAATACTACATTCGAGTTCTAATTTTATTCACATAAATAAAAGTTATAAAATCATTAGAACTTTCTAAACAAAATGGCGTAAAACAATTTGTGTTTGATTTCCTACAGTTGTAACATTCTTTTAAAACTTTCTAAGAGATTATCTATGATAAATGATCAAGAGTCTATTTAAGTCCAGTGAACATAAAGGAATGGTGGTGCAGTTTTCATTTGTAATGACAGACACAAAAATGGTTTTAAAATTATCAGTCTTTATTCTGCAAAGAAAGAAAACCGAAAATACTACAGTTAAATTCTAATATAATTCTACTTTTAAGAATTAAAATGCGTAAATTGCGTTCTATAAGCCTAGCAATCTTTTAGAATGTTCTAAGAGATATTTTCTTTGACAAATTGTTAAAGCAAATCTAAGACTAGTGGACAATACTGAAATGATGGAACGGTTGTCATTAGAAAAGATAGATACACAAATGATACAAGAACAGTATTCATTCTTATGAACGTTCTAAAAATTAAAAACGAAAATATTGCGGTCGAGATCCATTCAATGAAACTGTAACCTGATGAAAAAAATATGCTAAAGAACGACCGATTTGGGACTTTTTATGCTACATCTTTTTAACCTTTCTAAGAGGAAAAAATGCAATAAACTGTAAAAAGTAGTTCAATAAAAATATAATTTATCATTTAGCACATTCGAAGGAACAAACATCTGAACTGTAATCGTTTTTCACTGAGTGCTCTCCCTTCTTTTCGGGTATGGGATAAAACCCGTATTGTTGCCATATAGTCATTCTTTGTTCCGTGAATCCAGTCGAGTTCTCAGTAACATGACCAATCGACCATGATACATCGTTATAGTCTCAGGAAAATATATATTTTATAGTTACTGGCTGAGAGTCTAAAATAATTTGTTTCGGTTATAACTTTGATTTTGTTTGACTGAAACTATACGGTGTTGTTTGCTGTATTCCAATGGTGTAATCAGACCCTCCAGATTTACATTCAGTACTCGAGTTGGCCATCCTTCACTTTCAACATTTACTCTTGACATTTCATTGTCTATGCACTGCACTTCTATCTCTGAAAACATAATAAATCAAATCAAAATGCAATAAGGAAAAACGTTTATCAAGAAAATAGCTATATAAAGTTTATAGCTACATAGTATTATCTTAATCCGATAACTCCAGTTTTAATTGTTACTTATCAATAATCGAGCAAGACCAGAGAACCATTTTTTCATGAAAATGATAATGTTTTACCATTACAATATGATAAACAAAAAGAACTTTACTAGCCGGACAACCGAATGGCTGGAAACGTGGAGGCACAGTCCCTAAGTTCCACACCTGTAAATCATCCACCGGATATTTGCCAAAATGATCAGAAAACAACAGTATTTTGCTGGGTTTCATGTTACTGACATAAATCTGAATTCAATGACGTATCAGATGCCTACTGACATCAAAAGATTTATATACAAATATATCACCTGACTGGTTATTTTGTAAATGCAAATGAACAATGGTTAAATGTGACTGCTCACCGACAAGGCTCAGTGTTTTGACGTCTTGAGCATATTTTGAGATACTTTTGTTTTGAGCCAGAATCTCGCTATAACAGAGGAGATATTGACCGATACAATATACTGATCTACACAATATCTTGTACAATCGCAGGTACAGGTAAATAACAAGTCGAGTTTGAAATAAAAGCTTTTATAAAAATGTGCTTACCATGACAAATCCTTATATTCCGATGAAAACGAGTTTATGTCTGTCTTCTCCTGAAATTTTCAACACGGCCAACTCCAGTTACACAATACCCGATACGCTTGATTACACAGCGGGAGAATGAAATGACGAAAAAGGGGTGGACTGATATTTCTTTTGTCAGAAAATCTAATTGAAAACCTTTAAGACAGTTTAAAAAATTAAACTATTAATGGACTTCTTTCTGTATTAAAATATTTAAAAAGACAGCTTCAGTTTTAAACCTTTTCACCTTTTTCTCGTTTAGAAAGGTTAATCAAATTATGAGTACCAGAGTTACCTATGCACTAAATGGACACGGCCGATTAACGGTACTTACCTGTCGCGTGCCGTTTAACCAATTAGGTAAGATAGAGCTATTTTTTCTGCGTGTTTTTTTCATAATAAGATACATGAACAACAGCAATAAACGAGACTTGATACTTCCGAGTTAAGGACTTTTTTCTGGAAGAAAAATGTAAATATAAAATTCTCACACAATTTCATAATTCTTAATATCAAAGAAAAAATATTAAGATTTAGTTTGTGACATTTCTTATGCAGAATGCATTTTAAACAAAAGATTATTACCATCTGTATTATTTGTAAGTTTTATAACATTGTGCAAGAACAATTAATATTTATAAACCTTTTCTCATCATTTGTGCAAGTTTGGTTGAAGAGTTTATCATTTGTCTGAGTCATATTTTAGAAATAAGTACATTATTACTTTTGATGTTTAGTTTATTCCTCTCTTAAAAACATTTTTTTTTCTATTAAAAAATCACTTTATGAGTTCAATTGATCATAATTTTATAATCATTGCAAATTAGAAAAGGGTCACCTTTAGTTAGCAGAACAGAACTGAACAGTTAGCAAAAACTATAATAATAGTTTGAAATCATTCAGAACATAATAGCCATTATGATGGATAAGAAAGTTCTTATTGTAAATATTGGATATAATATGCTTGTTGATGAATGAATTTAGGTCGTATACTATCTTTAATGTGTCAAACAGTGCTACTATTTCATGGACAATTAGCTGATTTTTTTTAATTACCAATCAGTAAAGGTATTACACGCTCCCCTGATAATCATCTCTCCCTTTGATCAAAAGAAGAATTAAGACATTAATTAACAACTTCCGGTCACAACCAGTCCTTTTATTGATAGAATAAATGTTTGTTTATTGCCGTTAGTTAATATAAGCGCGGATTCGAATCTAAAATTGTGAAAATTAGGGACTCGTTCAACTGTGCAATGTTTATTTGTGACTGATAAGACTTAAAGGTCAATAGACAAACATATAACTAATATAATATAATATAGAGAAAAAATGACAGAGTGAATCTTAACTTTTAATGCTGGAACAATAACCTGGATCTCCCATCTGCCAATGCTGAAGAGGAATGAGCCTGTCTATCCACAACATTTTAAATATCTTTATGAACAGCGGGACGGCTCATTTGGATTTCCGATTTCCCAAGAATATTCGAAATAGCGGGAGTGAATTTAAAATTAATTGTTTTCTTTCGTATTTTTTCACTAACCGGACAGAAGAATAGGACTAACAAAAGTATTAAATATTTAATTAGATATCATAGATAAAGAATAACAATAGGGATGAATTTGACTGCAGTTTTTTCTTTCTTAGTCCCGAGAACATTCTAAAGAACTACAATGTTGTTTTTCATTTTAAGGACAACTGAATCATCTTTTCGATATCGACTGATAGACTTTAATATCCTTTATCAATTCATAAACTATAGAAAAATATAATAAAATTTAGATCACATCATTTCATATTCTTTAGAATGTTCTGAGGTTTTTGTCAGCTTAATGATATCTGAACTTGACTGCAGTATTTTCTTTTTCATTCTTAGAACGTTCTGAAGACTGAAATCTGGTAAATGTTGTGTAGAATCTTATTTCAATATCGAGTGCTAGACTTAAATATGCCCTATGTTTTCATCTTAAAACTCTCTTAGAACGTTCTTCTAAAAACTAGCTATAAATGTACCTTAGTAGGACACAAACTGTAATTCGACTTTATACTTTAGAACGTTATACAGTCTTTCATTTTCATTGAATGATATTAAAACTTTACAACAATATCTGTTTATAGAACGTTCTAAAAATACATCTGATTTCTGCTCTTTAACAACTATTTTTTGTTGTCGTTCTGAGAACGTTCTTAAGATTGTATCTGATTTCTGATTTTTTTTCAACTACATTTGCTGACTTTCTTAGAACGTTCTAACGAATACAATCTGATTTCTGCTCTTTTTCAACTTTTTGTTTTCATTCATAGAGCGCTCTAAAGAATAAAAATATGATTTCTGTTGCTTTTCAACTTAATGTGTTCATTCTTATAGCGTTCTAAAGAATGAAATCTGGTTTTTGTTATTTTTCAACTTTTTGTTTTCATTCTAAGAAGGTTCTAAAGAAAGAAATCTGTTTTCTGTTCTTTTTTTCAACTTTTTCGTTTTATGTTCATGATACGTTCTGAAAACGAAATCTGTTTTCTCTTATTTTTCAACTTTTTTCTGTTTTGTTCTTCGAACGTTCTAAAGAATGAAATCTGTTTTCTGTTGTTGTTTTTTTCTTCTTCAACTTTTTCTTTCTTAAAACATTCTAAAGAATATATCTGATTTATGTTCCTTTTTAGCTTATTTCTTTTCCGTTCTTCGACATTTGTCGTTTTTTTTTTTAGAATGTTCTAAAGAGAGAAATCCGATTTTGCTTTTTTTTCAACTTTTCTGCTTTACGTTTTTAGAACGTTCTAAAGAATTAAAACTGATTTTGTTGTTTTTCATCTTTTTTCACTCTTAGTCCATAGAACGTTTTAAAGAATGAAATCTGATTTTGCTCTTTTCAACTTTTATGTACTACGTTTTTAGAACGTTTTAAGGACTGAAATCTGATTTTGTTGTTTTTCAACTTTTCTGTACTACGTTTTTAAAACGTTCTAAAGAATAAAATCTGATTTTGTTGTTTTTCATCTTTTTCACTCTTAGTCTTTAGAACGTTCTAAAGAATGAAATTTGATTTCTATTCTTTATCGCCTTTTCTTTTTTAGAACGTTCTAAAGAATGAAATCTATTTTTGGGGGCATTTTTCAACTTTTCTGTTTAAGAACGTTCTAAAGAATGAAACTAGATTAATGTATTTTTTCAACGTTTTCGTTTTTCGCTCTAAGAACGTTCTAAAGAATGGAATCTGAATTTGTTGTTTTTCTATTTTTTCTGTATTACGTTTTTAGAACGTTTTAAAGAATGAAATCTGATTTTGCTTTTTTTCATCTTTTTCACTCTTAGTCTTTAGAACGTTCTAAAGAATGAAATCTGTTTTTTTTGTTTTTCAACTTTTCTGTACTACGTCTTTAGAACGTTCCTAAAAAATGGAATCTGATTTTGTTGTTTTTCATCTTTTTGCGCTCTGAGTTTTAGAATGTTCTAAAGAATAAAATCTGATTTCTATTCTTAATCGACATTTTCGTTATTCTTTTTTAACACGTTTTAAAGAAAGAACTCTGTTTTTTGTTATTTTTCAACATTTCTGTTTCTAAAAAATGAAATCTGATATTGATGTTTTCTATTTTTCTGCGCTCTTAGGCTTTAGAATGTTCTAAAAAATGAAATCTGATTTTGTTGTTTTTCAACTTTTCTGTATAACGTTTTTAGAACGTTCTAAAGAATGATATCTGATTTTGCTTTTTTCGTCTTTTTCACTCTGAGTCTTTAGAACGTTCTAAAGAGAAAAATCTGTTTTTTTTTTGTTATTATTCAACATTTCTGCTTTACGTTTTTTATAAATGTTCTGAAGAGTGAAACCTGATTTTGTTGTTATTCATCATTTTTCACCCTTAGTTTTTAGAACGTTCTAAAGAATGAAATCTGATTTTGCTTTTTTCAACTGTTCTATACTACATTTTTAAAACGTTCTACATGTTCTAAAGAATGAAATCTGATTTTGCTTTTTTCAACTGCTCTATACTACATTTTTAGAACGTTCTAAAGAATGAAATCTGATTTTGTTGATTTTCATCTTTTTCCCTCTTAGTTCTTAGAACGTTCTAAAGAATGAAATACGATATTGTTGTTTTTCAACTTTTTCTGTATTACGTTTTTAGAACGTTCTAAAGAATGAAATTTGATTTTGTTGTTTTCATCTATTGAGCTCTTAGTCTTTAGAATGTTCTAAAGAATGAAATCCGATTTCTGTTCTTTTCTGACTTTTTTGTTTTTTTTTTAGAACGTTCTAAAGAATAATACTGATTTACGATTTTTTTTTAACTTTTTCGTTGTCTGTTTTTAGAACGTTCTAAAGAATGAGATATGATTTCTGTAATTTTTCAACCGTTACATTATTCGTTCTTAGGACGTTCTAAAGAATATATATGATTATGTATATATCTAGTGTAAAACAGATGCTTTTAGAATGTCCTAAGAAAATGTTTAATTGTTCAGAATGTTCTAAAAGAATTAAATTATGTTATGATTTGTTTTGTTATTTTCTGTTTATATGCTGTGTGAATAAATGTAGGTTTACAGAAGCGAGATGTTGTTTTGTCTGAACCCATGAAAAAAGCCTATGATTTAGCCTGTTTTACCAGACGAAATTTGCTTAAAATGGGCATTTTTTCGGGACTTGTTGGAAAATCCCTTTTTAAAATGGATCGTGTTACGTGCTTTTGAAAACAAAATCTCCAAAGGCGTATGTTAAAACCGACACTTTTGTTTACATTGAGACTTAAAGTTACAAAGTTTATAGTTCTATTTTGAATGGGGCCATAAAACACACAAATCGGTTGTTTTGTAAACTAATATAAATGTAAATTAAACAAGAAATATGTTCTAATTTAGATGATAGATTTCAGTAGCTACATCGTTGCGGTCTTTTTCAGGTTATAAAGCATATTTTCTTATTTCAAAAGAACATAAACGTCTTTAATAGCAAAACTGTTCGAAATAATTCTTCTGCAATGTATTAAATGTCAACTAATAACTGATGTTCAGAGAGCAAGTGAAAGTGAATGACCAAGTGCATCGTTCCTCCTTAGTGACACAAATGTCTTGTCATACCTGGTGGCGTATGAATAGTTTCTGAAAAATGGGCTACATGGAAATTCGATTAGTGCATAGTTTTTTTTAGCGCAGAGACTTGATTGTAATTCACGGATCCTCAAAGAAACGTGGATTTAATCGATATATAGACAACCCTTTTTTGAAGCAAACGAAACATGAAACCTCTATTAAACATCAAATGTCTAATAAAATCAGTTTCTCTTATTTGGTAACTATTAAATAATAAATATGATATAACATTGATTATCGTTTTTTTTTATTAAAGTTTGTACAGACTTACAAGCAGAACGGCAATCTATTTTTTTGTCTAGAAAATTGTTTGATTGGTTGAATGCGTGACGCAAAAAATATCATTAAAAATAAAAGACAAATTAAAAAAAGGTATACGAGAATAGTTAACATATCAAACGTCTGTAAATATAATGCCAAAGCTTCTTACATACGTTATAAATAAGGCGACATTCCTGGATCGAGATACACAAAAGAATTAGTAAAAGCAACGGATATTTTCTCTTAACATTGTCAGCCACTGACATTTAGCGTATTCCGATAAATTATAGAATTTCGGGTCTGTCGGTTCCCATGTTGTAAATATTGTTAGAAACAGATCTGACATTTTTGGAGTTGCTTTCGGAAGTTACTGGAAGATTTACGTGAAATTAAGAGAATATTTCTTGAAAAATTATTTCAGTTCAATTCGGCTTCTTTTCCGGTGAAGTTGTCTAACTAGCCTTTTGACCTGAATAGACTTAAAAAACATGCGACTGAGAGCTCGAAAATAAATCCGAATGAATGTTTACAATTCTCGCTTTGGGCAAAAATCGTGGATTGCGCAAGAAAAGGTTAAGATACCATGGAGGTACTTATGATCGGCGGTTTTTGGTTTCACACAGAAAACTACGATACAGCGCATCTAATTGGTGTGTGCTTTTCTCAGCAAAGCCAGCTTACTTTTTAAAAGATATTTCTTATTTCATTCTGCAGCCAAATAGTTATGATATACCCAGTCAAAACATTTACAATAAGACAATGCTTTTTATGCTTTTTAATAAGCAGTTAAAATGACGGTAAGACAATAGATTTTAAATTTAAACTTATGACCTTACATCACTTCTGATTATACAATTTGTTTTATTATCAATTGAATAATTACACTTGCACACTCCTCTGCTATTTTTGCCTGTGCTCAACTAGTTTGGAGACATTTATTATTTGATTCGTTGAGAAATGAAGGATCTTTAGTGCAATAAAGACAATGTACCATTAATTCTATTTGTTTTAGAGTAACTGAGTACGGTAGAAACCGCCATTAATCATGAGAAATAACTTCAGAGGAAATTAAAGTGACTGTCAGAATAATAGCTTTTTCCAATTTAATTATCAGTTTGGAAAGTAGTTTGCCATTGATGAGAAATATGTGCATGCTCGGTTGCATTTTTTAGGTTTAAACTTAGCTATATTTTGTTAAGCTTTTTTGAAACTGTTTTATCCTTTTTGGCGCCATCAGTTTAAAAAGCAGATGCACGTACGTAATACGTTTAATTCTGGAAGGTCAGAACAGCATGTTTTAATTATTCTTGAAACAGTTGTCTTTCCTTACAAAGGCTGCAAAAGAGAACGGTTAGAGAAACGTTAAATTTGGAGTTTTTAAGTTTCAAAGACCTATTGGTCATGAATATTTTCCAGTTAAATTAGTAAATAGTGCTATTTTTCTGCGAAAGAAATGTTTATTACTTATTTATTCGTTTTTCAATTACAATATTCGAAAAACATTAAAACGAAGGAAGAAACATTTTTTTTTAGGATTAGATAAAGATAAACTAGACATTCCTTTGTTTCGTATACTGGCAATGTTCGTTTGAGTGTATTATGCATTTATTGAATTTTAATGAGGTCTATATGTGGACTGATCGACCTTTAAAATGTGATATCGACCGGGAGCAAAGAGGAATCAAGCTGGGATATTTCATATAAATTATTTGAGTTTTCAAAGCGGATTCAAGGTGGAATACATGTATGACTTTTTTTAACTATTGCATTTTAATGAGATCGATACCTTGAAAATGTGATATCGACCAGGGCAAAGAATATTCAAGGTAGAAAATACATTATTTTGAGGTGACTCTGGGAATATTTTAATGTATCAATCATGCACCTTTATCACACGAATCGACCAGGGCAAAGAATATTCAAGGTAGAAAACACATTATTTTGAGGTGACTGAGAATATTTGAAGATGAATCATTCTTGCACCTTTATCACAAGATCAATTAAATTATCTATTTATGTGACTTGTAACAAATATTTTGAGCGTGCCATTTCATTCTTCTAAAAAAATTCTTATAAATAAATTAAACAGGTTGTCATTTGTCTAAGAACGAAGAATCGGAATATGTGATAGAACACATGAAGATAAAACAAATCTGAGAAAATAAAGTTATTTAAAATATCTTCAATTAAAAAACGCTGACGCAACATTACGATTACGATAATGAAGTTTCGGAAAAATACTCACTGACATATATGTTGTATTACTTCTGAAAAGAAACATTAAGTCCTATATAATTGCCTGAGGTAAAACGAAATGCTATCTCTCCTATGACATCAATATATATCTGTCTGGCCTAGTTCATTTTCGTTTAAATTAACATTACTTTAGACTTAACGTGTTAGCACGTATCCCTAGCGGCACACCATCAATCGAACAATTATTAAAGAGTGCTGGTGAAATGTCACATCATTTTCAGGAGGTAGCTAAAACCTGAAATGGGAATTCTCAGCAGGTACATTCTTAAGTAATCTGTATAGTGGGTGCTAACAAGAAATATAATCAACAGAAAAGTTACAGTGTGAAAGAAGAATATAAAATCATTAGAAACAAAAAAAAACAAGAAGTATATTTATAGAAAGATACACAGCTGTGGTACAAAGACGTTCAATTGGGAAAGTATACACCAACAATCTGAGTACAAGAACTGCAGCACCAGTTAAGGTACTGGCTTTGTAATGTAAATTGGCAGGAAGGATGCGCACACAAAAAAGAGGTTTTAAATGACCGAAGGGTGAAACGTAGTCCCTACGATATTTTCGCCGATATTTTACAATTGTTTCCTTTCTTTCATGAATATCAAATGAGCAAAATGTAAAACAATGCTTATGAACATATGAGATAAAATTTAGATTCAGTGTCAGAAAAATTAATTGCTCGTTTCCGAGAGTTCTTTCCATTTCTTGAAAAGTAACCAATGAAATGTCAATGTTTTTGTCTACCAATGACATTTTAGGAGCGATCCTATTTCTTTTTACAGTAAAGCCGGAAGTCAAGGTGATACCAGACGGCCTACGTCCGAAAAAGGTTCTTGTATCACTATCCCATGTGCGACCCACTTACCATATAATTTCAAATGTTACTGAAATCAAGTAAAGTTTTTATTTTCGATATATAAGTATTGTGGCCAGAAGAAAAATCATATAAAAAAACATTTGTTTTAGAAAAGGAATGTAAATAGACTTCATGCAACTGCACATGTATAGTCTCAATCGCTTACATTTATTCAAAACATGTAAAACTTATGCTATTCAGGTCTTGAAAATGAATTACAATTAAAACGTGCCATTTACCTGTATAACAGAATCAGAACTTTTTGGGCAAAAGAACTGAGAAAAACATGGGAAAGGAGACGTATAACTAGTTTGTAATGACTTTAATAGATAGTTTGTTTCCTTTACGCACCATACATTTGATACAATTGATTCTTTTAACAAAAAGCCAGCTTAAGCGTAGGCAAATTAAAAGCCCTCATTATGTCCGCCGCCCGTGCGTTGTCAACAGTAGGACTAGCAGACTAAACAAAGCCCCCCCCCCCAACACACACACACACACAGACACACATACAATATGTTAGACTAGACCAGTATTGAAAGAAGGTTATGTGAGGCCAACAACTCTTTTACTGAAATCAATCAAGAACACTTAGGTCAAATATTTCAACAAACAAAGGTTACTTTTTTCAAATCTAATAAATAACAAAAGGAACTTTTCTGTTTTATTGTAGGGCCATGTGTTTTGAATAAAGCTTTTACGCATGGTCTTATTAATAATTGACTTATTGATTTAAGTAAGTGTCGCAAACAATACTGTGAAGAAATAAATAGAGACAATCATACACGTGCTTTTAATTGACAGAATGGTTGCGAATTTCTATGATAAAAGAGCCTCAATGCTCAGTATAAAGAAAGCAAGAAAGGGAAAAAATATGAAAAGTAAAAACAAATATTTATGTTGCTGTAGGGAAACAAATACTTATTCTGTTTATGTAAAGGTTTTTGAGACGTTAGCTAGAAACATGATAGATGGTATATCTTGTCATTATTCCTGATTTTAAATAAGATTATATTTTTCCCTCGACTGTTTTTTCATCAAACAAAATAGGTTATTTCATGTCAAAGGCGATACAATCATTCGTCTCTATCCACATCATAAGTTAGTTAACTGTGACACCCAGACAGAGATTTATATCAGACTAGATAACTGATTGTTACAGTTTTAGTTCTTTTAAAGGTTCTTAATAAAAAAAATACTTGTTCTGTGTAAATGACATCATAATAATATCAATTTTTAAATAAATGTTGTTTTATAATGTTGTCAAAACATTATGATCGATAATGTATAACACTTTTTTGAATAAGTTCTAGATTGAAAAAAAATCCTCATTCTTCTAAATTATATAAATTGCATTTTAGGCATTTCTATAAACCATGTCAAATATTGTTTCATAATAACTGCAATTATAGTTTTATGAACAAAAACAGAGTTTGTTGCGATCCTTTTTTATTTATTTTAATAATTATACACTACTGATTAAATTAGCAAACATTTTGCAGATTAACAACATTAAAAAACAAATGCTTATCCTTATGCTCCAGATCTTAAAAAAGCCCTGGAAAGAAAATACAGTATTAGTTAACAGGTTTATATATGTTTTTTATTTTATTATTATTTTGTTGTTAACGTTTATGTGGGCATCAGTACTATGATCTGAATTTAGAATGTGTCTAAGACACAATGGCTTGGGAGGGGTTTTCCCAACACTGTCATTTGATTAAATCCAACATTAGGTAGCGACCAAGAACTATTCAACAATGTGTTTTAGTTTCTTTAAAACGTTGGTTGTGCGTTCAGTTTCAGTACATGATTGTTTGGATTCTACAAAATAAGGTCAGCTTTAAAGCTGAAATTCAGAAAAAAAATCTAAAAAATTCCAGTAAAACTTTTTCTTAACAGTAGACCTAATCTGTTTCTGTGATAGAAATATATTGCAGTGCATCTTTCAGGTAAAATATTTGCTGCTAAGCATTTTATGCCCTTTTATTTTCCATGTAAACAAGGCTGAAAAGGTTCTTTGCCTTCAAGACTTGATTTCCCCGGCCGTACCCACCTTTTTAAGTTCGATTAAATCTTATCTTTTTAAAATTTATTATATTTCAACTAAAGTTTCTTTTTGTTGTTGTGTAGTTGTTGCTGTTTTTCTTTTGATTTTTTAGGGAAAGTATTCTTATATTCTAATGACCGGATTAAACGACTATGAAATGCTACACATTTACCTTTATCCTTAAATCAGACCAATTTCTAACCATCACGTAAACTTTTTCAATGACAAAATTCAAAATCACATATATAACAGCAGTTGCTTTGTAAGTTAACGTTGCATGCTAAGATTCTCTTATTCATTGAGCGATATCCCTGAAGTTCCGTTTAACTGGGGAAAAAAAACATTTGTTCTCTAAATCGCTTAAAGATAGACATGATTCATCGGCTAAATCTATGCTTATTTATTTTAAACGAAAATTTATTTTGAAAAATCACGCAATGTTTCGTCGAAATGTTTCCGATCTGTCATAAATCAGTAATGGTAGTTTTATCATCCATTTCTACTTGTATAAATATTTGTTAGTGCATTGCGTATCAGTGCAGTTTGTGTGGGAAAAAACATTTATTTGAATTCATCAAAAGTCAGGTGCTTGTATAGTTTTATAAGAAATTGCTCCAAATGTAGTTTCTAAAACTCGTTGAAAATATGGCGAGAGAAAAAAAAAGACATGGAAAGGAATATGTCTGAATTCGTTTTGGAATAATTATATTAACGTTAGTTGTGAGATGAAATACTCCCTCATATGATTTGATTTTATTAAAAGCGATATAAGTGAACAAAATGACCAAGTTGCATTGCAGGGCTGTCTATACAAAAGCTAGAGACACTGCGAATGTTCAACAAAACTTTTATTACTTTTAAGGTGAATATAAAATGAAGATGAACTAAACAGTATAGCTGTAAATCTAATTTATGACTAGGCCGGTAAAAAATATTGTTACGACAGTTTTCTTTATTCAAGGGAGTTAAAAAGTTTTCTTATTGAACACATTAAATAAATGTTAAAAGGTTAATAATGTGAGTTTATTAATGTAATTTTACTCTTGAGGAAGGAACTGTTACATTTAATGCCGTATATTCATTATACATGTGGCTGCAGATAATTTTCTCTTAATTGTATGTTTATGTTTAATATTTTCATCTTGGCAATTTAATATGAGAAAAAGTCATCTGATATATCTCACATGCATTTAACAGTAACTTTTGAACATCTTTTACCACATGACAAAATTTAATGTTGTTTGTAATGACCATAACCTTTACACATTTTTTTTATATTACACACATTAAAGATAAGGGCTGACTAAACAATAAGCATTTACTTCTTGCTTCAGATTAATTATTTTTATTCATTTTGACGTGTTATATTTGTTTTCATATAGATGTTCTTTTTCAAAGAGTCTATATTTAAAATGTGTTCTATTTTTAGAATATCCGACATATTTTGACAATTTATTTTGAACTATTTTCTTGGCGGATGTTTTGTAACATTTTTTCCCGTATAGTTCAAATACATATTGCCACGGTAAGACCTATTTATGGTTGTTTTGGTAATGTGATAAAAAGAATCTGACACTCTTTAACATTTCATATAAACTTTTATTTAACTCGTGTCAGATTCTCTATATATCATAAATTACATTATTTAATAGAACTCTTTGACAAAACGATACATAGTAAGTGTCTTATACTAAAAATACAAAAACCATTCCCGGATACGAACAAAAATGTCATAGAAAGACGTTTCGTATTTTATAGGAAAATAAAACATTTCAGTCCTATTCCCCTGCCTATCTATGTTTTTATTGACCTTTGAATCATATTTTTTCTTTAGATTTACGACAAATATTCGACTTTATTTCATGTCGTTTGGCACCAATATGAATAAAAATGCTTTATCTATGACACTAATCGATCAAAGAGTGCCAAGACTTTAGATTTGATCATTAAGCTTTGAGGTATGGCGTCTAGCGATGGTTAAGAACACAAAGGGAAAGAGACGTACAGAAGTAACTTGATGAGGCGAACAATAAATATTAAGTTAGCCAAAAGTATCTATATATATATATATATTATACCAAAACGTTGCCGATTTCTGACTCAGCCTCAGTTAACTTCGCTTTTGAAACTACTTAATATATAAATTCTGACACTGGGAATAGACAAGTCAATGCATCAAATTTCTGTGTCATTTTTTCTATCAAATTCAAATTATTCATATCAAACTGAACAATGAATATTCATTTAAGAGGCGTCTATTATCTTATCTTAACTAGAAAAATTCTGCATTCTTTGTGAAACGAATTAAGCAGTTTTGGAAGAATACAATTTGGGGTTAGACAGTTTTAGAATTGCTTCGACGATATGTTTGTTGTGAGGCAGATAGGGCTTGCCAAAAAAAACCCATGTTAAATGGTTTCAGATCATAAGGAGCATTGCTTGTTGTGTTGACGACAATCTATTGAGTGTAATGTTTTTGACTAGGAAAATAAATATACAGACGTAGCTTTTTACCTGCAACGACTCATACAAAACGGTAATTTGCAATGCATGAAGTATTTTTCCATGTTTAACAGTGTGGGTATTTGCTCTTATTTAACTAGCATATAGTCATTTTTATTTATGCAACAACAACAGAATTAGTGAATGAATTCCATTACATTACCTAGAAATTAAATTATATAATCTAGACGTTTACTGAGATTGCCGTAGAGATTAGGTGTTAACATTAAGGGTTGACTAAATTGAGAAAAAAAAACTGTTAATGAAAAAGTAGCTTGGCAACCTCATCTCTTAAAACCACAGTGTACGAAGTGCTCTGTGGAAAGATATTTTGCATAATACGAGCATATGATTCATTTTAACAGGCTTGCAAAACATCTATTTAGATACAAATAGATAATGTTGGATTGATGCGCAAAATAATGGATTGCTATCTTTATTCAAATTGGACAAACTGACTCAATGCATGATTCAATTTGATGTATGATGTGTTGACACATGGGTACATATTTTTGCATAGTTATGCATTTCGTTGATTTGGCTTCTTATATCCAATACACGTGTTAGAGAAACTTGCCTGGCAGTAGAATTTTTTTTAAAGGCAAAGGGCTAATCAATTACATTAAAGACATATCTGCGAAAAAAATAGCCTTTTGAATACGTTTCTTGTTTCAACAGAATATTCTGATACAATTTTGTTTATGTAAACAAACATACCTGCGAGTAGTCTCACTATTTCGCCTCCGAAGGTGAACCCATTTTATAGGCTGATACTTTATAATTGTTCACCTTCTACGTCTCACTTTGATCTGAATCTGGTTAAGCGGACTCGCCCAATCGTAGGCGAGTGGGCAAGTTTTATGGCTCGTTTGTCCAACAGTTCACAGAGTTTAAGGCAAAAATGATAAAATATGATAAAATATGATAACTACATTTATACCTGATCCAATAATCCAAGAAAACACACAAATACATAAGTATAGAACTGAAACACTTATTTCGTACCTGATTAATCCACCATTTTATTCAAAATTTGGCAATCGGAATACTCGATGTTCTAGGTTAATAGATAACCAGGACATGGTAAAACCGTGCCGAACGATATCCGCTCGGTTATATGCATTAAAATTAGGCAACTAAAAATATCTGATCAATATATGGGTTCAACACTTTGAGCCTAATAAATTAGGCTAACCTGCGAGTACAAACATAAGTTTCAATAGGCAGGCATCATTTAGCCAAAGCGACTACCAGTAACTGGTCAGAGCTTATTTAAAAAAAGTTTAATCATTAGAGTCTACCACGATTGTTTGTACAAAATGCTATCCGCAACTCGCTGTTGTGTAATCAGTACGGGCAACAAGTTTTGGGAATTTTTTAAGATGTCGGACGAATCGTTCATGAAAAGGTAGGTGTCTCATATTTATATAAATGCTTAATTTTCTTGAAATAACAACCTTTAAGTGTTTTTGTTTTTGTTTGTTTTAGCTGTATTTTAATTACATTGATTTCATAATGTACAGAAAAGTGCAAAAAATTGAGTTAGGTTGTGTCTGGAGTTGCAAATGATTAAACTATAGTAAGACATACCAGTTTCAGTGATCTTAATACACTTATACATACAGCTATATGCCACAAGCTGCAAGATGAACAACAAGCATTCGTTACATTACAGACTACTTGTATATTTCACTTAAATTTTCCTCGACCACGGGCCAAGAAATCGTGCTTAGGGACAGTTTTATTTATATACCTGGTGATGTAAAGAAAAATGTTTTATCTGATGGTTCCTTTTTTGTTAAAGGTTGTCTATACTTTAATAAGAGTAAAAATTTAATGTAGTTTCCTTTTTAGGAATCTATTAATTTTGGAAATTTACGTAAATAGAAACATTTTTTATAATGGCAAAATGTCCGACTTAACGTGAGAGGACAGATGAACTTTTTAAACATCTCTTTCAATAATGTATCCGGGTTTAGATATACATTTACAGCGATAGTGAAGTACCAGCGATTGTCTGGCGTTGTTGAACGTGGGTACCAATTATTATGCAAATAATGGAAGATTTCAACGTAATTTCTTATATTTGGTTGATTATGTGGAGTTTTATTGTTAAATTATGTTATATCTATGGGTCTTCTTTGATAAAATTTTATGTTTAAGTATGTAGAAAATATTATTACCCCCCGCCAAAGGCGGAGGGGATATTAGGAATGCCCTTCGTGCGTCCGTGCGTCCGTGTGTCCGTGCATCCGTGTGTCCGTGCGAAACAATTTTGTCCGGAGCATAACTCCAAAACTACTTGAGGGATTTTATTCAAACTTCATACACTGACAGAGCACATTGGTAGGTAGTGCAGTGTGCAAGTCCAATAACTCTACCTTGCCTTTTTTTAGAGTTATACCGCTTTATCAAATTTACTTGATAAATTTTGTCCGGAGCATTACTCCAAAACTGCTAGAGGGATTTTATTCAACCTTCATACACTGACAGAGCACATTAGTAGGTAGTGCAGTGTGCAAGTCCAATAGCTCTACCTTGCCTATATTTAGAGTTATTCCTTTTTATCAGAATTACTTGATAAATTTTGTCCGGAGCATAACTCCAAAACTACTTGAGGGTTTTATTCAAACTCAGTACACTGACAGAGCACATTGGTAGGTAGTGCAGTGTGCAAGTCCAATAACTCTACCTTGCCTATTTTTAGAGTAATTCCCCTTTATCAGAATTACTTAATAAATTTTGTCCGGAGCATAACTCCAAAACTACTTGAGGGATTTTATTCAAATTTCATACACTGACAGAGCACATTGGTAGGTAGTGCAGTGTGCAAGTCCAATAACTCTACCTTGCCTTTTTTAGAGTTATACCGCTTTATCAAATTTACTTGATAAATTTTGTCCGGAGCATTACTCCAAAACTGCTAGAGGGATTTTATTCAACCTTCATACACTGACAGAGCACATTAGTAGGTAGTGCAGTGTGCAAGTCCAATAACTCTACCTTGCCTATTTTTAGAGTTATTCCTTTTAATCAGAATTACTTGATAAATTTTGTCCGGAGCATAACTCCAAAACTACTTGAGGGATTTTATTCAAACTCAGTCCACTGACAGAGCACATTGGTAGGTAGTGCAGTGTGCAAGTCCAATAACTCTACCTTGCCTATTTTTAGAGTTATTCCCCTTTATCAGAATTACTTGATAAATTTTGTCCAGAGCATAACTCTAAAACTACTTGAGGGATTTTATTCAAACTTCATACACTGACAGAGCACATTGGTAGGTAGTGCAGTGTGCAAGAACAATAACTCTACCTTGCCTATTTTTAGAGTAATTCCCTTTTATCATAATTACTTAATAAATTTTGTCCGGAGCATAACTCCAAAACTACTTGAGGGATTTTATTCAAATTTCATACACTGACAGAGCACATTGGTAGGTAGTGCAGTGTGCATGTCCAATAACTCTACCTTGCCTATTTTTTAGAGTTATTCCCCTTTATCAGATTTACTTGTTTACATTTTAAAAATCCCAGCATATACATGTTTATCTAATTCTTAAATTCTTGAACTTATTATCCCCGCGAAAGAAGGAGGGGATATTAGAAATGGTCTCTGTCCGTCCATGCGTGCGTCCATTCCAGTTTTGTCGGGATCATAACTCCAAAAGTACTTGAGTGATTTTCTTCAAGCTTCTTATACTGAAAGAGCACATTTGGAGGAGGTGCAGTGTGTAAGAATAATAACTCTACCTTGCCCACTTTTAGAATTATTCCCCTTTATCAGATTTAATTGAAAAACTTTGTCCGAAGCATAACTCAAAAAGTGCTTGAGCGATTTTCTTCAAACTTAATACACTGACATAGCACATTGGTAGGAAGTGCAGTTTGCAAGAACAATAACTCTACCTTGCCTATTTTTTGTGGGATTTTCTTCAAACATTATTACATTGAGTGTTTGAAAGTACAACCTTCAGGTAGCTTCTTCCCGGCGGGGGGATTAACCATGTGTAACATGGCTCTTGTTTAGATGCGAATCAATGTACCCTCGAAACCGTATGTGTAGTGATACTTCGACGTATTAATTGATTTCTTGTGATAATGTTGAACTGACCCCGCTGTATTTCCAAGATGGCGTTAAACTGATAAACTCTGTACATTAAATCAAAGCACTGAAAGTACTGCAAAACTGTCGCGTAGTGCTGGGTTTATGTTTTCAAGTAATGGATACATGCATGTAATGCAATACCTTTATCCGAGAGAATTTATCTCTGTGCAATAGAGATCCATTGGAGCTAGTCTCATTAAGCTGAATATGATATTTTTTTTACCTGCCTTGCCATAAACTATAGCCCAACTTCGCTGGAAGTTTTTTTGTACATAATTACTGAACACTCTAATCAATACTGACCATCACTGATCTCGATCATTTTCAACACTTACTTATCAAATTTAGTATTGACAATTCCACTTATTTTTCTAAAACCCTGTGGTACTCCAACTATAATGTTCTAGAAAAGTACAAGAGTACTATTATACCAACCATGATTTATGCCTACTGACCAATATTGTAAGTTCTGCTGGTAACATTTGCAGTCTAGTACATGTTCTTTCCAGTAATTTTAGGAAAGTAAACTCACTCTGATATCAATACAACTGTAAAGAAGGGGTAAAACTTTAGCTGACAATAAGTTTACCACAAACACAAGAAAGCAATACTTGTTAACATTATCTTTGTTTAAAAAAAAAAAACATAAAACTATCACAAACAACAAGTCACTAGAAATGTGTCCATGGGACACATTTGCCCCAGCCATGTATCATAAGCAGATGATAAAAATTAAAGTGTCAGGTGGAGTGTCAAAAGCGGTATAATTGTAACATTTATTTAATGAACAGCGTACTACAAAACACAACCCTATAAATGTGAAGACATTTAGGTTGTTATCAGAAATTTAGTCTATAAAGGTCAAAACTCTGACAAATTTGGAGATGTACTGCCCAATTTTGCAAGTAACCTGTATTTTCGTAAGATACATACACATGCAAAATATGAAAAAAATCTAAGCATTTTTCTTTAAATGAACAGAAATTTCATTTTAGTAGAAAATAAGTCAACAAGAGCACCGCTAGGCGGAGCATTATATGCCCGAAGGGTGTTTTTAGCTCACCTGAACAAATACTCAGGGTGAGCTATTGTGATCACCCTGTGTCTGATGTTATGTTCCAACCTGGCCAGGTCAAGGTCACCAGTGGTGTCTAAAGATATGAGCCAATGATGTGTTTCATGTCCGCTTCATATCTTTTTCATTCCTGCAATGAATTCCATGATACTGACCAAATGTTCAGCCCATCAAGATGATATGCAGAACCCATGTTCTAACCTGGCCAGTTCAATCTCAAGGTTCAATAAACATCCTGTATACAAATTTTAACATCAACACAAGGCCTTGAAAACACCTCAATAGTCAATAAAGAACAAAAAAAAAACTTCCACTCTAATATGTGTTTATTTACAGTATATCATAGCTTGCTGGTCACCTTTTCACCCAATATTCCACATCACTTAAAGGTCGTCCACATATAACACGTCAGTGTTATATTTTTCCTAATATAAACATTGAACGTCAGTTTATGGTTTAGCGGACATTAAGACATTTGACTGTTTTTGATAGTAGTCATTTTCAGGACATATCCATACTGAAACAATAGGAAACTTACATATAGTATCAAGGCTTTGTTTTAGGCATAACTGTTTCTGTTGAAGAGACGCTCATGAAAACACACATTGGTCTGGACTCCGTTTGTCTATAAAAAATTTAAATTAACCTAAAATAGAATTAGGTAGGGCCTGAAAAGACATGTAAAACATTTAGATAGCTGTTAAAACTTTTAGAAATACAGTAGAAATTAACTAATTGTAAACCTCTGCTACCAACCATTTACTTTTATATGAGGAAGATAGTAGTTTGTTAGGGAGTAAGTACCCCTTCTATCTAGAAACAATGGATAGGTCAACTTCCCCCTCGATATGGCCTTCTAAATATGTTCTGCCTGTTACATGTCAAGATTACGGTCTGACCTGAGATATTATCTTAATCCTGACGTACTTAAGTATAAATAAGTCGAATAAGCACGAATCCCTTGCCACACACCATGAATCTTAGAATCTTAGTGTTGTTTGAATGTCACAGAAATGTTAAAAGTCGGAGGAAAATGGGCGAAATGGAAAATCTCAGCACGATCCATTCCATAAGCTTTTAGGTAGTTTTATTTATCTATTTTATGCCCCCACAAAGTGGGGAGCATATAGCGTTGCACTTGTCCGTCCTTCCGTCCGTCTGTCCGTACGTCCCGAAATGTTGTGAACGCAGCTCCTCTTAAACCGGATGGCAGATTTTGCTTAAACTTCCAGGGATGAACAACCTTAATGTGTAGATAGTATTAAAGGATGGAATTTTCGCTGCGACCAAATTTAACAGAATTATGGCCCTTTGTTGATTTTTTCACTATATACTATGTAGAAATTTTGTGAACGCAACTCCTCTTAAACCGGATGGCAGATTTTGCTTAAACTTCCAGGGATGAACAACCTTAATGTGTAGATGGTAGTAAAGGAAGGAATTTTTGCTGCGAACAAATTTAACAGAATTATGGACCTTTGTTGATTTTTTCACTATATACCATATAGAAATTTTGTGAAAGCAACTCCTCTTAAACCGGATGGCAGATTTTGCTTAAACTTCCAGGGATGAACAACCTTAATGTGTAGATGGAAGTAAAGGAGACCATACATGTGTTTCAAAATTCAGTTTTATTCAGACACTAATATTGTATTCCATCTGTAAAGAGACCGAATATGATGCCTCAAGAGTTAGGTGACTTTTTTATCATTAATACATGAATTGAGGAAATTTCAACTGAAATGCTATGATAAGAACATAATTTTGTAGACATTAAATGAAGCTGCTCTTGTTTACGAGCACATCTGCACAGTGGGGGCATCCGTGTCCTTTGGACACAGTTCTAGTTTTATTTATTATTTTTTTGCTGCCTGTTAACAAGAAGTCAGTTGTTTGTTTCTCGTGCAAAGACTAAGAGAGATTAAAACAGTATAAGTATTGTTTGTTTTTCACATAGAAAGTTTTAGTTCTGAAAGTTGAATATTTAGAAAATCTGTTTAAATATATTTTTATTTTTTGTAACTTTTATTTTCACACAGTCATTTAGTTATCATTATAGATCACTGTTTCAAAAAGTTGCTTCCATTTAATATTAAATATTAAATTACTTTATTATATTCAAAATGTAGTCAGGAATACCGACCCCCTATTCAATCCCGCTCCTCTGACGTTCTTGGTTTCTAGGTTTATGATACCACGCTTTTAGACCATAAAGAACGAATTCGGGTAATATTTAATCTCACTTGTTGATAAAGTATAGTTTCATATATCATCCAGTAGATAATAAGCACTTTCTCTTATCCTCTATTCTTTTGACATCAGATTCGATAAGACAGGTAAACGAAATTCGATTTGCTGATCACAAACATGGTTGCAAGAGACGGACGTACTGTAAAATATATGTTTTACTATGGTTAAATGTTTTAAATGAAACCGTTTTTTTTTCAGTGTTAATGACGTGTGGCGAATTTCATATTTATTTTCTTTCTGTTTCGAAGATGCGTGCCATAAACAGTGTATATGACGACCCAGACTGGTGCTGTCATCGTTTTTCTGCGTAGCTGTATTAAAGCCGGTTTTGACCTATATTTGTAACGAATGAAATTGTTATATACAAAATGTTCAGCAGAAGAAGGAAGCTTCCCACTGTTTAAGAGTGTTTCTGTTATGGAATTTTATGGCAGAATTCGTAATTGTAAGTTTTATTGTCTCTTATATCATTAGTATAATACAGCCGTAAATTAAATACCAAAACGTTTAACCATGAAATAATTACATAAGTAGAATAAAATTAAAATACATATGACTACATATTCATTTTATTTTAATGAAAATGATATTGACACTTACATTTTTTGGTTATTAGCATATATAAACAGGATATTCGATTACTACGCGCGTTCAATATTTGCCAATATCCGAAAACAATAAACTGATGGGACATTCATTTTGTACTATATCTACGCCGATCACCTTTTTAAAAGATATTTTCTTATGAAAACTTCATTGTCTTCCTTAGCTCTGCTACCGTTTATTTTCTTGCAAAACTGAACACCTAAATCTAATTAAATCCACCAACAATGTAAAACATCAGTTTTTTTAGTCATTGACACTTCATGACACTTATATATCAGGACTAATTTAGTTAACAACATTTGTATTAGTTTGAAAATTTCGGGAAAAGCTGTTCTCCAATGACGTTCAGTATGATTGACAAGACAGCGTCAGGGCTCTTCTGATAAAGCTTATAATCTGATTTTAACACATGATAAGAAAACTATTACTTTTGTCTAGTGCTTGTTTTAACGAATCCTGTGACACGAACACAAAGTAAAAAGATCCATGCATAAAAAACATTACACACTACTGTGATACGCTTATGAAAATCTGTTCTTATTCGAAAAAAAACAACACCACATTGTCACATGAAATAGCATGCTGTATACTTTTGTCTAGTGAATAGTATACTGCAAAGTCTGTCAACCTCCCGTCTATATAGAGAATTTATGTTTGCTCTTTTCTGTTTGTATTACAACTTGACAATGACATTAACCTGACAAATTACTGTGCTATTTAATAGTTTGTGATACAAATCAAAACCTCAGAAATGCGCACTTTATCAGCAGACGTCTTTCAAGTTTTCATTAACGAATTCGTTTCTGGATAACAGAATGTGTTTACTGTCCAAAGCTTCTTTTTATAACGGAGATTATGAAAACAGAGGGAAGCTAAATTGTTTTAATGATCAACAATTATTCTTACTCAGTGACCCATGCTGGTGTTTAAAGCGTGCTTCCAAAAACGTAATAACAGACGCAATTCATCCAGAAGTAAATTTATAGCCTCAAGTTTGAATTAATACTCGTATATCGGTCATGTTAAAGGGGGACTGCAGGGTGGAGCAGGTGTACTAAGTAAAATCGTGAACAGATCAATCTATGTAACATTTACGTGTACTTTTCACTAAAACTCTACATTTCAAACCCTCCAGGAGGAAATTTTCAGTTAATTTTACCATTTTGCCTGACCTGAAAACAATCCGCTAAAGAAATCTCGAATCAAAAATACATTCTATATTTAGCGACAAGGGACATCATGGGAATGTCACGTGGTCATTCAACGGCATTTTGAAACAAATGGCGCTGTCGATAATCGGAAAGGTACACCGAATGCGTATTTTTGTTGAAATGATCACATGACATTCCCAAGCACCACCGCGGCTTTACGCGGGAAATACAAAATAGCTAACCTGTGCGCGTCGCATAGGATAGGAAACACCATTTTTATGTCTTTTTTTAAATAAAATATTGGCTTGAAATATTTCGGGTGTAAATCAATATTTCAGCTTGAAATAATGATATTCAACTGATTAATAACCCTTTTCGCAAATCTGTTCCATTCATCAAACATGCTTATCTGCCTTTAAAGAAAAAGTGCGTCCTACTCTGTAACTGACAAATATGTCAGCCAACAAATATTTGGACATCACGATAATGCCAGATCGTGGCATATATTGAACTGCTGTGTACTATTTCTTTTTTTATACCGAATATTATTTCCAGCATTTAGTTTATCTCCACATTCAAACTAAATGTAGGACTTTAAGAACATGTTTAAATATGCTTAAAAATTAACTCGTGAATATTTGTTCAGGTCACACAACTGTAAATCTCAGCTGTCAAATATTAATTAGTGGGGCGGATGGCTGCCATATACCCCCATCACCATATTAATTTATAGACCGCTTTTCTTATACATAAAAGGAATGAAAACCTTTACGTAAGGTATATTATTTTTATGGTGCATGATAAAAATACTTTCTATGGGTTCATACTAAAATGAAAAAAAAGTTGCTTTAAGTGTTTAAGAGTGACAGAATTGCACATTTGCTAAGTTCTAATGGCCATAATATATATTCAATGACAAGATTATCATGTACCGTCTTGTATTATTGTGATTTACTGGTTCCTTATACATCTTACAGGGTCAATCTAAGCTTTGGCCAACGCTACAGCAAGAAAACAAGCAAAAATGAAGTTTCTATGTCTGTTAGACGACTGATTAACAGAGAATTTTTAGTATATCATATATAGTCTTACAATCTTGAAAAGTTCTTAATTTCCTTTAAACTCATACTCTATCTATTCTTGTTGAAAAACGACTAACATGTTTAAACTTAAGGTTTTCTTCCACATGCCTAGGCATTTGCCATTTGGTATAAACCTGATTCGGGACAACTTTTCGTTATGCAGAGAGAAAGACGATCTCTTTATTCACGTTAAGACAGTTATATAAAAAGTAATCTTTCATTTAAAAGAATTTTGTGCTCTGCTACGTAAACACTGTAAAAACAATGACATTTGAATGCGTTTGAACGTTTTGATCACTACAAAGCTTATGTTTATTCCTCCTGAAATTGCCTCATATTGTTAAACGAAAAAAAAACTACAAAGCATCAGTAGCCTAAAGAAACAGGCGCATTTAGCTAAAAGAAATCAATGAATAATCGGGCCTTTATTTAATGTACAAAACAAACGATATTTGGCTTTTCATATTACGGTTTTATTTCGATAATTGTTTGTTTCTTAACATTTCATGAAGCTTTGTTTCTATTTGCAAGCATGATGCGAGTTTTATCTGCTTTAAATCAGTCAAAAACGCTTGGACATTAGCTATGTCAATCAGACAGTAGGCATTTAATACTTCTACTATACACCCAGCATACGTTATCAAAAGCAGAGTTGCTTTTACATTTAATTTAGATGGGACCCAGTCTAACAGTAATATGAGAATTGAGCAGGGTTGATTTTGCATGATATGTTTGATTGTAACAGTACAATTAGGAAAAATGTCCAGCTGAAGTGACTTCATTTCGAATATTGTCTCACAGGTGCCAACGAATGAAGAGATAGTTAAATAGGTACCGAAGAACCTGAGTCTTTGCTAATACGAGGGTCAATGAAAAATAAGTGAGAGTTGGTGATTTTCTGAAAAACAAATCATTTCACTTACATTTTGATGTTACATTCCTTGAATATTATCTCCCCCGGATTGTATGGTAGACTCCCACCTCTGTGGCAACGACAGAATACCAGTTGTTAGGCAATGCAAGTTGATGTCCCGTACCACCACGTTCACGGCAGCATATAGTTCATCTAAATTACCGACACGAATTCCTCGTAAGGGTTTTTTAATTTTGGGAACAAATTGTAATCACATGGGTTGAAGTCCGGCAAATAAGCTGGGTGTTTCAGAACTTTCCCACTCATACTCTTGAAATAACGCCTGAGCATTGTTTGCTTTATGACACGATGCATTGTCGTGCAAAATAAACGGCGTGACATGAATCAGTTCTGGGCGTTTGCGGCGTATTGCTGAACGGAGAATTTTCCTTACAAACATTTCATAATAGCCTTTATTAACCGTCTGTCCTTCAGGAACTCTGTGTGTGGTTAATACACCGCTGGAATCGTTCGCAAATATTCACCCGTGTTTTGTCAACTATACAATGCATTTAAGCATAATTTCACTCTCGTCAGTATTTCGGCTAAGTAATTTTTGACTGATCTCTAACCGTCGGTTTTTCTCAGTTTGCAAGAGAAAATGCGGCACCCACCGCGCAGCTTCCTTTCGCAAATTTAATCGCGAAGTTAAAATAGAATAAACAGATCCATGACTGATTCCGATTTCATGAGCAATCTCGTTACAAGATATTCTTCTATCACTTAGTAAAATTACAGCAACTTTCTAAGTGTTAATTCTGTCACTTGCAGATAACTGCCTCCAGGAATTGTGCTGAAGCTGAAGGTCGCTTCTGCCGTTCTTGAATTCCTGTACCCATCTTAAAACAGGACTATAATATATTATCGTAAAGCACACTGTGGGTCAACTTCTTTGATTGCATTCAAAATCTCTTACGTGTTCCTTCCTCGCAAACACTCAATCTTAAAATACGCTAACATTTCTTTCCGCGTCAGCGGGAATGCACCGTCCGCAATGATTGTTTTCAATATGATGTCATAATAAGATACGTAATGTCAGCACGTTGGTTTACACATGTAACGACGCGGGAAATGCTGTTGTACTCGTGTGCATTAAGATACGTCTACCGGTTAAAGAGATTTTAACCAACTCTAAGTTATTTTTTACTGACCCTCGTAGATCTTTGAGTTTTTAAACGTTCCCGGTATATAGTGTTGCTACGCGAATGCTTTATTTCTTTGACAGGGACGGTTCCGGAATGTGTCAGCTAGACTTTAATGGCTTCCCACGTAAGGCATTATGTCAGTTTTCATTACCTTTTAATTACATAATTTTCAGCACAACTTACGTTATCTGAGTTTTTTTTGTGGGAGTAGATACAAAAAAGGGAGGGGGGGGCGATTTCTGACATAGCCTCAATACTTTCCGACATAGCCTCAATGTTTACCAGGTGTGTGATCGTTCGACTGAACTTAACCAACTGTTTACCTGGAGAACTGGAGAATTAAGGATAAAGTTAAATCGTTTTTAGACTATAATCATGTTTATACATACTACCCGGAACAAACAAAAAATCAAAGAGGTCTACCATGTAGTTCTTTAGTAATTAACTAAAATCTCTGATAATCTAATTTTATGTTCCGTGTTTATAGTCTTTGTAAGAATTAAATAATTTCAAAACAAACGAAATTCAGTTTGTATACAATATGTTTTAATTGAATTCGATTAAAACAAAAAGTATATAACTGAAAAACATGACTCAAGTGAGTTTGTGAAGTGAAAAACTCTTAAACATACAAACATGCTAGAACTGAGTCTTTTCAGACTGGATGGTAAAATTGAATAAAATCAGTAACCTTCAACAAGCAGTATTACTACTAGTTGTATAAACAACAGACTAGTTCAAATAATTGAAATTTGTACATGCATATACAGTAAATGTTTCATACAATTGCAATTGTGTGTAAAGAGTAGTAACGTCATTGTACTAGGCGTTAAGGTCATAAAGCGCGCACCATGCTTTAAGAGATGAGTTCTGCACATATATCCACATGGTAGATCTTAAATTTACAAACTAGTAGTTGAAGAACACAGTTGAAAAAAAAAACGATTTTCGGGGAATCCATATGTTATTCTACATTAGTTACTGCAACATGTTACAGCTGAATGGTGGAAATTCTAAAAGTTCGTCAAGGGGCATTCATTGTATGAAAATATCATCTTGACTGTGCTCTAGTTCCTTTTGTCTCGGCGAGAGGGCTTTAAAAACAGCAAAAATTCCGAAGCCTTCGAATCCAATTTGTTATCGGGATCAAATCAAAAGCCTTCGAATGATCCACTTCCGATAATTTCATAATTGTCTCTTGCGTAAAGGTTTGTTTTAACGAAAACGACTTTTGCTTGAATGAGCAATATTTCTTGAAAAGTACGTTTTTTTTTTTTTTAAATATGGCGGTTCCCATCTTTAAATGCTGTAGTGACTATATTCATTTCATTTCAACTGAACCTACATATGTACCTTATCACCAGGACTGGTTACCACTTCAAATAATTCTTTATTCATTAATGCCTAACGTCCCTTTCCTAGATGACATCCAAATTGCCTTAAAAGCTGGCTTATGTTGATTGCTTTGCAACATTTCTTTTTTGAGAATATCGTCCTTTGTAGTCCCTTTGATATCCTTTTCAGGATCCTTTTTACTGCTGAGCAGTAAAGTAGTTCAGGCCTTCTTCGGAGCTGCAGTAGAGCATATTTTTTATTTATTTACACAGCCTGCTGGAGAGCACAATATACAGACTCATTTTATGTACCTGCAAAGGGTTTGCCATTTATACCTTCCTGTTAATCGTGCCGTTTGTTTTTGGCGTTTGAAAAGTTTAAGCACTTAGAAGTTCTTATCTGTGTTTCAGTCAAAATAAATATTCTATATCACACTACTTTTTGTATTATAAATCTACATAATTTGTTTTAAATTTTTTCAAATACTGTTTGAGTGAGTCTATGACAGCAGATAATAGTGTGTTTAGTTACTTGAGATAATCCTTCTAGAAACACTAAAACACAGAAATTATAATGTACGAATATCTTGAAATTAATCTAACTTTTGTGTTTTATCAGGACAAAGTAAAGATTTACATTTACCACCTAACGAAGATGTGTTGTGGAAGGAAACAAAATCAGCGGACAACATTGAAAAAAATAGCAGTTCATTTTCCGCCTAGCAGTTTAGAATCTTCTATAGACTGAAATATTAAGTCTGCATATTTAAGAGATAAACTTGAAAAAGTCACTGAAATTAGCCTTTGAAATGCCATCGTCGGAAACCCACGTTCAATCCATTCCGTTTCACTCTATTTATCTACCGTGGGACAATTGGTTGGTACAATTTCGTACTCGTGAATAATTCATTACCTACTATTATTGGTTTCCGAAAGATTTCCCTTGCGCAATCTCAGCCAATGAAAGTACTCGTTACAATTTGCCTTTCGCATCCATGTTTAAATTTTGGGAAATACGTCTATTTTAAGTAACTTGTCATTATTCATACTCTTCAGTGTGTTGCGGAATCTCATTCGACGAGGAGTTACTTCCTTTTACTAAAAATATTCATGAAAACGAATAATCAGCAGTCAATTATCCCACGGTACATAATGTAGTTGTGCGGAATATATACCGGGGGTCATCGACGATGTTGAAATGCTAGCACGTGAAACAGTTGGTGATCATAATTTTTGTTAATCAAGACCTTCAAAACGAAAACATTAACAGCATTATTACAGGTACTGCTGCACTTTTAATGGCAAATTGATAAGAAAATAGATTTAGATGATGTACTAGGAAAAATGAAAATAATCACTACTAGGTGATAGAAGCAAATCATAAATTTGAATATTGAATAACAAAAGAAACTGAAAAACAGAACAACATTTACTCAAATAAAGGAATCTGACAAAATAAGGAAAGAGTTGCAAGATTGGGAAAAGAAACATAAAAAACTCTTTCTACATAAATGGAGGTTTCATTTGATGAACATCAGAATAAAGCCTTAAGTTGCAAAAGGAATAAAAAATTATACTTCAATTTTAGTCAGAACCTGTGCGAAGCTTTAACTTCTAATGGCTGTTAACAATCACAGGAAGATGGACACTTTTGAACATATATTCAAGATGAACGTTCCTGTCAGTGGACATTGTTTTCATCATCCTTTCTTGGCTGCTCGGGAATTTTTTACCATTTCAGAGACATTCAATGTAGAAATGTTGCCTATGATTCAAAGGAACATGTATAGATTACCTGGTTTAAAGCCCTTGGCCTGATTGATAAAATCATTGCATGTCCGTGAAATAACAGTCTTTTTGCATTTTCACCAAACCTGTTTTTGGTGAAAGTGACTTAAAGCATCTATGAGGCTCACACCACCTTCTGAAGACCCAATGACAAAGTCTGTTACTCAGATGGCAATTGAAATCTGTCTTGGTCAATGCTTATGATTCTCGAACGCCAGGCAAAATACCTGCTACTGAAATTTGAACGATTGAAAGTTCAGTAATTGTCGTCTGTCCCAACAAGCAATACAGTGTACGAGCGAGACTTTGCTCAACTTGACATGTAGATGCTTGCCAAACCTTATGCGTGCACTGTAACATTTGAGTCTATAATAATGAGTAAAAACAGCACTGGCTTAACCAATTTTCAGATAATGAAAGGTGTCAGGAAGTCCGTACTTTTGCCCCAAACCTGATTCAAACTATAAAAATTAGACAGAGGCAACCGTTTCCTGTCAGTTAGAAAATTTAAGACAAAGACAAAAGCAAGACAAGAGGAAAAGACGCCCGCAAACAAGGTAAAACTAACGCAACCGTTAATAGAATTAGGGAGATTCTGGCTTAGTGTAGACCGGATAGATCACTACTGTGAGTCATGTGATTGAAAGTAAGTTAAAATCAAAGATGCTGTTGATACTCAGCTTCAGTTTAGAAAGTTTGTTTGAAACAGCGAAGGATCAACAGTCATACAAAGGTAAGACTGTTTCCGTAAAAATAAATTATGAATAGTCTGAAGGTATTCAAAGCAATTGATTAAGAAGAAAATATGGCCAGGAGTGTCGAACCCAAACTATTCGATATGAACAAATAACAAGCTAAAAATAATATTAAGTTCTTGAAGATATCCCACAGTTTAAAAAAAAAGTTGACACAAAGGATTCTGTAAAACCGTTGAGGGTTTCCAGGTGCATTGAAAAACATACAATGCAAAATTGAAAATCGATTTTAAAAAGAGTTCACTATTCACTATGATGATGACTTGTGTTTACCATTGCAGAAATACATACGATATGACTTAAAGTTTGAATTAGCGCAACTTAACTTTTGGTCATAAAGAAAATAATTGTTCTTCATTCTTCAATGGTAACTTTTCTTATTTATGTTTGAAAATGTAAATAAGCTAAACATTATATTATTAATTTTTGTATTCTCACTAGTCCGTGCGTCTGTGAGTCCGTGCGTCAGTATTTCGTTTCCGCACATTTCAAGGAGACTGCTTCCGCAGTTTTCATTCATATTGTACTTGTATATGTTATTATAAAACCACAGGTTCCTTTTTAAATGGAGCGTAACATCTACAATTTTATCAGAGTAATTGCTCTTCTTCGATCTCATTTCTGTTTAAATGAAGTTTCCGCTTATTTTAAGCAAAACGCTTGCACAGGTTTTATTCATATTTACCTTGTATATGTATCCTAAATATCTACAGGTTCCTTTTGAATTTGGGCGTAATAATCTCCAATTTTATCAAAGTAATGGCCCTCGTTTTAATTTCTGTTAAAATGAAATTTCCTTGCATTTTAAGTAAAATGCGTAGTTAATAGGATCCTTTTGAAATAGGGCGTGACACCCCTAAGTTTATGACGCAAGTGTAGACTATTTATTTGCGTTAAAAGTGAAGTTTTGGCACATTTGAAGCTCAACGTTTGGAAGGATTTCATGCACATGTATTTTACTAACACAGTGCCTTTTCATGACCATTTCCCAACTGATTTTCAGATAAAACTAAATTTCTTTAAAAGACTGTTTTGCAGTAATCTGTTCATTTCAACAGCAGATATAATTTCACTTTAACCATCTGCTTTTGATCTCTTGTCAACATGTGAGCATCTGTGTCCCATGAACACATGCCTGATTAATAACTGTATCATCGAAAAAGTCCTGGGCTCACTAAGTCACCCTTTAAGCACTGTGTAATTATAGCATAAATGACCACTTAGATGACTTTCCAGTTTTTATAAAGTTCATTACAAATATAGAATGGTTAGAAATACTATTGCTCAGTTACCAATCACACTTGTGTGACTCTTAGTTCAGTGATCGGTTATATATTTTTAAATCATGCTCCGCATTACAAACTTTTTTCATGGGCAATTTGGTTATATAACACGGTTTCCAAAGATAAAGTGTAGTGCATCTTATAGAATTTTAGCAGTGTTTCGAAAACAATTTACAAAGTATTAGTTCTAATTTCTACTTATATTTGATTTGCTTGATCATCGTGTGTTTGGACTGGCAATACAGCTGGAGTCGGCACTGTGACCATATAACAGTTAAGGGTAATTGTGAGGAGATGAATTACAGATTAAAAGCCATTTTACTGAATTCATTCCAACGTTCGAAATCTCATAATTGGAATATTAAAAAAAGATCTGGGGGTTTCCAATTCAGTGGTGTATTTCTTGGTTACCGTTATCATATTGGATAACTACATACATTGAAATTCATACAAAGTAGGTCGAGAAGCAAAAGAAAAGTACAATCGCAAGTATGGTTAGTATCATTTTATGTCCTATGGTGTCATACTCATGGATGGGGTGATGTCTTAGCTGATTGCTTCAGATACTAACTGCGAGAATCTAACGTGTGACGCCCCAGACAATTTTGAAATTTAATTTTAATTCTGAACAACACTGTTAATGACACAAAGCTAAAAATTTTCAAGACGCTATTTATATTATAATTTACTCTTTGATATCAAACTTGCTATGCAGCTTCCGTGCCATGAGTAAAGTGCAATGCACAGGAACCATAAAGATAACTCTACCTGCTTCTATTTTATTAAGAATCTCCCCTCTTGAATATATTTAATCCGGAACATAACTCTAAAACTGAAGTGAATTGATTTGAAACTTAAAATAAACACAGATAGCGACAGGGAGAAATGCAGTGCCCAAGAAACATAACTGTATTTTATACTTTTTATAAATAAACCTCCTCTCTATTTGTCCGGAGCATAACTTAAAAAACTGTGAGGTGAATTGATGAGGTTCTTTATGTATACAAAGATGGTTACAAGAAAAACGCAGTGCACATGAAGCATTACTCTATCTTACTCCTCTTCTTTAATTTTATACCGAATTTTAGTCCGGACTTAAAATAAGGATAGATTGTTAGAAGTCGAAGTGCAGAGATCATGAATCATAACTACCTGGTCCAATTTTTTTTAATTAATCTTTTTTTTTTTGGAGGGGGGATGTTGTTTGTCTGGAGCATAACTTTAAAACTGTGAGGTGAACTGATGAAACTTCAAATATAGATAGATGCCGACAATGAAAAGTGCAAAGACCAGGAAATATCACTTTACCTTTACTTGAGTTATTATGTCCTTTATAAATATTATGTGAATTTTGCCTGAATTATTAAACATTAAAAAAGCTACACCGTTAAAAGTAAGTGTGCTTGTAGATCTTTGTCATGGGGTGTGCACTTTGCAAAAAGCATTAAGTCTTTACTGCTTGATTTCCAACTTCTACAAATGACACAATTAGTTGTACAGTGTGATCATGTGGTAAAGTGATATTGATAAGTTTTTTTAGCTTGGTTTCAACAGAGGGTATTAGGAATATTCTTGCTGAATACGATGACTTTCAAGCATTTCTGCAGCGCCATGTGATGGGTCTGGAATCATCAGTTCGCAGCATAGGCTGACGGGCGTATGCGTCTGTTCTGCGATGATCTTGCATTGGAAAACAGCGGCTTTGCGAAATTATTGTATGTCTTGGGATTTGTTCCCTTGCTTACCGCCGGTCACTGTTGCTCAATGCGATTTAGCGTTTTATTCTTAATAAGCTTTAAAATGATCAGCGTCAGTTTACAGTAGCAATAGTATATATTGCGTTTCCCCCTCCTTTCCGCCCTTGTATGTAATGATATCACTGGAACTTTTTGTTTGTGTGTAATAATATATTATTACTTTGTATTGTATATAGGTGGGTAAGAGGCTGCTGATGTGTTGACTTCTTGCTCTGCTTTTGTATAGATTACTGTTGTTACGCACCATCTATTTCGTCTTTTTTTAACAAATAAATTTCTTTAAACAATTTGGATCTTTATACAAGTCTAAATGTAATTTTGAATAATGCCAAATACCATTTTCAGAAACCCACGTTCGATTCATTCACTCTTTTTATCGACCTTGGGACTATTGGTTTCGAACCTCTAGTACTCTTAAATGATTTATGACGTATTTTTATTGATTTCCGAACTATTTCCTTTCGCAGTCTTAAGCCAATAATTACTCGTTACACGGAGCTGTTTAAAACAATGAAAATGCGGGGGGGGGGATGTTTTTTTTTGGGGTTTTTTTTTGTGGGTGTTTCTTTTTCAAATAACAACATCCCTATTTAACGTGAGGCCGATCAGTACATATTTGTAATGCGAAATATCATTAAACGAAAAGATCCTTCACTTTGCTTATTCATATTATTGAGAACGAGTTATCGGCAGCTCACTGTCCCACGAAACATAACGTAGTTATACGGAATATGTGTCGGGGAGTAACCAACCATGGCCAAAATACATGCAAACCCTACTTGAACCTCCTATCTTATCGATAATTATAATTGACAAGCGATCATAAGGATAGTCTTAGAAAGTTTCGCATCATGTTACTTCTGAGAAAGCATATATTCTAAATGTAATCTAAATAATTAATAAAGAGAATGCTCCTCTTTGTGGAAATAGGGTGATGGAATGATTCGACACGTTTAGTGAAATATAGTAAAAGTTCAGAAAGATGCTATACCATTCACATCTTTATGAACATGTTCTGACATACACGAATGGCAATTAACTGAGCTTTTAAACAGCTCTGTAAGATCTCTTCAGCTTATACATTTTTATCAGAAGACGACTAGACACTTTCTTCTGTGAGATTGATTCCATGATTCAGTTACATATGGCTTTCCCTACACCTTGGAAAATTTACTAAACTACTTAAGTTCGAATAGTATATTTTACTTGTTGTTCTAACAATATAGGAAACTAAAACCAAATGTTAAAATAAGCTCCTTCCGACCAGCTCTTGACAATCTTGATAACAGATTGCTATACCTACAGATAATGCTATAGGTATTCCAACCTGCTATTTTGATCACAGATGTAAATAGTTGTTCAAACTCAAGGCAGATAATGTTTGTGGACCACTTAAACCTAAGGTTCCAAGATGTTAGTTTATTCATGGCAGTACTAACATTGTAAGTTAAGTCATTTTTCTAGTACCTTCATCTCCAGTGGGGGAAGCGGAGGACTTGAATGTGTACCTGCCTGTCTCCTAGCATTGTACATAAACTTAGTTTTATACTTTTTGAATTACATAAAATTGAATAATTATATATTCTGCATACCTGCTAGTATTATCTTGATTTCAACCACATTTGGCTTGCGTCGTCGTAATCCTGGCAGATCTAAACTCAAAGTAGTTCAAAGTCCGTTTTGCAGGAAGTTTGTAAAACTTAGTAAAGTGTTACGGTCCAGTGCCTACCTTCATTTAATTGTATAAATACAACCTCTGACAACTGCGTCAAGGAATCGATTGTTTGTCTCAGTGGTTAGAGTGTTGGCCTGTCACGCGGGAGATCGGAGTTCGAATCCCGCTCTTGGTTGTTTATTCTGAGATGTATTGCACCTTTCTGTTACGGACTATCATGTTCGTAGATGAGGGCTCGCCCGCGGTGAATCGGACTTAGTTGTAAAAAATTAAATAAAAAAAATCTTTCAAGATTTATGTATGACCTTCTGGTCTAAAAAAGATACACAACACCATCTGTCATCATAAATAATGACTTTCTCAGGGGGGATGTGTTACAGTCCAGTGCCTACCTTCCTATATAAATGAATACAACTGCGTCAGGGAATCACTTCTTTGGCTCAGTGGTTTCATAGAGTGTTGGCCTGTCACGCGGCAGATCGGAGTTCGAATCTCTGTTTCAATACACAAAAACGAAATTTAAGCACCTTTTTATGTGCCCTCTCATTCTATAGTTCAATCTAATCGCTATTCCGCTCCAACGAAACGAAATAAAAACACACGTATGTGTGTCCTCTCATGCTTTATTTTCAAATAATTGAATTGCTTGAAAATGACAGAAAAGCACATGTGTATTTTCCCTCTTTAATTGTTTATTTCCATCTAATTCTCTATTTCGTTGCATGACAACGACATAAAAGCACATTTATTTTGTCCATTCTTATTCTATAATTCCATTTTATCTCCATTTCACTCCATGAAGACAAAATTAAAGCACTTTTTTATTTGCCCTCCAATTCTTTATGTCCACATAATTCTTTATTTCATTCCAATAAAATGACATAAAAGCACATGTGTATGTGCCCTTTTGTTCTTTTTTCCTACCGAATTCTATTTCACTGCATAAAACTGACATGCAAACACATGCATATGTGCACTCTCATTTTTTCCACCTTATTTTCTATTTTACTGCATGAAGAACTATATTTCTTTTCATCTCAGTCTTTATATAACACTAGTAATGTGTTCCCTAAACCATGATGCCCTTGTAACATCTTCTTTTCACGTAAGTAGCAGTCAGAAAATAAGAAGCGCTCAACGTCTAGATTCAGTAAACGCAAGAAAATCTTAATAGACAAAATAATTCATCAACTATAATTTAGGCAGCAATTAACGTATTTTTGTAAAGTATGATAACTTGTTATAAATCTGGTGGAGCATTTGGTTCGTATAAATCTTTGTCTTTTTTCAACACAAAATAAACTGATGGCAAGAATCGATCTGTTTAAACAATAACGTGGAAAGACTGGTATTAACAAGGAATGGGTAAGTACATCATTAAAATATGTTGTAATAGGTATTCTCCTTAAAGCTTAAGAAGGAATCACCTGTTGCAAAGAGCTTAAACTGACAGAAATGTAACAAGAATATTGATAAAAAAATGAAAGGATGCATGCTGAAAAGGAAATTCACATTACTGACCTCAAGTCACCTGACAGCAGATAGGTGGATAATGTCATCTGCAAAAGGGTAAGAAATTATTTGTGATGACGATAATATTATTTACCTTGTACTACACGATGCATAACAGAACACCAGGCAGGACATCATAACTATAAAAACAAAAACGTATCAATCAATTTAAATAAAAATCAGCAACAAATATTTCATCGGTTTGATAGGACTTTCCATCCACTTGTGCCATTCTATTAAAAAACACTATCAGAATGTTGGGATTTTAAGACTACCATAAATTGCCTATTTGTTTTTGTAGTTGTTGATTTTTTTCAAAATCATCGAGATTTTCCGAATCAACACTTGTTATATATGTTTTGCTTTCTTTAACATGCATCGTAACTGGTCCACAAATTCAGCAATTAGTCGGAACGACGGACCATCATTTTCCGACCTTTCAATTGCTGCAATAAATTAACTACGAAATCAGCAGGGATTATCGGGTTTCCGAAATTCCGCAGTTTTAGCATGCTAACTAGCAGACTGTCGGAGAGTTGGGATATCTGGCGGCCCACTTGCTGTCGCTGCACTATATATATAAATGTGTGTGTTTGTGTGTGTGTGCGTGTGTGTGTGTGTGTGTGTGTGTGTATTAAGCGGAGCTGTTCTGCGACTTTCCATACTTTCAAGTGTATTTTGTAATACGTTTCCTGTCGGATCCACTTGTTATATTTTATATTTTACAATCTCTGACACTACGATTCTTCCTACGATAACCCTATTTCGACGGATAAAAAAAGTCAATTTTGTTCTTTTATTTAATAGTTACGACTTTATCGACGAATGTTGATTGCAGTATGCTTTTTCTGAATGTGTTGCAGATGTTCTAGATATACAATATAGACACAGCACTGTTATTATATAAACAAGAGCCATGTTACACATGGTTAATCCCTCCGCCGGGAAGTAGTTACCTGAAGGTTGTACTTTCAAAAACTTAATGTAATAATGCGCGTATAGAGTTTGAAGAAAATCCCTCAAAATGTAGGCAATGTGGAGTTATTGTTATGCACACTGCACTTCCTACCAATGTCCTTTGTCAGTGTATTAAGTCTGAAAAAAATCGCTCAAGTACTTTTGGAGTTATGCTTCGGACAAAGTTTTTCTAGTAAATCTGATAAATGGGAATAACTCTAAAAGTAGGCAAGGTGGAGTTATTGTTCTTGCATACTGCGCTTCGTACCAATGTACTATGTCAATGTATTTAGTTTGAAGTAAATCCCTCAAGTACTTTTCGAGTTATGCTCTGGATTTTTTTTTCAAGTTAATCTGATAAAGGGGAAAAACAGGCAAGCAAGAGTTATTTTTCTTGTGCATTTTACTTCCTACCAATGTGCTATGTCAGTGTATTTAGTTTGAAGTAAATCCCTCAAGTACTTTTGGAGTTACGCTCTGGACAAACTTTTAAGTAAATCTGATAAAGGGGAATAACTCTAAAATAAGGCACGTTGGAGTTATTTTTCTTGAACATTGCACTTTCTACCAATGAGCTCTGTCAGTGTAATAAGTCTGAAGAAAATCGCTCAAGTACTTTTGGAGTTATGTTTCGGACAAGTTTTTCAAGTAAATCTGATAAAGAGGAATAACTCTAAAAGTAGGCAAGGTGGAGTTATTGTTCTTACATACTGCACTTCCTCCCAATGTACTCTGTCAGTGTATGAAGATTGAAGAAAATCGCTTAATCTCTTTTGGAGTTATGCTCCGGACAAAATTGGGATAGACGCACGGACCATTTCTAATATACCCTCCGCCTTTGGTGGTGGATAAATTAAGTCCTAACTTGACTTTTTATTAGATTAAACAGCTATGTGTTGAGCAATTTGTGACGTTTCTGAGATTTTTTATGGCATTTCAAATGAAAATGTGTAACCTGAAGTTTTCAGTAATAAGTTCTTCAGTATGTTTTTTGTAATTTATTTTGTTTTTTCGTCTTCTCCCATTAACTGTTTAGCAAGTAAATAACATAGAGCATATATTAAGCATAATAATTTGAAATTTGTTACGATCTTTGTTTTTTTTTTTTTTTCAAAAATTCTGACATGACCCATATACATGGTTTTGTGTATCAAGCCTTATCTACAGACAAATGCTCGATTGATATTGTTCTGAATGTATTCCATCATCAAAAATGAATACTTCCCCTGAAAAGAAAGAATGCTTACCAGACGACTTAACTGTTATTTAGAAAACTAATTTGAGTGAAATTAATACAAAGAAACATCAGTAAAAAAATGTTTTTACCTCAAATTTAAAAAATAGATTTAAAGCCGAAGTGAGCCATCTTAGAATCACATGATAAAAATACCATGTAACTGAATTTTGTGTTCATATATGTATTTTGTTCTCAAACGTTAACTTACTTAGAATCGTAGCTTGATGATAGCAGCAACTCTATAAAAAAATACACAAATTCATCTTGTCTACAATGTAAGATTTTAGGGGAGATCGCGATTCGACCCCCGTTCGAGCCTGTCCCTATGTGACCTTTGTTAGTGAAGGGGCATTAAACCTGAATTCACTAAAATCTTTTTGGCGTAGTAAATGTTCTTGTTAGGTTGACACAAATGCGGAGAAATTGGTTAGTAAACTGGTTGGAAACTCAGGAACACTGGTTAGGTGGACTGACCGCAGGAGTATGACCACAGTCAAACCAATACCAAACCAGGCTGACACAGAAAAGCTTCGGAAAACATACCTCAAACTGAGATGATTTTGGATGTTAAAAAGCGTATTTGCATCTTTTCTGGAACATTAAAATCCTATTATATTTCAATAATCGTTGATACTAGTTTCTCGGAATTTCACATGTTAAAATCATGTTTTCCGTGTCTTAAGTAAATTATTTTATAAATCTGCTTCAAATTGCGAAATGTGAAATATAAACCGAAAAGGGAAGCACGAAAATGTGTCATTTAGGAATATAATTTAGATAGTCTTGAAAATGTCATTGCAATTTCTAGTTATTAGAGAAAAAAATTATCTAGGAATGGGAGAGTCTTGGGAATTGTAGTAGTTTCAACGAATTCGCAAGATGGCAACTAATAATAACTTAATTATATTTTCCTTCAAGTTATTATTCTAACCGAGTTATACCGGATTTAGTCGTACAGCTAAGGCACAATAATAAGTCATGACAAAGCAGAACAGATTAGTTATTATACACCTGGAAATAAGTTAAGCACACCCCAGAAATTTAAAATTGGTTTTGATTGAAAGCACTGTCATGAGATGACGACTAAATTGCGCTAAGAAATAGTAATTTGATAAGTAGCGATACCAATTTAGTAATCATAAACCAGTAAATTTATGAGTTTAGTTTATTCTTAACCAAATTATTTAAGCATAAGCAAATGTGTTGTTTTGTCCAAAAATGTAAGTGTTAAAAAGTATGGTGTTGGAGCGTTTACAAAACATTTACTGGTGGATATTTTTGGTAAATGTTGACGATTACGCAACCTAAAATGACATTATGTAGCCAAATTTTAAATAACGTGTTAAACCGCCACGTGCCCGGTTGACAGCCCCAACCCTTCTCCTCATACTACCAGTAAGGCGTCTAATGCAATTTTGAGGTAAATTTTGCCATTCTTGGTGAAGAGCTTGTTCCAGTTGGTGCATGTTGACTACAGGTGGGACCAAATTTTGTATTTTGCGGCCCAGGATGTCCCACAAGTGTTCCAGTGGGTTTAAATCAGAATTCATGGCAGGCCAGAGAATGGTGGTGATGGCATTCCGTTGCAACAACTGTGTTACAGCATGGGCTCGGTGCGGTCTGGCATTATTGTCCATGTAAACAGGTCTGGAAGCCAATGGATGATTATCGAAATGGTTCACGACAACTGGATGTAGGATGTCACGTACATAAGTATCACTTGTCAGATTTCCTTGGACAGTTACCATGTCCAACTTACAGTCATGGGACAAGCAACCCCATATCATAACTGATCCACCACCAAAGGGAACCGTAGGAAGAATGTTTCTTGGTGTGTAGACTGTATTTCGTTGCCTCCACACACGAAAACGCTCGTCTGGGACGTGTAGAAGGAACCTGCTTTCAACTGACCAATGGATCTTTCTCCATGACCTGAGGTTCCAGCCACGCCTTGCCAAGCACCATGTCAAGCGGTTCCTGTGATGAACAGGTGTCAAAAAGGGACGTTTTTTACCCTTCTTGACCTTAAACCTGCAGCCGATTGCGCAGAGTACGTGATGACAAATGCCCGTGCGGCAACCAGTTTCGCTTTAGAAAGGTGCTTATTACAAACGGAAAACGCCTAACGAGACGTAAAAGATTTCGGTCCTCGTGTGCCGTTGTTACATATGGCCGTCCAGATCTTGGACGGTCCCTTACGTGATGCGTCTGCCGATACTTCTGAGCTAGTATGCTAATGACAGAGTGATTATAGCTAAGCCGACGACCAACAGCACTGTAGGACATGCCAGCATTAATCATGCCTATTATCTGCCACCTATCGCCAGCCGGTAATTAATTTCCTAACCATTTTGTTGACAAGAGGTCAAAATAATGACAGTATGTTAGAACAAAATCAAATTTTGTACATGTACTTTGTGTTAACTGAAAGTGCAGTTTAACAATTCACGAGTATATTGTCAAAATGGCGCAGTACACGAGCTTTCCGTGCGCGCAACTCTATCGGAGATACACATGATTAGTAAAGGTGGTTCGTACCATTGCCCAAATAAAATTTAAAATTTCAGTTGTGGTCATGTCAAAATTGAGGCAAAATGCCGGGTGTGCTTAACTTATTTCCAGGTGTATATTTAATTTTAATTATAAAAAAAGTATTATTTTGTTATTACCATTTTTTTAATTGTAATCGTACTTTCATATTCAAATGTTTTTAAATACAAAGACAAATAATTGATTTAAGTCTTTATAATTGATCTTAAGAACATAAGTCTTGGTCTGCATAAAACTGGATAACTGAAAATGGTTCTTTTTTATCAGTACTTGAGAAACGTAAAGGTTGAAGATAAATGACGCTGAAATATGCCGTAAAGCGTAAGGAAATAAATTTAAAATACTTTTTCGACCTATCTTCTCTATTTTTCAAGAGCATGTAGTGATTTCAAGCAAAATCACGACTTAGATGCGAATGGATTGACGGATGGTTATCGATCGACCAATTTATGTTAACTTATTAAATACTGTGATTTGTCGGTGATTTAGTTAAGTTATTGTGTTTATTTTGAAGTTCAGACGAACTTATATTTACATTTTACATTCTCTGTGATTTATTGTAAGCTGAAATTATAGCTTGTTTTTAATCTAGTATTGGGTCATTTTTTATGTTAACTTTAACAACTGTACAAGAAAATAATACATTGTTTCTCAAGATCATTAACCTTTTTCTAAATGTTTCTAAATGTTATTTCATCTTCCGCTGAAGCACCATTTAAATAAAAAAGTGAATTATTTTCTACGTTTGTAGGCTTTATATAATGTATTTCTATATTACTTTAAAACTTAACAGGCTTTTAATTTAAGACTTCAGCTTCACCTTTCAGATACCCGGACATTTGTATTTGTATTTTTTTAAAGCTTTAAGGTACTTGCATTTTTAAAAGCCTTCAGAGTTTTGTACATCTATCTTATTTTTTAAGACGGGTGGTTATGACTTTGACCGAAATCTTGTGAAATTTGATTAAACTTATTCAGAGTGTTGCTCGGTATTGAATTCAAGCAAAGTGTAAACAAAGCAGACATCTGACCTACTAGGCCTGTAAAATTGACGAAGATAATTTTATCTAATGTTACAAGCACATTGATTGAAGTATGTATGTCTATCTAATCAAATAAAAAATTCGTTTTTCTTGTAATAAATGGCTAGACAATTGTCTACAGACTAATGGATGTCAGATCTAGCCGACCAAAATAATGTTAATGTAACAGCTTAAATAAACTTATATACACGTTTTGCACGCAAGATCTGGTAATTTAAGTGTAATAATTGTAAGATTATTTCTTAAAGTTGTTTCATTCTTTATCTTATGAGTTATTACAAAACAGCTTTCAAGTTCAAAAGAAACTTGAACCCTAATGTTGGGTGGATCAGACAAAACAAGAAATATCTTCTAAAAGAATGATTGGCGTAGATACAGTGCAACATTGTTACATAGTGTTCGGACATTGGCAAATATTGATCAATTGAATGTCCTGTTTCCGTAACAGTTTAGGTTTAAAACAACAAACGTTGCGTTTAATCATTATGCTAAAAGTGTCAATATTCATTTTCAATGAAACGTATTAAATATGTAGTCATATTTATTATATATAATAATTTATTCCATTTAGTATATTTTGCATGGTTAAAACGTTTTGATATCTAATTAACGGTTGTATTATTTTTTGTTGTTTTTTTATTGCATTATTTTTAGACGCAATTTAACTAGCAATTACGAATTCTGCCCTAAAATTTCCTAACAGCAACACCTTTTACCAATAGAAAACGTCCTTCTTCAGCTGAAGATTTTGTATCTAACAATTTCATTCGTAACAGACGTAGGTCAAAATCGATTTTGATACAGCTACGCCGAAAAAATCCTGCAAAACTGTAACTGGTACAACGTCAACAGAATATTTCTTGAAAAGTTAGCATCGCCCTATCTCATCTGTCAGGGATTCAAAATGAGTTTTTAGCCATTTCTATACGGAAACCTTATATCGAACTGTTTTCATTTTGTCATGAATGTTTAAAATAACCTACTAATCTAGAGACATTCTTATTTTTGGTGCAGACAGCGATTTACATGTATTAAAAATGAACAGTTTGACAGTCTGTGAGTGTCAAAAGGTAAATAACACGCAATAAACGCGCACTTTAACTGCTAAGGTTCAGTTTAGTTGAGAGTATTCCGGTGGCTAAGGTGCGCCAAGAAAAACAACGATTTGAAGGCAGATGACGTTTTTCTTTCATGATTATTAGAAGTTAATGTAGTGTTGCCAGAAATAAAAAAACATAGTTCAACCATAATAAGAGTTAACTTTTAATTTACAAAGTCATATTCTTAAAATCGTTGGAATGGCCGGGATTGTGTCATTCTTCCTCAAAGCTTATGTGAGAACTGACAAGTAGACAAACATAAAACTGTCGTTTTTTCTTTTCACATCTTACGAATACTTCTAGATCTTACACGTCTAGTGATAACAAATAGACACAAAAGCACAAAATATAACATTCTCCTGGATAAAATTTATGCAGTAATGTTTCATTCTGCAAAAATATGTTCGATACTGGAGGTGCGATCTAGGGGCTACAGGTGCAGTGTAGAATAAAAATAAGTTATAATTCCTATTTTGGATATTATAACATCTCTTATACGCCTTTTTATCTGGCGAGACTGTAGAGAAATATTTTTGTAAGGATATACTTTGTCAATATTGCAAACAAACTTGTACGTTGATCGAAGAATGACGAAATATTGCCGAGATGTCCTCACAACGATTAGGTAGCCACAAAGAAAACTGTCGGTGTCTATAGAAATAGATTAACTTAAGGAATTCTAATTCTTTATTAACTTAATATTGCGGGTCAAAACGAACGTGCATGGCACGATGAACATCATTGACTTGCACAGTATATTCATGTCAATTGGCTCTCATCATACAGTGTATTTAAAATGGCTGCTGATTAAACTTGATTTTTCTCTTGTTCGCTTCATTTCACATCTTGTCTACGTCTTCTAAGCTGTTGGTTAATCGCCGTGGATTTCCTCCTAACAGTTCTTGAAAAGTGACGTTATATTCTTTGCAAAAAGCTCATGATATGGATGTCCATTGTTCTTTTTGCTTGGTCTCTAGTTTGCATATCTTAACGTTATCATGTTAGATAACGGCATGAAGTCGAATTTCTTTAAAAAATTGTGTGAGTCTATTGCTACGGAAACACTTGAACTTCTTTCACCAATCCTGAGGATTTTTTTAAGTTTAATGTCATAAAGTGTGCAGTAGAATCTTTTTCGTTTTTGTTATATATTGTCCAAAAATGGCTATAAGAAAGACAGCAGTTTTCACTGTTTTTCACATTAAGTACTGCATGCCAATATTCATCTATGTATCATCTAGTATCGTTTTATTTTAGATGCACTATTCCAGTTCAAAATTGGTCTATAAATCTGAGACTCATTTCCTCTAAAACCTTTAAAGGAAATAAACAGCTGTTAGAACCAAAGATACTTGAAAAATAATACACAACTTTAATTCCATATTGGCAGCATTAAGGATATGTTCTGTGGTGGTTTCATTACATTCAGAGACCATTTATTGACATGTTTTCCATTAGAATCTGATAGGTATGTCGGTGAGTTTAATTTATATTATACTAAAAATAAAATTATGCTATATTAAGCCACTTAAGACTGCAAATTGGGATTTAAAATCAGAAATTAACCATCTAAAGCTGTGCAAAAGGAGTATCAGTTAAATGGAATGTTAATCACATTTAGAACATTTTCACGTAAAGTTCTATTACATCCCCAAGATCTATTAGATCCATAAGTTCTGTTTATATTTCAAAGTTTGATCGATACATTTGTATTCTACCGGGTCATACCGCCTATGCACCCAAAAGCGTAAAAAATACTGAAACGTGTAAGTCTGAATCATACACCACGACATAAAAAATCAGGTGTGTTTACTGAGCAAATCCGTTAGTATCCATTTTGCGGACAGTCTGAAACTGTGATTAGGAAAACAGTTTCTACAGTTTTTGGACAGTCAAATATAAACATCTTTCACGAATAATAAATAAGAAGAAATCAGAAAAATGTCTGTTTTATACAGAAAAAATCATGCAAAGCAGTACCTGTAACATTAAAATAAAATGCGTGAAACTTGTGCATTTTATAACACTTTATGTTCTCGACATTTATTAACAAAACATATTCCGGTTTTTGACAATATGGCGCTAGATTTCGCCATTCGTGCATTGGGGCAAGGAGACAAGCAACGAGAATAGTCTTATGTATGCTTTTATGTATTGTAGAAAAAGATGAGCTCAAATTACAACCACTACGCCCTACTATTGCTCCTTTGGCTGTTAATTACTTTTTTGCTTAACAATGATATTAAATTAAAACTAAGAATGCACCAAATTATTATTCAACAAATTGAACTTTTATAGAATCGTCTTTAGCTCCCGTTTTATAATCTTAAAATAAACTTTAGTATTCAGTGATTTTGATGAAAATATCAACAGTCAATGTCTTTATCAAAACGATAACGTCAACATAAATAATAAAGGAAAAATACATTACAAAATCTAGACAACTGTTTACCTACAAAACAGCATAGCTTTATTATACACAACAGTCAGAATGAAAATGTCAGCATACAGCCTCTAGAGTGTATTTTTAAGAATCTGTAGCCTATGATCCTAGTGAGTGTATTTACTGCTTTCATAAAGCTCCGTCTTTTGATGAGTTTCATCAGATAAAAGTGCAGTTGCTAAATGTCTTATCGTTAAGACTACTTCAGTCTCATTCAGAAGGAAATAATTTAGCCTTTAGCACTGCGAACAACAGTGATTTATACCACTAGGACTATACCTTATCCTCTTAATACCGAATAACTCATCGAAATAACACTTAAATGGAATCTGTGTTTATTTATGGCTACATAAAATTCAATATACTTAATCAAAACGCAGTGCAGCTTATAGATTTCAAAGAAAGATTGCATGTACATTGGACAATTTCGTAGCCTTAACGGAAAGAAGGCAGACGTTGATTTAATCCGTTACCCATAATTACCGTGACCAAACTAACGTTAAAATTTTGTATAGAGAGGTTTTAGCGGCTTCTTTGTTCAACAGCATTTTTGTTTCAATCAATCTGCATGCAGTCTTAAGAAACTGAAAACGTTTTTATATTGTTTAAGACTTAGACTTTGAAATCTTTAACATTGGGCGACTGTGAAGGTTCAAAGTCAGCGCAAATGAGACGTCGTAACTGCGGGAAAGGTGTTTATGTTCTCTGTTAAATGAGAGAGGTGTAAATGCGCATTTATCTCAGGACAGGGATAGTGTAGTTTTCATAAAATCTAGACGAGTCTCGAATATTTAAGTAATTATATTGAAATTGTGCAAGAGAATGTTGTGGCACCCGACTGTATCTGTCAATCTTCAGTATAGTTTTGCGTGAAACTGAACGTGTTTTTACTTCACACAGGAAAATTGGCTGGTTTTATTCAGCTTCAAAATTGCATACCTTCTGTATTCGTTTGATATAATGTAAGCGTTATTTATTGTAAGACAGACACGTTTAATGATTTTTAGTTAGAAATAAAACTTTATTCTCTCTCTCTCTCTCTCTCTCTGTGAAATGATTTTGTGTATTTGCTCTCCCATTTCAGAAATATAATAATAAAACTGAATCGAGAAAAAACTGTCAAGCAAAAGCATAATAGCAAATTCGATACATAATCGATTAGAAGTCACAGAAAGTCATGTTCGATGGTTTTGTTTGTCATGCATTTCTTTGATCTTTTTCTTTTTTTCTTTTAATTATTTTGCTTGCTTTCTTTTCAGTTAATTCTGCTCTAAAGGATGTCGAGGGAAAATGAAAAATTTTAATCAGAACATTCTCTGTTATTTCTTTCTTGTGTTTAAGTTCTATAAAATGTCACAAATTGCACTGACTGTAAAGTGTCTTTAAGAAAAGAAAGTAATAAAATATTGAAAGAAAATATTCAGTTATAACAGTTTTTGTCGTTGTCTACAGTCGATCGTTAGTGTCCAGAGACTAGTATCCGACATTCAGAACCACTGTTTGTCAGGTTCAAGAATGCCCCATGTCAATGTAAGCAATGGTTTTAGTTTTTAATCACTTTGCTGTATAAATGGCGCGTAAGTTTATTTTTTATTAAAAAATCTCTCGAAAACAGGAAATTTTTATTTCAATATGGTTGAAAGTTTAAAAAAAATTAATCATATTTTGATGGACACTTTATTTCACCTTCGATTCTGGTGAGATTTATCAAGTTTTGTTCTAAAAGAAGTGAAGTAAATATATTTTTTGTTTAATCATGTCGGAATAGTCATAAGTGTTTAAGAACTGTTTTCTGCTTTTATTACATGCAAGCACTTTCACACATGGTTTAGTAAGTAGGTGAATAAAAAGGTCTAGATATTTACATCATCTAAAATTTTCTTCAAACTTTTCTTCTCTATCTTTATCAAAAGCATTCTGCCTACTGGGAAATCAAATCCTGAAAACATCGCATGTTGAAAACTACACAATGCTCAATCGTATATTTGAATTGCATGCTCAAAGGAAACTAACTTTATATCTTATAAATTTGCTAATCTGGTATTTCAGGACTTATTTGTTACACCCTTGAGACAAAGATATTAGGAACCATGTCCATAAATCACTCCTCTACTGTAAATTTATGTCAGTGATTTCACTCAGATTAACTTTTACCACATCAGGCTGAGCGAACTTTCAAGATCTTTTCAGAGAAATTAGTGAATCAAAAGGTGCAGCCATGATTTAATTAAGTGTGCAATTTTACCTAAGTGAATCTATTGCTAAGATATCTGAAAAGCGTCATAATTTATCATTATTTGTCACGCGTGCAGCAAAATTATTCAAATAACGTCAAATTGACGCTACTAGCCGAATGTAAATTGAAATTTCAGTTAAGATTTAAAAATACTTTTCGCATCGTAACGAAGCAGTTGAAATATGAGTACAAGTTCGATATGAAAAAAGTTAAATGGTATAAATAATGATAATAATAATATAAAGTAAAATAAAATATATACATATACGTTTTATAAAACTTTTTTTAAATCATTGTTAACGGTGTGAATATTTCAAGTTATTTCGTCAATGTCAGAGTTCATCGTTAAAAAAATACACATTCTCATTTTGACACTTTCACTTTGTTTTCAGTGTATGAATTGAACTGATTGTTTTTTGTTTGTTTGATTTTTTTTTAATATAAAAGAAATGTTTTGACTGTTTCTTGGATATATAGGAAGATGCATTTTCATTTTAGTTTAACCCCATTTGTTTAACATCAATTGGGAAACAAGGTTTATCTCTGGCAATAACTGCTCTGTGTCTGCGAACGAGCACTGGCGCCGACACTTAACGTGGAAGGTCACTAAAGATTCCAAAGGTAAGTTCCTACTTGTACACCGATATCTTGTCATATATACTATAAAATATTAATTATCATAAAAATATACTCAGTCGAATTATGCGAATAAAAGATTTAACTAAAGTAAATTTGTTAGAATGTTCTTTCAGGGTCAGTCTTAATTTTATATTCGAGTTTCTCTCAATAAGCCTTTTGAAAGGTACACGTGTATTAGTCTGATATTTAAAACTGAAGGTTTTCGTGTATGACTCTGAAAATACGTCACATTGCAGTTTAAGGTGAACATTACTAGCGAGGCAAAATCATTCATCAACACAGAATTACTTTCAGAGAAGTTTTGAGCAACGCATTGTAAATTAATACTAACAGTGCTTGTTTGAAATACTATAAACAAACTACATGCATATATGATTTTCAGAGTTTGCATCATTGGCCATCTTTATTTTAATTTAATAGCAATTTCACTTGCAAAAGTCAGATTTATTTTATTATTACAGGTGATCGTATAAGAATATATTTTGACGTAGTACACAAGTACTAGGTTACATTTTTCGCACTATTTGTCAATTCTTGAATTTTTTAGCGCTCCTATTATTAATTCAAGAAACCTGTGACATAGTACCCACGTTTCGGATTTATTGTTGTAAGGCCAGTCAATACCAAATGTGAAAACATTGAATTCTGCTAAAACTTCCTACCTTTTTCCTAAGTACATGGAGGACAAATAAATGTTTAATTGTATGTAGAAACACAAAACAGTCCTGGGCAACAAATGCAAACATTTAGTTTGTCTTTGCCGTTTTAACATCTTGCTTCAATAGGTAGATAACCCCTGGAGTCTGTCGAATCTACTCCCATCGGCTTCTGTAATCGTAAGAACTGACAGCAGTTGCTGAAAGTGTATGAACGAAAATTAATACAAGATCTGCTTGATTGGCTGTCAGTAACTTAAAGCATGACTAAGGAACTAATCCCTAAACAATTAATATTTTGAAGTATTTGCAGACATTGTTTTAATACTGTCATTTATAAACCAGATCTCATTATGTTTCACGTTGATAAGTGTTTATCAATTTCAAAATAGGTCTCCTCCTGTCACTAGCTTTCTTCGTGTCTATATCGCCCTGCTTAAGCGGAGCTCTTGTTTTATTTTATTGCTATAAAAGTCCAGAAGAGCCTAGGAAAATTATAATAGATCTGAGACCCGTACACAATGACAGCATAAATAATTTATCGTTGAGAGATCAAGACATCAAGGCAAGCGTGAACTTGGATCTATGCAGACAGACATAAACATTCAATGCTTCATCTAAAAAACAGTTAAAATGTTTTTTATATCCAGTACATTGCACATCGTGTTTTTCATATGGCAAATATGACATATAATTTAGTGTACATATACAAAAATAAACCGATCTTACTTCTACGTTTTATTTATATCACCGGATTCATAGACATATAAAGAGGTCACTTTGGTTTAAGGTACAAACCGTACCAAAATTGTATCAAGAATTGAATCTGCGCATAAACCAGTGTTCATTTTTATCACCAAGAAAATCGTTTTTCTTGTTGGGTGAAAATTCTTATGCAAATTATATATCCATATGTGGATATATCATATCATTTGTTGTATATGGCAGTGCTGCATGTTAAACATTTTTGTCTTAAACTTCTGATTCAAGGCTAAATTTCATTTACAGATAGACCTTAAAGCTAGACGAATTTGCGATTGTTTGTATTAATCCGAAAATTTATCCTCCAAACTCACGATATTCTACACCAATAACTCTGTTATATCTAAAATTTAATAGATATATTCAACATATTTATCGAACTTTACAAAAGAACTTTGGTTTTAATGAAACCTACGAAACAATCTGCCGTTGCATTTAAACCCTAAAATTTTGCGACCTCAATTTTAACTGCATTGACTGCCTTCATTCACAATGTTAAAGTTACCCCAAAAAGTGAAAGCATGCCGTAAAGTTGAAGTTATAATTGTGGCTTAAGAGAATATAATTAGTCTATGGTAGGGAAATACGTTAAACATTTATTTAAAATCATCTTTCAGAAAAAAATATTTAAAGAGGCTGTACTCCAGATTTGACATAAAAAAAAAATTTTTCATAAATTATATATTTAGATGCCGTGAGATTATAACAACATAATATTTTACTTCAAAACTGATTATAAAAGTCAAAATAGAATAAAAAAAAATATTTTCGCTCCAGCCTGATTTGAACTCTGGACCCTCATGTTAACAAAATATTTCCAACGCCTTTACTGTCACCACCATCGCCGCAAGTGGTATTACAGATATTTACTTTAAATCTTACACGATATAGTTATACCGTCGCGTTACGGTATAGCACTTTGAAAGGGAAAAAAATCAATTTATAATGAAATTATTTGACTTATTTTTTGTCAGTAAGTTATTTTTTAAGCATTAGTCATAAATATTACAAGAAATTTATAATACAAGAAAACTTTCTTTGTTTTGTCATCTGGAGCACAGCCCCTTTAAGAATTGAAAAATGCTGTATTGTTCACCATGAATATCTCATACTTACGTTAATATGTGGAGAGACTTTATCATGAGATTATATGTAATACTTAAAGTTACTTCTGACATGCTTTAGAAAAAAAATGAAACAAGCGAGTGTCCAAGTTCTTAGTGCAATTGTTAGATCTGTATTCAGAGAATTTTAAAAATGGATACAAAAAGGAACAGAGCAAAGCTGCAGCACACGTTGTACCATATATTAACTTGTTTGTTATACACGTAAGGTTTACTATGTATCTCACTAAGAAGTTTGAAATCAATAAACGAAGACATTTAGACCCCACAGGTCTTAAAGTATAATGGCAAATCCTGAGAATTTTATTGCTTGATAAAAAAAGACATAGAAAAATATAAATGTCTTGAGATTTCTTTAGGAAAAAAGAACATTGAAGTTAACGTTAAATTTAAAAGAGACATCGGAAGTGGATTGAAACGGTTTTCCAAACTATTTGAAAAGAAATTTAAACAAAAAAATGATACCATTAATTTTCTTTCATTTTCCTCATGGGAAATTTCGATTATTTCGATTATAACATTAGTTATATTCTATTTATATAAAACAACTTTTAAACAATCAGGCTGAGTTTTTATTCAATAAGTTGCAACACAGATTCATTATTTTCAGGGATTTTTTCCTCAAAAAAATAATCGTTTAATTTTAAATTAGTTTCGATCTTCCAAATGGCTTTATTTTGAAACAAATAGTATCTCCAAAGAGTTTACCAGCGTCACTTTTACTGACTTCAGCTAATTTCATGGGGAAAAATGTAACTTTTATTCTGATAATGTTGGTCCTCTTGGTTAATTCTAGATATGCTAGGTTTATGATTTTTAGTTATGCCAGATATATTTTTCCTTCATATAAACGTCTACATAAAAGGTTTCCATCATGCTTGGCTTCTTCTGGGATAATTTGTAAAAGCTTTTCTTACTTCTTAATATTTTCTTAGTTATAATACATTCAAAGTAAATTTAACGTTAAGTAACATGTTTTCTTTACGCATTTATTCAGTAACTTCTATATATATTTGTCCTAATTCTAAAACTGTGTCCTGCTTGAGAAGTATTGACAATTTCCTGGCATACAAAATGGTATTTAAAAATAACGATTTATTTTAAACTTCACAAACAATCTTACATTTGTTCGTAATTATGTTTCTTTAAGTACTAACTTTGTATCAGACGACATCATTCAGTTTACAAAAATGTGAAAAACGCATATCAGAAGGGGAAAAAAAGTAAAAAAAAAACACAGCCAAAAACGTAGAGGAAAAGGCAGCATAAATTTATTTATAAATCGTTTTAAAAAAAGGCACGCAAACAAATTTTTCGAAAATGAGAACCCGAGGGGTACCGCCTTGGAACGGTCAGTGGCAAAACATTTTACAAAACTTTATTTTCTGCATTTGTAGAACAAAAACTTTATAAACATGACGCTAACACAAATATGATGGGGTTCTTCCAGTCAGCGCATAAAACGGTATGGGGCACCCAGAGTTTATACGTGATCTCCCGGAGACATTGTGCAATATTTAGTTAAAAAGACTGACTTACAGATGTGTCGGCGATGCAAAAAGAAGAAATGCTTATACATATAGAAATTCTAGTAACTGTGAAGCACATATCTAAACTAAGTTATTGTCTGATTGTTTGTTACAGAAACGCATAATAATGTAAGTTTTATACACTTGTATTGGTAAAAAAAATATATTCAAACTAATGTATTAGTCACAGGGTAGACACTTTGTTTATTTTGATAATTTCGACAAGAAATAATGACTAGCCTCAGTGGTTCGCCGCCCTGAGTTTTGCATGGGTTCGGACACTGTAACAATCAATATTATTTTCTTCTGTTTTCATGGTGTTTAGAAGCATCAAATTATGTTCTTCCATATTATTTACTCCTCTTTAATTTTCAAAAAAGAAATTCTGTGAGTCATTCGCTTTAAATAAGCAATTTCTTTCTCCCTATTTGTTGTTTTAATTTCATTTATATATTTAACTTTGGTTAATGGTCAGATAATATCGATTTCATCTTAAAATATGTTTCATCAAATATATATTAAATAACAAGAAGTTACGACTTTAAATGTGTACTGATCAGCACTTTTTTATCTTTATGAGTTTGTAACGGAAGAGAGGATAATTTATATAAACAGTATCTAATGATAAAGTCGAAGTTGCCCTCTTTCTGCAAATTTACATGTCTACTATGACAAAGCTGGTTTAGGCAGAAATAATCTAAATTTATATATAATCTTTCATTATTATGTAGATCATTTTAATTGATTTTACTTTTTTATCTCATTTTCTGTTTACCTATTGTAAAAACTCCTATCACAAAGTAAGGATGGTAGTCTTGATTATGTAACATAATCAATAAACAGGTCTGCTCTGACAAAATTCAAGGTAACACTGAAATAAAATTTTTAAACATCAGTTGACTTACATAGTGACAATAATTCTGTATGTTTTTATTAAAAAAGGAAAACATTCAGAAATTGCTGTATACAGCGTAAGTTCATACTTAGGTTGTCTCGCTTATACATTGCTTTAATTCGTCTGTTAGCTCGAAAGAGATACAGTATGTGGAATGTTCCAAAATGCATTAATTTAGGAAAAAAGACATTTTTTTTCAATTTTGAATGGTATTGATTTTATTAGATATTACTATTTAACTGTTTTCTTCATTAAACATGCATTATTGGTGTAATTATTAGAACATTATTCCGATTCTTGCGTCTGAGTTGTAATGTTCTTTGATTGGCATTATGAGATGTAAGTCTATATATTTTTTTTTTGACATCAGGTATTGTGCCTCGAAAGACGTGTGCCTATGTTTAATGCGATCTAGTAGCCTGGAGTAGATTGAAAATGATAGAACAGATGCTTATATTTTTCTGCAAGTTATTAGAATAGTGAAAAAATCAGAGGCAAACTATAATCAAATGAAAGAGTCTTTATAAGTAGAAGAATATATAAAATACAAAAAGGAAGCATACAAAGCTAAAATAATATGATTATGGTTTTAGTTTGCTTTTTTAAAGATTTATGATGGCTATGCATAAACTTAAGGTGAAGCATGAATTCTTAACACTGATCACATAGCTAAACAAATAGTTGTCTTCAGTCTGAGTTTAATGTTCTCACTGTTACAGTAATACTACGACGTATATAGAAGTGTTTGGCACAATACGAAAGTCATTATTTCAATGACATCATTAACAATGATTAAGGTGCAAAGTTTAATACAGCTTTATCTTAAAACAGCATTAAAGCTTACAACCTTAAGAGCCACTGTGAATGCAAAATGTAAATGTATCGATTTAGGCAAAATATTGATCTACATCAATGCGCTTGTCACATTAAATACAAGAATAGTCGTCGAAGTTACATGCAAGCAGTGCTATTTTTTCCTAGTCGTAGTACATTACTTCACTTAACATTTCATGAAAATCTCTCAAATTACTTTATCTTACCTTACATTTTTCTTACATAGAATACATATTCGAAATGTTTTACTCAAAATAAACCGATGGAGTTTTCTACCAAACTGTTTCCTAATTTCGTGTTTTTCTTTGTACTTAAATATACTCACTGATTTTGCTACGAATATAAATCTTTTTACATCATTAGAACGATATGTATACATGTTCAATCTTACAGTTTATACTTTCGTCAAATTTCTTTGATAAATAGAGCTGTTCATTCCAAGCCGCATTCATATTTAAATAGTTCCTATCTATCAAATGAAAGAAATGAAAGCAAACACCACAGGAAAAACATTCGCTTCATCCCTTCAAAATTACTTGATAATTCCTTGAAATCAGATCCCTAAGAACAAGAATAAAAACAGTGTCAAATAAAATTTCAATATTAATTCCTGTTGACATTTTTTTTAAATACCTTAACCTCTTTTGTTTTTAAAAGCAAAACCTACTGATCGACCATGAATTTAGGACAGAGAATGAATTATAAACTTTTATAGTTGCATTTTTTTCTTTTGATCAAAGCATTGATAAAAGAGCTCGATCGCCGTTCAAATGAAGCTCATTTTTTAGAATTTTAAAGGTTTTCTTTGATGTACGCCTTTACGTAAATAATTATTGCAGATAGCTCATTTATAGATGAACACGCGCTATATTCTTTACAAAGACAACAAGTGAACAAGTACTATGAGAAACTAAAAAATGTGTTAGAGTCAATATTCATTTTTCAATGACAGCGTGACTATGTTGACTTTGAAGACCCTATACAGAGTCAATTTTAAGCTCGCGAAGATGACCCCAAAAGTGAAAGTGTGAGGCTGTTGTGAAAGCAGAGACAGGACAGCATTCAGATTTGTCAGTATTTGGACAAGAATTATACTTCCTTACTATGAAATGAAATAAGTAACAACAGATTTAAACTCAACAATATGACAGAACATGTGCATCATGCTTCAAACGACCTTGATAATTCCTTGCAATAAGATCCCTAAAAACAAGTTAAAAATATCAATGTAAAATACGATTTCAAAATTAATACCTGATAACATTTCCTTTTAAACATCTTGAGCTCTTTTCTTTTTTAAAAGTCAAAAACTTATTGAATGAACATGAATTTAGGAGGAAAAATGAATCACATTCTATTAGAGTTAAAAAAAGTTTTTGATCAAGGGATTATTTGAAGACCTAAAACGCAGTTCAAAAGAAGTTTCCTTTAAGAGTTTTAAAGGTTTTCCTTGATGAACACCTTCGCGTAAATAACTATTACAAGGAGTTCAATTATAGATAAAGACGCGTTTTATTCTTTACAAAGACGACAAGTGATCAAGTGCTATGAAAAACTAAACAATATGTTTTAGTGTCAATATTCATCTTTCGATAACAGCGTGATTGCTTTGACCTGAAAGACCTACCAATAAAGAACCATTTTAGCCCACGAAGATGACTTCGCCCGCCCAAAGAAATGTGTAACACAATGATCACCAAAACTGTTGTGAATGCACCATTTGGAGTGGTTAATGGAGAGAAAAGTGGTTAAATCAAGCATCAGACTGACTGAAATTAAGCATCGTGCTTTATGTAAGAAAGTGAATTTTATTCATCTTTATTGTGTTACGTTTTCATAGCATAACCAGACAGAAAACAAGACGTAATCGTTACAATCACTGTAAGCTTTCTAGGTTTAGGCAAATCTTTGTTAAACAATATTATCTAAACGAATGTCTGGTATTGATAAATGTTGATTCCTAAATCCCTATAATAGCTACTCTCATGCTGATTGCTAACATAGATGGTTTTGTAGATGAAACGTTTCACAACAATTCATTTGCAAACAATTCTTTTCTTTGTTTATTCAAAACTCTGACAGAATGCGGCTAGATTAACAGAACGCATCAAATGCAGACATTATATGGATATTGTCATATTTATCAGAGGTAATACACAAATTTTGAGACCCAGACAAATTAAGAAAGACGCTATTAACCAGCAAGTGTGAAGAAGATTGGCGTTGGAACACTAAAATCAATGCAGTTTTTGTTACAGAGTAAAGAAGCATGGTAGGTAGTTTCTTCACAAGAAACGTCATTTGAAATGGGATGAGACTGAATGCATATTTAGAAGCGTATTTCAGGTAGGGAAGTATAAAATTTTATAAGAAATTCCTACTGGATTTTCAATGACCGAAATAGTTACTATTTCATATTTAATTGTATATTATAACTGACAAGTTATTTTCATATGCCAATGAATAAAGACATTGATACACTAAAGTTAAGTTGATAAGGCCAGTAAAAAAAGATTTGGTCTTAATAAATAATTGGTCTTAATAGCTGATTTTGTCCTAAATTTTAGACATTCAGTTTTTGACATTGCTGCGTGATTTTGACAAATTAGAAGTTTTCTTATTTCCCATAAAGAAGTTACAATATCAAAAAGTTTGAGTTATCATTCAAGAAAAAAGTAAACGATGTTAATATTGCTGTTTTCAATGTAGGTACTTTATGTAAGATATACGCCTTAGAAATCCTGTATTTCACAAACGAGGCTCTTTTGGATCGTATTGTCTGAATGAAGTGATTCCTCGGTGTATATGTTCTAAAAACCCAGACAGCTACGAGGTTGTCAGTGATAGAAAGCACAACCGTTCACGTTGCATATACTAGATCAGAAAATGACCATTACGGATGATATATTAGCAGTGATGGATGAGAATAGCTATTTCAGAAAACTGAATTTGCTCGTATTACTGGACATGTCCCAGACAGATATAGTTATGTACATTATGATGCAAAAGGTCTAATCAGGAAATGTTGTAAAGAAATTAAATGTTATAATAAAACGGATTTTGTTCTTTGTTACATACCTATTTTCATGAGCAAATATTTCTCCTTATGGAACATCCGTCGTATACCCTCTTATTAGAAGAAAGAAGTAACATGACGCACATTATCAGCTAAGACAGTTCATGCCTTAACATGCCTTAGCACACACAGATCTTGTGTCAAAACAGAATAGAAGATGCTTTGCAGTGTAAATCTCAGCAGTTTTAAACACTTAAACATATTAAGTTAAAGCAGCTTGTTCACAGTTGAACAGTGTTAACAAAAACAAAAGGGTTTTTTTTCGGTGTAGCTGTATTAAAGTCGATTTTGACATATATTGGTAACGAATGAAATTGATAGATACAAAATCTTCAGCTGAAGAAGGAAGTTTGCCATTGGTTAAAAGTGTTGCTGTTATGAAATTTTAGGGAATAATTAGTAATTTTTAGTTTCATTGCGTCTGAAAATAATGCGATAATGATATTGATACAGCCGTAAATTAAATATATATATTAAGAAGTTAACGTTTTATATATGACAAAAATAAACTAACCTGAAAAGATATATAATAAATTTGAATTAATATTTAATTATGTCATTTACGATGATATTGACACTGTTATCATTAAACTCAACGTTTTTGTCTATAGCCTAATCTTTTTATGGAAATAGGACATTCGACAATAGTTGAAAATGTCCTACAACTGTACATAATTGACCATAAATTTTGTGCAGTATCTAGCATACTGAGCATCTTCTTTATAAATGTTTCTAGTCTCCTGCGTTACTGTTAGTGGAGTTTTTATTTTCTGACAAAAGAAAACCTCTGCTCTTGTAGGTCACATTGCACTGGAAAAAGCAATTTTTTCGTAAATGCCCACTTGGGGAATTCCGGTTAAATATAAGTTATGGTATCCTCGGTGTAGGTGCTCTCTGTCCGCAACATAGCGTCTTTACCAGTCTCGGTAAAGGCAGCCGTGTCCTGGATAAATGTCCCGAGCCGCTATACACGTATAACAAACCTAAATACTTCAAATAGATTTTCTCTAATTCTATCTGACAGAGGCAATGTAACTGTTATTGTCTCTGAAAACTGAATCTTTATTTCTAAATATAGCTATCAATGACTCATTCAAAGTCAAAACATTATATCCAACGTACATCCGATTTCTCTCAAATGAATGTCACCGCTTGTTTACAAAACTTTTCGTGACACCACTACCGATGTCTTACGTAATGATTAGAAATTAAATATCAAATTGTTGAACAATCGGTTTTAGATTCATTGTATAAATAAACTGAAGTTCATAGTGGACTATATATTTTGTCACGGATTCTATAGATGAACTCGAATCAGCTGATATACTTTCATTTTTTATATAATGGCATCACATGTTAAATTTAAATCATGTTTGAAGTAAAGCAAAGTGACCATCAGATTCATTCTTTTGAACTTTCTTTCTGATTCGGGACATTTATCCTTAAAACGAATGCCTGTGGTTTTTGGTCCAATATTCATAAACAGATATAAAAAGGCGAAGAGTTAATGTGATCAGTCATGGGACGACACACTGAAATAGAAATTCTGTAGATTGGTATTGATAGACGTAATACACACAGATACATAAAATCAAATTCTTAGTCAATGACCATCTTTGAACTATCTGCTTTAAATGCGACATGTTTAAGATACATACACGCATATGAAACAGGATTTACGTAACTTTGTTACAATTATTCAATATCAATATTAAAATACATGTATTTTTCCCCAGTAGTAAAAGTGTCACTTCTTTCCAACAAACGTTTCAGTGCCATGTACATATTAACAACAATATTTTTCAAAATTCCTACGAAGAGGACCTTTTCTCCAATAGCAATACAAAACATATTTATTTGTGATTTAGCTTTTGTTTGGAAGCACTATTATTTCGACCGTCACTTTTTCTGAGCTCACATACCATGATTGATGACGTTTCCCCTGTACAAAGCAACAGTGTAGCAACTATAGCAAATGGACAGTTTTATTAATTGCACAAGTGGTCCTACGCATCATGAAAAGTGAAATTGGTTTCTCGTAGTTACGGAAATTGCTTCGGAAGATAGGAGTAATTATCAACTTCATATTGACAGTGGAAGTATGAGCATCTTAGCATTTGCAAAATCAGCATTATAGAGGACATGAGAAATTACATGGAATGATTATGTATACACAGGGGGTTCTAATGTAAGTAAAAACCGGGAATTTTAGCTGCTGCTGATGTGAGTCGGTACAGGGGCATCCGTCTATTGCGCAGTGGAATGGGTTTTTAATATTTAAAACATGTATGACTGATTTGAAAATTCGTACTGATTAAGCAGTACTCTATTGTATAGCAATGATAAAAGCATTTGTTTTGGATTTCATTTGTTTTGGATTTTATTTGTTTTGGCCAGCTTTGGTGTGGTTATTTAGAGTATACAAGGTAAAATGGACAGCAACAACTTAGTTTTTAAAAATAGAAAATACGTCCTGCTGGACAGATAAGTTGACATAAAATAACATTTATATTGCTGGCATGTTAATGCTATTCCTGCTTATACATCCGAAAATATTATTTTACAGCTAAATGTCACTCAGTCGAGATACAACTTTAATCATAGATTATAGACCTTAAGTAAATCGAACAATTGCCGTGTCGACTTATTCGGAAAACAAAATTGAACACATGTAATCACTATTTGATTGGAATTTGAAATAAATTGTACTACAAACAAGGAAATCAGAATGTGCTTCACTGTAGGCATGTTGTAACCAATAAAATCCTAAAAAAAGGCATACCTTAAAATTTTGAACATTTCATTTATTTTAAAATCGTTTAACAGTGAATGGTAGTGAACGAATCATAACATGATAATTATCAAGAAGTCAGGCAAGATTCGAAGTACAATAGGTTATCTGAATGCATGAGTACTACATTTTATATAGTGAGTTGTCGGTATGCATTTTTTTGGTAAATAGCCACTTATTATAAATAAACATTTTCTATATTTCTTAGTGTCTATCCGTCGTAGACATTTATATTCTTCTTCACATTTTCATTTTTTTTTTTCATTTTAAAGAGCGAATGGTTAGTAAGTACAAAGAGATGCAGTGTATCATGGCTTACTTTTAGAGTACGTTGGTTCTATCAGATTCTAATTGCAATTCTTAATACGGACGGTTTACTAATTTTCGTCATAATTAATGCGTTCAGGTTTATGACAGAAGCTATCGATATACAACGCAAAAGAGATTGCTTGTTTAACTTATCATTGCAGTATGCTTCATTTCACTTCTTTTGTTGGCCCTGTATCTTAGAAATGGCTAGTTTAATGCCGTCAGACTTGAGACTATAATTTTGAGAAATCCAAGCCGACATCTAAAAGCTTTATTTTCTCTTTATGTCTGAGCTTATCTGGAGAAAGTCTGTAATTTCTGTATAGACGCAATAATGCCTTTGTCTGATACAAAGCTTAGAAGATTATGTCGGCGGATTGAATGAGAGTTCTGACATTTATATTTTGTTTATTTTATAATTTCCTTCATCCTGTTTGAGTTTTAATGTCATCTCTGACGACTTAATTATTTAATACATTTATAAGGCATAATCTAGTCGCTGAATGTGTTATTTTTCTGCATTGTTTCTCTTTTTTTTTTTTTTGTAAATTTTACTGCCATTTTCAGGACTTGTTTCATTTACGTTAAAATAAAGACATGAAAATTTACATACCTGTGGTAGCTGATTTTTGCCATGTCGTATGAGAGTGTTTTATGAAATGCATTTTGGCGTTTTTTTGCCTAGCAACCTTTCGCCCCGCCACATGAATACACGCCACGTTCTATGTGCCGTGTCTTCACCTAAAGTTTGTCGTATCTTTACATGGCGAAGACACAACAAACAAAAACACGACATATAGAATGTGGTGCGTTTTCGCGTTCTGGGGCGAAAGGTCGCTACGCGAAAACGCGATAAAGTTATGATTTGTCGTATTTTCGCTTGGCGGGTTTTCGCCCCGCCATGCAAAGATACGACAAACTGTTGGTAAAGACATGACCCATAGAATGTGGCGTGTTTTTTGTGTGGCGGGGCTAAAGATTGCCTGGCGAAAGCACGCCAAAGATAGCATTTGTCGTATTTTCGCGTGGTGGGTTTTCGCGCTTTCGCCCCGCCACGTGAAAAGTATTTTTGTGTTTTCGTATTTTCGCCCCGAAAACACGCTTAAAAAACATGGCACATATCAGCTACCATACCTACTTGTTGTTTGTGATGTATCTTAGTGCTCAAATTACTCCCAGAAAGAAAAGAACGAGAGTTTTTTTATATTTTATAGTTCAATTCATTTATGCGTTCTTTTCTGTCGTTCAAGTAAGAAAATGCAAACATTATAACAAACTGTAATTGCTGCATTTGATTTTCATAATACATTTCAGATCACTTCTATAAGATCAATGAATGAGTAAAATAATTTAATTTACTCATATGTCAACATTGAATCAGATTGTAGTGACGGTTTATTAAGAAAAATTGTAATCAAACTTTTCTATTCGTGGTTGCTCGATGTTCAGTTAATACAGAAATGTACAAACTATGAAGAATTATGTATTTTGCAGTAAATATATATGGTAGTCCAGACAGCCATAGCAATAACAAACGAGGCTTCTTGAAACTTAAATTGTTACTCCTGCTACTAAATTTGCGAATTAACATAATTATTTGAGTTGAATTATTTGCATGAGTGGGTAAGAATACATTCGTTAACTTGATCAGACTAGTGGAGGGTTTAGATCTATTTTAAATTAGCGGTTGTACGATGAATTTTTTTGACGTTCTTCCTGAACAGCATTTTAAGAAAAACTAAAAAAGTGGATTTAAACAATAACTTGCAATCCCGTAAATAAAATAGAAACACTTAATACGTACCATTTGGAATATAGACGATTTCAGTTTTGGATTTTTAAGGACACAGGAAAACGATATCCTTTTGCTTCCAAGGTTGCATAATTATGTACCTATGTACCTAAATTGTGACTGACTGTTTTAAGCATCTCCAAATTATTGTAATAAATAGATGCTTAAACAGTTTACATGCATTTGTTGAATGAGTATACATTAAAGACAATCTCAGAAGAAAAGAAACTACAATTTTTTAAACACATGCATTTTTGTTTACTTCTAATAAAGTATTAATTTGATGTCAATCATTTCTTGCAAAAGATATTAATGTCCTTGTAAAATTTTATGGTTTCGAAAAGTTTTAACGTTAGTTAGCCTACATTTAGAATACTTAAGCAATGAAAAGATTTATCATGGCCTTTCTATGACCTCTTAGAGTTTATGAAGCTATTATAATAATGTTTTTGGATTCAGTGGTTTACAAAATTACAAAAAGGGTGGTTTTATGTTGAGTTCTAAAATATAATAACCATGATAATTTGAATGATTTAGTGATGCTTTCTTGCCAGGATATTTTAATTCTTTCGTTATTTTCTGATTATTGTTTGTTGATATTAACACATATATTGATAATTTATACAATTTCAGCTTGGAACAAACGTTAAATTATCAAACTATAATTATAAGATTTATCTTGTTATGTTATTATGTTTCAGTTAGAATTAAAAAAAAACAAATAAAATAAAGATGTATTCCAAATATTTTTTTTTTATGTTGGAGGAGTACATAAGTCTCTGTTTACCCAAATATTTTTTTATTCTTTTCTACGTATATATTTTTTTCTAAACATTTTTCTCAAATGTCAATAAAATTACATTTTAAACATTTCACCGACGTCAATTGCTACTTTTCTAATTCAGTGGTTAATAGTGATATTATAGCGTCAACTTGAATTTCAATAAACGTACTCGTGCTGTTCTTTAGTTAAATGTCTTTCTTTGGCCTTGTTGTCAGGGGAAGTGCTACTGTGTGAGCAAAAAAGGACCATCATATGCTTAATGTTTACATATTTAGTGAATTCGTTCCACATATGGGCGTTATCAGCTTAAAAAGAGATAAGCTGGTGGTCCTAACATGCAGGGTAAATCTAAAGTATTAAACTTTATTTACTAACGATTGGTTATGTTTACAGGATATTTCAAATCTAAAAAAAAACAACAGAAATTGGTTCTTAGTCCTCCCACAGCAATCATGTACAAAGTATTGTCCGAATTGGCGCCCTATTATTTTTACCGTCACTCCAATTTTCTCCGAGGTTACTTGTCATGATTAATCAAGTTTCTTCTGTACTCAATTACACCATTGCAAACAAAAAGAAATGGACAGTTTTATTAATTAAGCAAGTGATCCTGCAATGTCACTAAGAATAAAATCATTGGTTCTGTGTAAATGAGAATTACTTCCGAGGAATAGAAGATAATAAAGGTTGAAAGATATTTTTCAACCATCTTAGGGATATAAGCTCGTTAAGTTACCATAAGGTAGATACACTATCACAAGAGTTCTGCTGCGGTTAAAGTAAATTCTTACTCGGCAGCTGTATTATACGATACAACATTGCAGAAACCACGGAAACTGTTATTCAACGTGAAAATAATATTATGTTAATTTTTTGTTTCCCTTTACAATGGTTACACCAATAGTGTTTGTGTACAAATCATCAAAACTTGCAATACGAATTCTATCTTTGTATAATGTAAGTAATTCCCATCTTAAGCTTAAATCGGCAAATGTGTCTATATTGTTAGGCCAAGTATGGGGAAAAGACAAATTATAAGACGTCTATTTGAGACATAACTATAAATCGAGTGGGTAAGATCAACCATCTAAATAAATCATTAATGTTACAGTTATCTTTAAAAATCCGTGTCTGGATTTCTGATTAGTTCAATAAATCAACGATAAAGACACTAAACATATATCATAAGGAATCGGACGCGAAGATGCACCTATGGTAGTTCAAGTGAGACTTATGTGCCTTATATAGAAAACCTGGCGGTTTTGTTTAGGAATGACAGTTTTTGTGGGTAAGTACTTTAAATGATTTTTATTTTCAAACAAACTATGCACAAGACGTGACCCTATGACTAAGAAATACTCGGTTAAGTTATTTTACTATTTTAGCTGCCAAAGTAATGACCTTACCAATCTCTCGTGTCTTTGTTTGAGTAGAAAAACGAGGAGTTGTCGGTTTTTAAACAATACTTTCCACAAGGATACAGGCGTGTACATTTTTATTTTCTGTGATATCAAACGGTTCTAATATATATTTTGCTTCTTCTCGACTTTTCACATTTTCAGGTGTTACTCTTGTTTAAAAGCTTATTCAAGGCAGCTACAGATTTGTTCAAACAAGGCTTATCACTCCACGATGAACATTCATCTATAAATAAGCAACTTACGAAGCACCTAGAGAGTACATTAGTAGACAACGTTGTCACGTATTTTTTCACACTCAGTCTGTTCTCCAAGACGCTTTGATTTTTTTATTCTTAAAAGTATCATGTTTTCTTTATATGATGCATCTTATGTTGTCTGCGCAACGTAATACTCAAGCGTGTTGAATTGTAGGCTGATCAAGAACATACTTACTAAATGCAACAGAAATGTAAAATTAATTATTTTTGTGTATGTTTTAGTCCATTATGTCCGATTAAAGTGAGGGGATGCTATTAGACAAGAAAGAAATAGGGTCGTTGAGGTCATTTGATTCAGACCTTCTTTTCTTACGCTTTATGAAAGGTATGACATATGTATGGTAATCATTTAGCAGGTTTAACTTGGTACCATATAAGTGTGGACAGTTGATATTTGTTGTTGTTTTTATGGTTGTTTTACAGATCTATATACAGTTGTTAGTTTGCAAATTGTCAAAGGTAATTATGGATAGACTTACAATAATATGTAGGGAAAGAAATAGACGGTTGTTTATAATGTCTTCTAAAAGAATGATCGGCGTAGAAACAGTGCAACATTAATGCCCCTTAAGTGTTACATAGTGTTCGGACATTGGCAAATATTGATCAATCGAATGCCCTATTTCCGTAACAGTTTATGTTTGAAACAACAAACGTTGCGTTTAATGATAAAAGTGTCAATATTCATTTTCAATGAAACGTATTAAATATGTAGTCATATTTATTATATATAATAATTTATTCCATTAAGTATATTTTTCCAAGGTTAAAACGTTTTGAATTTTAATTTACGGTTGTATTATTTTTTGTTGTTTTTATTGCATTATTTTTAGACGTAGTTTAACTAAACATTACGAATTCTGCCCTAAAATTTCATAACAGCAACACTTTTAACCAATAGAAAATGTCCTTCTTCAGCTGAAGATTTTGTATCTAACAATTTCATTCGTAACAGACGTAGGTCAATATCGATTTAGTACAGCTACGCCGAAAAAATCCTGCAAAATGTAACTGGTACAACGTCAACAGAATATTTCTTGAAAAGTTAGCATCGCCCTATCTCATCTGTAAGGGATTCAAAATGAGTATTTAGCCCTTTGTATACGGAAACCTTATATCGAACTGTTTTCTTTTTGTCATTAATGTTTTAAATGACACTACTCATCTAGAGACATATTTATTTTTGGTACAGACAGCGATTTACATGTATTAAAAATGAACAGTTTGACAGTCTGTGAGTGTCAAAAGGTATATTACACGGCTACTTAACGCGCACTTTAACTGCTATGGTTCAGTTTTGGTGCGAGTATTCCGGTGGCTAAGGTGCACCAAGAAAAACAACGATTTGAAGGCAGATGACGTTTATCTTTCATGATTATTAGAAGTTAATATAGTGTTGCCAGTAATACAAAAACATGGTTCAACCATAATAAGAGTTAACTTTTAATTTACAAAGTCATATTCTTAAAATTGTTGGAATGGCCGGGATTGTGTCATTCTTCCTCAAAGCTTATGTGAGAACTGACAAGTAGACAAACATAAAACTGTCGTATTTTCTTTTCACATCTTGCGAATACTTCTAGATCTTACGCGTCTAGTGATAACAAATAGACACAAAAGCACAAAATATAACATTCTCCTGGATAAAATTGATGCAGTAATGTTACATTCTGCAAAAATATGTTCGATACTGGAGGTGCGATCTAGGGGCTACAGGTGCAGTATAGAATAAAAATAAGTTATAATTCCTATTTTGGATATTATAACATCTCTTATACGCCTTTTTATCTGGCGAGACTGTAGAGAAATATTTTTGTAAGGATATACTTTGTCAATATTGCAAACAAACTTGTACGTTGATCGAAGAATGACGAAATATTGCCGAGATGTCCTCACAAGAGGATTAGGTAGCCACAAAGAAAACTGTCGGTGTCTATAGAACTATATTAACTGAAGGAATTCTAATTCTTTATTAACTTAATATTGCGGGTCAAAACGAACGTGCATGGCACGATGAACATCATTGACTTGCACAGTATATTCATGTCAATTGACTCTCATCATACAGTGTATTTAAAATGCCTGCTGATTAAACTTGATTTTTTTCTTGTTCGCTTCATTTCACATCTTGTCTACGTCTTCTAAGCTGTTGGTTAATCGCCGTGGATTTCCTCCAAACAGTTCTTGAAAAGTGACGTTATATTCTTTGCAAAAAGCTCATGATATGGATGTCCATTGTTCTTTTGCTTGGCCTCTAGTTTGCATATCTTAATGTTATCATGTTAGATAACTGCATGAAGTCGAATTTCTTTAAAAAATTGTGTGTGTCTTCGGAAACACTTGAACTTCTTTCACCAATCCTGAGGATTTTTTTAAGTTTAATGTCATAAAGTGTGCAGTAGAATTGGTGATCTTTTTCGTTTTTGTTATATATTGTCCAAAAATGGCTATAAGACAGCAGCTTTCACTGTTTTTCACATTAAGTACTGCATGCCAATATTCATCTATGTATCATCTAGTATCGTTTTATTTTTGATGCACTCTTTCCGTTCAAAATTGGTCTATAAATCTGAGACTCATTTCCTCTAAAACCTTTAAAGGAAATAAATAGCTGTAAGAACCAAAGATACTTGAAAAATAATACACAACTTTAATTCAATATTGGCAGCATTAAGGATATGTTCTGTGGTGGTTTCATTACAGTCAGAGACCATTTATTGACATGTTTTCCATTAGAATCTGATAGGTATGTCGGTGAGTTTTATTTATATTATACTAAAAATAAAGTTATGCTATATTAAGCCAAGTAAGACTGCAAATGGGGTCTTAAAATCAGAAATAAACCATCCAAAGCTGTGCAAAAGGGGGATCAGTTAAATGGATTGTTAATCACATTTAGGAGATTTTCTCGTGGAGTTCTATTTATAACCCCAAGCTACATTAAATCCATAAGTTCTATTTATTTTAAAATTTGATCCATATCCTTAATTTCTTTAACATGTGCAGTTTGCCGGGATTAGCTGTTCATATCGCTTATGCAGTCAAAAGCGTAAAAAAATACTGAAACGTTTAAGTCTGAATCATACACCACAACATAAAAATCACGTGACTTATTAAGCAAATCCGTTAGTATCCATTTTGCGGACAGTCTGAATTCTATAAGGAAAACAGTTTCTACGTAAGTATATTTTGGCTAATATAAAAAGATTTCACGAATAATAAATTTAAAAAAATTAGAAAAATGTATGTTTTATACAGTTCAAAACCATGCAAAGCAATATCTAAAACATTAAAATGAAATACGAAAAAAAATAGGAAAACACTGTTTATCAATAGCGTGAGTGAAGAAACTGGAGAGACAGTCTTCAAACAGTTCTAAGTAACTTGTGCATTCTATAACAATTTATGTGTAGACTTTTATTAGCAAAACATATTCCGGTGTTTGACAATATGGCGCTCGATGTTTCCATTCGTGTATTGGGACAAGGAGACAAGCAAAGAGAAAAATCTGCTATTATTATGTATTAGAGAAAAAGATGAGCGTACAAGTTCTGTTCTGGTTACAATTACTACACCTACTCGTGCTCCTTTGGTTGTTTACTATTTTTTTGCTTAACAATGATATTAAACTAAGAATGCACCAAATCATTTTTCAACAAATTGAACTTTTAGAATATCGTCTTTAGCTCCGGTTCTACAGTTTTATAATAGAATTTAGTATTCAATGATTTTGATGAAAATATCAACTGTCGTTTTTTTTTACCAAAACCACTGAACGTGAACATGAAATAATAGAAGAAAAATATATTACAAAATCTAGACAACTGTCTACCTACACTACAGCATAGCTATATTATATGCAACAGTCCAAATGAAAATGTCAGCATACATTTTCTAGGTTCTATTTCTAAGAATCTGTAGCCTGTGATCCTAGTGTGTATATTTACTGCTTTCATAAAGCTCCGTCTTTTGATGAGTTTCGTCAGATAAAATTGCAGTTGCTAAATGTCTTATCGTTAAGACTACTTCAGTCTCATTCAGAAGGAAATAATTTAGCCTTTAGCACTGAGAACAACAGTGATTTATACCACCAGAACTATACCTTATCCTCTAAATACCGAATAACTCATCGAAATAACACTTAAATGGAATCTTTATTTATTTGTGGCTACATAAAATTCAATATACTTAATCAAAACGCAGTGCAGCTTATAGATTTCAAAGCAAGATGGTATGTACATGGTATGTACATGGGACGATTTCGTAGCGTTAACGGAGAGAAGGCAGACGTTGATTTAATCCGTTACGCATCATTACCGTGACCAAACTAACGTTAATATTTTTGTATAGAGAGGTTTTATCGGCTTTTTTGTTCAACAGCATTTTCTTTTCAATCAATCTGCATGCAGTCTTAAGAAACTGAAAAGGATTTTTATATTGTTTAAGACTTAGACTTTGAAATCTTTAACATTGGGCGACTGTGAAGGTTCAGAGTCAGCGCAAATGAGACGTCGTAACTGCGGGAGAGGTGTTTAAGTTCTCTGTTAAATGAGAGAGGTGTAAATGCGCATTTATTTCAGGACAGGGATAGTGTTGCTTTCACAAAACGTCTACACGAGTCTCGAATAGTTAAGTAATTATATTCAATTGTGCAAGAGAATATTGTGGCACCCGACTTTATCTGTCAATCTTCAGTAAATTATTGATAGTTTTGCGTAAAACTGAATGCGCTTTTCCTTTACACAGGAAGGTTGACTGCTTTTATTCAGCTTCAAAATTACATACCTTCCGATTCGTTTGATATAATTGAAGCGCTATTTATTGTCAGACTTACACGTATAATGATTCCTTTGTGAAAACTAAAACTTTGTGTTAACTTTATGTTACTTCTTCTCTCGTTTTTTCAAGTGCACATTGAATATGCTACAAGATTGGTCAAAATATGTACTAGAAAACAAGAAAATGGTTTTTTTCCTTAAACAGTCTCCAAGTAAAAAATGTGAAGAGTGAAAGTGCTTGGGAGTCTCTCTCTCTCTCTCTCTCTCTCTTTCTCTGTGTGTGTGTGTGTGCGTGTGTGTGTGACATAATTTTGTGTATTTGCTCTCCCATTTCAGAAATATAAACTGAATCGAGATAAAAACTGTCAAGCAAAAGCTTAATAGCAGATACGATACATAATCGATTACAAGTCACAGAAAGTCATGTTCGATGCTTTTGTTTGTGATGCATTTCTTTGATGTTTTTTTTTTTTTTTTGTTTCTTGTTTTTCTTTTAATTATTTTGCTTGCTTTCTTTCAGAAAATAAAACATTTTAATCAGAACATTCTCCGTGATTTCTTTCTTGTGTTTAAGTTCAAAATATGTCACAAATTGCACTGACCGTAATTTGTCTTTAAGAAAAGATAATAATAAAACATTGAAAGAAAATATTTAGTTATGATAACAGTTTTTGCTACAGTCTATCGTTTTAGTGTCCAGAGAATAGTATCCGACATTCAGAGCCACTGGTTTTCAGGTTCAGGTATGCCCCGTGTCAATGTAAGCAATAGTTTTAGTTTTTAATCACTTTGCTGTATAAATGGCGTATAAGTTTATTTTTTATCAAAAAATCTCTCGAAAACAGGAACTTTTTATTTCAATATGTTTGAAAGTTTTAAAAAATTAATCATATTTTGATGGACACTTTATTTCACCTTCGATTCTGGTGAGATTTATCAAGTTTTGTTCTAAAAGAGGTGAAGTAAATATATTTTTTGTTTAATCAGGTCGGAATAGTCATAAGTGTTTAAGAATTGTTTTCTGTTTTTATAACATGCAAGCACTTTCACACATGGTTTAGTAAGTAGGTGAATAAAAAGGTCTAGATATTTACATCATCTAAAATTTTCTTCAAACTTTTCTTCTCTATATTTATCAAAAGCATTCTGCCTACTGGGAAATCAAATCCTGGAAACATCGCATGTTGAAAACTACACAATGCTCAATCGTATATTTGAATTGCATGCTCAAAGGAAACTAACTTTATATCTTGTAAATTTGCAAATCTGGTATTTCAGGACTTATTTGTTACACCCTTGAGACAAAGATATTAGGAACCATGTCCATAAATCACTCCTCTATTGTTAATTTATGTCAGTGATTTCAGTCAGATTAACTTTTACCACATCAGGCTGAGCGAACTCTCAAGGTCTTTTCAGAAAAATTAGTGAATCAAAAGGTGCAGCCATGATTTAATTAAGTGTGCAATTTTACCTATATCATAATTTGTCATGCGTTTGAGCAAAATTATTCAAAATAACGTCAAATTGACGTTACTTGCAGAATGTAAATTGAAATTTCGGTTAAGATTAAAAAATACATATATTAAATGATTTTCAGATTTTGCATCATTGGCTATCTTTTTTAATTTAATAGCAATTTCACTTGCAAAAGTCAGATTTATTATATTATTACAGGTGATATTTTGAAGTAGTACACAAGTACTACGATACATTTTTCGCAATATTTGTCAATTCTTGATTTTTTAGCGCTCCTATTATTAATTCAAGAAATCTGTGACATAGTACCTATGTTTCGGATTTATTGTTGTAAGGCCAGTCAATACCAAATGTGAAAACATTGTATTCTGCTAAAACTTCCTACTTTTTTCCTAAGTACATGGAGGACAAATAAATGTTTAATTGTATATAGAAACACAAATCAGTCCAGGGCAACAAATGCAAAGATTTAGTTTGTCTTTGCCGTTTTAACATCTTGCTTCAATAGGTAGATTACCCCTGGAGTCCGTCGAATCTACTCCCATCGGCTTCTGTATCGTTAGAACTGACACATTTGCTGAAAGTGTAAGAAAGAATCTTTATATAAGCTCTACAGGAGTGGCTGTCAGTAACTTAAAACATGACTAAGAACTAATCCGTAAAAAATAAATATTTTGGAGTTTTTGCAGACATAGTTTTAATACTGTCCTTATTAATAAACAAGATCTTATTATGTTTCATTTTGATAAGTGTTTATCAATTTCAAAATAGCTCTCCTCTTGTCAGTAGCTTTCTCCGTGTGCATGTCGTCCTGCTTCAGCGGAGCTCTTGTTTTATTTTATTGCATAAAGTCCAAAAGAGCCTAGAAAAATTTTAATAGTGCTGAGACCTGTACACAATGACAGCATAAATAATTTATCGTTGAGAGATCAAGACATCAAAGCAAGCGTGAACTCGTGAACTTGGATCTATGCAGACAGACATTAGCATTCAATGCTTCATCTAGTTAAAATGTTTTTATATCCACTACACAGCACATCGTGTCTTTCATATGGCAAATATGACATATAATTTAGTGTATGTACATATACAAAAATAAACCGATCATACTTCTACGTTTTATTTATCTCACCGAGCTCATAGACATAGAAAGAGGTCACTTAGGTTTGAGGTACAAATCGTATCAAAATTGTATCAAGAACTGAATCTGATCATAAGCCAGTGATCAGTTTTACCACCAAGTAAATCGTTTCTCTAGTTGGAGGAAAATTCTTATGCAAATTTCATATCCAGATGTGGATATATCACATCATTTGTTGTATATGGCAGTGCTGCATGTTAGACATTTATGTCTTAAACTTCTGGTTCAAGGGTAACTTTCATTTACAGATAGACCTAAAAGCTAGACAAATTTGCGATTGTCTGTATTAATCCAAAAATTTATCCTCCAAACTCACGATATTCAACACCAATAACTCTGTTGTATCTAAAATTTAATAGATATATTCAACATGTTTATCGAACTTTACAAAAGAACTTTGGTTTTAATAAAACTACGAAACAGCCTGTCGTTGCATTTTAACTCTAAAATTGTGTGACGTCAATTTTAAATGCTTTGACTGCCTTCATTCACAATGTTAAAGTTACCCCCAAAAAAGTGAAAGCATGCCGTAAAGTTAAGTTGTGGCATTAAGAGAATATAATTAGTCCATGGTAGGGAAATACGTAGGATTTGGTGAAAGGGCTGATATGCCTTAAACACTTTTTTAAAATCACCTTACAGAAAAAGATATTTAAGAATTGAAAAATGCTGTATTGTGCACCATGAATATTTCATACTTACGTTTACATGTGGAGAGACTTTTTCATGAGATTATATGTAACACTTATAGTTACTTCTGATATGCTTTAGAAAAATATGAAACAAGCGAGTGTCCACAAAGGTTACAGTAACCAAGTTCTTAGTGCAATTATCAGATCTGTATTCAGAGCATTTTATAAATGGATACATAAAGAACAGAGCAAAGCTGCAGCACACGTCGTACCATATGCCTTGTTGGTTATACATTAAATGTTATGATTTGTTCAGTTACAATGTATCTCACTAATAAGTTTGAAATCAACAAACGAAGACATTTAGAACCCACAGGTCTTAAAGTATAATGACAAATCCAGAGAATTTAATTGATAATTGATAAAAAAGACATAGAAAAAAGTTTAAATGTCTAGAGATTACTTTAGAAGAAAAGAACATTGAAGTAAACGTTAAATCTAAAAGAGACACCGGAAGTAGATTGAAACGGTTTTCCAAACTTTTTGAAAAAAAAATTAAACAAAAAATGATACAATTAATTTTCTTTCATTTTCCTCATGGGAAATTTCGATTATAACATTAGTTATATTCTATGTATATAAAACAAATATTAAGCCATCATGCTGAGTTTTATTCAATAAGTTGCAACACAGAGTCATTATTTTCAGTTTTTTTTCCCAAAAAAATAATCGTTTAATTCTAAATTAGTTACTTTAGAAGAAAAGAACATTGAAGTAAGCGTTAAATTTAAAAGAGACATCGGAAGTAGATTGAAACGGTTTTCCAACCTATTTGAAAATAATTTTAAAGAAATTTTAAACAAAAAAATGATACCATTAATTTTTATTTTCCTCATGGGAAATTTCGATTATAACATTAGTTATATTCTATTTATATAAAACAAATTTAAGCCATCAGGCTGAGTTTTTATTCAATAAGTCGCAACACAATTATTTTCAGGGATTTTTTCCTCAAAAAAATAATCGTTTAATTTTAAATTAGTTTCGATCTTCCAAATGGCTTTATTTTGAAAAGAAATTATATCTCCGAAGAGTTAACCAGCGTCATTTTTACTGATTTCAGCTAATTTCATGGGAAAAAATGTAACTTTTATTCTGATAATATTGGTCCCCTTGGTTAATACTAGTTATGCCAGGTTTATGATTTTTAGTTATGCCAGATATATTTTTCCTTCATATAAAAGTCTACGTAAAAGGTTTCCATCATGCTTGGCTTCTTCTGGGATAATTTGTAAAGGCTTTTCTTACTTCTTAATATTTTCTTAGTTATTATACATTCAAAAGTTAATTTAATGTTAAGTAGCATGTTTTCTTTACGCAAATTTTCAGTAACTTCTATTTATATATTTGTTCTAATTCTAAAACTGTGTCCTGCTTTAGCAGTATTGACAATTTCCTGGCATACAAAATGATATTTTAAAATAAAGACTTATTTTAAAATTCACTGACAATCTTACACTTTTTAGTAATCAGTTATGTTTCTTTAGGGGTACTTACTTTGTATCAGACAACATAATCCTCATTCAGTTTACAAAAAAATGTGAAAAACGCATATCAGAAAAAAACACAGTCATGGGTTCGGACACTGTAACAATCAATATTATTTTCTTGTTTCCATGGTGTATCGAAACATCAAATTATGTTTTTCTATATTATATTTACTCCTCTTTAATTTTAAAGAAAGACATTTTTAAGCTAAATTCTGTGAGTCAGTCGCTTTAAATAAGCAATTTCTTTCTCCCTACTTGTTATTTTAATTTCATTTATAATTATATTTAACTTTGGTTAATTTATTTAAGATAATATCGACTCCATCTTAAAATATGTCTCATCAAATATATATATTAAATAGCAAGAAGTTACGACTTTAAACGTGTACTGATCAGCGCGTATTGTATTTTTCTGTTTACATATTGTTAAAGCTCCTACCACAATGTGATTATATAACATTATTTATAAACAGGTCTGCTCTGACAATATTGTCTTGCATATACATTGCTTTAATTCGTCTGTTAGCTCGAAAGAGATGCAGTATGTGAAATGTTTCAAAATGCATTAATTTAGAAAAAGACCCCTTTTCAATTTTAAATGGTATTGATTTTATTTACTGTTAAACTGTTTTCTTCAGTACACATGCATTATTGGTGTAATTATCAGAACATTATTCCGATCCTTGTGTCTAAGTTGTAATGCTCTTGTATGAGATGTAAGTCCATATTTGTATCTTGTGATATCAAGTATTGTGCCTCGAAAGGCATGTGCCTATGTTTAATGCGATTTAGTAGCCTGGACTAGATTGAAAGTAATAGAACAAATGCTTATATTTTTCTGTTAATAAGAATAGTTGTAACAAAATCAAAGACAAACTATAATCAAATGAAAGAGTCTTTAGAGGTAGAAGAATATAGACAAGAGTGCCATGATGGCCCTGGATCGCTCACCTGAGTACTTTGGCTGTAGGTTTGCTGTTAAGCAGTATTTCATTTTTTAATTGAAAATATATAAGTGCCTACAATCCAAGTATGTAAAATATCAGTCAATAAATAAGGCTCTATGACAGAAAGGTAGAAATATCTATTATAAGCTATGGTGACCTTGACCTTGACCCATTGACCTCAAACCCTACCCATGGGTAGACGTCCATGCAAGGAACCTATATACTGAATATCAAAGATATTGGTCTATAAATGAAGGCTCTATGAGGTACAGTAGATAAATCTATTTTTAGCCTCCATGACCTTTAACCTAATCTAAAAATTTCAAAAAGCTTGATAAAGCTTGCTTCATGCCAAATTTTAAAATTCTAGGCCTTGTGGTTTCAGACAAGAAGATTTTTAAAGATTTTCTTCTATACTGCTATTTAAAATTTATGACCCCTCGGGCGGGGCCAGTAGTGACCCCAGTGACATTTTTCAAACAAACTGGGTAGAGGTCCACTAGACAATGCTGCATACCAAATATCTAAGCTGTATGCATTGAGGTTTCCAGTAAGATGATTTTTAAAGATTGCCTTTTTAACATATTAAGGGCCCCCGGGGCGGGGCCAATTTTGACCCCGGGGCCAACATATAAACAATACTGGTAAAGGTTCTCAACACAATACTCCACACCAAATATCTAAGGTCTAGTCCTATTAGTTTCGGAGAAAAATGATTTTACAAGTTTTTCCTATAAAACTATATGTAAACCAAGAGAACCCTGGGGCGTGGCCAATTTTGACCCAGGGGACATAATTTAAACAAACTTGATAAACATCTACTAGACAATGCTGCATACCAAATATCTTATCTGTAGGCATTGAGGTTTCCAGTAAGAAGATTTTTAAAGATTGCCTTTTTTACATATTAAGGGCCCCCGGGGCGGGGCCAATTTTGACCCAGGGGCCAAAATATAAACAATACTGGTAAAGGTTCTCAACACAATACTCCACACCAAATATCTAAGGTCTAATCATATTAGTTTCGGATAAAAATGATTTTTCATGTTTTTCCTATATAATTATATGTAAATCAATAGAACCCCGGGGCGTGGCCAATTTTGACCCAGGGGACACAATTTGAACAAACTTGATAGAGGTTAACTAGACAATGCTGCACACCAAATATCTAAACTCTACGCCTTGCGGTTTCTGACAATAAGATTTTTTAAAGTTTTTCCTATATAAGTCTATATAAAACATGTGACCCCCGGGGCTGGGCCATTTTTGACCCAGGAGCCATGATTTGAACAAACTTGGTAAAGGTCTACTGGACAATGCTGCACACTAAATATCTAAACTCTAGGCCTTGTAGTTTCAGACAAGAAGATTTTTAAAGTTTTTCCTATATAATTCTATGTAAAACTAGTGACCCCTGGGGCAGGGCCATTTTTGACCCAGGGGTCATGATTTGAACAAACTTGGTAAAAGTCTACCTGATGATGCTTCATACCAAATATCTAAGCTCCAGGCCTTGTAGTTCTGGAGAAGAAGATTTTTAAAGTTCCAACTTTGAAAATCTAATTTTAGGTCCTGTGGCCTAGAAATGCAATGGACCTGAACCATTTGAACAATTTTGGTAAAGCTTTATGCAAGTAACATTCCTGCCAAGTTTCAGCAAGATCAGGTTCAGCAGTTCAGGAGAAGAAGTTGTTTTTAGAAAAAGTTGACGACGCACACACGGACGGACGACGAACGACGGACATCAGGCGATCACAATAGCTCACTTTGAGCGCTTTATGCTCAGGTGAGCTAAAAACACAAAGAGGAAGCCTACAAAGCTAACAATAATAGGATTATGGTTTTTATTTTGCTTTTTTAAAGATTTATGTAGTGTATGCATAAACGTAAGGTGAAGCATGAATGCTTAACACTGATCACATAGCTTACTAAACAAATATTTGTCTTCAGTCTGAGTTTAATGTTCTCACTGTTATTACTACGGCGTATATGGAAGTGTTTGGCACAATATGAAAGTCATTTTTTCAATGACATCATTAAGGTGCAAAGTTTAATACCGCTTTGTCTTAAAACAGTACTAAAGCTTACAACCTTAAGAGCCACTTTGAGTGCAAAATGTAAATGTATCGATTTAGGCTATATCAATGACATTGTCCCAAAATTATAACCCTGATATTCAGTCTAGACTTTTACTAAATACAAAATATTGATCTTGTTATTCGATAACAAAGACAGACATCAATGCGCTTGTCACATTAAATAAAAGTATAGTCGTCAAAGTTACAAGTAAGCAGTGCTATTTTTTCCTAGTCGTAGTACAATACTACACTTAACATTTTATGAAAATCTCTCAAATTACTTTAGATACTTAAACTATTTAACTGATACAAATTCGTCGACGCTTGTCATGATTACAGAAAAAAGTAAAACATTGGCTAAGATTTCATTATGTGATTTGAGATAACCAAACAATCCTTTCATCTTGGTATTTTATCTTAGTAGCTGTGCTTAAGATTACTTTCAGGAGACACACACACACACACACATATATTTTTCTTACATAGAACACATTCGAAATGTTTTACCTAAAATAAACCGATGGAGTTTTCTACCAAACTGTTACCTAATTTCGTGTTTTTCTTTTTAGATAGACTCAAATATACTCACATATTTTGTTACAAATATTTATTTTTTACATCGTTAAAACGATATGTATACATGTTCAATCTTAAACTTTATACTTCCGTCGAATTTTGTTGATAGATAGACCTATTCATTTCACGTCTCATTTAGATTTATAAGTGTTTTCACAGGAAAAATAGTTCCTATCTATCAAATGGAAATAATGACAGCAAACACAACAGGAAAAACATTCGCATCATCCTTCAAAATGACTTGATAATTCCTTGCAATCAGATCACTTAAAACAAGAATAAAATGTCAATGTCAAATAAAATTTCAATATAAATTCCTTTTGACATTTTCTTTTAAATACCTTAACCTCTTTAGTTTTTAAAAACCAAACCTAACTGATCAACCATGAATTTAGGAGAGAGAACTAATTATAAACTATTATAGTTGCAAATGTTTTGTTTGATCACAAGATTAATAAAAAATGCTCGAACGCATTTCAAATGAAGCTCCTTTTTTTAGAATTTAAAAGGGTTTCTTTAATGTACGCCTTTGGATAAATAATAATTGCAGAGAGCTCATTCGTAGATAAAGACGCGTTATATTCTTTACAAAGACAACAAGTGAACAAGTACTATGAGAAACTAAAAAATGTGTTAGTGTCAATATTCATTTTTCAATGACAGCGTTACTGTGTTGACTTTGAAGACCCTCTACAGAGTAAATTTTAAGCTCGCGAAGATGACCCCGAAAGTGAAAGTGAGGCTGTTTTGAAAGCATGATTTGCTGTGATTTGTGGAAAAATCAGCTGCATTCAGATTTGTTTTGACAAGAATGATACTTCCTTACTATGAAATGAAATAAATGACAACAGTTTTAAACTTAACAATATGACCGAACATTTGCATCATGCTTCAAAAGACCTTAATAATTCCTTGCAATAAGATCCCTTAAAACAAGTTAAAAATATCAATGTAAAATAAGATTTCAAAATAAATACCTGATGACATTTCCTTTTAAACATCTTGAACTCTTTTCTTTTTTTAAAGTCAAAAACTAATTGAATGAACATTAATGTAGGAGAAAAAGGAATTATAAACTATGAGAGTTTTATTTTTTCCTTTGATCAAGGAATATTTGAAGACCTTAAACGCAGTTCAAATGAAGTTCCCTTTAACAATTTTAAAGATTTCCTTGATGAACGCCTTTACGTAAATAATTATAGGAGAGCTCAATTATAGATAAAGACGCGTTATATTCTATACAAAGAGAACAAGTGATCAAGTGCTATGAGAAACTAAACAATATGTTTTTGGATCAGTATTCATCTTTCAATAACAGTGTGACTGTGTTGACCTGAAGACCCATCAATAAAGAGCCATTTTAGCCTAAGAGGACGACTCCGCCCGCCCAAAGAAAGGTAACAAATTAAAGTGGTCACCAAAACTGTTTTGAATGCACCATTTGGAGTGGTAAGTGGAGGGAAACGTGGTTTAATCAAGCATCAGACTGAATGAAATTAAGCATCGTGCTCTTTGTAAGAAAGTGAGTTTTATTCATCTTTATTGTGTTACGTTTTCATACTATATACTAGACAGAAAACAAGACGCAATGGTTACAATCACAGTAGCTTTGATAGGCTTTGTAGGTTTAGGCAAATCTTTGTTAGACAATATTATCTAAACGAATGCCTGGTATTGATAAATCTTGATTCTTAAATCCCTATAATAGCTTTTCTCATGCTGATTGCTAACATAGATGGTTTTGTAGATGAAACGTTTCACAACAATTCATTTGCAAACAATTGTTTTCTTTGTTTATTCAAAACTCTGACAGAATGCGGCTAGATTAACAGAACGCATCAAATGCAGACATTATATGGATATTGTCATTTTTATCAGAGGTAATACACAACTTCTGAGACCCAGACAAATTAAGAAAGACGTTATTAACCAGCAAGTGTAAAGAAGATTGGCGTTGAAACACTAATATCAATGCAGTTTTTGTTACAGAGTAAAGAAGCATGGTAGGTAGTTTCTTCACAAGAAACGTCATTTGAAATGGGATGAGACTGAATGCATATTTAGAAGCGTATTTCAGGTAGGGAAGTATAAAATTCTATAAGAAATTCCTACTGGATTTTCAATGACCGAAATAGTTACTATTTCATATTTAATTGTATATTATAACTGACAAGTTCTTTTCATATGCCAATGAATAAAGACATTGATACACTAAAGTTACGTTGATAAGGCCAGAAAAAAATGTGGTCTTAATAAATAATTAGCATTAATAGCTGATTATTTTCTAAATTTTAGACATTGGGTGTTTGACATTGCTGCGTGATTTTAATAAATTAAAAGTTTTCTTATTTCCCAGAAAGAAGTGATAATATCAAAAGGTTTGATCAAGCAAATCATTCAAGCAAATAGTAAACATTGTTTAGATTGCTGTTGTTAATGTATGTACTTTAAGTAAGACACGCGCCTTAGAACTCCTGTATTTTACAAACGAGGCTCTTTTGTATCATATTGTCTTAAGCCCCTTATATGAATGAAGTGATTCCTCGGTGTATATGTTCTAAAATGCCAGACAGCTATGAGGTTGTCAGTGATAGAAAGCACAACTGTTCACGTTGCATATACTAGATCAGAAAATGACCATTATGGATGATATATTAGCAGTGATGGATGAGAATAGCTATTTCAGAAAACTGAATTTGCTCGTACAGGTCCCCAGACAGATATAGTTATGTACATTATGATGCAAAAGGTCTAAGCAGTAAATGTTGAAAAGAAATTAAATGTTATAATAAAACGGATTTTGTTCTTTGTTACTAACCTATTTTCATGAGCAAATATTTCTCCTTATGGAACATCCGTCGTATATCCTCTTATTAGAATAAAGAATTTGATTTTGACCTATATTGGTAACGAATGAGATTGTTAGATACAAAATCTTCAGCTGAAGAATGAAGTTTGCCATTGGTTAAAAGTGTTGCTGTTATGAAATTTTAGGGAAGAATTCGTAATTTTTAGTTTCATTGCGTCTGAAAATATTGCAATTATAATATTGATACAGCCGTAAATTAAATATCAGAAGTTAACGTTTTATTTATGAAAAAAATATACTAACCTGAAAAGATATATAATAAATCTGAATTATTATTTAATTTATGTCATTGACAATGATATTGACACTGTTAGCATCGTTTATAGAAATAGGGCATTCGACAACAGTTGAAAATTTCCTACAGCTGTACACTATGGGCCATAAATTTTGTACAGTATCTACGCCGGGCATTTGCTTTATACAGGTTTCTACTCACCTTCGTTACTGCCAGCAGGAGTTCTTATTTTCTGACAAAAAAATCCTCTGCTCTTGTAGATCACATTGCACAGGAAAAAGCAATTTTTTGTAAATGCCCACTTGGGGAATTCCGGTTAAATATAAATTATGGTATCCTCGGAGTAGGTGCTTTCTGTCCGCAACATAGCGTCTTCATCTGTCTCGGCAAAAGCAGTCGCGTCATGGATAAATGTCCCGAACCGCTATATACAAATACAAATTGCGAAAGTTCACAAGAATGATCTGATGTTCACTTTACTTCAAATAGGTTTTTCTAATTCTAGCTGACAGAGGCAATGTAACTGTTATTGTCTCTGAAAGCTGAATCTTTTTTTCTAAATTTAGCTATCAATGACTCATTCAAAGTGAAAACATTCTATCCAACGTACATCTCGATTTCTCACCGCTTGTTTACAATACTGTTCGTGACACCACTACCGATCTTTTACGTAATAATTAGAAATTAAATATCAAATTATTGAACAATCGGTTTCAGATTCATTGTATAAATAAACTGAAGTGCATAGTGGACTATATATTTTGTAATTGATTCTATAGATGAACTCGAATCAGTGGATATGCTTTCATTTTTAATATTATGGCAACACATGGAAAATTTAAAACATGTTTTAAGTAAAGTAAAGTGACCATCAGATTCATTCTTTTAAACTTTCTTTCTGATTCGGGACATTTATCCTTGAAACGAATGCCTGTGGTTTTTGGTCCAGATATAAAAAGGCGAAGAGTTAATGTGATCAGTCATGGGACGACACACGGAAATAGAAATTCTGTAGATTGGTATTGATAGACGTAATACACACAGATACATAAAATCAAATTCTTAGTCAATGACCGTTTTGAACTATCTGCTTTAAATGCGACATGTTTAAGATGCATACACGCATATGAAACAGGATTTACGTAACTGTGTTACAACTATTCAATATCAATATTAAAATACATGTTATTTTTATTCTCTAGTAGTAAAAGTGTCACTTCTTTCCAACAAACGTTTCAGTGTCATGTACATATTAACAACAATATTTTTCAAAATTCCTACGAAGAGGACCTTTTCTCCAATAGCAATACAAAACATATTTATTTGTGATTTATCTTTTTTTTGGAAGCACTATTATTTCGACCGTCACTTTTTCTGAGCTTACTTACCATGATTGATGACGTTTCCCCTGTACAAAGCAACAGTGTAGCAACTATAGCAAATGGACAGTTTTATTAATTGCACAAGTGGTCCTACGCATCATGAAAAGTGAAATTGGTTTCTCGTAGTTACGGAAATTGCTTCGGAAGATAGGAGTAATTATCAACTTCATATTGACAGTGGAAGTATGAGCATCTTAGCATTAGCAAAATCAGCATTAAAGAAGACATGAGAAATAACATGGAATGATTATGTATACACAGGGGGTTCTAATGTAAATGAAAACCGGGAATTTTAGCTTGCTGTTGATGTGAATCGGTACAGGAGAGTCTGTCCATTGCGCAGTGGAATGTGTTTTTTAATATTTAAAACATGTATGAACGATTTGAAAATTCGTACTGATTAAGCAGTACTCTATTGTATAGCAATGATAAAAGCATTTGTTTTGGATTTGTTTTATTTGTTTTTGGTCAGTGTCTATCCGTCGTAGACATTTATATTCTTCTTCACATTTTCTTTTTTTTCATTTTAAAGAGAGAATGGTTAGTAAGTACAAAGAGATGCAGTGTATCATGGCTTACTTTTAGAGTACGTTTGTTCTATCAGATTCTTATTGCAATTCTTAATACGGACAATTTACTAATTTTCGTCGTAATTAATGCGTTTAGGTTTATGACAGTAGCTATTGATGTACAACGCAAAAGAGATTGCTTGTTTTACTTATCACTGCAGTATGCTTCATTTCACTTCTTTTGTTGGCCCCGTATCTTAGAAATGGCCAGTTTAATGCCGTCAGACTTGAGATTATAATTTTGAGAAATCCAAGCCGACATCTAAAAGCTTTATTTTCTCTTTATGTCTGAGCTTATCTGGAGAAAGTCTGTAATTTCTGTATAGACGCAATAATGCCTTTGTCTGATACAAAGCTTAGAAGATTATGTCGGCGGATTGAATGAGAGTTCTGACATTTATATTTTGTTATTTTATAATTTCCTTTATCCTGTTAGAGTTTTAATGTCATCTCTGACGACTTAATTATTTAATACATTTATAAGGCATAATCTAGTCGCTGAATGTGTTATTTTTCTGCCTTGTTTTTCTTTTCTTTTTTTTTGTAAATTTAACTGCGATTTTCAGGACTTGTTTCATTTACGTTAAAATAAAGACATGAAAATTAATACCTGTGGTAGCTGTTTTTTGCCATGCCGTATGAGAGTGTTTTATGAAATGTTGCAATTTTGGCGTTTTTTCGCCTGGCGACCTTTCGCCCCGCCACATGAATACACGCCACGTTCTATGTGCCGTGTCTTTACCTAAAGTTTGTCGTGTTTTTGTGTGGCGGGGCTAAAGGTTGCCTGGCGAAAGCACGCCAAAGATAAAATTTGTCGTATTTCCGCGTGGTGGGTTTTCGCCCCGCCACGCGAAAAGTATTTTTGTGTTTTCGCATTTTCGCCTCGAAAACACGATCAAACGACATTGCACATATCAGCTACCATACCTACTTGTTGTTTTTGATATATATTAGTGCTCAAATAACTCCCAGAAAGAAAAAAACTAGAGTTTTTTATATTTTATAGTTCAATTAATTTATTCGTTCTTTTCTGTCGTTCAAGTAAGAAAATGCAAACACTATAACAAACTGTAATTGCTGCATTTGATTTTCATAATACATTTCAGATCACTTCTATAAGATCAATGAATGAGTAAAATAATTTAATTTACTCATATGTCAACATTGAATCAGATTGTAGTGACGGTTTATTAAGAAAAATTGTAATCAAACTTTTCTATTCGTGGTTGCTCGATGTTCAGTTATTGAGAAATGTACAAACTATGAAGAATTATGTATTTTGCAGTAAATATATATGGTAGTCCAGACAGCCCTACCAATAACAAACGAGGCTTCTTGAAACTTATAGTGTTACTGCTGCTACTAAATTTGCGAATTAACAGAATTATTTGAGTTGAATTATTTGCATGAACGGGTAAGAATACATTCTTTAACTTGATCTAGTGGAGGGTTTAGATCTGTTTAGCGGTTGTACGATGAATTTTTTTAACGTTCTTCCTGAACAGCATATTAAGAAAAACTAAAAAAGTAGATTTATACAATAACTTGCAATCCGGTAAATAAAATAGAAACACTTAATACGTACCATTTGGAATATAGACGATTTCAGTTTTGGATTTTTAAGGACACAGGAAAACGATCTCCTTTTGCTTCAAAGGTTGCATAATTATGTACCTATGTACCTAAATTGTGACTGACAGTTTTAAGCATCTCCAAAGTATTGTAATAAATATATTCTTAAACAGTTTACATGCATTTGTTGAATGAGTATACATTAAAGACAATCTCAGAAGAGAAGAAACTACAAAGAAGGACAAAGTAAACAGTTTTCCAGAATCAAACTGAAGTAGGGACAACTGGGTATTATTAAGTGTGAAATCAAAGTTGGTATAGAGAATAATAGGTTGGTGTCGTGGATTTGATATGTATTAAATATCTCTGATTTTCATATGCATATTTTAATTTGGATTGTATTGTATGATGACTTTTGTATTCTCCAGAAATAAAATCTAAATTACAAAAAGGTCACGTGAACAACTGCCGTAGATTAAATAAAATATACGGCACCTTGTTATCGGTTTGAAATTGTAATTAGTGACAGGGTAAAAGAAGACTACTGCTTAAGAAGAAGTAAGGTAAATATAACCTTACATTTCTTTTGATAGATTCAACAAAGGAATATTATGAAAGGAATGTTATATTAGTCAAGATGTCAACTGATATCATTATAAAAGGATAATTCCGAAGAAAGTCATTGTAAACCATGCAAATTTTGACACCGTTGTTCATAGTAGAACTTGTTTTATTGATTCTAAACAGGTTCAATTTCATTTGCATCAATAAGTACCTTTTAAAGCTTCACCAATTATATCGTTATTTTTTAACACATGCATTTCTGTTTATTTCTAATAAAGTATTGATTTGATGTCAATCATTTCTTGCAAAATATATTAACGTCCTTGTAATATTTCATAGTTTCGCAAAGATTTAACTTTAATTGGCCTACATTTAGAATACTTAAACAATAAAAAAATCATTATGGCCTTTCTATGATCTCTTAGAGTTTAAAAAGGTATTATAATAGTGTTCTAGGATTCAGTGGTTTACAAAATTACGAAAAGAGTGGTTTTATGTTGAGTGTGAAAATATAATAACCATAATAACTTGAATGATTCAGTGATGCTTTCTTGCCAGCATATTTTAATTCTTTCGTTCTTTTCTGATTATTGTTTGTTGATATAAACAAATATATTGATAATTTATACAATTTCAGCTTTGAACAAGCGTTAAATTAACTATAATTTTAAGACTTATCTATTACAAATTATGTTGTAGTTAGAATTAAAATAAACAAATAAGATAAAGCTGTTTTCCAAATATGTTTTGATGATGGGGGAGTACATAAGTCTCTGTTTACCCAAATATTTTTTCTTATTCTTTTCTACGTATATATTATTTTCTAAACATTTTTTTTTTCAAATATCGATAAAATTAAACTTCAAACATTTTACCGAAGTCAATTGTTACTTTTCTGATTCAGTGGTTAACAGTGATATTATAACGTCAACTTGAATTTCTAAAAAACTTAAAGATAAAATCAACGTTCGTTTTTTAAAGTCCCTCAACCATTAATGCGACAAAAAAAATTTGGAGTGTACTTCGTAAATTTTCTTCTATCATTCGACATCGTAATGTGCAAAAAAGATAATAATCATATGAATTTAGAAATCGTAATATTCTTAGCTTTCCCTAATTGACAATAATTCAGATTGTACTTCTCTACGCCTCTTCCATGTTCATGATTCAATTTATAACTGGGACTTTGAAGGGTTTTTGTGTGCAGGGGGGATGGGGGGTATTTAATCAAGGTATTGTTGCACTGTTCTCAACGTTGGATATGTGAAATCAGTGAATCTGTTCTTAGTCCGAAAAGTTAAAACGTTACATAGTCTCAGCCCCGCCTGGATGATTAGAGGTTAGGGCCTAGGTATCGAACTTGCCAAAAAGTGAACATAATTGTGGATGTCTGAGTATGCTGTTCTTTAGTTAAATGTCTTTCTTTGGCCTTGTTGTCAAGAGAAGTGGTACTCTGTGAGCAAAACAAAGGCCGTCATATGCTTAATGTTTACATATTTAGTGAATTCGTTGCACATATGGGCATCATCAGCTCAAAAAGAGATAAGCTGGTGGACCTAATATGCAGGGTAAACCTAAAGTATTAAACTTTTTTACTAACGATTGGTTATGTTCACAAATATTTCAAATCTCAAAAACAAAACAGAAATTGGTTCTTAGTCCTCCCACAGCAATCGTGTACAAAGTATTGTCCGATCGGGCGCCCTATTATTTTTACCGTCTCTCCAATTTTCTCCGAGGTTACTTGTCATTATTAATCAAGTTTCTTCTATACTCAATTACGCCATTGCAAATTAAAGAAATGGACAGTTATATCAATTGAACAAGTGATCCTACAATGTCACTAAGAATAAAATCATTCGTTTCTGTAGTATATGAGAATTACTTCCGAGGATGAGAAGATGATAAAGGTTGAAAGATATTTTTCAACCATCTTCGGGATATAAGCTCGTTAGGTTACCATAAGGTAGATATACTAATACAAGAGCACAGAAAGTTCTGCTGTGATTAAAGACCACCTAGAGTAACTGTTCATATCAATTATAACAAAAGCAGCTGTTCACAGAGTCATTAAGTATGCTCCTTACAAATGCAAAAGAAAAGAAGATAACTTAATTATACAGTAACATCTTACTCGGCTTACTCGATACAACATTGCAGAAACCAGGGAAACTGTTATACAACGTGCAAATAATATTATGTTAAGTTAATTTTTTGTTTCCCTTTACATTGGTTACACATCAATAATGTTTGTGTACAAATCATCAAAACTTGCAATACGAATTCTATCTAATTAACTGTGTCTATTTTAAAAAGGGAATGTCTCATCATTCCCAATTTAGGGAGCATTTTCGGGATTTTAAAGGTATATATTGAAGGGTATTTTTTCAAAACGGATGCAAACAGATCATAAAAAACACAATTTTTGTGGATCATTAATTCTATTTTATTAAAAATATTTATAACTTTTAATAACTTATCAAACAAATTTCAATAAATAACGTAGAAAGCTATATACAGTAAAGTGTTCTGCTGGCTGAACACACCTGAATATCAAATTAAGACAAATATGTACACTATATACAACTATATACAACTTATATATTTAATTTTTAAGTCAATATTTAATGCAGCTAGCCATGTTCAGCCAGCAGAACATGGACACATTACTTGATGTAAAAATTGTCTGCTGGTAGAACAAACACCTCTACAGATTAAGACAACATGTTTTCACTATTCATATAGCTAGCCATGTTCAGCCAGCAGAACATTGATACATGGTTATGCTGCAATGACATTACAAAAAATCACTTACAAAGACACTGACCAAATGTTCTGCTGGCAGAACAATTAGTCAAAACACTCTCATTAGAAAACAGTGGAAAATCATGCCAGCAGAAATTCAAAATTAGACTTAAAATAATACAAGATAATATACTATATCTAACAAAGAAATCTATAAAAAAAAACAATGTATTCATTTTCTGCTGGCTGAACATAGCTAGTTACTTGAATACATAACTGGTTTTCTTTAAATACTTTTTTGAGATATTTGTTCTGCTGGCAGAACATTACAAAACTGAAAGAAAGCTTACAATATGAAACAAATCTGATCAAATGTTCTGCTGGCAGAACAATTTGCTTAATAACTGTCTTTAGAAAACTATTGAAAATCAATACTAGCAGTAAATTTAAAAAGTGTGCTTTGAATTATTAAAGATAATAAACAATATTCTAAAAATAGAGCTTTTAAATTGTTCTGCTAGCAGATAAAATATCTCTTAAGACAGTTTAAAAAAACCAGTCCTGTTTTCATACAGCTAGCTTTGTTCAGCCAGCAGAAAATGGAAATATTGTTCTGCTGGCAGAACATTTCTAACTGATAGTGTGCTAACACTATAAAACAGATCTGATCAAATGTTCTGCTGGCAGAACAATTTGCTTAACAACTGTCTTTAGAAAACTATAGAAAATCAACACAAGCAGAAAATTAAAAGTTGTGCTTTAAATTATAAAAGATAATGTTTCATATTCTACAAATAGAGCTGTTAAATTGTTCCGCTAGCCGATAAAATATTCCTTAAGACTTTTTTTTAAAGAAAACCAGTCCTGTCTTCATATAGCTAGCAATGTTCAGCCAGCAGAAAATGGATACATTGTTCTGCTGGCAGAACATTACAAAACTGATAGTATGCTAACACTGTAAAACAGATTTGATAAAATGTTCTGCTGGCAGAACAATTTGCTAAAAAACTGTTTTAAGAAACTATTAAAAATCATGCTAGCAGAAAATTTAAATTTGTCTTTAAATTATAAAAGACAATAAACAATATTCTACAAATAAAGCTATTAAATTGTTCTGCTAGCAGATAAAATATCTCTTAAGACAGTTTAAAAAAAAACAGTCCTGTCTTCATATAGCTAGCAATGTTCAGCCAGCAGAAAATGGATACATTGTTCTGCTGGCAGAACATTACAAAACTGATAGTAAGTTAACACTATAAAACAGATCTGATAAAATGTTCTGCTGGCAGAACAATTTGCTTAAAAACTGTTTTCGAAAATTGAAACTCATGCTAGCAGAAAATTTGAAATTATGCTTCAAATAATGCAAGAAAAAAAACTATATCTTACAAAGCTGCTGTTTAAAAGAATGTATTCATTTTCTGCTGGCTTAACATTGCTAGCTACTTGAATACTTGCTGTTTTTGATATAGGTTGTTCTACAAAATATAATCTATTCATCATTTTACATTCACTGAAGCCATTTATGGTTTTTCTATGATTTATTAAATTCAGGTTATGCCCCTTCAATGTGGATTTTTAAAAAAGAAAGCTTTTCTCTGGACAAGCATTATTATCATGAAAAGAGATAATTTAAAAACTTATAAGTGAAGAGTTTTGTTTCTTTGAAATCACACTTACTCTCACCAGTCCCTGAAAATGTTTGAAGTTTCAATGAAATCTTCAATGAAATATCACTGATCCAGTTACAATTCTGACTCTGCACTTTATCACTGATAGTCAAAAGGAATTATCAACATTTTAGATATTGTTAAGGGAGATAATTCAAGTATTTTGCCAGGATAATAATGTGGTTCTTGAACAGTACACTTTCTATCACTAGAGCTTGACTGTGTGAAGCTTTGATTGAATTCTCTAAATATGTTTCAGCTATATATCTACCAATTAATTTCTGAACCCAGAAAAATACAAACAAGGGAGACAATTCAAAAATAGGACCAGACAAATAATGGTTCCTGGACACTTCAAATTTCCTTGCTACAATCTATAAACATTGTTAATTTTGAGTCAAACCCTTGAATATGTTGGATTGATGTACAAAACATAGAAATAAAAAAGGAGATATTTTTAAACAATGGAACCATCTGTAGTTAAGAGTTCTTTGAAACTGCACTTCTTCTAGTCAAAATCTATTCAAGATCTTAAATAATCAGTTCCAAACAAGAAAGTAAAAATGGACCGGCCTACTGCATGAACTACTAAGCAACATGTTGTCTCAAATAAACCAATCCCTGCAAAACATATGTCTGCGGAATAACTGATCATTCTATTGTCATTTAGCTCAAAGCAAAAATAATGCTAGATAAAAGTTTGACCAACAAGAAATAATTGATCAACTGATTACAACATTTAAGAAAATAATAATGATAAGTCTTAAGTTTCTTGAGGAGGGGTCATCACAAGGGGGACAGACTTCCATTGAAGTGGGTATGACAAGGCTCAAAAAATGGACATCAAGAAAAACTGGGCAAAGTTGTAAAATGTTGCTTTGTGATCTAAAAAGCAATGCTTTATGCTATTTAATAACACTTTTGCTAAGTGGTAACAAAAAAGGGAGTTTTCAAGTTATGTTGTTTCTAGGAGGAACACATGATTGAGTAAGATGAAAATAATCCGTGGCCATGACCACAATATTTGTTGAGTCGTTCAACATAAGACTTCTCAACTGAGTTTGCCGATACCTCTATTACCTCTGCCTTTGAATAGTATAGGTTAGTTCCTAAAACTGAATGATTAATCTGTTCTGCCTTAGCCCTAGCTGAATACTGACCAACATGAACTGCAATTATCACTAAAAATATTTTTCTCATTTCTTTTACAAGTTCACTTAAACAAAAATGGCTTATATATAAGAAAATAATGACAAGAATAAATATCACTGAAAAGTTTCTCTCAAGAAATTTAACAAAAATCATCCACCAAATGTGTACTTTCTCTTCATTTGTTGATGGGATTGGTACCAGCAATGTTCTTTTTACTGCAGAAAACTTCTTAGAAACCCGTCCTGAAAAAAAAGGTACCTCATAAACAATGATTAATAATTCAGATAGCAGACAAGTGTGTTTCTTTTTTTGCAAATGTGTCTACTAGAACCTTACCAGCTTCTGAAAACCCCTTTTTATAAACTAAAATTATATCTGTAACTAAAAGTTATACTGGCATGTTATTGACCTTCATTTCAGACAATTATTGTATCTAATAATGTCACAGTTCCGAACAAGTCATGGAAACTTCTACATTTAAATTTGTAACATTTGGCCTGTAACAGAAAACACTGATTTTGACATGCTTTGGTTTCTTAAGTTTTAGTGTAAAGGATAGATCATAATATATTACCATGGAAATTTCACAGCAGAAGCACGATTATAACGTTTTTATGTTAATCATTCTTGTCCATCCAAATGTTTCTTGAACCTATTACATTTTTTTAATAATGTAAGAATATTCTTTATCATTGAAAATTAAAGAAGGTTTATCCAGTAAAATACATCTAGAAGTTGTCATGCAACTACCTGGACTTAAATTTGAAAAGTGCACTTACCAGAATTCTTTTTTGCACATTTTCGCTTGGTAATACAGCCATTATCTTCTTGTGGAGTAAGTTTACGTCTTAATGTAACCTGAAATGTGAATAAAATGACGTCATATCATCAATGTAAATGATCAGACTGCGCTTTAAGCAAAGAAGTTTAGAAATTATATCTAGGTTTCTCATCTTCTTTCTTTTAATAAGTGGTCACACAAGTTTCATTTAAATGTGAATTTGATGTAGCAGTTTCTAAACATGAGGAAGTCTATTTGATGCAAATATATTTTTTTAATTACCTTGGGAGCATTTGTTTCTTTCTGCACCAGTTCTCTGACCTCTGGTATAATATTATAAATGACCTCTCGAGGAGCAATGCTTTGTCTTGGCAGATTTTTCAAGGGCCATGAAACATTTTCTGCTGGCTGCCGTGTTTGTGATGAGATAGCGTTGTAAAATTCTTTCCATGTATTTACATTACTTCCCTTTTTGAAAAAGGGTTGTAAAGCTTCAACCTGCTTTAACTGTCTTTCTACATTCATTCCTGAATAATCTGGATGCAATATGGATGGTTCCCCTAATGGAACTTCTGTTAACAAAGGTCCCTGAAGTTCAGTCCAAGGATCCGTATGCTGACCTTTGAACTGGCACAGAACAACTTCATCTTGTCTTTTAAACAAAAAATGTAATGGCTCTGTGTGCCCAGTGATGTCATTAATGTACGGTGCTAACCAACTTTTAACATCGAACATCACTGAAACAATCTCAGATCTAGGTAGCAATGATGTTAGTTCTTCCACTGTTTCGGCATCTCTTGTCCTAAGGCTTTCCGATACTCTACTGAAGGCAGCATCCACATCTTCATGTGTATGGCCCACATACAAAAAAGACAGATGAACCTACAAAAATAGCATGTATTAAATTACACATAAAATAATTAACGTTCAATTTAACTGATAAATGTACACATTCATTATTTCACAGCTTCAGCATGGTGTGCAGATTAAGACTATCATCATTCTGATGGATGAATGTCTATCCCACAACTACTATCATTTGCAAAAATCCTCAAGCAATATATTTTATTGGGGAAAAGATTAAACAGGAAACAATAAGATTGCATTTTAGAACACAAAGTATTGTCCTGCTACTATATTGAATGATTGACATATTTTGATATAATATGGCTCTCAACAAGCAAGATAACATATTAACAAATATCAGTAATGCAGCTGGTCCTAGTTTACTTTTAAAACTACCAAGTGGCTTTGAAATACTTTTTACAGAAAAAATAATATTCTTCTTCAGATGACCTTCCCTTTAAGTTAAATTAGTATACATTTGTAACTACAACGCGGCTTCCATTAGTAATTGCAGAAAAAAAAACACCTTCAATTAAAGTTGTAACATTTTAATTGTGAGCTCAGAAAGTCACATCAATAGATACGTTGCTTATGTGCTTCAAGTATAAAAATAAACTTACCTCACTGAATATGTGCTCAGCTACCAGCAAATTACAAAATGCCAGAACATAACGATTTTTATTTTCACGCCAACAGTTGTCAGCCTGAATGTATAAAGTTGGTGGCAGTTTGTTTCTCTGTAAAAAAACAATACTGACTACTACAAAGAATAAAGTCTTGCGGGATTAATTAAAATATAGGAAGGAAAATATTGTGTTAATACCATCAAAATACTAACAACAAGAAACAAGGGAACTATAATAAAAAAAAAACAATGTTTGAATGATAGAAGTTGAAAACAAGTTTGAAGTTGTATTTAGGGCTACTCTTCTTCACTAAGGATGGAACTGAAGAATGCAATTTAAAAAAAAAAATGGCTTGGATCTGAAAAATATAAACAATAGACAAGTACTTCAATCAACTAAACAAATGGCAATAAAACTGCAGTCTTGTCACCCTGCTCTTGTGGCATGTGTGTCTTAGCAGTCAATATTACAACACTGACAGTTTGCTTTTATTTGTGATATTAAAACACATATCTGCAAAAACAAATGGAAAAATACTTATATATATATTACTTACATTGCAATCTGCAGTTTTTTTCAATATTTTCAGAATGATGTTCATTGTTAAATTAGGATCGTGTGGATATTCATTTATGTCAACATATGTGTAAAAACCACCATGGCCATGATTGATTACTCCAGTTATGTGTGTCTTCAACAAATCTGCCACATTAACATTCTGAAATGTTAATAAACATTTTAAGAAAAACAAAATGAGTTAATAAAATGAAACAACCTAAATTCCATCGGAAGGAATGTATTCCAGATTTTTGCTTAAATACTGAAAAAAGTGTTAAATAAAGGTCAATTTCCTCAGTTCAGCCACTTAAAACTTTTTACTTAAGTACGTATTCCATGATATAATCCAACTCATAACTGTGTTATTTTCTTTCTTTTATAGTTTTATAGAATTTTTTTTAAATTTTTTTCCAGTTAAACAACTATACATTATGAAACCCTTTTTTAACCTCAAATCTTGAGTGCAGGCCCTTCAAAAGCAAGACTAAAGGAATGCAGCTTACAAACAGCACTTGTCTGCAGTCTAGTTAGTAGTTCAATATGATGTTTAAAGAAGACAGTCAAGTATAAACTGCATTGTTGACAGTTTGTAGATGTTAGCATCTACACACTTCTAGTGCAAAATATGTAAGTTTTTACCTTTGCTCTCCGGCCAATAAAATGAGGTAGATTTGTTTTAGCTGAAAAGATAAAGAAAAGCAAAAATATGAATTAAGCCATGACATAGATGTATTGTGGAATAAAAGTTTTAAAAAGCAAATGATATGTGACATCAATCTATATTTGTAAGACAATAAGTACAGTTGAATTTTGTTCTCTCAAGCTCTAAGGGGCCTTGTAAATTAGTTTGAGCAAATGGTAGTTCCCGCCAACTGCGGTTGAAGTATTATCATGTATAGTAACATGGTTCTTGATGCAGGCATATGTGTGAAGGTTATCCTTGTTTTATTCTTATTTAATTTAGTATAAATATTATCTTAAAAAATAATTTAAGAGCAAAGCAAAAAAAAAATAATGCTTTTATGATTCATATTTGATCATATTTAATGCAAGATATTTATACCAAATATTACAATAGAACATTGTTTGAGACATTGGACTCTCTCAAAAGTAACATGTTACAAGGAGTGAAAAAGTTTGATTTTCACTGAGACATCTGGCCCTTTCTATTGTATGTCATTATTTTCTGATATGAGTGAAGTTGTGTTACTATGCTGCTAAACAATACTCACACTGGTCCATACCATCCACAATTATTGACATATACTTGTCAGGCTCTCTTCTACTAGCTTCTCTTTTGCTGTAATAATACTTTCTTTCCATCCTGCAATTTTGATCAACAGTTTATGACTATTCATTTTTAGGAAGAGCAATGCAATACTTCTGGCATAAATGAAGCATCTGTTGAAATGTATAAAAGCTTTGGTCTCCTAAGCAGGCATTTAATTAACACTATACAAATCTGGGGAAAAAAAATTGTCTATTTATTATACATAGGTTTATATTTTTTGAGTGGATCAGGAGTAGAGAAACGTGTGATAACGTGTGACTTAAATAGTGATTTGAGCAAGTTGGCTTTGTCCTCTGCATATCACCATGGTTAATACATCATTTCTTTTAGGTAATTTCAATTTCCTTCAAGGACAAACAGATGAGATTCTGTACTCTGCTTGTTAGTCTGATCAACTTTTCTGTCTCCAGAGTAGTTTCCCTTTTCTTACATTAGGCTCAACAGATTCCAAGCAGATACAAATAAAATCACATGTATATCTAATTATAATGACTAAATATTCAATCACAATGACCAAATGTGACTTTGAACTTGACCTGAGCAATGTGGAACATGTGATGTGCATGGTAAATACTTCTGCCAAGTTATTTCATTATTCTTCTATCATTAATGATATATTCAAGAGATAATTAGTGGTCGCAAACACTAAGTCTTATGACCAGTATCTTCTTTGGAAAACTTTCAACAAAAAAGTATTATGTACTCACATTTGTCGTTTATTATGCTCTTCTTTCAACTGCCTGTATTTTGCCCTGGTGGATACATCTGTTGTCTTCTCCAATTGTCTTTCGAGTGTAGTGCACGTTGTACATTTTGAAAATGAGTTTGTCTACAATAGAATAAAATGTGATTTGTTTTGGTCTATGTAAAGGGTCAAATTCACAAAAAAAAAAAACATCATGCTTCTACAGAGCTTCCCAAATTATGGAAAAATCATGTTATAATCAGCATTGGAAACCAAAGGAGTGTCACCTGATCATAAAATTACTGAGTGACACTCAGTAGAAAATAGAAAAGAATAAAATTTGTCAATCACTTAGTCGTGGCCTAGTGGTTTGCGCATTGGATCTAAGGATCGCTAGTCAAGGCGTGAGTTCGAACCCCATCAAAGGCCATCCATTGTTTCCTAAAGCAAGAAATTTTATCATCATTGCTAGGTACTGGTTGGTTTCAGGAACGGATTCGAGAATGATTCTATAGGCTAAAAGCTTCTGTCACAATCAAACTAAAATAAATTTGTATAAACTAGTCACTTAGGTCACCTTTGGGTGCATTAATCAAAATATCAAAAAGAAGTTTCTACATGTACAAACAACGTAAATATACTCCTAGTTACTTGCTTACATTTCATATATTTGCTTTTACCTTTTTAATTTTCAAATGTGGAAAGTGAGACTCCCAAATTCTAAAAAACTGTGCTCTGCTTGTAACTTGAGGGGAGTACACCAAGGTTTCCTGGCGGTAAGTAGCATACAGACTGGTCTTTACTGTCCCATATGGCAGAACAATGTCCACTGAATTTGGCATTCGATCCCCGTGGTATGTTGCATATTGCTCTAACCAAGTCATTAAATTCAATGTCTTAGAACACATATCTCTTGGTTTCTTCGATGACAGTTACTACATCTTTCCTTGTCATATTCAAAGCTCTTGAGAAAGTATTTTTATTAATTCTTAAGGCAGTAAGGAATGCTTTTGAACAAATGCTTAACTCATTCTGAACCTTTATAAATCGAAATTTTCCCATTTTTTCTGACTGAGTGACATAGTGTCTTAGCAACTGCATTCTTAGACTTCTTGAATTTAACCAAAAAGACTGTCTCAGATCACGCAGATTTTTAACACTGAATTTTCCCAAACAATTAGCACCACACTGACATTTATCCTTTAATGCACTTTTGATACTCAACAGTGACAAAGCTTTCACCTTCATCTTCTTACCACTGCTGACCTCAGCTGAAAACAAGAAAAACATAGACAAAAGTTACCTAAAGAAGTGTTGAAGCAGGCACTATAAGACCTAAGGGAAAATGGACAATGCACCAGTCCCCTACTGGTATAATGCTGTTCGATTCCCTACCTCGAACCAATATTAATGTAAAAATTCATTTTACAAGATTTGTCTCAGGCACGACGGTCCTCTATCCAAATCCAAATCAAGGTTTTTTTTTCATTCAGAGCAGGGGAAATTTAAAGGGCTGCTTTCCCTCAGGAAAATCATACAGTATTCCCCTAATATTTAATAAACATCAAGTTTTTTCTTCTTTTTCAGCAAAAATAGTAATACTATGTTTCTTCCCCAGCATTAGAGGTAAGTCCCCCTACCCCTATCTGTGAAAAAAGCCTTGCAAAGTATCTTCAACTTAGCATTTGTACTTTTAGATTAATGTCCATAACAACAACAACCACAATAAAATTAAGAACACCACATGTAGTGCCAACACTCATCTGTTAAGGGCAATTTTCACAAAAAATCTCTGTTACCATAAAAGGGGCACAAATCCTACAATACTGACTCCACTATGAATTATTGCAAAGTTATTTGACAAATTTTAATATTGTGAGGTAGTAAATGTTGTTGTTTAAATTTGTTTTTTCATTTAAATTTAATTTATTTTACTAAAAGATTTCTTTTCTATTGCTGTTGAGTGCCCCAATGAAGTGAAAGATTATTGAAAATGCCTTAAACAATAGTGAAAATAACAAAACTTACACAATAAAAAACTGCTGATATCCTTTGGAGGTGGGACCTGTACTCTGACAGTCTCAATATCCACCTGTTCTTCAGCTGTAATTGAGGCAACATCTATCAATACTTCTGAGCTGTCAGACATTCCATCCAGTGATACACCAGCATCATTTTCTGTTGTTGAGGAGTTCCCTGAAGACATATCATTGAGTGACATACCCATATCATCTTCAGTCGTAAATCCATTCGCTATTCCTCTAATGTTACCACCTCCTTCACTGTCAAAAATGTCACTCTCAGTCTGTAAATTTTCTAGCTGAGGGAGTGTTATGTCAACACGACTTCTCATCCCACCATTATTGATACTCACAATCTCTTCATCTGAAGTAATCTCATCAACAGATAACCCAAGCTCAATGTCCGACGTCTCTGATCCATCAGAGGGCTGTGCAACAACTGCATGCAACTGTTAAAAGAAACAAAATTAGGGAACGTAGTGTTATGGTTCTTATGCACTGCACTTCTACTCAGTGCGATCTATCTACCTACAAAGTTTCAAGTTGATACCTTTTATAGTTCTCAATTTATGTCCCAGACAAGAAATCTGCAACGGACCGCCCGACCATCCATCTGACCACCAGCTGACTCCAGTAAACCCCCACAAACTTGTTTGTTGGGGGTATAAATATAAGCACAACAGAGCAATAAAGTTATGAATCAATGAGGTTTCTCTGTATATTTAATTCAAATGGCCAAACCTTCATAGATTTTAGGGTGACTATTGAGGTACATTTACAGTTTTGCAATATTATTGATATTACTCAAAGTATAATTACAATAGTATTGGTTTTTTTAGGCCAACATTTCTTTAAAATAGCTTTCGGTTCCTTCAAATTATATGAGATACAGAATGGAAACAATATTTTACATATTTAACTATTAAAATGTTACATTGACCTTGACAGATCAAGTTTGAACCTGCATGTTGCTCATTCCCTTTGTATAGTTTACATTTCTGCCAAGTTATTTCAATTTTCTTCAATTCATTCATGATGATACATAATAAACACAGAATGTCACTCATTGATCATGATTATCAATTGTGACCTTCAAATTGATTCCAGGCAGCTGGAGCTTGCGCTCTGCACATGGTCCCAATGTGGTTAACATTTCTGCCAAGTTATTTTAAATTCTTATCATTGATTCAAAAGACACGAGGGGACATGAATTTTCACACAGGACTAAGTGTGACCTCGACCTTGGCCTGTGGGAGCCAGAACCTGTGCACATCGTATCCATATGGTCAATATTTCTGCCAAGTTATTTCAATTTCCTCCCATAAGTTCAAAAGATACAGAGCGGACATGTAATAAAGAGAAATTTTTTTTTTCTTTTACATAGCTAGATCAAAATATATTTCACTCGTGAACACCAGCTGTTATTTTTACACTCGTGGCTATGAAAATATTCCAATAGTCCTGGTCCTTTGAAATAAATTTTGATCTTACATGCAAAACCAACAAATCACCTCTATTTATTATTGATATGAGAGTTGCGTCAATAACAATTAACTCAGGACACATACCAAATTAAGTAAGATAACTGTTACTTGCACTTTTGACCAAATTATGCCCCCTTTTTTCGATTAAGAAATTTGTGGTTAAGAAGTTTCATGAATCATGGTATCTCAAGAACTGCTTATGCTATTTACATTGAAATTTTATACATGTATTCAATATCAATATGTAAGGTCACTCAAAAATTTCATGTGTCTGGCACACAATCTGAATTTTTTGATACTTTTGGACATAGATATTCTTTGTTAAGAAGTTTCACTTCAGTTAACTTAATCAATTAGGATCATTTTATGTTCCTATATTCTATATATGCATTTTTACAAAACAGCACTCTTTAGTTGAAATTGGGGAAAAAAACATACTTTTTGTAATGTATAGACAGAATCGGTCATTCATTTCGAAGACTTATTTTTTTTTTCAAGTAAAATACATTTAAATCATTTCAGTATAGAAATCATTAAAAGAGAATAAATACTAATTCTCAAATGACTTTTATTTATAAAAAACTTATTGAACGAATAGTTATTTTTAATGATTATGATTTGAAATGATTTTTATACTGAAATATATAGCAAGAAATATCCAATTTATTACTAAAACATAAATTCAGAGCTTTGTTAGCCATTTGTTTGCATAACTAGCATCATAAAAACAATGAGCAGGAGTACCAAACATAGCCTTTTACTAAACAATAATTTAGTAAAATGTTTTTATGTACTGGTACACTTTCAAACATTATAAACCTCATATTAGATGCCTTATTGGTTTTGAAAGAAAAATAGTTATTGTACAGTAATCTGCATCTAGCCATTCTATTCATAATTACTTTATATATAATGAAAATATGATGAAGAATGATAGATAAGTGATTAATAAGGGTACATCTGTACAATCAGGATACTTTATGTGTGGACCCTGGAAACTTATCCATCTCTCCAAGAACAGAAAAAGACACAAAACATTAGGATTTAAACAAACTTAAATTATTAAAAGGGTATAAATTGTTGAAATAAAATAAAAGTAGACATTTGGAATATAAAACTGCTGAATTGTGTCACAGACTGATGGTGAATACTAAATCATTCTCCACATTTTTAATTTTAAAGTGAGACAATCTGCCATTTTCATGAAAAGTGTAAATCAAATCATTCCTAAAATGAGAATACAGTCATACATGACTGGTCAATTTGTAAAGCAAAAGAGAATTAACTTGATTTTACATATTCAAGGAAAGTGACAAAAATATGGATAAAATTCAAATATCCTTCTTTAAAATTGCAGTGTCCAAGACCTTTTGATAATAATCACTTTAGTGAAGGATTCATTTAAATCTGTGATACAAAGCCTGAGGCACAGACAGACAAATGGATGTTCCAACTTTTAATTAACATATGCATAAGTCTGACAAGATGTGGGAAATAATATTATGTTGTTTTATTATACTGAATATATAGAGGATATTCGATGATGATGGTACTACTACTACTACTAATAATAATAATAAAGGGAAGAATTTTGAAAAAAGTGTACTCTAAACATTTTTTTCCTTGTGGCTTTTATGATAAAAACAACGAATTGAGTCAGAATAAACATAGTTTGTCCATTATCGGGGCACTTTTAAGATTACATAGAGGATATTTGTTTGTTTTTGGGGATGTTGAGAATTTATTTCATCGAGTGAACACCATATGTGATATTTTCACGAATGGCGCAGCGGATTAATACCGAGTAATATTCAATCAATTGAACTGAAAGTCGGCCATATTGGATATTGTCCATGTGAGTTATGTAAATAAATAATTTATGGCGAATTTCATCATTGTTCACAACTAGTTAGGCTCAGGAATTCAATATTATAACTGGATTTAACAAGGTAAATAAATTTCACTCGCTGTCACTGTCTGAAATACAGCAGATTCTCTTGTATTTACGTGGTGGGAAAATGTAGTTCCGGCACAAACAGTGGATTATCAAAATGGTAATTTCACTGATTCAAAACAGTAGATTATCACTTTTATCTCACTGATATTTCCCTATATTTCATTGGTAGGCATAAAATAAACTGTTGTACTGTTAAATAAGTCCACAAACGATACACTGAATAAGATTGTACATGATACCCGGTAACAAGATCATCTAATGTAGTGAAAAAAAATCTCAATATATAACAAAAACAATGAGTTTGTATCCTCAAATCCTTCCTTGCTATCTCGTTTCAAGTAAGGGAGGAACGGCAGGACGGGAATGGATTTAATGATTTATGATTGATTATTTCATGCACTAATAACAATTTTGTCTTTAAAAATTATCTTGTACTAGAACTGTTATTTTCTATTATTATTTTTTCTTTCTATCTTTTAAAGTATGAGCCATTTTTCCGAATTTATTATTATGTTGTAAAATAGATACGAAATTGAAACAAAACATATCTGAGTGCTATATTCTAGGATCTAACTGGAACGAAAAAAAGACTATGTGTAAGTTTATTGCTCTTCTTTAAAGTATTTCATTATTTTAGCGCAGAATTTGCTGAAATTTTTTAATTAGGTTACATTTTCTGTTTCGATTAAAGAGAAAGATTTAGGCATATTTGGTTTTGTTCTGGTATAATTATCTATATAAACTTGTCTCTGGCTAGTAAATATTGGGTAAAAACATATTTGTCTGATCAGATCAAACTTAATCTGATTAACTTGAGTATTTTAAGACAGCATAACACATAAAAAAAAAATATGTGAATCAAACAAATTCAATTTAAAAGAGTTACATTTTCCCACTCAAAATTGTGACATTTTGATGTTATTATATCACAAATTTATGAAAATGAGGAAGCATGAAAATTCAAATAATCACTATTTAAATGTCATTTGTCTAACTGGTGCTTCACTTCTGAGTTTTATGTTGCTTAAATGTCTATAATGTCCACCTTGAAGATTATCATTTTGTTCATACAATCTACCTGAATGTGTTAATTTGTTGATTTTTTTTTTTTAATTTTATTTTTTGGGAATTTTCAATTGTTAATTTGTTGTTGTTTTTTTAAGTTTATTTTTGGGAATTTTCAACATATTTGGCAAATACTCTGTTTTAATTTCAGAGAAAAAGAACACTAAGTACTTATTAGTGGCCACGCATTTCCAATAAAGTGACAATTTCTTTTTTATAACAGTGCTTCCTGTGCATTACAGCCCTCCTTTATACCATTATGTACATTTTCCATAAGTCTAAGATCAAAAGACAATACTGTCTTAATCATGTAATTGGGGAGTCCAGTAGACAATACCTAATTGGCACATTTTCTAATAAACAGGAAATCTGACTGATATGGGGTCATAAAAATTCAAGTGGGACACATCTTCCAATAAACAAGAGATTATTAGCCAGCTGTTGCCCTGCACTAAGATGTCATAATCAATATATCAATATGCATGCAAATTTAATCAATCTATTTAAAAAATATAAAAAAAGAATTAATAAGATATAAATATAAAAAAAACACTTTCTCATAACAGGGAAAACTGGTGGCCATTTTTTAACAATCATATCATTATCATTTTATTGTAGGTAGATGTTTTTTTTGTTCACCACTTATTTTTTGTTTTGTTCGTACTACTGATTTAACTCTATTTAAGGTCACCTTGACCTTTGCACAATTTGGCTGAATTAGCCATGTTGGTTGGGTAATATCTAGATTTATAAATAATCAGAATTGTTTTATATATTTTGGCACTCCCATTTTCAAAATTTGATCCATTTGGCAATCAAAACATTTTCCCTTATTAGAGATGGATCACTCTCTGGGGTCCAAACATCATCATCTCAACATCATCAATACTAAAAAATACCAGGATAAAAGATGGAAGTTTTGAGACTTTTCGCATGAAAACTAAGTTTTATTACATCAGACAAGGTTCAGACAATGGAACTGTGACAAATATTTGATTAAGATTAAATATAAAAAGTTATTTTTGTTCAATTTAAATAATTCCAACTGTATTCTAGTAACTGTTGGCATTTAACTTTGTAAACAGACTGTTATAAAACATTCAAAATAAGTAAATGTCATTATAAAAGATAGATTAGTTTACCCACATCAGAAATGCATATTAAACTGGTTTAAAAAAAAATAATGTGTCATTTTAAAACTACCTTTCATGTATTGGTTCTTAAGCTCAATTGAAATTTTTCCTAGTACAGAGTGGGTGTTTTTTTTCTTCAACATAGATTTTTAACTGATTCATTTCCATGATAACCTTTTTTTGTAGCTTTTTGGTAATCAATTACGTTTTATGCTGAGCAGTAAAGCAATCTACTTCTGTAGTCCTGCGTTAATCCCAGATCTTACTAAGTAAATTGAAAACAAGTGAATTTCCCTAATCAGTTACTCAGCATGGATGAACAAATAATTACTCAGAGCAGTTTTCCTGTAAAGAACTTTTGAATTAAATACATCTTTCATTTCTCAGTCACAGATCTTGATAGACACAGTTACAGAATAATAAAACAAAAACAATTAAGTTTTCAGTACACAGAGACACAAATATATCTAAATATAAGAAAATAAGAAGGGTCAATATATAGAACACATAAAACTACACTTTAAGGACAATTTCTACACTACAATGTAATTCCCATCAATTGATTTTTTAGGTTTTTAGATATTTATGTAAAATGTCATGCTCATCAAAATGCAGCAAAGATACCTATGTTACCATGATACTTTTTTTCATTATTTGTTAGTTTCCATGGTAACAACACAAAATTTGAAAAATCTCTATAACATGTATAAAGCAAATGAAGTTGTGAATGAAAAACTGCATGAAAAATATTCATTGCGAGAGTCTATGTTATGTTTTATGAATTATAGGGCATAGAAACACAACATTATCAATATTTGAATGAGCAAAGCTAAATTATCTGAAACCTAGATCTACACTTAAAATTTAATGAAAAATACATCCTGTGATAATGAATATAAGCAACGTAAAACAGTAACAACAAGTACAGTAAAGTTACAATCTACAAGAACTGTAACGAACAATAGAATTCCTAAAAATTCATAATAAAAAAAAATATCTTACCAAAAAGGCTATAAACAACAGATCTTTACACATCATCTTTATTGCGCGTTTAAACTTTATTCTTCACACTGCAGCCTCATTGGTTAGCTGGACGATTTCAATTCCGAGTACACGCCAATTTTAGGGATGTCACATGAACACCCCTAAAACACAGATAATCGACTCGCGCGTTACGTCACGCAGCGGGTGTTATTTTACACGCAATTCGATCAAATTCCAGTCACAACAAGAAAAAGGTCTTGCACAACATTTATTCTTGTGAAAAATAAATTAACAATGGACTCGTGGTTTTTGGATTTGAAAAGGGAGAGACTGCACCTGACCGTAAATGGCGAAGAGAAGGGAGAGGTGAAGAACATCAAGCCTTCAGAACTTGGATTTGTAAAGGTACTGTAGGCTATGCCGTATATATTCTATTTAGAAAATTTAATGGTAGATCTAGATTAGAGTCATTAATAACTGGTAGACTACTTGAATTTTCCAGTAATAAATTAACAAAAAAATAAAATAACATAACACATGATCTTATCCACAGACACCCTGGGACCTTTTGTAGGCCCTTAAACTGAACTTACATTCTAATCACACGAAATATTAAAAACCTTATCAGAGACAGTTTGGAAAAAAAATCATTTTTCACTGAGGATTTCAGCCTCTAAACCCTAGTCTTTTTTTGGCATTTTTTTTGTAAATATGATTATTAAGTTTTATGTTACTCATAAGTGTAATAATTGTTATTTTGACTTGAAATAAATTTTGAAAATTCTTGAGATAAATGAATATTTTGGCAAAACTTAAATGTTTTCATATCTACAGCTATCAATTTAGTGAAAATTTTCATGAACTGACTCATGTTTTCATAGAAAATTGATAAAACATCTCTGAGAGTTTGTTGAGATCATTCAAGAGAAAACAATCAGTAACCAATTTTTTACGACCTGAATTTGATCAAACGGGTTGTTTCTTTATCATGATGATCTTAATGTAAAGCTTTAATTTTTAATAGTGAAATTTGATAAGGACATTAAAGGACTGCTACTATCTACCGCTATTATTACCAATCAATTACCACGTGTATGTTAAGATCCTCTAATACGGTATATAAAGTTGTTGTGTTGTATAATAGGAATGTTGAATGTTATTGTTTTGAAATCCTTAATAGCAACAAGTAGCTGATAAGAGAAACAGGTAACTTTTTGAAGGTTGGCAAAAACATGGCGGTTGATACAATTGCAAAACATAGTAATTTTGTTATTACAGTTACAAAGTCATTTTTCATCAAATAATTCAATATTTTATATCATTTAAAAGGTCTGTAAACTCATATTTAACATATTTAAAAAATAATTGTCTAAACTGTTTACTTTTTTGTTTGTAATGGTTAAACATAGTGCATCTGAGCTGCTAGAAAAATGCTGAAATGACAGGTGTAAATTAGTTTAGTTTTCTTCTTTAAAAGCAAAAATTCAAAATCTGCTTATATTTTCAAAATATGAATTTAAAGAGCTTCCAAATGATATAAGAATCTTAAAATTCGGCTGACAAAGAAAAAAGTTATCTAAAGTTAAAAATTCTGCTGCTATCAAATGTATATAAATATTGGTTCTCTTTGCCAACCAGTAGATCAGCTATATTTTGGTAACAGGTGCTTGTGATGTCATCAGTCAATGTGCCTATAAATGGGTGTAGCCAATTTATTATTAAACGCCACTGTATTGATTATTTGTGCAAAAATGAAGCATTTTATTTGTTGTTCTTTAAAATTGTATTTTATCACTTTACATGATCCATTGAACACATTATTTTTGTTTCTAAAGTATATTCTCTCCAGGTTTTTTTGGCTTTTTTGTTTTTTTTCCCCTGAAGCTTAAAAATTCCCCTTGGTCTGAAAAAGTCACCTAATATGGCTTGTTTGCCTTTAAAAAATCGCATTTTTGTTCAGATCGTCGATGTTTAGAACACACAATAACCAAAGTACAGTATAAACTGCGAGTCCAGAATATGGGCCAATAAAATTTTCGACAGTTTTTCTGAATCGAAAACCAAGTTTTTATTGTTTATTTTAAAGTAATTTTTTCATGTTCTTATTGTAACGTTTTTTTCCCAAAATGTGGATTTTCACACGTTTTTTCCCCTACTGAACGGCCAAATTGAAAAAAAAAAACCTGACTGTCAAATTCAGGGTTTGCCCCTTTAACTTCAACATTCATTCTTAGATAAAGGGCACAATTACGAATTTCGGCTGTCCTTCGAAGTGCTTCTACTTAGAAATGCGTACAGCTTGTTTAAGAACATACCAAAACAAACAGTTGGTAGGTATATAAAAGACTTAGAAAAAAAACTTGAACTCTGAAAAAATTCTGTTCAGACAGAAGTCTGAATGATACAGAATGAGATAAAATTATCTGTCCCAACGCACAGTAGGTATGTTTGGAGACATACTTTTTTAAAACTACGAATTCAGAGTATGCAACAAAATGTCTTTGGTGAAGTAAAAGGCTTGAATTTGTGTTCAGCAACATTTTTTCTTGCAATTCCAACTTTGGAAAAAATTTAGTTGATATCATTCCTTTGTCCTTTCTGACCGAGTAAGATACGTTATACTGCCTTTACTAAAACATAATGCTAATCAGTGTTTACAAAAAACAGTGTTAACTCTGTTAACTTTTCAATGAATAACCACTTCACACTATAAAAAAAGACTGAGCTCAATTAATAAACTAAATTTTGCCAGAAAAGCCATTTAGTGACATCATCTAAGCTTTTAAAGTTATTCAAATGTTATAGGACTAATATGCTAAAATATCGGAAAAATATATATTTAAAGGATAACATTTAATTCCTTGACTCTGAAGTTTCATATGTTTTTCAATTAAAAAAAATATTTACTTAGATATGAGTAATAAAAATAAAAAATACATTAAATAGTTTCAGATGTTGACTGTCCAGTAAGGTACGTTATGACTTTTCGGTTTAAATAAAGTGACGCTGTCCTTTAGATTTCACTGCCCAACTTATTTAAAAATGAAGCACTTCATTGTTTTTAAACAACTGTCGAATTTAGTGCGTTTTTCAGGTAGAATGAATGAGTTTTAATAAAGTTATAATAATAAGAACGAGCATGAAAATTTAAAAACTGTTTTTTTGTATACTCGCTGTAATATTTTCTTGCAGAAAACCAAAATTGATAAGGTGATACTCGAAGTTAAGGATTTTACGTGTTGCTGAATAAGTAACGATTTAGAGCTCGTAGTCTTTACATACATGAATACAATAACTAAATTTTAATTTCGTAGGATTGGAAATATAACGTACCTTATCACCCTTTTGGGTGAATATTTTTAAACAGCTGCATCTTTTAAAGTAAAGCCAGTTTGGGTCCACTGAATGTTGTTTTATATTGTTTAAATGTTGTAAAAATAAAATCATGAGAAAAACAAGGGTTTCTTATCTATCGATTTTTCACACCTTGTTTTTTGAAATTGTGCCCTTTATCTAAGAATGAATGTTCAAGCATTTCATACCAAGCACACTTGTGTTTTGAATTTACTGGTCAATAAGAGGCAACAAAAGTAATGGAAAATATGAATTCCATAGTTTTAAAAGCTGTTATTTTAATTCTTAGAAATACCTTCATTAATGTTTGGGATTTTTTTAATTACATATAAAACACACCTTAATGCCTGTCATTTATAAATTATATTACAACTTCCAGTATGGTATGGTTTTCAGTACTAAAATATGTTGTGCAGTGATATTTGTTATTTTATGTTTAATATTTATACGACATGTTTTTTTACGTTTTCGTGCTGAATTTCTAATTTCTGAAATATCTAAACAGGTTTTAAAGAGGCTGTACTCCAGATTTGACATAAAAAAAAATTTTCATAAATTATATATTTAGATGCCGTGAGGTTATAACAACATAATATTTTACTTCAAAACTGATTATAAAAGTCAAAATAGAATAAAAAAAATATTTTCGCTCCAGCCTGATTTGAACTTGGCCCTCATGTTAACAAATTGTTTCCAACGCTTTTACTGTTACCACCATCGCCGCATGTGATATTACAGTTATTTACTTTAAATCTTATACAATATAGTTATACCATCGCGTTACGGTATAGCACTTTGAAAGGGAAAAAAATCAATTTATAATGTAATTATTTGACTTATTTTTTGTCAGTAAGTTATTTTTTAAGCATTTGTCATAAATATTACAAGAAATTTATAATACAAGAAAACTTTCTTTTTTTGTCATCTGGAGCACAGCCCCTTTAAAATTCTGCATTTTCACCATAAGTAACTTAAACGGTAGATTTTGATCTGAACAATTCCATTTTTTGTCTTTCAATCAAATTTCAATTCAGTCTTGTAATTTATTTATTATTATGCTCTCTGAAGGGCGAGCATATAGTTGCCGCTTTGTCCGTCTGTCCGGTCCGTCCGTTTGTTTGTCATAATTTTGTCCAGAGCATAACACAAAAACTATGATAGATATCAAGACCAAACTTCATAGGTAGTTAGATCAGTGCTCAAGAACCATAACTCTTGCTTTATTAATTTTTCAGTTATTGCCTTTTGAAATTTCTCATACTTTTTTTTGTCCGGGGCATTTCTCACAAAGTATAAGAGATATTAACACGAAACTTTATTGGTAGATAGATCTCTATGAGGAGAAGTGCAGCGTGGAAGAACGGTAACTCTATTTTGCATAATTAAGTAGTTATTGCCCTTTTTTATTTTTCATACTTTAAAAAAATATGTATTAAACAATAGCCCTTTTGGAATTGGCATTTATGGGGAGCATCCATCGGTTCTACCGATTTCTTGTTTTTTGATAAAATCAATTCATATTTAACCCTATATTAAAAGCATGTTATGTTGAGCTCTGAAAAAACACCATTAAGACAATTGTAAATGTTTTATGCTTTCTTTTGAAATTAGATCCAAAAATTTTATTTGATTATATATCAACCACAGAGAAAAAAATTGTGTTCATTTAATACCAAAGGTCAGTTACTAGTAACCATGAAGAGTAATAACCTAAAGTAAAGCTCATTCCAAAAACATTATTCACTAGAAATTTTTGGCCAGTTTGAAATGATTCTATATAATTCTATATATAGAGCACTTCTTATCTTATTATTCTGCTATGGAATAATGTAACATACCCTGTGATTCAGTGTAGTGTAACTGATAGATACAGCTATTTGCACAACCTCTGTGAAACAGCTTGTGTTGTTGTGATGACTATGTAGTCTTTGACATTCTATGTATGTACTTTGCAATGCTAGCCAATTTGCTCTGAATACAGTCTGAACATTGGTGACTCAGTGAACAGGTTATTTTTCATGCAAATATCAATACTGCTCTGGCATACTCAAGACAAATTTTGAATTATGTTGGTTATAATTAATAGTATATAATATTCGTAATTTTTTTACGAAAAAACACATAGGTATGATTTGAAGATTGAACAAAAATACATGATTGGCCTGGATAATCAATCAGTGGTTCTACCCAGGTGCTCGGTCGTGACTGAAATAATGCTGGAAGGGGGACCTGAGGTCTTGCTCCATCATGAAAGCCGGAAGGGTCCACACATAAAATATCCTGATGGTACGGACGAACCAAAAAAACCCACTTAATCCAATTCTAGGGCTGAATCAAAAGTAACATGGCCAAAAATTTAGTTGAACTTCTTTGCTAACAGACTGGTGTGCATAGATGGAAGTTAAAATGGTTTATCTAAGAGTTTATTGTTAACCAGGTTTTCAATTTTGAAAATCCTGGTTATTAGATTGGGGTATGGCGGGCGGATGGGCGGATGGGCGGATGGGCGTCAAACGAAATTGTGTCCGCTCTGTAACTCTTCAACCCTTTGAAGAATTTTGATGAAACTTCAGACAAATGTTTACCACATCAAGATGACGTGCAGAACGCATGTTCCGCATGGCTGGCTCCAAGGTCAAGGTCACAGTGACATTAACATTGAAAATCCTGTCCGCTCTGTAACTCTTCAACCCTTTGAAGAATTTTGATGAAACTTCAGACAAATGTTTACCACATCAAGATGACGTGCAGAACGCATGTTCCGCATGGCTGGCTCCAAGGTCAAGGTCACAGTGACATTAACATTGAAAATCCTGTCCGCTCTGTAACTCTTCAACCCTTTGAAGAATTTTGATGAAACTTCAGACAAATGTTTACCACATCAAGATGACGTGCAGAACGCATGTTCCGCATGGCTGGCTCCAAGGTCAAGGTCACAGTGACATTAACATTGAAAATCCTGTCCGCTCTGTAACTCTTCAACCCTTTGAAGAATTTTGATGAAACTTCAGACAAATGTTTACCACATCAAGATGACGTGCAGAACGCATGTTCCGCATGGCTGGCTCCAAGGTCAAGGTCACAGTGACATTAACATTGAAAATCCTGTCCGCTCTGTAACTCTTCAACCCTTTGAAGAATTTTGATGGCTCCAAGGTCAAGGTCACAGTGACATTAACATTGAAAATCCTGTCCGCTCTGTAACTCTTCAACCCTTTGAAGAATTTTGATGAAACTTCAGACAAATGTTTACCACATCAAGATGACGTGCAGAAATTGTTGTCTCATTATTAAGTATACTCCTTGCAGACAGTATTGTTAGCCGAAATTTACATCCTACTCATTATCATGTATTCTCATGAATATTATCTTTTCCTTCATGTCATGTTATAATCTTTTGAATATTCATAGCAATCTTCATTCCAAAATTCATACTATAGTATAGAATCAGAACAACATTTTTGAAAACCTGGTTTCGTGGCATTGCCATGTTTCTTGTTTTAATTTCAGATAATACTGTTTACCCAGCAGATACTGAAATTGGCTCTTGAATGCTTTGAGTATGCAAGTTCTGAAGTTTGCAAAACAATGAAGATCCCAACGCAGACAGACTCTAGATCAAAGTTTATCAAGCGATGGATGAAATACTGTAAGTGTATTTTAGGTGTATGATTGAGTCTAATGATACATGTATATCTATGAAATTAAATGAGTATTTTAAATTTAACTGTTTGGAAAAAGTAATACTGTTACCAGTTTTAGGAAGTCCATAGTGCTAATTACAATATAGTTTTTAATTATGGTGTTTGGTCTGTTTTTGATAAGTAACAGAAACTGCCTTTTATGCCACCACAAAGTGGGAGGCATATAGCATTGTACTTGTTGTCTGTATGTCCCGTAATTTTGTGAACACAACTCCTTAACAGATTGGCAGATTTTGCCAGAAGTTTCTTTAGGGAAGGAATTTTCACTGCAACCTGATTAACCTGAAGTGTAGCCATATGTTTTTTTTTTCACTCTATGACTAAGAGGGACAAAAATCATGAAGACAATTCGATCCTGTTCAACTGATCGACTAATAATGGTCAAACTTCAAAGATGAATAGACTTAAGGTGTAGATGATCATAAGGGAACGATGTTTTTGCTGCAACCAAACTTATCAAAATTATGACCCTTTGTTGATATTCTCCCTACACATTATAGAGAGAAAATAATTTGTTAATGTAACTCCCCTTACACTGATTGGTCCCTACAACTGTCCAATGACCCTTTGCTGGGCAAACTTTGTCAGAAGAAAAAAAACAAGTGCTGACTAAAGTTTTTCGTAGATATATACATGCTCTGAGAGTCTTATTACTGAGCACACCTTTGTAGTGGGGGCATGTGTTTCCTATGGACACAGTTCTAACTATCACCAGTATTTATTTTTCATAAAACCAATGCATTTGTTTTATTGACAGTGAGCACAGACAGAGAAACAAATGCAGATCTGGGAAGTTCAAGTGGTAAGAACCATTATGATAATAATAATGCAGCAAATATGTTCACAAGTTCTACCTCTGTTTTCTTTATTATTGAATAAATGGCACATGTTGCAAGTTTCGGCTTCATACATCAGCCAGAATGGCTTGAATAGCTGTCATAAACCAAAGATGACTTGTTGAAAATAAAAATTGATAGATTGTAATCTTCAGAAGTATTCAGAGAAACAGAATTGCTTACTACTTTTCATTATCAATATTGTTCATGACATGTCTTAAAGCGACTGACTCACAGATGGGCTGACGATGAAAAAAAGAAAATGATCTAACATCTTGAAATGTTCGCTGTAATTGTTAAAAACATAGTTAAACTAAGGTACTGACTCATTTTTTGATACAGAAAAACCTCAAAATATAAAGTTTTACACACTTTTATCGGTAAAAAAATTACCCCGTTAGTCACGGGGTAGATACGTTAGTTATAACATTAATTTGACGCAACTTTACAAGTAGGCTGTGGCTCAGTGGTCTAGATCATCGCTCTCTATTTTACTGACTGAAAGATCGTGGGTTTAAATCCTGGTTAAGTCAAAACTTTTTTTTTCAGTTTTCATGGTGTATAGAAGCATAATATATTGTTTTTTCCATAGTATTTTAAATTCTCTTAAATTTTAAAGAAAAAAAATTTTCAGCAAAATTCTGTGAGTCAGTTGCTTTAATTTTGATAAAGTTCACACTTTTGAAATAAAGACCAACAGGAGAAGAAGGAAAACAACCATGGCTTCTTTGCTCTGGTGTTGAAAATCAGTTAAAAATTTAGAAATGATGAGTTTCAACTTTTTGGCAGATCCGTTATATTGGAACAAAGCTTACATAAAACATTCATTGTTTTGAAAATAAATGTCATGATGATTTTAATTATATTTGATAAAAGACCGTTATATAAGAAAGCATTTGATTTGTGAATAATGTTTAATATAAACAACTAACTGATGGTCTGAGTGACCCTTATATAAAAGGGCTTGTGTTGAGTGATGTCATACCATTTATGAAAAGCAGACGGACCAAGCCTTTGTTATACACTGAGATTTACTTTTTTCTTAAATTTTGAAGTAATATGCCTTTTTTTCAATGCAGACAATACAGAGGGTGATTCAAAGGAGTCAGATGAGCAAAGTGATTCTGATAGTAGTGAGAAATGTAGAAGCCCAAGTAGTGTTCAAGACACAATGCTCAAAGACTACTTCTTAGGTATTGAAAATATTAAAAACTGTATTTATCAATACATAGTTCCCACCATGACAAGGTTTACCTCCCTTGTCAGCCATTTTGTAGGGCAAGCATGTTTTGATTTATGTAGGGCCAAAGATAATGCAAATTGCAATGAACAGATTATAAATTTACAAGTTAATAGTTATTGTTATTTTTATATGTTTTATGTGTAAATTAATGGTTGAGTTGTTCGCTTGGATCCAACATGTTTTTCATATAATTTTAGAAATAATTGCTATTCTTCCTAGTACTTCTATATAGAATTGTGGTAAATATTAATTGTCCTTGTGGGAACCATGTATTACTGTATAAAGCCATCTTAATGGGATCACAGAGATCACTTCAAATAGGTTTTATCAAGCCATGTTTTCTCTCAGTCATATTAAAAAATAACTATGCCCTTAGACTTGCAAATAATTCCATCTTGATGTTGAGATTGTTGATACAAGAATATCAGTATTGACAACACTGCAAAAAAGTTTTACACTCCTCAATCCATGTACACAATTTTGCCAAAATGTGTATGTCTTAAGTCTTGAAAGTCAGTGTCATGTCCTCAGCTTTTACGATTGAAATTGCCTTAAAATTACATAGATATGGCTTGATGAAAATAAATGACACTTAATTAGTTAGCAGTCAGATTGAAAAAAAAATCTGTACAAATGTACACATACATTAGCTGCCTTCATTTTTAGGAAGTGCTTCATAATGTAAGAATATCGTGTGCATTTAGTGCTTCTTTAGCTAGTTAGACATGATCTTTCTATATTTTGCAGGAACATATGATGTCCACATTAGCAACTTGTCTTCCCCACATCCTTCCAGAGCGACCCGTGTTGTAAACCATGACCATGTGGGTTCACTGACAGAGTCTTTTCAGACACAAAGCTGTGGACAACTTGTCATTCTAACAGGCATGATTGCTGAAATGTGTGAGCCAACTTGTTTACGAGAACCAAACAAACACAGTGTGGAGGTACTTGGTGGTAATCATACCCGGGAAGCTTTACAGTCATTGTGGAAGATGGGAGCGGTCGAGTGTCCAACAGTTAAAGTAAATCTTTATAAACCACTACCAAGGACATTAGCTTTAGGAGTTGGATATCAACATAACTTTATTCTTCATGAGAGGAAAAGGCCAATGACATTTCTAGATAAAGTGAGGTTGATGAGAGATTGTCTACCAGAGACTGGAGAGGCAAAAGAATGGAAAGACATGCTTGTCATAATCTTCCGTGTAAAGGTAAAAAAAATAGTTTCAGCTTGATATAGAATTAGACTGAATGTATTTTTTCTCTGATGGCTTTAAATTTGGATAAGTTATTGTTACAGTTGGTTTCAAAACCTGCTTTCTCTACTGTCAAGCAAAATGATAATTAATTATTGGCAGGGTTGCTAGTGAATAAACATACAACATTGTCATTATGCGAATACCAAATTTGAAGTTTTAAATTTATTTGTTTCTTGAACTTTAGAAACACCATGTAATAAAGAGTATTATTATGTGCTAGATATAGAAATGACTTTTCTGGTAAATCAGTTTGATTTCCAGTAAATAATTTGCCTTGCTTACTACAATATAGCCATTTTAATGTGAATTCTAAAACTTCATATAATTTGGCACAGTTTTTATCCAAGATGAGTTTCACACCTCATTTGATTTAGATTTATTATAGATGTCTTGTGAACATTCAGCTGTTCCTTACTCCTAATTTATTGTGACTGATTTCAATAATACAGGATAGAAGAACTTTGCAGCAAAAATTCACCCACCACCTTTTGATGGCAAAGTTAAAGGAGGATATCTGGAGGAAAATAGTGCAGGCAGGGGAAGTCACTGAAAAGTTCTACAGAAGTGTGATGAGAATCAGCGATGAGGCGAAAATTGAAACCTGCATTGATACTCTGCTTGTTGAAGGACCACAGGCATTCAAAATTAAAGTGTAATTTATTTTTTCCAATCAGTTTACTTTAAAATGGTTTTAAAGTCCAATGTTGCTACACATACAAATGTTGGTTTAAATTCTTTGATATAAAAAGCATGAATGATTAAATGTATATATTTAACAAACTGTTATATCAGGACTTAATGTGTTAAATTGATGCCTTTTAGAGGTAGAGGTAGAGGCATATTTAATGATTGATACTAGTACAACCATGATTTGTCAAGTACTGTATGATAAGACTAAATGCAAAGTTTACCAACTTGATGGTATAGTGAAAGTTACATTGGCTTACATCAAACTCATACACCTCTTAATATTTATACCACAAGTAAGGTCTGTCAGTAGAAATAGAACAATCATATAGACATACCAGTAATATTACCCCGTTGACTTCACTGCTTTTGATTAAATACATTTTTACTAACTTAAGCGTGTCATTTCTTCAAAGCATAATAAACTTGGTACGTGTTTAAAAGCAAGTTAATTTCTTTTGCAGAAAAGAGCTTATTGATGAAGGGTTCGTGAAATCAAAGAAGCCAGTGAAGAAGGTAATAGAAAAGATGATGTTTATTGTTGAAACAAACTTTGTGTGCAAAACTTTCGTTAAAGTCAGTAATAATCAGAAAGTGTTTTTAATAACACTCAACTGTATTTTTCCATTCTAACAAGATATTAAATGATCTTATATGAAAAAACAGAATAAGGGAAGAGGATTTATTTCATCTGTTAATAACTTTCCAAAGACAATTTGGAAGTGAGCTAACGTTTCCTCTAAAACTGAGGTACCGTGCACAATAATTTGAAACAAACTTTTAAAAGAAAACAGATAAATACATTCTACTTGTCCATCTGAAGAAAAAGACACTCGTCTATTTTGAAAAAATGGCCATTTCAATAGATATCAGCATAGAACTAATAATACTTGCAAAACATGAAGAGGCATAGTTGTGCATCAAGGGACGTTATTCTGAATGTAGTTTTTCGAGTTATGTCCCATTTTACTTAGAAATGGCCCTTAATAGAAGTGAGTTCCTGTTGTAGATATTAAAATTCAAAATAATGCAAAAAATGTCTGGACAAATTTCATAGTCTTGAAGTTATAAATGTCATAGAGATTCATTTGACAATGAATTTTATTGTAGTTTTGTTAAACTTAAAACACTGATTGTACATTATTGATTGTACATAATTATTAAAATAAATTTAGTTTGCACATGATCATATTTTCAGGTGGTTAGCAGAGAAGCTGAAGATGTGAATGATGAAAGCTCTGTCACTGTGATAACTCCAGAAATGCAGCTTGAGTTAGTTGAAGTTAAGAATGAAAACAGACAGCTGAAGGTAAAAGCATTTAATCAGTTTTTATTAAAATAATCCTGTTTGTGTTTTGTTACTTTTCAAACATACAGAAAATGTGTATTTATATTGACTATTCAAAGAATAGGAAGTGCTGTTCTGGTCTGAAACTTTAAAAGCTTGTTCAGCATCCATATTTAGGGACACTTAGAAAGTCAGTTACTTTTCTGCATTTTGCGCCAATTATGCGCTGATTTAGCTTGATTTTTTGAAGAAGAAAAAGTGAGTAATTGTTGTGGTTTGCATCTGCATCCACGTTGGTTAAGTTTTTCATTTGTGTCTTTTTCCTCAACAAGTATGAGAGATATTTACTTCAAACTTGCAAAACTTGTTCACTATCAAATGGGGAACACATACCTCCAAGGCAGATAACCCTAATGTTTTTTTTTTGACAGAGTCAAGCCATATCTGTCAACTATATTATGGCTTTAAGTCGAACATGACTGATACTCTTAAAGCTTTTTGATGTAAAACTGAAAATAGTTATTAATTTTTAGGAGACACTTTTACTTTTTCACTGATGACATGAACATAACACATGAGACAGCCTTTTTGCAATTAAGATGATACTTCTATATTGGTGATAAGTTGTGTTTTTTTGATACTGCAGGAACAACTCAGGGTTTTAAGAGAGGAAAATGAAGTGTTGAAGAAAGAGAACAAGGCACTTCTTCTAAAAGACTCACAAACAGGTAAGTGGACCCTTGTTTTAAAGAGACTTATACACAACTCACACTTTTAAACAGTGTGCTAGTTAAAGAATATCCACCTTGCTGTATTCAAACAGATAATTCAATTTTCTTAATATAGTTAAAATTTACCTGGTATATTATTTTCTTATGAATCAGCTAGGAATATTAAATGCCAAACTGAGTTGACACTGAAAATACTTGGTTAACACAAGAAGACTTCATCACAGTCATAATTGGTACTTGCCTTGTTATGTCTATGACTGGCATTCAGTGAAATTTTTTTTATAATACCATTAATGTTATAAAAAATTCCAAGTTTGATTAATAGTATTTTTTACCTCGAAGGCATCATACTGTTGAAAATATATTACTCATCAGTACTTCTCAATATTTGTGAGCTAACTGATTTGTTTGTATCACTGTCTTATTAAATTAAAAAATGGTGATTTGATGTAAACTATTTTTTATACATGATAATCATAAGTGGTTTTACTCATGTATATAGTGAAAGCATAATGGGTTTGTCTTGTTCTTTTCCAGATTCTAAAGGAACCAAAAGAAGCAGAGAAACCAGTGTAAGTAATTATTTTGTTCTTGCCACTGGAGATTAGTTAAAGAATGAAATTGGACCAAGGACAGTCTGTTTATGAAAACTTTGATCATAAGAAACTACACATTTATGTGTGCATATATTATTAGTTATTTTTGATTATTTTTACAATTTTTGATGTAAATACTATAAGGATTTTCATTCATTACTTCACTGATTGCCAAAAAAGTGTCTATTGAGGCATATTGATTACCTCCCTTTGTAATGAAAAAAAAGTCTGAAACATGATTAAAAGCTATTGAAGAAATTGACTTGATAATTGATTTGGGTGTATGGTTCATCCCTCCAACCAGATTTACAGTGACTTCACTATATACTTTCATGGCTTTAAAGTCTTTACCCGAAACTCAGATGTGGTTAAAGACGTTTTCCCTGTAGGAACTGTAATATCCTGAGCACAAATCTGCCCTTGTTATTCTATCCAGCACTTGAATTCAGACCTGTCTTGTGGTAATACATTGTAAAATGATCTGTGAGCATGTCTCCAAATAGACATTTTTCAACCTTGATATAATTTTTAACCGAATTGAAAGTCTGACTTATTAAAAGTATCATCTTTTATTTTATTGGCAAAAATCTGGAATGCTGTCCTTCGAGGCCTATACCAAAAAAAAATGAAACTACTTACTAGGAATACTGTATTATTTTTTTTTAGTGTTTAGAACTGATACTAAGAGTCATGAGGATTACAGTTGTGTTTTTATTTTTATTCAATGTAGATAGACGAATTTGAGAAGAATGAAGAGGTTTTGGCTTTCTGGAGGCATGAAAGTGGGGAAGAAGAGTGGTTGGAAGCAAAGGTTGTGACTGTTTTTGCCAATGGTATGTACATTTTTAGAACACCTATGCTTCAGAGTAGTCCGTCTGTACATTCTCTCTTTAGTAGCACTGTCCGCTTAGCTCAATAGATGTAGCAATCCATGGGTTGCTGGTTCCATTGCAGGGCTCTTAAATTTCCCTGATGATCTCTGACATTGCATGTAATAGCCTTTTACATATGGGAGTAGTCTGTCACTTGTGGAGAAATTGATACTCACTGGTTTTCCAGCAAATCCAATTTTGTTGACGGACTACCAAGATAACCCCAATAAGATGATGAAATGAGCCTGAAACCCAATACAAACAAAACAAAAACCTCTCTTTCATGAAAAGAGTAGTATTCTGGTACACACATATGTAATGTAAAAAAGTGCTTGTCATATTTAGAATATTAAGCAGGAAGAAGTCACTTATTCCTTAAAAAGGGCATGGAGCTTGATTAAAGGATATACATGTCTTTTCAGGTAAAAAATGCAAAGTACAGTACGCTATTGATAATGGAATTGCTGTAATTAACAAGTCCTGGATAAGGAAATTGTGAAGAGCGACACAAGAAAAAGGGCACTTGGATATTTTTGTCATTACTGAATAATACTTGTTTGGAAATTTTAAAAAGTGGTATTTTTTATGAAACTTTTAAAATGCAATTTCAGTGTTGAAATCTTATGACCTATACGTTTTTCTTTTTCTACATAGAAACATAACATTTTTACATAAAAATTCTACAGGACTGTTACTATGGCAACTGCGGTATGAGACAATGAATTTTCCTATCATAATGAAGCCAGTGATATTAATACAGCATACAGGGGAATGGCTTCGATATATATTTAACAATATTGATAGGTATAAGACATTAATAGGACTTTTGTTACAAATATATGTAATGTTCTTAGAATATGCAAATCATGTAAACTATAAAACGCAGCTTAATTGATTGTGCTAATGAGGCATTTTTCAGTATGCGTTGTATTTGTTTATCATTTTACATGCATTGAACACATTATTTTTGTTTCAGTAATATGCTCTGTCAGATTTAGGGTATGCCTCTTTAACTTAAGAGAACAATGAGAGCAAATGCAGTGTTTATGGCCCTTAATTTTACCTTGCTTGATTTTTTTAATTAAAGTCTGGGATATAAGTTCTCTATATGTCTCATTATTTGTTTGCACATTTAAAAAGACAACTAAGAGGAAGTACAATGTTAAAAAACATCACATTACTTAGTGTTAATTAATAAGTAATGCCTGTCGGAAAAATAACTTGAAAGGCATTGAATGAAATTGATTAAAACTTCACCAAGTTCATCTGAAGTGGTGCTATGTTAAAGAACTATCATTTTACATCATTAAGCATTTTCATTATCTCCTTTATAGATCTTATTACAGAGACATCTATTGATGTATGAATTATTGGCTTATCAGCTGGAATTCTAGAGAAATCAAGTCTTGATTTAAAATTAATTTATTAAATTTAGTTCTTCACAAATATACCAAATTTTGTTCTTCACAAAAAATACCTCAGTGAGCATTATTTGGTTTAAACAATTTTTGGTTCGTTTGCAACTAAAATTGAAAACCATTGTAAGGATTGGCTTAGAATTTATGTATTTATAGTGGTGAAAAGGAAAAGTGCAATATTTCGGTACTACAAGTCTACCCTGTCCTATTTTTCAATTTTTTGTGTCTGGATCAAAGCCCCAATGCTATGAAAAGGTATGAATTGAAATTTTTAACATTGATTAATGGCAACTAAGAGAAGTCCGGTTACAAAAAACTTTGACTTTGCTTGGTCTGTTTATTTAATTACCTCCCTTTTTGATATTTTCAGGTCCTGAACATTACTTGAAACTAACTAAGGGTTTTGACATAAAAATTAATGTGATAATTGAATGCTGATTGGATACTGATTCTACTTAGTCCTATTATTAAATTTTTATGGATCTAACATGTATCTTGAGAGCTTCTAGACCTCAACTACTTATACTCGGGTTCAGACATTGTGAGGGATATTAATCAGTTATCACCCTCTGTAATAGTTTATGTTTTTTGGGGGTTATCATGATATTTTGTTTCAAGCTAAATGACAGATGAATAATCAATTACAGTTTCAGTGGTTTTCAAGCTTTTTCATTTCTAGCTATAGACAAATTAATGATCAGTTATAGTTTCAGTGGTTATTTAGCTTTTTCGTTTCGTGCTAAATGACAATTGAATGATGTATTAATATTTCCATGGTTATTAAGCTATTTCTTCTCGAGCTAAATGATAATCGGTCTGTGATACTATTGAAGCAGCTTTAAAGTTAAGCTGAAGTTAACTGTACTGTAGTTTTTAATGAGTTGTAGTCTACAGAGTGTTGTATACTTTTGAAAGTTTTATTTGACAGTTTATATCATATTAAGTATAATCTGCCTTTTTTCTGAAATACGAATTTATGAATTAAGTGTATACTGTCGGCTTATACTTATTAAGTTTTAACAGATTGTTCTTCAAGCAGAACGTCTGATCAGCTTTGTAAAGTCAAGTTTTTCTACTTCAATGAATGTAGTTTAATTGTAATGTTCTGCTGGCACTTAAACAATGTATCAATGTTCTGCAGACTGAACATAGCAAGCTACATGAAATAAAGGACTGGTATCCTTTAAATAGTCATAAGCGATATTTGTTCTGCCAACATTTAACAGCTTCCTTTGTAAGATATGGTTTATTATCTTGTATTATATTATTTGAAACACATTTTTTATTTTTTCATGTTGTTATTAAAATACAATTTTCTTCAAAATACAGAAACTCCTGATTATCTAGTATTTTGTCTGATGGCCCTTTTTCCCGTAACGCAGGTCATAGGTGTATATGCTGTATTAGTCCTTTTTATTTTCATTGAATGCTGTACTGGCATTTTTTTCATATAACTCTGGCTAAAAAAAACTATTATTTTATTCATCAGTTTGGTTTCATATTGCATTATCAGTTTTGTAATGTTCTGCCAGCTGAACATAGCTAGCTGCATAAAGACAGGACTGATTTTCTTTAAAAGTAGCTAGCAATGTTCAGCCAGCAGAAAATGAATAGATTCTTTTAAACAGCTTTCTTTGTAAGATATAGTTCATTGTCTTGCATTATTTGAAGCATAATTTCAAATTTTCTGCTAGCATGAATTTCAATTTTCGAAAACAGTTTTTAAGCAAATTGTTCTGCCAGCAGAACATTTTATCAGATCTGTTTAATAGTGTTGGCATACTTTCAGTTTTGTAATGTTCTGCCAGCAGAACAATGTATCCATTTTCTGCTGGCTGAACATTGCTAGCTATATGAAGACAGGACTGGTTTTTTTAAACTGTCTTAAAAGATATTTTATCTGCTAGCAGAACAATTTAATAGCTTTATTTGTAGAATATTGTTTATTGTCTTTTATAATTTAAAGACAAATTTAAATTTTCTGCTAGCATGATTTTTAATAGTTTCTTAAAACAGTTTTTTAGCAAATTGTTCTGCCAGCAGAACATTTTATCAAATCTGTTTTATAGTGTTGGCATACTTTCAGTTTTGTAATGTTCTGCCAGCAGAACAATGTATCCATTTTCTGCTGGCTGAACATTGCTAGCTATATGAAGACAGGACTGGTTTTCTTTAAAAAAAGTCTTAAGGAATATTTTATCGGCTAGCGGAACAATTAACAGCTCTATTTGTAGAATATGAAACATTATCTTATATAATTTAAAGCACAACTTTTAATTTTCTGCTTGTATTGATTTTCTATAGTTTTCTAAAGACAGTTGTTAAGCAATTTGTTCTGCCAGCAGAACATTTGATCAGATCTGTTTTAAAGTGTTAGCACACTATCAGTTAGAAATGTTCTGCCAGCAGAACAATGTTTTCATTTTCTGCTGGCTGAACAAAGCTAGCTGTATGAAAACAGGACTGGTTTTTTTAAACTGTCTTAAGAGATATTTTATCTGCTAGCAACACAATTTAAAAGCTTTATTTTTAGAATATTGTTTATCATCTTTAATAAGTTAAAGCACAACTTTTAAATTTACTGCTAGTATTGATTTTCAATAGTTTTCTAAAGACAGTTATTAAGCAAATTGTTCTGCCAGCAGAACATTTTATCAGATTTGTTTCATATTGTAAGCTTTCTTTCAGTTTTGTAATGTTCTGCCAGCAGAACAAATATCTCAAAATAGTATTTAAAGAAAACCAGTTATGTATTCAAGTAACTAGCTATGTTCAGCCAGCAGAAAATGAATACATTGTTTTTTTTATAGATTTCTTTGTTAGATATAGTATATTATCTTGTATTATTTTAAGTCTAATTTTGAATTTCTGCTGGCATGATTTTCCACTGTTTTCTAATGAGAGTGTTTTGACTAATTGTTCTGCCAGCAGAACATTTGGGCAGTGTCTTTGTAAGTGATTTTTTTGTAATGTCCTTTTAGCATAACCATGTATCCATGTTCTGCTGGCTGAACATGGCTAACTGCATTAAATATTTCTTAAAAATTAAATATATAAGTTGTATATAGTTGTATATAGTGTACATATTTGTCTTAATTTGATATTCAGGTGTGTTCAGCCAGCAGAACACTTTACTGTATATAGCTTTCTACGTTATTTATTGAAATTTGTTTGATAAGTTATTAAAAGTTATAAATATTTTTAATAAAATAGAATTAATGATCCACAACAATTGTGTTTTTTATGATCTGTTTGCATCCGTTTTGAAAAAATACCCTTCAATATATACCTTTAAAATCCGGAAAATGCTCCCTTAAATTGGGAATGATGAGACATTCCCTTTTTAAAATAGACACAGTTCTATGTATAATGTAAGCAATTCCCATCTTAAGCTAAAATCGGCAAATGTGTCTATATTGTTAGGCCAAGTATGGGGAAAAGACAAATTATAAGACGTCTACTTGAGACAGAACTATAGACCGAGTGGATAAGATCAACCATCTTAATAAATCATTAATGTTACAGTTATCTCTAAAAATCCGTGTCTGGATTTCTGATTACTTTAATAAATCAACGATAAAGACACTTAACATATATCACAAGGAATCGGACGCGAAGATGCACCTATGGAAGTTCAAGTGAGACTTATAGAGAAAACATGGCGGTTTTGTTTAGGAATGACGGTTTCTGTGGGTAAATACTTTAAATGAATTTTAGTTCCAAACAAACTACGCTACGCGCAAGATGTAACCCTATGACTAAGAAATACTCGGTTAAGTTATTTTACTATTTTAGCTGCCAAAGTAATGACCTTATCAATCTCTCGTGTCTTTGTTTGAGTAAAAAAGACGAGGAGGCGTCGGTTTTTAAACAATACTTTCTACAAGGATACAGACGTGTATATTTTTATTTCTGTGAGATCACGCGAGTCTAATATATATTTCGATTCTTCACGACTTTTCACATTTTCATGTGTTACTCTAGTTTAAAAGCTTATTCAAGCAGCTCCGTTTTATTCTCTACAGATGTGCTCAAACAAAGCTTATCACTCCACGATGAACATGCATCTATAAATAAGCAACATACGAAGCACCTATATAGGAAAGTGCATTAGTAAATAACGTTGTCACTTGTTTTTCACAGCCTGTTCTCAAAGACGCTTTGATTTTTCATTGATTTCTTAAAGATATCATGATGTCTTTATTTGATGCATCTTATGTTGTCTGCGCAACGCAATAATCAAGCAAGTTTAATTGAAGGTTGATCCAGAAGCCTACTAACTGAACGCAACAGAAAAGTATAATCATTTTTGTGTATGTTTTAGTCCAATAAGTATGTCCGATTAGAGTGAGGGGATAATATTCGACAAGAAAGAAATAGGGTCGTTCGCCTCATTGGATTCAAGGACGTTCATTTTCTAGGCTTTATAAAAGGTATGGCAAAAGTATGGTAAACATTTAGCAGGTTTAACTTGGTACCATATAAGTGTGAACTTGGTACCATATAAGTGTGGACAGTCGATGTTTTTTGTTGTTTTTATGGTTGTTTTACAGAACTATATACAGTAGTTATTTTGCAAATTTTCAAAGGTAATTATGGAAAGACTTGCAATGATATGTAGGGAAAGAAATAGACGGTTGTTTGGAATGTGTAAAGGCTTACATGTCGTTACTTATTTCAGGACTTTACAAGATTCTAGTGCCACATATGGTTTTCAAAACTACAAACACCTCTTTCTGTTTTTGTATTTTCATCATGGAACGAAGTTTTGGCTCGTAGGTAATTGTTTATATCTTTAAATAGTAGATGTAGATAATAAAAACAATCAAGAAGCTCTCCAAAATAAACGACGGGAAGGACTTTCTTCTTAGTAAGTTAAAAAATAGTTTTACTGAGCTCGTTTGGAATTAACATAATCTTTTTTTATTTCATTGCCAATCCTTGTGAAATTTTAATCCATTTAAATGAATTTTGCAGTGAATTAAAGCACCGTTACATATTCATAGAAAACCAAATAACAAACATAAATTGTATCTTAATTACATAGTCTGTGTCGCATTTTATTCTGCATGTACAAAGAGCACTTTATTCTGTCAATCATGAAAATCCATCATAAAAAGGAAATCTTGAAATAATTTTGCAATTATAATTTATAATCAGATATGAAGATTCTCACATCCATTAGAAATTATTTCTTTGAGTGTGCAACTTCACGTGAGTTTCTTCCATACTTCGTTATCGTAATGTGCAAAAAGTGATGTTCGTTATGTAAAAATGCAAAAATTAGCACGTTATTTTGTCATTAAGAACGGAAATATTATATCATCATCATCCTCTCGCCATTAACGTATTACTAATTTCAAAGATAAAAGTGTTAATAGCTGCCTCGAATCCTTAAGGAAGCCGTTGAAATTCTTTTCATTCAAGATTAGCAAGCATATCTGCAGTAATTTGATAACGACAAAGCGTTCTGGAAATCCAAGAAGTCAACACTACAGCTTCCGTCAAGGTTCTGTCATCGGGCAAAATCACTTGGAGTTCTAGGGGCGGGGTAGTACTCGGTCCTGTGACCGCGAGATCCATCGAACGATTCTTGGTCTTATACTTACCACACTTCAGAACATAAGAGTATAAAAAAAGCCAGTACAAGGCGGTATTTCCTTGTTTCACGCTTTATGTCTTCAGAGAAGTGAACAATGTTGAAATTATTTGACGTATTTTCCTAGGCATGTCTTTCTTTGGACAGTTATTTCATTGGTAAAGGTAAGCATCAATAGATGAGCAACGTATTCTTCTAGAGACCTTCCTCGTGTTATTCTTCTGTGTTGCATTAAAAAAAACTGAGACCATTGCATTTCTCAAGTCAATCAGAAAAGACAATAAGCGATGATTTGAGATAAATTTAACATCATAAAATTAACTGAAAAGCAAGTATATATATTACTTTATAGAATCTTTACTAATTGACTTTCGGTGTTCATTTTGATTTGAAACAATTTGATAAAGTTGCTTTCATCTAGTGCAGAAACAGTCTGGAAAGTTTATTTTTCTGAATCAATCAGCAGGTTATAAATCTATCACACCGATTTTGCTAAAATCTCACTTTTGCTAAAAACCTTTAGATTTAAAGATTTCACCTAGTACATTTGTCATAAATATGATAATATTGTGATTGTTTTTACAGAAGATTCATGTATTCGGAAGAAGTGTACAGCGTATAAATCAGCAGACATACTAACTGGAGACTGAAGATACAAGTTGGCTGCTTAAAAAAGTATCCAACGAGTTATGCCCAATAATTGGTTGTACATGTGATCACATCTTGATGCAATATTTCTCGCGATATTGATATTTCTGTTCTTGCTTTCTGTTTCTGTCCATGTAAGCAAATATTGTCATAGTGTAAACAATGTCTTTACAAGCACAGGATGCAGTGAATACTGTTTGAGAACTAAACTACTATCATCTTATTTTAGAAAATATTGTAAATAGAGCTAAAATAATTCTAAATTTCACAATGCTTAAATTTCCAGTGTACATTATATTCACTTATCAGTGCTATACACTAAGCATGGAAAAGAACCAGAGGTGTCATTTGAATGGGAAGCTTTCTGTATCGTGAACTATCCCCCAAACAACGTCTTCATATGGCGTCGGTCATAGGAGCAACCGGTACCGGCGATAAATAAGCTCAAATAGATAGAGCGAGAGATACAGTGACAGTTATTTTAGCAACGCTCGCCTCGCCTACTGGCATTATAGGCATTTCCAGAACTCTGGAAGATTGTAAGTCTGTTGTTGTACGTGCAGTAAATAATTTTCAACTTTATTGCCGTCGTTATTAAAAAGAATTCAAAATTATATTTCAGTTACAATCAATTTCTTTGTTAAATTTAAACACGTCATTTACCTAAAAACACAAACAAATATTTGGCACTCTTGCTAAAGTATCTAATTATTGCACATTGTTAAAACTAAGGCAATAATTGTGGTCGCAGATAGGATCGGAGGGCCGCAGAGTAAGGATTCCTGAAAATCACCGGCTCCAGACGCTCTGCTGCATATTCTTTCTCATTAGACACTCTGTCGTAGTTAGGAAATGATTATTGCCAACATCTGATATTAACCAATTTTACGTTGAAACCATGTGTAATAAACCACGTTTGCATATAGAGCCAAGAATCAAATAAGCATTCAAATAAACAAATGCGGGTTACGGACCGATCGGTTTTACGTTAGTTTAGTTATAGACACTTGATAAAGCTTAAGTTTTAATTGATTTTACAATTTATATTTATGGCATAATCTGCAATTAACAATATCAGTTGCTAGCGTCAAGAAAATACTGTTGTAACCATCTCAGGTTGATCTTAAAGAAGATGTACCTTTTGGTACTTGTGTTACTTTAACCTACTTTATACAAATACAGTGTTGTGAAAATCGATTATTCTCAGATATTGTTCTTAATAAATTAAATTGGATTCAAATTTATACCATTTTTTCTGCTGTTTCTAATCTTCTACATTTTACTAGGTAAGAAAATTTCACATCTTGGTATGGGTACGATGGAACTAAATTAGTACAATTTTTGTAGGATACCAGATATTTGTAATTTATTGGTACTTTTAGCAGTGATAACATATTTATAATTCTAACAAATCAGTTTTTTTTTTTCAACTGATACATTGTTATGCAAAATATTAGCAATTTGTATATTTGAATCTATTTAATCATTAAGACAGGTTTGGAGATGCAGGGTGTTTCGCAAAAATACCTGCTATTTAAGTTACAGACATTGAGTGCCTTAAGAATGATAGTTGAGTGTCTTGTAAGATGCAGATTCAAACGCAGTCTTTTTCAAATAAATGTGCTATGGTGCACAACAAAGTTCGAAAACCTAAGTATTGATTAATTTTTGAGGTAAATAACGATCTATTAGATATTTTTTCCTTTCTCAAGTAAATATCATTAAGAATGATTTCAGTGTATATCAAAAGATATATTACACTGTATATTTCGATAGACTAAATTCGTCACTGTAAATTGAAAACGACCTAAAGTGAAACAACAAATCTAGGAATCTAAGAATCTAAAATAAGTTCAATTAAGTATTTTTGTAACTTGCCTTGGACTTTGTCTCAAGCAAAAGATTAAATGTTATAAAAACATAACGAATGTGGTGGCATAACAGAAAACTGTCTTGACATTCCGTGGACACTATATTAAAACATGGTCACGTCTGAATAGCCAACGTTACTAAAAGCTGCAATAATCTTATGTCCACTGCAAATCAAAATTGGTTGTAATGTCTCACGTCTCACACATAACAGAGTAATTCAGGATTCAGAAACAGAAATGCTTCAGGAAAACTTTGGAGCTGATGTCAGTAGACTACAAGCTGATACAAGTTTAGAAACTTTTGAAGTTCATTTGAAGACTATTGAGCGAGTCTGCGTTTAAGTGCATAATTTTTCGAAAGGTGTAATGGACGATCTCTTTATCATGTGTTAAAATAAGACTAATATTTTTATACTGGAAGCCTTCTTAGACTACATAACATAGTTATGTGAAATATACAAGAGATAAACAAACGTTTTTCTTTTTCTTTTCCTGTTTTATCATCAGTATTTGGCCCGAAAGTATACTTAAAATAATTACAAAATGTATATTTGTCTTGTACCTCAGATAAAAGATCTGTAATTTATAGGAAGTTTGAAGAAGAGTGCTTCAGAAAATATTCTCCGATTTGTCACATTTAAGATGTCTTGTATAAACTTCAATAAAAAAAAATAATAAAGTAATTAGGTTTTGAGGCAGGTTGATTTCTTGCGTAATATCACAATTAAATTTCAAAGCCAATACCAAAAGAAAAACTCACTAATTCCTACAAAAACTTAAAACTGAAGAATTTTATGGAGATAACAAAAATCCTTGATTTAATAAAAAAAAGAAACTGCTTTAAAAACAAATGAAACTTGTGTGACAAAACAAGACCACCGCATCAAAGTTCGTCTAATTTTGTTTCGGTAAAGAGCTTGCAAGTATCTGTACATACAAAAAAGGGAAACAAGTACCTTCTCATCCCAGAAAAAAAGCAAACAAGGAATTTTTTGCGTGGTCGCTTTTGTGAAGACATACCCATCAAAACTAGAACTGTGTCCAAAGGAAACGGATGCCCCCACTGTGCAGATGTGCTCGTAAACAAGAGCAGCTTCATTTAATGTCTACAAAATTCTGTTCTTATCATAGCATTTCAGCTGAAATTTCCTCAATTCATGTATTAATGATAAAAAAGTTGCCTAACTCTTGAGGCATCATATTTCGTCTCTTTACAGATGGAATACAATATTAAGTGTCTGAATAAAACTGAATTTTGAAACACATGTATGGTCTCCTTTACTTCCATCTACACATTAAGGTTGTTCATCCCTGGAAGTTTAAGCAAAATCTGCCATCCGGTTTAAGAGGAGTTGCGTTCACAAAATTCCTATATGGTATATAGTAAAAAAATCAACAAAGGGCCATTATTCTGTTAAATTTGGTCGCAGCAAAAATTCCTTCCTTTACTACCATCTACACATTAAGGTTGTTCATCCCTGGAAGTTTAAGCAAAATCTGCCATCCGGTTTAAGAGGAGTTGCGTTCACAAGATTTCGGGACGTACGGACAGACGTACGGACTGACGTACAGACGGACGGACGGACAGACGTACGGACGGACGGACAAGTGCAACGCTATATGCTCCCCACTTTGTGGGGGCATAAAAATTTTAAAAACGTTTTTCTTTTTCTTTTGGCGTGGTTGAGAGCGAGTCGCGTAGATGATGGTTCCTACCCGTCCCGTGTAAATAAATAGACAGTTCTTGCTAAGAAAGTTGTTTTCCGATATAAGTCTGTGCAAAACCAAGTGACCCCTGGCTAGGGCTAATTTTGATCCCAGGGACATTATATGAAGGTCTACAAGAGAATGCCTCACATCAGCTTACAAAGATCTGTGTCAAGCGGTTTTAGAGAAGAAGATTTTTTAAGTTTTTCCATGATAACTATATTTAAGTCCCGGGGCGTGGCCAGTATTTACTCTGGAATCATGATATGAACCAGTGTGGTAGAGGTTCAATAGACAATACTACTCACCAAATATCTAAATTCTAAACTTAGTGGTTTATAAGTAATCAGCATTTAAACAAAAATACCACTTTTAGCGCCTTGAAGATTGATTTCTATATAAACTTGACAATTACATGGATTTCTACTATGCAATATTAATATTTTAAATTGTATAATCCATAACTCGAGATAAAATGTCAGTGTAAAATATTAACAGTCTGCAAGTTTAAGTTTAAGAGAAAATTAATAGAAAATTCAAGTTGAAAGGCAAGAGTTCGATATTTAAGTGGATCGATCTACCAACAACAAATGCAACGTCATTTGGAAACCACCTAGTTACAAAAGAAAAAAGACGCTAGCTCAGATATGTCATTTTTGTTGGTTTCTTGCTTTAAAAATAAAAACGAATTTCGCTTACAAACCCACCTAAAACCATTGTCTTTTTCTTGAAATACAATAGCTAAAACTGTTCCGCAATGAAATACATCAATCCAGTCCACCGTTCTGCGTAGGAAATATTAGTTCTGTTAAAAATGGGGATGCTTTTTAAAGCCTTAATACATTAAGATGTTTTCAGTTTTAATATTTTGAAATCAAAAAAAGATACATTAAAGACTGTTTACAGAAAACTGTATTTGCTAAGATATTAATGAAATGCGCCTGAATAGTGATGGCTTTCACTGCTACATCTTTAAAGATATTTCATAGTGTTTTCCTAGATTTTAATACAATTGTATGTCCCATCGAGCGTTACCTCGCTTAGTTTATGTAAGACATAAAAGCAAAACACGTGTTTGTACGCAATCTTACTCTTTGTAATTTCAAAACTGAAATGTGAATACATTACACTTGAACTCTGCTTTCATATTTCATCTGTGATTTTTTATTTTGGCTGTCATCTCAAATCCAGATAATTCAGTTAAAAATTAAATGTTAAATCTCGTGAGCATTAAGATCAAGCTTCATGTTTAATAACAAACATTGAAATGTTGCCTTCATTTATTTAGCAAACAGGTCAAACAATCTCGCATTAAATTATAAAAGTTATTGTGTGCCTTCACGTATTCGTATTTCTAAGAGAGGAAAAAGGAAAAAAATGATACATTATTACAAAATTAACTGTAAAAAAAATTTACTGTTTGCAGCACGACAATGATTGTCATGTATGTTGAGAATACTGTTGCAGTGTATCATTTAAAGCTATCGCCATTGCATAAATAAACGCTTGGTAAAGATATGCGACAGCCTTGAGTGCGGAATTTGCGGACATTATTATGCTGGGTCAGTTTAGAGGATACGTTAAGCATCTGTAAATTTTCCGTGTGAACCTTAACTGCTGGTGCATCGTCAAATCTCCTTTTGTGTTATAATATACCTTAAGAGGCTGTTGAATTGACTTCCAAAGTGACCTATTATCAAAGTGGGTCAGTTCACAAGACGAAGTTGGCAAATTTCTAATGTTTTCGGAAAACACTTTTCAGTTAGAAACTATGGAGAGTTGATACAAGAAAAATGTTGATACATACCATCAAGACGGCGCAAAAAATTGTAAAGACGTGAAAGTGTCAGATTTCATGTAATTTTTAACACAGACATTTTTAAGTGCCTTTAAATACACCATCTGTAAGTGCAATTCGTACTCATACCGCCTCAATCGTTAGTTTAAAAGTCTTTGGTATAACTCGTCTTGTACCATTTAATGTATTGACTTAATTCCTTAAGAAGATAGATGCCGCTGCGGAAAAGTGAAGAGCGAAGTAAGTTCATATATCTGTAGAACAGTAAATGTCTTTTGTTAGACCGTATGTTGGTGCAAGTTGTACTCATGCCGCCCCGATCATGTTTTGATTTCTTGAATTTAACTCGTAATTTTTATGTATTGACTTAAGTGTTTTATGTAAGTAAGATGACATTCAGGAACAAGTGGATGGCGAAGAATCCAAAATCTTTCATTGTTATTGGCAAATTTGTTGCCCTGCTAAAACTTTGTTTGATGCATAATTCTTCAACTGTTTTATGTACGGACTTGAAACTAAGGACTGTTAAATAGCTCTTGATTCTGTTCAATTTGGTCACGTTTTCAAAGAATATGCTATTCTATGAAGAGATAGCAATGTCCCAAATGGGTCTCGTTTCTTTTGCAAATACAAACATCTTTATCCAAATGCAGCGACACTGAATTACAGCGGGACTTCTTCTCCAGAATAAAACTCAAACTGACGCAAGCATGTTAAAAAGTAGCGATAATTATGTCGTTCAATTAAGTATTTTACCTATGTAATCAAGAAAAAACTGTTACCATTAAAATAGACAGTTAACAATGTGAAGTACTCATAAAGATTTTTTTCTTCTTTAAAACGAACGTACTTGAACAAATATAGCTCGGTTACGCTTTAATGATCACGTGACTTAGACAAGAGTTCTCGATCCAGCCTCATTTAAACAAGCATGGAGGACTTAACAAACTGTTCATCATCAAATTACAGTGGGTCGAGGCCTGCGTTCCTTAGATGTCTTTCTAAGAGCTTCTGTTTTATTTTCCTTTCTGTCTTTTCCTTGTTATTTAACAGTTGCACGCATGCATGAGTATAAAAATATGAAAGAAAAAAAAGAAAGAAAATATTCAGAGTAAAAAATAGTATTTTTTGCAATGATATTGCAAAAAATAGAGAGCGCATTTCAGGCAAATAATGTTTGTGAAAAGGGACATCAAATGGACATTTAGGAACTGTCGGGTTCATTTCAGATCAAACAGAACCAAGTTTTATCTATTATATTAAGACATACTCTCACTTTATAAATGTCTGTGCCTAAAAATGGATGTAACATTTCAGCCATGTTGTTTTCTTTTACTTAGGATAATTACTAACAGTTACGCATAATTAAAAAAATGCTACCTGCCCACCATCAAATTCTTGGGTTACTACAAGCAAACAAGTTTTTAATGATAAAATAAAGAGTCTTGCACACGTATTGAATGTTTTTCCTAAACGTTGGCTTTTAACTTTCTAGCTGATTTGTTTCTGTCAAGAAATCATGAGATTAGAAATGAGGCTTTAATGTCAAGTTTTGGCAGTGTTTTAAGCTAGATTATACTCAGCTGCTTTCTGTGCTGGCTTAACTTTCAGATTTTTTTATATCTTGAATATCTGGCTTTGATCTGTTGAAGCAAAAATGCATGGGAGGATGCATTTAAGGAAGTTAAAAACGCAGTTTGGACCTCTTTTTATTCCAAATAGATACGGGTTTTCTTGTTAATGTCATCTTCTTGTTTTATGCCTTTGAAAATAAATCCTGAATGTCCTCTTTGAATTATATTTTAACCTATTATTTTCTGATGTGAATTTTATATTGTTTTAGAAAATGGTAAAATTAAATAACGTTAAGATTTATTCCTCTGTATTATTTGTAATTTCTGTGAGAGAAAATTAAACAAACTTTATCTTAAGTGTCTTAAAACTTAAATCTACAATTTTGTTTTATTAACTTGCATGTATTTAAAACTTTGCGTTAATTTTTCTTTCAAAACTTGCTTCAGATGAAACCAGAGATATCATAACGGTATGGAATGTTTAGATTACAAGTAATTTTTAGGATTGTTTAATGGTATCATGAAATAGAAGCAGCAGTTTGCCAAGTTTGAACATTGTATTTTAATAACATGCATCTTAATAATTCCGAAGGCATTTCCCCTCTATTGGCATTGTTTTAAAGATTCCTCTAGTTGTTGTTTGTTTGTTTGTTTTGTTGTTTTTTTTTGCTTGTTTATTTTTGTTGTTGTTGTTGTTTTCTGTAAATGACCCCGTGTAATCGTTTTCAAGTAGAGATGTCAAAGTTTATCAAGAAAAAAGTGTTTCCCGACTGTAAAAGTATGTAAGCGTCTCTCTACCAAATTGTATGAAAATGTCACTTTACCGTATTTTGTTGGTTTTGTTTTCGGTGTAGCTGTATCAAAATGGATTTTTACCTATATTTGAAAGGAATGAAGTTTTTTGACACATAATTGTCAGCTGAAAAAAGAAAGTTTGCCATTGGTTAAAAGTGTTGCTGTTACGAAATTATAGGGCAAAATTCATATATTTTTTACTCTGCGTCTGAAAATAATGCAATGTAACAAGTTCACGTATTAGTACAATATATATCTACAAAAAATGCTACTACAGTGTTTATTATTCAGAAAATTGCATTACGTTGTTGCTTGAGACAATGACGTGTTAACATGGAGATCATATGCTTTTACTTTTTTTTAATAAAGGCATGTTGCTAGAATAATTCCCTTTTAAGAAATAGGATAACTATATCTGTAGAAATTTAGCTAAGTAGAAAGGAAATTACTGTCGTGATGCACAATATGCTCACAAGAAGCTATGTTGAGAAGTATCTAACATGCTACAATCTTGTTTTCAGTGTGGTTCATGTACGCCTTCTAAGAAAAAGACAAGAAAATGTTTCTAGAAATTGTTAGGAGAGAGCATTCTCTACAGAATGAGGATTTGGAAAAACAAACACAAAATCAAATTTGCTCAATATCTTTATAACAGTAATTTAACACCTCAAACAAGTTCATTAAAATATCAACATTAAACATTAGAAATAAATGGTAAAAACAAACAAGAGGGTCACCGCATTCCACAGGATGTTGCCATATAAACAAATTGACGTTTCTTCATTAGCTTAATGTACGAATTTACACTAATTCTTTGTGGGTTGCTTATTTGAACTATGTACGTGGGCATGTTAGAGAATTTTTATTCTTAAATTGCAACTTCCCTTCCCGAAGAGAACTGCTGTTCAGTAAATCTAATAAATAACCACAATAAAATTCTGTTAAAGAATATTCAAAAAGTGGCCTTAATTACGAATAGGTCTCAAAAGTACACCTGTTTTGTTCTGAATTTTAGACTGTTCTTCTTTAAAATTGCTGACTTTTGCATGAGTTGGAAAAAATTAAAGTTGTCTAAAAATAGGTTTACTGTAGTTACGGGAGATACCTCACAGCCAAACGCCTCAGCATAATTTTAACACAGTTTGTTTCTGTAGGAGTACTAAAGAAGAACCTTGTCGACGACATTAGACAGAAATATGTCTGGACATCTTCTAATAAAAGAAATGGTTGGTCTTTTTTATGAAATATGTCTAAAGGATGGAATACTGTTATCGTATTGTCCTAAATTGATGGATTTAAGATGTCTTATGTACATGTATTTGGCAAAGTACAAAGCACTTAAGCTTATCAAATACAGAAACGTTCTAGATGCCCTTCACTTTCAGGAAGATGTAATAATGTAAGCAGCTTGGGTGACTTCTCGGAAAATTTATTTTCATGCATCAATCTTTTAACAAATAAAATCAGTAAATTGCAAAATTAAAATGATCAAAACTGGGATCTGTCATAGGTTGCATTACATATTTTTCATGTTGTTTTCCAAATGTTAGTTCGCTGTTTCTTCTTTAGTGGTTACTGGTTAAATAAAGGAACGCTTACTGGCGGAAGTCATGCAACTTTATTATGTATAGATACTATGGTAAAAAGATTTTTTTAAAACTTAGTCGTACGTTGTTAAATTCAGTTTTAAGATAAGTCTAAACTCCGTTTTTCCGCTTTAACTAGCCGACATCTCAAATTACTGAAGGAAAATGTTTCACTTTAATCAGAAATCACCGCTAAATGTATTTGAGGTTTTTTTTATAAGATACATACCGGTGTGGTAATTGGACAATATGCTTTTTCGTGATGTTGAGTACTATTAATGTAAGCGACGTGATGGATTCGACTTCGTGGTGTAGATTATTATGGCATTTATAACTAAATGAGCTCTTATCAGCCGAAACTTGAGGCTGCATGTCAGAAACATGGCTTGCTTGTGAAGACAAGTAAAAGAACCAGTTTTGTTAATTATTTCCTGAAGAACTACACGGACTGATACTCACTATAAAGACCAGTTATTGAAACAAAGTCACATACAACTGTACAACAAACTTGTTTCTTGTCATAGAATTTTAGACCATTTTGACAAATACAGCTTTTCAAGGAGCGAAAATTGAAGCAATCGCAGTTTTTATGCTCCCCGAAAAAATTCGGGGGAGCATTAAATTGCCTCTTTGTCCGTCCGTTCGCAAGTCCGTCACGCTTATTGTCCATACCATAAGTTAAAAACTAATAAAGATATCAATATGAATGTCCATTGGTGGATAGACCTCACTAAGAAGTGCTGGGCATAAGAACCATTACTATGCACTTTCTCATTTTGGAGTTACTGCCTTTCGTTGATATTTCATACTTAATTTTTGTCTAGAGCATGAAGCGATATCAGGTTGAAATTTGCAGGTGGATAGATCTTTTAAAGAAAAAGTGCAGTGCACAGTAGACATTGCTCTGCACTTCATAATTTTGGAGTTACTGCCTTTTGATAATTTTCCATAGTTACTTAAAATATTGTCCGAAGCGTGACTCTAACATTTTGAAAGCTAACAACTTGAAACTTCATAGGTGGATAGATCTTGTTAAAGAGAAGTGCAGTGCATTGCACAAGCACCGTAACTCTGCACTTTCTTTGGAGTTATTGCCCTCTGTTAGTTTTCATGTTTAGAGTTTTACTTTTACTTTGTCGGACCTTGACATACTGACATATTTTCTGTCTTAAAAGCTTCGTATGTGGGAATGAACTTTACTTTGGGCTTATTGTTTTCTTAGCTATATTATTAAAAATTGGACAATTTGAACTATTTTCCTTGAGTAAGTCAACTTTACTTTGGGCGACCATGATATTGGCCTGCTGAACTACTTTCTGTTTAAGACACTTCAGCGATGACATTTGGACTATTTGTGTAGTGTTAAGTGTAAATTTAAATGGACAGTGGCTGACCTTGACCTGTCGACTAACTTTCTTATTGAATATACAGACAAAAAATCTTAAACTGGTCCCGTCCAATGGGTTCACCGGATGATATTCACACAGTTACTAGAAATGGGTTTTTGATTGAACAAAAACATATGTCTCCCCCAGCCAGTTGCTGCAGGCAGTATTGAGTCAGACAATTGTAAAATAAGGGGGATATTTTTGTCAAATGTGCATGATGAACAAGAAACTCATACTCTGTCAAGAAAGGATTGAGCAGAAACCTTGTTTCATTTTGTACAAAATTGTTGTATTCTTTCAGTCTAGTACCTGTAGCATGTTGGAATCATGTCAATGGCAGTGCTGTTACATAGATATGGGCAAAAAACATGAAGCCAGTTACAAGGTGTCTTCTTCAAGCACTCAAGTTTAATCTATTTCCATTGATAAGGAGAAAAGTTACATCATGATAGCTGTAGTATGTTGGAAATACTCCACAATGTACAACAGGAGCACTCTTAACATAAAAATGATCAATCAGAGTTTGTTTTCTAGTTGAGGGGTTCGAAATTACTTTAAGATATCCAGTGAATGCTTGATTAAGTGACGGACGGACAGACAGACAACCGGGGGAAAAACAATATGTCTCCCCCAATGAGGTGAACATCTGACCCAAGTTTCATAAAAATCCTTCAAGGGCTTTTGAAGATACAGAGCGGACACGATTTTGTCGCATTTTACATTTAACCTCCAAGTGTGACCTTGACCTTGAGACACAACACCCGCAAAGTGGGTTCTGCACGTCGCCTTGATGAGGTGAACATCTGACCCAAGTTTCATAAAAATCCTTCAAGGGCTTTTGAAGGTACAGAGCGGACACGATTTTGTGGCATTTGACATTTAACCTCCAAGTGTGACCTTGACCTTGAGACACCACACCTGCAAAGTGAGTTCTGCACGTCGCCTTGATGAGGTGAACATCTGACCCAAGTTTCATAAAAATTCTTCAAGGGCTTTGGAAGATACAGAGCGGACACGATTTTGTGACGGACAGACGGACGGGCGGACAGACGGACAGACAACCGGGGGAAAAACAATATGTCTCCCCCATGTTTGGGGGGAGACATAATTAAATCTGCTCAGGTGATAGAACTAAGGGTGCAGGTATTGTAATTGCCATTGAGAGAACATAATTTTGGATGTCCGAGTATGGTTGACTATTCTTCTTTGCCCTCTTTAGAACAGCGGTATTTAGATTAGCGGTATATCTATCATGGCATTTTCTTTAATGTCTGTCATCCAACAATCGGTTATGTTTTTTATATAAACACAATGTTTAATCTTGCGAAGAAATGGGTCTAGGTACAACATAAGTAAAAGCCAGATTCTACCATTATAATCAAGTTGTACTCATATTTTGATTATTTATCAATGGAAATTAAAAACAAATATTTCAGAAAACTCGGTTTTAGTAAGGCAATGTATAACATTGGATATCCCACGTTATAGAAAGTGGTAGTAACAGTGTGGAAATGGGACATTGAACTGTTGTTGTGACATCAAGTACCATTAAAGTCGATTACACATTTCACAATATCGGTTAATGATTAATTAATTCTTTTTTAAGCTACTATGAAAATGGCTGAATCTCGTGAAGCAGACAGTGACGTGAAAGAACTCAGACCCTGGATTAATCTGGAGCATTTTGTTTACATCCGATGAGGTAGAAAACCAAATATCATAGAATATTAACGAATTCGTTCAAGAACGTCAGATATAAAGACTAGCAGGTACATGTAATTTTACCTATACACAGTTTGAAAAAATATAATTTGCAATCAAAATTGAGTTTAAGTGTTAAAACATTTGATAGTTTGCAAAAATAATTTAAACACTTCAGCTCTCAACTATCTCAAGTCACATAGGAAAGCGTTTATCAGAAACTTAGATGGAAATTACGTTATTATCATTCAAATTGTCTAGTGTAATATTTAACATTGTGGTTTTGTTACTTCACTAAGTCTTAACATTTCATACGTGTACTACGTGTTACCGCAGGGTAAGTTTAAAGGACACTTGTAGCTTCTGAAAATTTTCTGTGTACTTTGAATGGTGATAAAATACAAACTTTAAATATTATGTTTACCTAAGAAAGGTTGCAGAGTGTAATTATTGATCAGAATATAGGTAAACGGATAAGAAGTTACAATCAATTTCCTAACCCTTTCGGAAAATACATTTTATTTTGCTGCTGAATTTTGCGATAAATCTCGTCTTAAATTCGTCCACATGGGTACTACATCACAGAGCGAGAAACTATGGAGTTGGACAGGCGTCACGTCACTTGAGATAAAAATAACAATTTCTGTTGCAGACTAAGTGATCAACTTTATCTCGTTTTACAAAAGTGGAAGGTTCGCAGAAGTATTGAATGCTTGTCATAACTGTCAATGTAATAACTTGTTTAGTTGAATTGTGTCTTTGTAATATCCAAGAGTGAAGTCATCAGGAATCGACTGACTTCGTTGTCAATCTTTTGCAATGAAAATGAGATCATATAAAGAGGTCTGCTAGAATATACTGACATTTTCTCTTTGATCTTTGTAAAGTTAATTACTTTTTTGTAAAAAAAAATTGTGCATAGAGAATTCACAAAAGGAAGCTTAAAAGTAATCAAAGGTTATTTTAATTTGAAATAAAAAGGTCGACTCTGTAAATTTGATCTCTTGATTTAATGTTTTAAAAAAAAGGAACACAAAGGGTTCTCTTTGAAATTAATGTTTGATCGCTTAGATGAAACGACATTTTTCCCTTCTTTGGAAAATTATAGACAGATTAATTAAACATTAAAAAGGGATGCTACTGAACTGCCATTAAACTTCGATTGTGTCCTTTCTCTATATTCTGGGCTGAAGATTAATTTTTTTTAAACTTTGATTTAATTTAAATCACGACTCTAACAGTTTAATATTTAAACAGAATCGTCATGGCAGAAGCATGACCTAATTAAGTAATCTGTTTCAATTTTGTTACCTAATAACCCGATCTTGCAAGGCGTCCCTTCACTGACGCGTGTAGGAAACCAAGGGAACCGCCACGTCAGTATTAATCAGTTAGCATTGCACAACTTCCTTGGATATTTCGCCAGTCCTTTATAAACTGGATTTATCTATGCACGGTATATGCAATCACGAATGTGTACTAGAGCTTGTAGAAATATTTATTAGAAAATGTAAGAAACAACTTGTACTTTCGTCCACATGTCAGTACAAGGTTCACCCACTTTCTTCAGTGTTAAAACATAATTTATTCAGAGAAAAAGAGTCAACATTTATTTATTTAGAAAATGCATAAAACAGAACTAAATCAATGACATCAAAAAAGAAATATGTCTGTAAATAAAGATTGTTTTCATAAAATGAATATCATGGATAAAAGTATTTCATTACCTGATCTAAAATAAATAGTCTAATAGTAAACACTAAATAATTTAAGATGGCCTAGCTTTTAGACTTCCTTTGTCAAAATACTGATACGTTCTATATTCTATAACTTTGGAGAGGTTTTGATGTAAGAAGGTGGTGACTGCCGTAAAATTTCAGCTTTATAGATTGATGATTAAAAAAAGACAACTCAGTAAGTCATAAAATAAAAAAGTTCAATGTTCGATAATAGCAATACTCTTTTCGAAATATTTAAATGATTCATAAGATCTGTCGGATCCTTAATAATATAGTTCTAAACTGTTGTTATTCCTCTGTGGGTAATGATTATATAAAGCAATCCTTTACAGAAGATATTTTTGAATTCTTTATTTAAAAGGATTAGTGGCTTGGGCATGTGTAACTTAATTTAGGCTTGCTTCAAAGAAAGTCAAAATCTCAAATGTCTACTTAAGTTAGCCTCCTACTCGCGATGCTTAGAAAAAGGATTCTTTTCAATCAGTATTCGCCTAGGAAGACATTTTTCTTGTCATCGAGCGAGAATAAGTTTATATTAACTGTTTACCGTCGCGGTACAGTTTTCATAGCTACCAATGATTATCTTATGAACAACACAATGCACGAATTTACGCCCTCTAGAAATCTTCTGCAAAGACTGAATACAACCAATTACCGAGAGACATACTCATTATTAGGAAAAATTTTGAAGTTGCCAAAAGCTTCCTAGGAATAAATTGGATTTCCTCAATAAATCACTGTCGTTTTGGTAAGGCGACATTAGATTAGATAGGTTTTAGAAAGTATAGGCATCGCTGTGGTAATGAGACAATATGCTGTTTTGCGACGTTAAGTACTATTAATGGAAGCGAGTTGACAGATTCGATTAAACGCTTCGTAACATGTGTAAATGTAAGATATATAACTGCATGACCTCTTATCAGCGCTATTTAAGAGGCTGGAAACAGAATAAGCTTAGAAATGAAATAGCCAAGTAAACGAGCAAGTTTCCAAGTTTATGATTTATCACAAAAATACTCGTAAAGACAGCCAGTTAATTGGGTTACTATCGAATCTGGTTCAAAAACGACTATAAATAAATTGTGTTATAAAATAAGAGTTATAATTGTCAACGGGAAATGAAACGGGAAAGCGTTTGTCAGATAATAAGACGACATTGCCAAATACCATAGCTCTCACCATTTAGGGCGATAACTCTTCAATTAGTCAATAATATAACGCTTATCTATTATATTGGCATTTTGCTATAATAAAAATGAAAATTAATTGATAATTTGGAAAAAGAACATGTGTTCTTTTTTTCTCTAGGCTTTTAGAAACTTAGACAACATTGCCAAATATAAAAGCTCTCACCATTTAGGGCGATACCTCTTCAATCAGCCAATAATATAACGCTTATCTATTATATTGGCATTTTGCTATAATAAAAATGAAAATTAATTGATAATTTGGAAAAAGAACATGTGTTCTTTCTTTTTCTCTAGGCTTTTAGAAACTTAGACAACATTGCCAAATATAATAGCTCTTATAATTTAGGGCGATAAATCTTCAATTAGTTAATGATATAACGCTTATCTATTATAATGGCATTTTGCTATAATAAAAATGAAAATTTATTTATAATTTAGAAAAAGAACATGTTTTTTTTTCTCTAGGCTTTTAGAAACTTAGACAACATTGCTAAATATAATAGCTCTCACCATTTAGGGCGATAACTCTTCTATCAGTCAATGATATAACGCTTATCTATTATATTGGCATTTTGCTATAATAAAATGAAAATTTATTGATAATTTGGAAAAAGAACATGTGTTCTTTTTTTTCTCTAGGCTTTTAGAAACTTAGACAACATTGCCAAATATAATAGCTCTTATCATTTAGGGCGATAACTCTTCAATCAGTCAATGATATAACGCTTATCTATTATATTGGCATTTTGCTATAATAAAAATGAAAATTAATTGATAATTTGGAAAAAGAACATGTGTTCTTTTTTTTTCTCTAGGCTTTTAGAAACTTAGACAACATTGCCAAATATAATAGCTCTTATAATTTAGGGCGATAAATCTTCAATTAGTTAATGATATAACGCTTATCTATTATAATGGCATTTTGCTATAATAAAAATGAAAATTTATTTATAATTTAGAAAAAGAACATGTTTTTTTTTTCTCTAGGCTTTTAGAAACTTAGACAACATTGCTAAATATAATAGCTCTCACCATTTAGGGCGATAACTCTTCTATCAGTCAATGATATAACGCTTATCTATTATATTGGCATTTTGCTATAATAAAATGAAAATTTATTGATAATTTGGAAAAAGAACATGTGTTCTTTTTTTTCTCTAGGCTTTTAGAAACTTAGACAACATTGCCAAATATAATAGCTCTTACCATTTAGGGCGATAACTCTTCAATCAGTCAATGATATAACGCTTATCTATTATATTGGCATTTTGCTATAATAAAAATGAAAATAAATTGATAATTTGGAAAAAGAACTTGTGGTCTTTTTTTCTCTAGGCTTTTAGAAACTTAGAAAGTGTTCATTTGGAATTAATGACTATCCACCCAGAAATGGTACAACAACAACTCTATAGATAAAAAAGTTAAATTAATGGAAAAAGTTTAACTGCTGTATTTGTAATTTTTGACCGTCACCTTTGCATCGGGTAATAATTCATTCAATATCACTCTCACTTACATGATTTTAAAGACAATGGAATTTGAGATGGAAACTGCGTTTGTTACGCGGCATTGCGACTTCCTCTGATATTGCTAGCGTAGAAACAAGTTTCCTTTTCGTTCTAGGTTTTACAGTTTCTATGCTATGTAAAGAACACAGAAACATTTAACTTTAAGGACATTTAATTTACTACTACCACTACTACTACTACTACTACTGCTACTACTACTGCTACTGCTACTACTACTACTACAACTACTACTAGTAGTAGTACTACTAATAAAGTGCCTAATATATTTCTGTAATAATTTTAATGCTAAATGCAATACAGGTTTTGTTACCCACGAAATAACACACTTTTGAAAAAAAGTTCCATGCATATCGACAAGAAGGCCAACATCTTTAAGGATCAGTAAGGAAATAACATAGTAGTCGTCCTTTTGTGAATGCATTTTACAATTTTCAGGTTCTTTAATGTTTATTGTTTTGTAGGTTTTATGTATTATTTTATACTGATAATCTCTTACTCATGAATAATACTTTTGTAACATTTAATGATACAGCACAAATCGTCACGTATCTTCTAGAATGTGTTGTTTATATACATTTATCATATTTTCACAAGTCAGTTGTAAGTGAAGTGTACTGTAAAATTGTTGTGCCTATTGATTAATTTATGGGCATCACAAAATATATGATTACACTAAACCAGCTTGTCTAGTCTGACCATTTCCCCTAAAATAATAAAAGAAAATCAACATCGGTATGGAATTTATGACATCCACTTAAACAAGCGATACGTTCGAATGAACGCCATGCCCCGGGGGGGGGGGGGCGTTGACCTTTGACCCTGTGACCTCCGTGTTATGGTCAAGGTTAAAGTTTGTGACAAACAAACAAACAGACAAACAAACAGACAGACAGACCGACCAAAAAACAATATGCTCCCTCCAGAGGCAAAAAAAAGTAAGTGACCGACCAGTATTACCATGGTTATTATTATTAGGGAATGCAGCTTCCCATACATAGTGTGTGTATTCTAGTAGCCTAATTAGATATATTCAGTAAGAATTTCCTAGATTTCAATTAATTTCTGCAATAAAAGTATTTTATGCAAAGATGGCTATAGTATATCTTTAATTATTTTTGGCCTGTTTTTACTATTGACTTTACAAACAACGAGAAAACTAGTTTATGCTTCTGTCAAGATATATTGTGCAAAAAGCAATAATAGAAATGAAAAATATCTATAATGACAGTCGATTTAATATAACTCAGACAGCTGCTACTACTACTCTGTCAAGGTGTGGTGGCTGATAACAACTAATGGCATCAATACATAAAAGTGAATCTCAGTCAAGCTTTTTTTATCATTATTTCAATTCAAGTACTGTTTCTTACGCAGATTAAAATTAAATTGCAAATATGTGTAGAGCTGACTAAACGACAAATGAAAAAAAAAACAGATGACGACATTTACAAATATTACCAGTTCGTTGGGAATTACGGAGCAATTTGGGGTCCATTGTTTCAGTGACGCGTGTCAGACATTTTGTAGTGGCAATGGCAAACAATGAAAACGTACTTACATTTATGTAATAAAAACAACTTTCTGAAATAGCTCAGTGACAATCAAACATTTAATAATGGATGTTTGCATTCTAAACTTTGGAACGCCATTTCTGCCTTAATATCACTATTGTTGATGTGTGTAGTACATTCATCAATACGTACTGTCAAGTCTTCTATACGTTGAGTACAGTCGTCATGATGTGCAGACTATAAAGCATTTCGTGCAGTAATAACATCTTTATTTGCAGTGGTTACAGTATTACGTGCAGTTGTATCGTCAGTAAAATAAGTTTTATGTTCTGTCCAATATTTTTTACGCCAGGTACATCCATCATTATGTGTGTTACTTATGCAATTGCAAGCGGTAGTTACAGCATTACGTGCAGTGAAACAAGCATTATGTTCTATCCATTATTTCTTACGTACGGTACATCCGCCATCACTACATGCGCACGTTTTTATAAATAAAAATGCCCCTTTATAAAATATGCACAAATATATGATGTACAAAGATAGTCTTTAAGTGTGCTGCTGAAAAAGCAATGCAGATGTCACATTAAAATGCCAAAATTTATATGTGCTAGTCGTCTGATTAATCATGTAGTTTGATTTTCGACATGTCTTTATCGTGTTTTTGTTTTCATTTTTGGCCTCTAAAATGATGTTCGTTATATCCCAAAATTTGGTATACCTGCAGTATGGTATAACCATTTTTTTTTTCAAACAAAAAACAAAGAAAGAAAAAAAATGTTTGTTATATCCAGAGATTCGGTATATCTGCAGTTGATATATCAGAGTTTACTGTACCAACTTTCACAAAAGCATCCATGACGTACAATTTACTCTGAATGTATCTTAAGCTACTTCAATCCAAAGAAGGTGTTACAAAAGGCATAATCATACAACTTGAACAACTCATGCTGAGTTGGCATTTCCGAACTTTCAGCTGGTTTTGTTAAGTTGAGCTGGTTCACACATGTATTTGCAGTGGGAATGTATGATGTGTTCTCTCCAAAGCAGATAGTGGGCTGTAAACCAAAACCCAATACAGGCTCCTCATCAGTTCCCGTTTCAAACTTCAAGACACTTCCTAGAGTGACACCTTCCCTACGACCACGTAAAGATGGAAAATAAATAATACAACATAATGATATGCTCATCAGATTGTTTACCCTAAATTTTAGACCTTGGACAAAAGCTCAAACATAACAGTAGAGGGCAACTTAGATTTCATCCCTGCATTACCAATATGCAACTAGAGCTGTCATAGAAGTGACTTATACCCCCACACATGGCTTTGACCGAGGACTGGAAACTTTTCGAAGTGGGCAGAAAAATAATATAAATACAGTAAATGTGAACAAATGGTCACCTGAATTAAATGAAAAGAATTGTCCGAATTAAGAATTATCATCAGGAAACCATGTTTTTTTGTAAAATCAAATAAGAAAAAAGGGACCTATTCGAAAATTTAGGGGTATGAACCCGAAGTCGAATTCCACCAGTCTCTATTCTGTTACATGTGTGTGCCAAAAATTATTACAAACCATTTAACTGTAAAAGAGTCATTATCTTGTAACCATATTTTTGTTTAAAAAATGATAAAAGGGGACATAATTTTGTGGAAATTTAAGGGTCTGAACCCAAATTCGAACTCTAGAGTGCTTGGACCAACGCTCGGCGTATACCAACGCTCGGCGTAAATGTATTTTTTCACGGAATTGATATTTTTTCTTAGAAGTGATATAAAACTCTTCTTTAATTCGAGTTAAGTGTCATTTCGTCTATCTTTTCACGGTTTTCTGAACTTCCAGTATCATCACGTGACTTAAGCATAGCAGACGGAAGGGGATCCCATTGGATAAACAGACAAAACGCAATGTTTTCTACGCGAGACCATGTACTTCCGCTGTTTGATACGCAATTAATAGAAACAATCTATTTAATACTCTATTCATTTTGTGTTCAAGAAAGGTTCCTTGCATAATTACAAAAGATTTCTTTTTGAAAGGTCGCCGATCTGGTCATCTACGGTACGCCGAGCATTGGTACAATTTTGTGCAAACCGCAGATGTTTTACTCGGTCTATTTATAGCCTGCCCTGTTGTTTACGTCACGGTTGTTTCACATAGGAACACGAGTCCAGGATCGTATCTATTTGGCAGATTTTTACTTTTTTCCCATGTAGAAGAATAGAAAATAAATGCTCAGTCCTATTTTAGCGAATTCTCAACTTTCCAAAAATTATCCCTCACTCCGATAATTCTGATACAAAAAAGAAAGGAGTGACATACGCCATGTTATCCGCAACGTTACATTAGAGTGACCTCCCATTGGATCGGTGCGTTTTTTTATCTTCGTACTGGTTCCCGATACCTTTCAAAGGCGCGTACCGGAAACATACCCATTGGTAAACAAACAGTGACCAACGACAACCACTAAAGTCTATACTGAATATCATAGGACAGTAAAGTGTGAAGAAAATTCACATTACTTGTAAGTATATAAAAAGTGAACAGAGCATATTGTGCAAGAAATGGAGTAAACATAAAATAAAGAAAAAACCCATGCAGTGTTTAAACTTACCAGATAATTTATTGTTATAGCATCAGACGGGCAGATCATCTGTTAATGAGGTGAATCAAGGACACTCCATATACTTAAAACCAAACAGTCACTGCTGGAGTAGTATGATAGGTCTGAAAGATAATGACTTTTACAATAAAACATTTATGTCAAGACCAAATACAGAAAACCATATGTTTGTGATGTTTCTGAAACAAAGTCCTAAAAGATTAACCTATGACACAAATTTTAATGATAATTTTACAAAATCAATTGTAAATGAACAGTGTAGACTATGATTTGAATTTTTATCATTGTCTCCCCTGTCTGCTTTTCCATTCTATTATTTTTGAACTTCAAAACTGTTTGACTTCCATTAATTATTCATGTTTTCTAAATTATCATCCCTGTGAGTTAAAATGGCAGGAAATATATCTCTGCAACAATGTTCAGTGCTTGCAATTTCAAAGTCATACTGAAAAGATTCTAAGGTAATCACAGAGAAAAGTATCAATGATAATAAGATTACAAGATGAGTTATGTAGACATTCACTGGCACATGGGGCATATATAAATGGAACTAGTTCCAGAGAAGTATGCCCAATCATCTTCATCCTCTAGATAAACACATTCTCTGTGGTACCACAGTAAGCAGGAATCACAGGAGATCCAAACTCATTAGCTTTTTCTTTCTGTGAGCAAATACCACAAATGTCCATATTTATGTCTGCATCATTAGTTTTTGTTTTACTTGAAAAACACTTAGAATGTAAGGTATGAGTTTTTTCCTACTAGGAACTTTACAAACAGCTTTTTTCTTTCTGCCTTTCAGATCTGATGATTGACTTGTTGACAGTGATGGTGCTGACAACAATGGAACCAACTTTTTGGGACTTGCTTGGTATGAAGTGCCTGGTTTTGATTGTAGCTGATGGCAAACACTGGTAGTAGGTGTACATTGATGCTGGCCTGACTCACTTTGCATGGTTGGTACAGATACTTGCTCCATAGATATAGAATCAAGGTTACACATAATAAGGCTGTCCTCATTCAACAGATAGTTGTACAGTTGCTCTCCCAAATCCTTTTTTGTTGCTTTTGATGAGAAACTCTGTCCATATGCCTTTAGTAATTGGGCCAGCTCAGCATTTTTGTAATTTGTATAGAATAAAGGATTTTCTATGGCAACAGCTTTCAGCTTTAAATGTGATACTGTTTTACCTCTTGATTCATCAGTTAGTATTTTAGCAAAGGTTAAAATTTCTTTGTCTTGCTTACATTTTTTTCTAGAACCTTTTTTCTCAGAGCCTTGCCCTTTTCCCTTTTAACTATTCTAATATAGTCTTTTCTAAACTGTGCAAATGCAACAGCTGTGAATAACCTGACTATTTTTTCATTAATTAATAAAACACTTTCACATGTTTCTGTCAGAAAATCACATGTTTCAGCAACAGCAATATCTTCACTGATTCTTTCATAACTTTCCTTTGCTTGAAAGTGGTAGCAGTTTTTCAAAAAGCACTGAAATAATTCAGAATCTGTTAAAAGAATGTCAATTATGTACCTAAACATGAATTTTGGTTCTTTCATTAATACTTCACATGTCAGTAATTTTCTTGATATATCTTCAAGTGAGATAAAAAAAAGTCATAGACTGAGTCTGAAATGTTTATCAAGCTTTCACAGACATTCTGTTTTATAGCTGTTTCTTCCAGTGTGTCTTTATAAATGGTTGTTTCACATATTTCACTTGTAGAAACAGTCATTCTGTCCAATATATTAATTTGATCTTTTAACTTTTTCATTTCATTTTCCATTCTAGGAATAAACATACAAGACTTCATGGACTTACACACCCTGTATCTACATTTAGCTATACAGTATCTACCCACATATCTGATCTTTCCTTTTCCTGCAGATGACATGATGCAACTTGATTTTAGTAACTCTGTAGTAGACTGATCAGTATGACATTGTATGGACTGTGATTCTATAGACAAGATTTTGCACTGAACAAGAATCAATACAGATGTTAGGATCTGTTTTGAAAATGGAATTTTAAGGAAATTTTGTGATTCATTTATATATTCATCTGAATTAATATATCTATTAAATGTGGCATGAAAATGTGTTTCTGTTTCAAATCTCCTGCGACTGATGTACATGACTGTTTGTAAATATTAGACACATTTATATACTGTGTTTGGTACCATTCAGTTATTTCATTTTTGTCTGTTAATATATGCTTGCAAGCAGTTCTGGCATCCTTTTCCTTTGGTGTGTCTCTGAAATGCTGCAATGCCATTTCAAAAACAGACTCCACCTCAATAAATGCTGCGTTTGCACAGTATGTATGATCACCACTCATGGTACTGAACAATTCTGGAACAGTACAGTATGTATGATCTTGACAGACACTGTCTTTGTTCAAACTGTCTTGTGTATTTTCAAAATCTTCTAAATCTGACTCAGAATAATTTGCAGTTACATTTTCATTTTTTAATTGCCCAGAATAGTTACATCTGCAACAATGTAAATCATCTTTTAAATCACCCAGGTCATTCATATTCTCATAAAAATTGTAAACTATCACACTGTGCTTCCTGATAAGAAATGGACTATAGTTTATAACCCGTAAGCCCTTACTACATACAGCTCTTCCAATGGCAAACCCTAATTGCCCAGGAAAAGTAGCATATCTACAGTCTACCTCAAGGTAAGGTATAGTCATTCCATGGGCTTTGTGTACAGTTAGGGCATAACACAATCGCAGAGGGAACTGTAACCTCCTTGCAATACATGTATTTGTCACTGGATCGAACCGTTTAAAATTACACCTTGTCAATCTTGCAGTTCTCAGATCTTCATTGATGTTGAAATTTACTTTAATATAATCATCTGTCAGTTCTGTCACAGTACAAACTAAACCATTGACTAACTGATCACTTATATTTTTCAAAAGCATTACCTTTACATTTTGTTTCAAAACCAATTTTTTCGGAACCACCAATTTATTCAAATAGTGACAGTCTCCAAAATCAACAGCTTCATAAATGTTCCCTCTATTAGTTTTCATAATTGTAGATATCAACATCAATGTACCTTGCAAAAAGCTTGACTACTTGACTCTTTACTTCTTCAGGCAGTGGCCGTGACAAGCTTTTAATATAAGAATTTGTCTGAGTAGTAGGGCAGCCCATTTCCAATTCACTCACACACTGTATTAAGGGTAAGTCAGTCTGCCTGTGTACAGTTTTAAGATTAATCATGTGTGGAAACATCACAGCGAAAATTTCTGATTCAAAACAAAAACTACCACTGTCACCATAAAGTTCTCAGCCACAGGTTTTAATTGGAAAAAATCCCCTGAGAGAATGACTTGCATTCCACCAAAGCATTTATTATTACCACGGACATGCCTGCACAAATGTTCAACACTTTCAAAAACTTTCTTACTGACCATTGATACTTCATCTATAATCAAGGTGTCAGTTTCAACAATACGCAACTTAGTACTCATAAACCTCTTATCAGTCATTACAAGATGTAAGAGTTTCTTACTGCAATGTCGTCCATCCTCCAAACCTGCAAAGTGATGCAGGGTCATAGCTCCCATACCCTGATACTGAAGACATGCGATCCCTGTAAAACAACATAAAACTACGCATTTATTATTAAGTTTTAATTGCCTTACACATTCTCTTAAAGAGAAAGTTTTGCCAGTTCCAGCCTGCCCTAACAAAACAATGTTGTGACCAAACAAAATAGAATTTAGCACTTTCCTTTGGTCGGTATCCATCGTTGTTTACCAATGAGTATGTTTCCGGTCATAACGACGCGCTTTTGAAAGGTATCGGGAACCAGTACGAAGATAAAAAACGCTCCGATCCAAGGGGAGGTCACTCTAATGTAACGTTGCAGATAACATGGCGTATGTCACTCCTTTCTTTTTTTGTATCAGAAGAGTGAGGGGTAATTTTTGGAAAGTTGAGAATTCGCTAAGATGGGACTGTGCATTTATTTTCTATCCTTCTGCATGGGAAAAAAGTAAAAATCTGCCAAATAGATACGATCATGGACTCGTGTTCCTATGGTTTCACATGGGGAAACTTCGTAAGGATTAAGCAAAGTTTACTCTTGAATATATATTAGTTCATAACATGAAATGAGTAATTTGTTTAGTCTCTTCAAAGAAATTCCTTTGATTTTACGCCGAGCAGTGGTCTGACCACTCTACATTTTATGTTTCATGTGTGTACCAAAATATATTAAAAAACAATACCCCGTTCAAGAGTTATCCTCCGGAAACCATGTTTTTTGTTAAAAAAAGGGGCCATAAATGTGTGGAAATTCAAGAGTCTGAACCAAAATTCGAAATCCACTTGCATTTTATGAAGTTTATTTGTGTAACAAAAATTATTTAAAACCATTACCCCATTCAAGAGTTATCAACCAGAAACCATAAAAACGACCAACGGACCTACCGACTGACAAGCTCAGTCCTATATACCCCCTGAAGTTCGTTTGTGGGGGTATAATAATGTTGAAGACATTATTTACATACAAAGCTGTGGGCGAAATTTGGCCTGTACATCAGACGGACATTTCTATTTGCTATAAACCCTATGAACTAAATCTAACTCAATATGACCTTTTTCAAAGTCATATTAGGATTCAGATATCTGGACGGCATGTTGGACCTGCAGACAGGTAGATGGACCAGTAGGGGACTAGTTATTGAGGATGAATTGCAATGAAAGGGTGAAACACTATTGACAGTTTTTAACTGAGGATGTCAAAATTTCAGTAATTATTATATTTTGTCAGGCACACTGAATACAGTTTTCCAAATATTTAAATATATGATAGAAAAAGTGCCAAGTGAGTATATCTTTAATTTTTTGGTAATGTACTAAACTGCTATATAGGACTAGAAAGACCACGAATGTAGTATGTTTTTTTCTTGTTAAGAGGTGTATAACAGCATGAAATCAAAAAATGGAAATCAATAATTACCAAACTGTTCAACTTTCTAAGGATTCTTGTTAAGATATCTTTTCCATTATTAAAAACAAATAATTCAGAATTTGTATTGTTCATGGCAATTTTTGACAGACTGATTACCTTGTATAGTCCAAGACCGTTTAGCCCTTTCTTGAGATCTTTGATGAACTTTCTTGGGGAAAGGTTTTCAAACAGCTCCTCTACTAACTCTGATGATATAAACCTGGGCAGTTTTCCATTTTGAACAGTATTCAAAGCTGAAAATAACAACAGCTACACTACCAGGTATATCTAAGCAAAACTAAAAACAAGAGGGCCATGATGGCCCTGTATCGCTCACCTGAGTATGACTGCTTTAAACAAAGTTGCTATGGACCTGGTTATTTGACCCCAGATGGCCCATATTCAAACTTGACCTAGAAATTATTGAAACAATCTCTTTGACAAATTTCAAGGTTATTTGTACTGAAAATGTTATCTCTAGAGTGTTAACAAGATTTTTCCATATTTGGGCTCTATGACCTAGTTTTTGACCCCAGATTACCCATATCCAAACTTGAGCTACAAATCATCAAAACAACCTTCCTGACAAATTTCCAGGATATTTGGACTGAAAATGTAGCCTCTAGAGTGTGTACAAAGTTTTTCAATATTTGGGCTCTGTGACCTAAATGTTTTGACTTCAGATGACCCATATTCAAATTTGACCTAGAAACCATAGAATTATGCTTTCTGACAAATTTCCAGGTTATTTGGAATTAAAATGTTACCTCTAGAGTGTTAACAAGTTTTTTCCATATTTGGGCTCTGTGACCTATTTTTTGACCCAAGATGACCCATACTCCAACTTGAGCTAGAAATCATCAAGAAAACCTGTCTGACAAATTTCCAGGATATTTGGACTGAAAATGTAACCTCTAGAGGATTAACAAGGTTTTTCTACTTTCGGGCTCTGTGACCTAGTTTTTGACCCCAGAAAACCTATATTCAAAACTAAGCTAGAAATCATCGATAGAACCTTTCTGACAAATTTCCAGGATATTTGGACTGAAAATGTAGCCTCTAGAGTGTGTACAAAGTTTTTCCATATTTGGACTCTGTGACCTAGTTTGTGACTCCAGATGACCCATATTCGAACTTGATCTAGAAATCCTCAAGGCAACTTTTCTGACAAATTTCCAGATTATTTGGGCTGAAAATGTAACCTCTAGAGTGTTAACAAGGTTTTTCCATATTTGGGCTCTGTGACCTAGTTTTTGACCCAAGATTACCCATACTCCAACTTGAGCTAGAAATCATCAAGAAAACCTGTCTGACAAATTTCCAGGATATTTGGACTGAAAATGTAACCCCTGGAGTGTTAAAAAGTTTTTTACATATTTGAACCATGTGACCTAGTTTTTGATCCCAGATGACCCATATCCAAATCTGAGCTAGAAATCTTTGAAACAATCTTTCTGACAAATTTCAAGGACATTTGGACTAAAAATGTAACCTCTAGAGGATTAACAAGGTTTTTCTACTTTCGGGCTCTGTGACCTAGTTTTTGACCCCAGAAAACCTATATTCAAAACTAAGATAGAAATCATTGATAGAACCTTTCTGACAAATTTCCAGGTTATTTGGACTGAAAATGCTACCTTTAGAATGTTAACAAGGTTTTTCCATATCTGGACTCTGTGACCTAGTTTGTGACTCCAGATGACCCATATTCGAACTTGATCTAGAAATCCTCAAGGCAACTTTTCTGACAAATTTCCAGATTATTTGGGCTGAAAATGTAACCTCTAGAGTGTTAACAAGGTTTTTCCATATTTGGGCTCTGTGACCTAGTTTTTGACCCAAGATGACCCATACTCCAACTTGAGCTAGAAATCATCAAGAAAACCTGTCTGACAAATTTCCAGGATATTTGGACTGAAAATGTAACCCCTGGAGTGTTAAAAAAGTTTTTTACATATTTGAACCATGTGACCTAGTTTTTTATCCCAGATGACCCATATCCAAATCTGAGCTAGAAATCTTTGAAACAATCTTTCTGACAAATTTCAAGGACATTTGGACTAAAAATGTAACCTCTAGAGGATTAACAAGGTTTTTCTACTTTCGGGCTCTGTGACCTAGTTTTTGACCCCAGAAAACCTATATTCAAAACTAAGATAGAAATCATCGATAGAACCTTTCTGACAAATTTCCAGGATATTTGGACTGAAAATGCTACCTTTAGAATGTTAACAAGGTTTTTCCATATTTGGACTCTGTGACCTAGTTTGTGACTCCAGATGACCCATATTCGAACTTGATCTAGAAATCCTCAAGGCAACTTTTCTGACAAATTTCCAGATTATTTGGGCTGAAAATGTAACCTCTAGAGTGTTAACAAGGTTTTTCCATATTTGGGCTCCGTGACCTAGTTTTTGACCCAAGATTACCCATACTCCAACTTGAGCTAGAAATTGTCAAAGCAACCTTTCTGACAGATTTCCAGATTATTTGGGCTGAAAATGCAACCTCTAGAGTGTTAACAAGGTTTTTCCATATTTGGGCTCTGTGACCTAGTTTTTGACCCCAGATGACCCATATTTGAACTTGACCTAGAAATTGTCAAAACAACCTTTTTGACAAAATTCCAGATTATTTGGGCTGAAAATGTAACCTCTAGAGTGTTAACAAGATTTTTCTATTTTTGGGCTCCGTGACCTAGTTTTTGAACCCAGATTACCCATATTTGAACTTGAGCTACAAATCATCAATAGAACCTTTCTGACAAATTTCCAGGATATTTGGACTGAAAAAGTAGCCTCTAGAGTGTTAACAAGGTTTTTCTATATTTGGGCTCTGTGACCTAGTTTTCCAACCCTGATAACCCATGTTCGAACTCGTCCGAGATATCAATGAGACAAACATCCCGTGCAAGTTTCATGACAATTGAGGCAAAAATGTGACCACTAGAGTGTTAACGAACTAATTGTGGACGGACGGACGGACGACGGACAAAAGGTGATCAGAAAAGCTCACTCTGTCACTACGTGACAGGTGAGCTAAAAATGACATTCAATGAATTTTTAAACCATTATATTTTTGCCAGCCAGTTTCATTACAATTCATCAGGGCAACTATTTTAAAAAACTAAAATGTCTAAGTGTATACAGTTTTATATCCATGTATAAATCTTAATATTCCTTGGACCTTGTATCTGGTTTTGTTTGCTTGATGCAATGGAGTTACATATATTATTATTTTTTCTAAAATTTTGACTGCCTGATGGCTATTGGATTACTTGCCCAAGGTAACTACTTCGATTTCTCTTCTTTATTTCTACTTCTCTTTATGACATTTTTGTCTTTGGTACTATACATTGACACATAATGCGTTTATGACTACAGTAACCCCACCGTCATATACCAATGGTGTCTTGAAATTATAGAGCAAAAACACCAACAATATCACCATCCGCAAAAAAACTTTCTTAGCCTAGGCTTCTGCTCCCAGTCTCACAGGAAGTATAAACCTTTTTTCATATCATTCGATATAATATATATTCGACCTATATTTGAAAATGGAATCATTTATGTTTACATCAATTCTCATATAAATATTGTCAGACTGTAGATGGACACTATATCATCAGCTATTTAGTTACAATGAATGTCCCAGCCAGCTATTGTCTACTATATTTAAGCTAACATTTCTACAAATTAACAGCATAAGACTTATACCCATGATTTTCCCAACTGTCTCATAGTCATCACTCCCTTGCAGGATCAAAATACTCCTTCTGAATCTGTTGCAGAACTATGGCAAAAAAATTCTTTTCTGAGTCCTCCATAATACTCAGCCGTCTGAAAAAAAAACAAGAGGGTCATGATGGCCCTATGTCTCTCACCTGTGAGAAAGCTCTACGTGATATGAATAATTAACATTAATATAAAGATAAATTACAAATAATAGCAGAAATCAGGTAAGAAATTCAGTCAACTCTGTGTAAAATATGTGACGCCTGGGGCAGAGTCATTTCTGACCAAGGGGATATGACTTGAACAAACTTGGTAGAGATTAACATGACAACACTACACATCAAATATCTAAACTCTAGGTCTTATGGTTTCTGACAAGAAGATTTTTAAACCTCTTTCCTATATAACTCTATGTAAACATGTGACCCCTGGGCCGGGGCTTACTTTGACCCAGGGGCCATGATTTGAATCAACTTAGTAGAGAACCTCTGGACAATAATACATACAAAATATCTAAGCTCTATGACTTGTGGTTTTAGAGAAGAAGATTTGTAAAGTTTTCCCTATACAACTATTAAATTTAAATGTACCTGGTATCTCAAACAGATTTCCTATCCAATTATTTATTTTTTTTTGCTGAATTTCAGCTGATTAAATTTTATTGCTTAGTCAATATAAAATAAGGTTATCTAGTTTCGACTGATTATATAACTGAAACATGCTCCAGTAATACTCTATTTACTGACAATATGACCAGAGAAGACCATGGCCAACCTGCATACTGACTCATTCTTACTGAATAGTATTTTTCTGTACTTTTGTTGTTTTTCTTTCAAAACATGTTGGTAGTGTTTTATTTCAAGGAGCTTTAACAACAAATTGATAGTCACCTTAGTTCATTTTACTAGATTTTATTTGGTGGAGTCTGATTTTGGTGCTATCAACATTGACAGACAATATTGACAAAACAACCCCCATCAGAAACACCTTCTATGCAGTATTATGTACTTCATCTGACAATATAATAACAGTGAATGGTAAAGAGCCTTGAGCCAAATCAGCCTGCACACATGCTAAGACTGATCTGGGTCTACATAGGTCACACTGAAAATAATAAAGTTGTGCAAGAGTATGGCCAATATAAATATATAAATGAGCATGGGAGGTTGATCACTGTACGACTGTTTTATGTGTGGATTTTTCAGGAAACCAGTTTGGTCTGTTGGTTCCCTTCAAATTGCTGTGTACTGAATAAAAACAGGAGCATTTACATCACCATAAAACTGAATTTCTAGGCACTTTCTCATGTCAGCAATGCTTGGTATCTCTTCAAATGCTGTTTTCACAATGTTGTGTCTGTTCACTAGAACAAAATTGGTTTCACCACTCAGGCCAGTAGTTCTGCTCTCTTCATTAATATCCAAATCTGTACCTGTGAAAATCATCTTCTGGAAATTTTCAAAATGCTGACTGGGTCAGAAATATTTTGGGCTTTACAATACGATACACATTCTTTCACGACATCACCAACTTCAGATAAGCCATTCTCTTGCAAAGCTATTGCACTGTCATTCTGAGAGCAATCACAGAAGTATTTTAATAATAAACATACAATTTACTTCAGGCTAAAAATATAATAACATACAAACATGCTTATTAGGTATTTCCTACCTATTCCGATGCCGATACAGACTCTAGATTAATAGAGTGCAAAGGGGTTTTCTCAAAAGTATCATTGCGATTTTTTACAAGGGTGTAAATTTAGAACACATTTAACTTTGAGTATGAGGTATGATTAGGTAAGTAGGGTTATACTGTGTTGCAATTTCACCTTTTTATGAAATGTAGAAATGGTTAGGCCACATACAAAAATGTCTGAGTATGGACTGAATTAATTATTTCTCTAAAAGTTGATAAGGTACAAAACTTAATTATGTCGTATGTTTTCGCGACGTTGTGACAGTAAACTTTGTGCCGAGTTTTTCTTGGTAGAGTCTTAATTCCTGAAGTGCTTTCAAACATTTTTTTCCGATAACATGTAGTTTAACTTTCAGCTTTATTTCTAAGTTTTAAATGATGGTGAGCAATCCACTGAAACTGCCTGAGGTCAATATTAACCAAACTTTTCATACTCAGTGACACATAAACAAACATCAAACAACTACAATAAACAAGTATTTTCAGAAAACAGGCTATTGTATCACTATCATGAAAGGTGTACAGATATATATCCATAACTTACCTCACCGATAACTTCTGCTACATCATATAAGCTCAAGTCCGGAAGCTCGTCATCAACAGGTGGCTTAGCCTCACGGCTTTCAGATATAATAACTGTAGCCTCATTTGTAGCAGGCTATGTAGCAATGGACATGCACTCTTACTTGCAAATTTCAACATGCTTTCTCAAGTGGTTTGTAGGAAACTCCTTGTTACAGAATGAACAGGTTTCTTTCATTTGAATCTCAGAATCTTCTACTGGGACAATAGGCAAGTCTTTCTGAATTGGTCTTATGTAAATTTTGGATTGACTACCAACATTGTTTTCAGTGAGTTTACATCCCACCTGCATTCTATTTGTTTTGATGTTGCTCTGGCATCTAAGTAGTTCAAACCCTCCTGTACCTGAAAGTTTTTCAAACTCTGCAAGTAATTTCTCATGAACCGTACTTTCTGAGTCTGTAAGATACAACTGAATGGATTTCTTTCCCAATCCCGATCTTTGTAAGTTAACTTTTTCTGAAGATGAGGGCACCTTTGCTGCATTTTTGTCTGAAAGACACACAAACTGTTCAGCCCAAGTCCTTACTTTCTTTTTGGATCCACTTGGCTGCGTGCTTCCCTGCTGAAATCTGGACCGACTTGGTCGGAATAATGATGCTACCACTTCTGTAAAGGAAAACATTGAAGTATGATGTTTATCTAGACACAACTGTTTGAAAGGCTTTTTAATATCATTCTTAAAATTTTAAGCATCTACAAGTAATTCCATTATTCCATTAGAATACCACTGGAAAAATGGCATTACAAGCATTTCACTTGTAAAATGATTAATATTTTTCTGGAATCACTAGAAGATACTAGAAATGAACTGTAATAAAATGTAATTCCACTGAATATACTAGTTTAATTTAAGATGAATTATGGCTAATTTCGCCGTATCTGTGGCAAAATGTGCTTGTTTGTGACCACTTCAAATGCCAAAACATATGGAAACGGATTGGTTAAGAAAGGAACTTGGTTCAAACGAAATTGAAAAATCCTTTAGTCTAGAAAATTTGTAAATTATTGACTGAAGGACACACATATGCTAGATGACTGACGGACATTAAGCCTTCATAAAAGTTCACTATGAGCACATTGAGCATGTCTCTAAGGAAATAGCTCTATGGTTATTAACTTATAGGTTATATCTTTATATTCAATCTGCACGACTTTCTTACTGTTTCTCTTATTTCTTGCTTTATTTTGTTTTATTTTGTTTTGTTTATTTGTCGTGTTATGTATTTTACATGTAGGTCCATATTTTTGTTCCTCGCAGAGGAACGCTGACGCTTTTTATCTCTTATTACTAAATGGCGCCAACAATGGAAAAGAAATAAACGTGTCGTACAACTGAACCGTCAGATATTCGGCATATACGTGGTAACAAGTAAACATAAAAGATTTTTTATGCTGCTCGAGACTTGAATTCTTTGTCTGCGCGGTTGAATTTTAAAGGGGATGACGTGAATATTTTTTTATAAGATATATTTGAATGGTTAAGAACTTTTGTTCTGGACTGGTTTTCTTTTTAGTTGAGTTTTTGCTGTACTTGTATTCAAAGGTTTCTAAATAGATTTATTTTTTAAACGTGCACAGAGTTTCCATTTTAAATTGAATTATCATATGTCTGTTTTGCCTTTAAAGGTAGTACATTTTTAGTCTGAAGCAAACAAATTATTTACTTAAGATTTTGTTTTTCATTATACCAAGCTATATACATAAAGTAGAAATATGATATTTCCAAATGGGACTGAAATGTTGATGAAATATACGCAAACAACGTTATATCTGAAAATAAACCTATAGCCATAGATTTATCTCCTTGGCGGCATGACTATCTCTTTTAACATTAAACTTTCCAAGAAACGCAAAACTGATGAATTCAGCGTTGAAATGAACCATTTCATCATAAAAAAAGTGTTGTTGCCTCATATTTTCATTGAAACAGCAGTCCAGATTAAAAATGAAAATATATCAAGAAGATGTTATGTCTAGAATGCAATCAAAATTAAAATTAGAACCAAAATTTAGTTGCTAAAGGAAATATATTTTATTTATTTTGCGAGACAGCTCTGTCGGGAAGGAGATAGTCATGTCGCCAAGGAGATACCTCTATGGTTTTAGGTTTATTTTCAGAAGAATTGTCTGTTTGCATATATTTTATCAACATTTAGCAGTCATATTTTGGAAATAACATATTTCCACTTTTAGTATATAACTTGGTTAATGAAAAAGAAAATCTTAAGTAAAGGGGAGTTATTGGTTTCAAATTACTGTCTTTAAAGGGAAAACAAAAGTAAGTTTCGATAGATCTATGGCATCTCAAAATAGAAACTCCATGTAAGTTTAAAGCATAAATCAATTTAGAAACATTTGAAAACAAGTGCAGCAAAAACTCATGAAAAACGAAAAAAAGTCCATAACAAAAGTGCTAAAGTTCATCTGCTGCGTGACCGACTCTTCCTGCAACCTTCTCAGAAACGCACCCTCTTCCCAACCTAATCAGATCTGCATCTGATAATGCATCGCATATATATAATTTGTCAATATTTTCTTTCTGAAAATTTGAAAAATAGCTTTGCATCTCAATTTCCCTCAATAATTCCTTTACCTCCGCCATCCTCGTGCGTAATCAATTATGTCATACGGTGTCAGTGACAAATATTCCTCGATAAATAAATCTTCAGAACGAAAAGACGAAACTACCGAGCATAATGTTGTACAAGCAGAACGTAAAGAAAATTGTACAGCAAATCATGTCAAATATACCGAACAAAAAAAGATTGTACAGTACCTAAACTGTACTCACTGAATGTAATGTTGTTAGTACTGCTGTTCATATTGTAAGCACCAAACATAATGACGAATGTACCGGGCGTAAGGAATACTGAAAAGAACAAAATGCTTGTTTCACTGCACGTAATGTTGTAACAACAGCTTATAATGATTAAGTACCAAACATAATGACGAAAGTACCGGGCGTAAGGAATACTGGAAAGAACATAATGCTTGTTTCACTGATTCACTGAACGTAATGTTGTAACAACAGCATGTAATGATGTATATACCAAACATTATGACGAATGTACCGGGCGTAAGGAATACTGGAAGGATCATAATGCTTGTTTCCCTGAACGTAATGCTGTAACTACCGCACATTATAAGGTAAGTAACAAACATAATGATGAATATACCTGGCATAAGAAATAATGGACAGAACATAAAACTGACTTTACTGAACGTAATGCTGTAACTATCGCACATAATAATGTGAGTACCAAACATAATGACGAATGTACCGGGCGTAAGGAATACTGGAAAGAACATAATGTTTGTAATACCTCACGTATTTTTCATGTTTTATATGAAAAGGAATATATCACTTAACAAGCTGACCGAATTTCATTATTTGCTGATCTCTTTGCATTCGCAATATATATAGTTCAGGCTGTCACAAAACTGTCTTATTTCGCTAATCAATGCTTATTCCGATTTACGACAACTGTCCTAAATCTGTGTTTGTACATTGCTGAGGTAGAGACTTCATACTCAACAATAACTGCCTAATGAACAACACAATACACATATTTATACCATTAATACATCTACATAAAGACTGAATACAGCCAATTACCGATCAAGCGTAGGCATTATTCAGGAGAATTTGAAATCGCCAACAGAAGTTATTCATAATTGGATATCCTCAATAAATACTTGCGGTTCTGGTACGCGTCATTACATACAAAACGTAAAAGGCTTTAGAGGGGAAGCCTGATAACGAGACAACGTGCTGTTGCCATGACACTAAGTGTCATAAATGTTAGCGAGTCGACAAATCCGATTACACGCTTTTTAAAAAAAGGTACTAAATGCAAAATTTATTCCTAAACTCAAATCAGCTGCTATTAAGTTGCAGAAACTCGGAAATTACACATGTTTTTATAGAAAGCAGAGAAGCAATCATTCCTAGAAAATCATAAAAAGGCTAATTAGTGACGTTTGCTAATGACCGTACAGCCTTAACTTTTTTTTTAAAAAATCCTCCAGAATAAATGATGTGGTACAAATGTGTTATATTAACATTTAAATGAGACATTTGTTTCATACCATTTAACGGCATGACACAGTTAATATTTGAATGTAAATAAATGTATGTGGCATTCAAATACATAATTATATAAGTGATTTTAGGTCGAGTACTCCTTATGAGTGACTTTTTAATCCTTTTTGAATTGATTAATTTCAAAGTACTCACAATCTTACAATGAAATACAGACAATATAGGACTTAAACGTTTTAGTTTTATAAGATACTTTTACAATTAAGCTCAAACCACTCTGCAAACCAAAAGAGCACGCGCTTCTCACTGGGTTTATAGTATGACCGTTAAAAAAGACGATGCAGCCAGTAAACACTTGCGTTCATGAAAACATAATAACTGCTGACAAAAGAAAAGAAAACATTAAGTACAACTAATATTGAGAACTACTGAATGGTATTATAAATATGGTACTAATTTACCACATCCTTTTCATGTTTAGGGAAACAATACCAATTTTGTAGTTTGAGAAAGTTCAAAATTCAAAGACATGGTCATTATATCAATAGCCATTTCAAAGAAGTCTTTTGACCTTTTGCCCTGCTTTTAATTTGATTAGGAATAATTAATTAATCAAAGGTGTCTATTAAAAAGACATGCATCAAACAAGCGTGTAATTTAACATAATTAGTAATTATGTAGACCTTTTATTTATACACAGAATTTATAAAAGACTGTTTCAGAGCGTAGATAAAGGGGAAATTAGCATTTCAGTAATTCAGATAAATAATTGTAGTCATTTAGCTCTGTGTTTGTGTATGTGTGTGCGTGTGTGCCATAAACCTTTCCTGGTGCAAAGGTGGTTCAACTTTAACGAGTTGTCTTTTCCAGGTACCCTTAATCTTTTTATTAATTATTTATTCGTAAAAATCCAATTGTTCTTTTTCACAGGGTCAATAAAAGAGTCTAATGTGAATGTCATCTAACTTCCTTCAAGTCTGAAATTATGAGGAAGAAGCCTTTTCTTGAAGCTGTAATTATATGGCTTATATGGCTTAAAGCAGGATTCCCATAATTTTCTGCAGGTACCATTCCCGTCTTCTGTTTTTAAGTTTTGTTTTGCAAATTCCAGACTTCCCCACCTTTTTAAGGTTATTGCAATGAAACATTCCAGGTTCTACAGTGAAATATTGTTAACTTTTTAACATCATAAACCACCAAACCATATACCAAATGAATATCTATCCATGCAGTCCATGATCTTCTCTTCAACAATTTGGGCGAAAATGACATTCTTGTACAAGTTCAAAAGTTTTATGGTGCACACTGGCAAAAGAAAGGTTGTCCTCTAAATGTCTCTAGAAAGAGCGACATTAGTGTATACAGAGTATTCATAATAGCTGTACTTAGACTAAAGGCATCGCTAAACTTGATAGAATCACACTTCATTAGCAAATATTTTGACTTTAAATTCAGGCTGGTCAGGACGTATTAGACTAGTAAGATAGTTGTGGTGAGCGTCCATGTCTGTTACAAACAGCGTATTAAAGTGACTTTTAGTGAACTGTGTATAGTTTCTCAGTTGAATCACTTTTGATGAATGCAGACATCCATACTATTCATGATCAATAATATGCAACCTGTCGGCTATTAAGACGTTGCAGATAGCATCCTCGAATGTTACAAATGCTTTAATATACTTGTTTTGGAAATATTATTCGTATATTTGCCTATTCCCAATCCTTGGTAGGACCCAGAAGTTGGTGAAGACGATCTTCAGTCCGCTGTGCATAAATGCTTATACACGTATTTTATTCCACTCACTTTCAGAGTTACAAAGATCGCTCTTAGAAAAAGAACACATAACTAAATAAACGGAAAAAATTCTAACACAGACTCATGATTACTCATTTTTATGTTTCATGTTTTTAAATCATGTATGCCACTAGCATTGCATCTGTGACTTTAACAGGGGATCGTGTATGCTTATACTTTTGACCAGGTGTGCGCTAAATCAGCCGTGTGCTTGCCCAAAGATCTTATAGAATGTGAGCTTTTTAGATTCAGTTGTTTCGTTTTCAAAAAAAAAAGTTTCAAAAAGCAGTCCCCTATGATCTTGATCTTTAATCCCATTTGTATCAAAAGCTTTCCTCTACTAATCATGTCAAACCATCCTTCAAATGTTGAGGCACATGGTTTGTTTTTATTTTTTAGGTTACTTTTTTAAACCATTCCATAGGCATAGATCCGTGTGATCTCGACCTTTGACCCTCAGAATTCAGAATTTGGAACATATCACAGTTTTCAAAGTGCATGTCTTGTGAGTGTCAGTGTGGCCGTTTCTGTTGGGCCTGAAATCAAAATCGTTCATATTATCAACATGTTGTCTAAATTTTGAGGATCCTTGGTTCAATTAATACTATTAAAATAAGAGTTTTTCATTAATTACTTTTTTTAACAACCTTGGTAGAGCTTTATGCAAGGAACATCCCTTCCAAGTTAAAAAAAACTCAGTGATTTCAGAGGAGATTGTTTAAAGCAAGTGGTTGATCAAGGACGGAATAGTATTAAAATGGTTCAGCCTGAACATGTGCTCATGTGAGCTAAATAAGAGGCAACATTTCGAGGCTTTGGTATGGTAAAAGGCAACGTGCAGTTGTCTTCAGGTTATAAATCCGATTACATCGAGCTGCATGTTTTATGAATAAAAGCAACTACAACAAAGCAACATCAAAATAGCGGGAAACATGAAGAAACTTTAAGCTTTCATATTATTCTATTATTGCCCCAGTCTTATTAACGTTATTAAAGTTTCAAGTTATGTTGTTTAATTTCCATTCTAACGGGCGTTGTGGGCACAAAAAGGTTGTATAAATCGGCGATTTAAGGTACGTTCGATGTACTGATTTTATGTATATATTGTACTGTATTTTACTCTCGACAAGAAATCTAACAAGAAATAAAGCTATTTTATTCATTTATTATACACCAAATAATGGTAAACTTAAGGTCCATGATTACATTTTATGTTAAATTAAGGAAGAAGACTTGTGTAAGATCATCACAAAAACAATATTTCATAGAATCACAGACTACGGCAAACTTCTACAAGAAATCACCTCTCATAAATCGAATATTTTGATTATCACTTATATTTTCACAAGGGATTCTGTCGGTTTTCAGGTCTAAAGACGGCATAGTAGGATCTACTTATCATAATGCATGAAGGTCCTAGGATCAGGAGTTCTTTGCTTGTTGATCAGAAAATGTTTCCTAAAAGTTTTTGAAATTATCTGATGATTGTATATAAAAACATTGTCATTCCTACAATTCTTAATCAAAATACAGTTTTATTCAGCTTTATCAATATTATGTAACTATTGATTTCTTTCAAAATGGTGTCTTTTTCCTATATTTAAAATGTTAAGAGTTGATTTTTTAAATGTTTCAACTCTTCCAAAGTATCAGCATGAACTATTTTAAAAGACATAACCTTTCTTTTAAGAAAAAACCATCACTTGCTCTGACATATAATGTTTGCAATTTAATCGAAATGGTAAGTTTTTCTTTTGCATAAATTAATTGGAATGGTAAGTTCCTGTTTTGCATAAATTAATTGGAATGGTAAGTTTTTCTTTTGAATGAATTAATTTGAATGGAAAGTTAAATGCCACATGGAAAACGCAAGTACAGCCAGGTTGATGAAAGTGAAATGTAAATTTCTCTAAATTTAGAAATCATACTAGACAATCCAAATGATGAAAATTTATTTCTAGAAACACATTTACTATATTTGCCTTCTCGTTTTTTCTTAGAGCATATTTAAGCTTAAACATGTTACAGTATTTCAGACAGTTTTGAAGACTTTTTTTCCTGAGAACAATGCCCGAAATAAATTATTTATTGATGCATATGGTCGCTCACAAACCTTCAAAAACTGGCAATTGAACTATATAATTCACTTATTAACACCTCTTATATATCTATAGGAAAGCTGAATACAGCCAATAACCGTAGGGCAAACAAATTAGTTAAAATAATTTGAAATTGCCATAAGCTTCTTGTCTATAAATTGGATTTCCTGATATAACGATAAGCTACATTCTACATTTAGAAAAACAGACTCTCATAAGTAAAATTATTAGCACGGTAATGAGAAGATTCATTTTTGGCAAATTGTAAATATTGAATGGTCTCATCAAAAGTAACGCTAAATAGATAAAAGCTGTTTTATTGTAGAATTCATATCATTTGTTGTAACAGAGGGTATGACTAAGAGCATGGCACGTCTTGACATAGATGCAGACAAACTTACGTGCACTATTGTCATCTATGAGTTTAACATTCAGGTAAAAAGAGTCACATAGACAAAATGACTATCAGGAACTAAAGTAGTAACTGTGATAAAAAGACTATTTATTTATAACAGAGCAGTTGCTTACTTTACAAAGCGCCAGAAGTAACGTTTACCTAAAGAGTGAACGTCATTTATTTTTTGGAAAACAATATGCAAAGTGCTTTAGAGCGTTCTTCAGTATCTCGGATGTTTTATAGTATAGTATTTTCCTGCGGCAAAATTAACAATAAGTAATGATTTGTACACGTAAATGAACACATACATCTTAAACGTCATTTCCGAATATGAACACAGCTAATAACCACAAAGACATACGCATGTTTTCGAATAATAACTGCTCTATAAGAAGAGGATTTGTTCTTCGTGGTTTTTGAACGCGTCATGACTAACGGAATATGCTTGCACTGATATAAACTTGGTGAAAATGAGGGTGTTGTTACAATTAACTAAGTATCTTTGACATATGGGAGTTGTCAAATATGATTTCGTGCTTAAGAAAGGGAAGATGTGGTTTTGTAGCAGAAGTCTTAGCAGTTGTTTTGGAAGTTTACTTGGAAATAAAACAAGTAACAACAGAGTACAGTAAATATTGCTGACCGTCTGTATCCTTTCAAAATCTAATAGTATTATCATTTAGTATTCTTCTCTATTGTAAGAAAAGATTAATCAGATATTTAATGTACTTAAAAATACACACAAAGGCAACCCTACATCTTCTCCTTAATTTTCAATAGATCGTCTTTCAAAAGACCATTAGGAATGTTCTAACATAAAACACAGACTCTTTCAAAAATGTAAAACAAAATTAGCAATCGTACAAATGTCAGTTTCAGCTTTATCTTGGTAAATTTTGTTGGCCCAGAACCTTTAGAAAGCGAGTAAAATTGAAAGTTCATGGAGATTAAAAAGTTAAATCCTTCAAAGACAAGAAGACCATTTTTTATTGTTCAGCTTTTAAATTAGATTTTCTGCAGTAGTTCATTTCATGCAAGATTCATTATTTACACGCAACAAGTGGTTATTATACTTTTTTTTTCCTTTTTTATCAGTTAAATTCAATAACAGGCTACATTTAGTATTCCTTTTGTAAACGTTAGGTACAGTAAACTATCTTTCAAACAACTGTATGTATTTTACTTATTTCTAAATGGCTTTCATTATGGCGAACTCAACAAGACTCGATGTAATATCTATTACGTACATAAAATATTTATTTGCCTGCTTTGTGTAGTCAGTTTAAGCGTTGTTACATTATATTGATAAGGTACTGTATTCTCATACGATCTCTACGGGCAAATTCAGCGCAGACATTTCTCTGTACACCTTCAAAAATATTTTGACGGTGACTTGGAATTCCCAGGAGAAGTCTGTGAAGAACCTGCATAGAGCACTTCAAAGATATTAATGACTTCAAGACTCGGTACACTATTAATCGAACAAGGTAGGTTCCATAAAATTTATATTGTCCGTGTGGTTGTTTGATAACTAAATAGTGGTTTCATGGTGGTGACTAAATATTATTATGTGTTACCTGTTTTGTTGTTTGATAACAAAATATTAAATCAGCCACAACAATCATCTATCATAACTTAAGAAAATATTTGAAAAACTTAAGAGGCTAATATATTATCAGTCTTTACAAGAAAGGAGATGTGGTCCTTGCAAGAAAGATTACCTCGTCATTCTTTTAACATCACAAGTAGGAAAAAACGGAACGCTTTTGACTTTAAGCTTTGAAAACTTAATAATTATCATTACTCTTATAATGAACAAAACAGTTCAGTTTAAATTCAAAACAAAGTTTTCATTTATTTTATCTCTTACAGTTAAAAAAAAAACTCATTCATCTTTTTGGCACGAATCAAAAGAGAAATCTACGCGTAGACTGTAGATTATGTAGTTCCAGACAAAAAGATTGTCAAACGTCCCGTCCTATAAGCCTATGTTAAATCAAGTGACGCCTTGGACATAAACTGAACAATCTTGGTAGGGGATAGCAAGCTTTGACTTCAGGGGTTTAATCTGATCAGTACTGGTACAGATCTACAAGACTATGTAACACACAAGATAGACTATAGACCATGTGGTTTAACAAAAATGATCCTTTAAGTTTTTTATCTGTATATGTTTTTTATAAATTAAATGATCCCAGGGACAGAGCCATTAATGATCCATTAGAGATCTAGATGATGTTCAATAAAAAATAACTCAGATTTAAGCCTTGTGGATTTAGAAAAAAAGATTTTCACAGTTTTTCCTATATCATTCTATGCAAAACGTGTGACTCCTAGGTGGAACAAAGTTTGACTCCAGGGACATAATTAGAGCAATCTTGGTAGAGGTCTACTAGAAGATGCCATAAACTAAATTTCAGAGCTGGGTGCTAAGTGGTTTAAGACCAGAAGACTTTTTAAGGCCTCCAACTTTGGTTGTTGTAGCAATTAGAGTTCTGCATTGAATTGAATTTTTTGAACACCTTTGGTAGACCTTCTTGCAGAGAACATCTAAGCACTTTGGTTTATCAGTTTGGTTTATCAGTTTTAGAGGAGATGTTGTTTAAAGTATAAGCAGACGACGGACGACGTACGACAAACACAGCGTGACTCTCTTATGAAAGTCAAAAGACGTGGTTACTCAGTCATTTTATCGTGTAAAAAGAAAGAAAATTTCATCTTAATCAACATTTATCATATCTAAATGCATTATCTTAGCTTCTAGTGAACGTCCACTAGTTCACATTAATATCTTAAGCAAATAATTAATTCCCGGAAATGTTTGCGGGCAAGCATTTCAAGAAACGAAGAAAGAACAGAACAACAAATATATTTACATCAGTTAAATGTTTGGCGCAAATCTGAATACAGCCAATTATCACAGGATATACTCGTCATAGAGAATAACTTAAAACAGCCTAAAGCTTCTTGAATACAAGCAGGACTTCTGCAGTAAATCCTTTTCAATTTGTGTATGAAACATTAACCAGAAAGAGATCTAATGAAGTGAAAATGTCGATTTGCTAATTAGATTCTCTTTTTACGAAATGCAAATGTTGGCAAATCGTCTGTTTATCCAATCGAAATTTCTTATCAATTGCTCTAATGGAGACTATTATTCGGACACAAGGACGTTTACTTGAACTTTTTTCTAACATGATCAGTCGAAGAAACTAAAATCTTTCAAATTCTGTTAAGTTTAACAGTTTATTTAATGTCATTTGTAAACTCTTAGCAAATTAAAAAAAAAAACATAATTACGCAAATCTAACAGACATTTAGGTTATTAAAGCTCAAAATTTATTATTATTTTCGGTTGTCCTTTACGACCAATAAAAAAATCACGTTTTTTTTGTACCTCTAATAGCTTACGAAAAAAGACTGAATTCTGCCTATTAACGAAAAGTCTGACTCATTATTCAGAATAACTTGAAAACTGCTAGAGGCTTCTCTAAAACAAGCAGGATTTCCTCAATAAATCCTTGCTGTTTTGGAATGCGAAATGATATAAAACGGAACAGACTGGAGAAAATATAAACTAGGCAACGAGACTGTGTCTTTGCCATGATTTTAAGCGTTATTTGACAAATCCGATTTCACGTTTTGCGAAAAGAATAATTGGTGGATTTATAGCAGATGTCTTATGATCTGCTATTTCAGTAATAAGACAAGTAACAACCATCAACATGTGAATAGGTTGTGGACTCTGTATCAGGAGCAATTAGGAAATGTCTGTTATTCACGATTTAAAGACAAACGTGTAACGTTGTTTCTTTAAATTGCTTATATAGCTTTAATATATCCAGGCGCAACAGTATTATCATGTAACATAGTACAGGAAACTCTGAGTAGAAGGTTAGAAAATTGTCCGTGTACAATGACTCGATGCTTTTAGTCCCAGGATCACAATTACAAGTAGTTTTTATTTTATGAAGAAGGATATTTTTTGCCAGCGTAAAAAAAGGCGCAAATAATCATTATTTGTACCAAAATCATTCCTACACTTGCTTTGTAAATCACTGATCTAGTAAGAAACACAGTGCAGTAGTTTTTCAATGATAATTGAAAAGAATATGACAGACTTTTTCATCACGACACGACTTGAATGCAAAAGAAAGACATGTGCCAACATTGTTTTAGAGTGAATAGAACATAATTTGATCATTTTGAATTTCCTATCAGTATATTTAGTTTCCGATATCAGTATATCAGAGTGATATTGATACTTTAAGTATCCCATAGTAAATGGATTACTCGTTATATAAAAAGTAAATAATAACTTTTTTTTCAAAATGTCAATGTCCCATAAATGTTAATGTACAAACAGGTCAGTCCAATTTTTGTTTCCAATTATTTCCAAGTTAAAGCGTTCAATCTACTTCCACTGAAGAGCTTTTTGGGAATTATTCCATTAGTAAGTATTTACTTAGGAAGACAATTGCAAGTCTATTGCGTAATAATGTTTTCGGTTAGTTGTTTATTACCGAACATGGTCTCAGAATAGTATTTACAGTTGCCATTCTCGCATAACATAAACATAATATACATATTTTTATCATCTGTCTACGGGTAAGAACGAATAAGTTTATACTTTCTCATTACTGAGAATATTTCGAAAGTGCCCAAAACTGTTAATTGGATTGCCTCAGTAAATCTAGTGTACGTTCAAGCAACACTGAGCTTAAGCTAACGAAGTGTAGTATGTGTGGACATTTGTATGTTACTTGACAGCAAGCTTATTAGCGTTAATGACAACACATAACATTTAGTTTAGTTTAGACTCATTTATTTTACATCGATTGCGATACAAGTTCTTTCAACTTAGATTCATCACGCTCGGGTTCCATACCAGTATTCGCGCAGCGGTGAGGAATGTGAAGATCGTGAGAGAATCTCGCCTCTGACGGGATTCGAACCCGCGACCTCCGGATCCGGAGTCCTGCGCTCTACCCCTGGACCACGGTGCCTCACGCAACAAATGTTATCAGTACTAGGCATCCATTCTCCGTAAGAAACAGCTAACTTTCTCACATTATTAGTGTTAGTTGGTAGCGGGGCTTGAACCAATGATAATTAACGAGTGAGGATTTAAGTACTTTGAAGACAGCGACATGAATTATCATTGCATGTTTTATAATTTTTACAGAAACAATCATTACAGTGTCCTTTCTCTTTATTTGGATAAGATAAAAGTCCCATTACTAATATAAATTTCATCAGACGATATGATATTTAAGTGCTCATAGTATTATCTTGTCTTCTCATACCGTCAACTTTATCCATTACCTTTTCGCTAACATCATATATTGTCATCCCACATATACTTAAGTCAGTCACCATTCTATTTACTAAAGGCCGTGAATACGCCGTTTTTGTTATATTCTAAATAAGATATATCAAATACGGATTAAGGATCTTTGTCTGCTACGAATTATTCGAACAATTTACTTGTATTTGAAGCGAAAATGCGCTTCAAATCTTCGCGACAAGAGTTACAAAATGTGTTCGAGATTTTGTATTTCTTAAACGGATGCTTATGAGAGTTAGACCTTTGTATTGACGATCAGCTCATGATGCAGCATGGTTATAAACGCTCTTTTAAGCATGCCTGTTTAAGATCCTTAACCTAATTCTTAGATGCTGACATTTTACAGCAATTGATAAGAGTTCTTTTATAAATCCTACACTACTCATTTCGTCAAGCGTGTAACTGGACTTGTCGACTATCAAATATTAATGGCCCTTAACGTCAACAGCTTCCATACTTTTGCCGTAACTTCCTAAATCCTGCATTAACCAATGCCTTATGTCGCTGGCCAGAAACGGAAAGGATTTACTTTGGAAATCAAATTTATGGACAAGAAGCTTTTGTGAAGAAGCAAAGAAATGTAAGCAATAATATCTGCACAGGAAACAGCTAACGGACGGATAAACGGACATAGTAATACGTCCTCTCGGTCATATGAAAAGTTGATCAGCTATGATAGTTATATATCACACATTTTTTAAGAAGGCATCTTTAGATGATAAACATAACAAAATGAATTAAACGGTTTACAAACGATTCTCTTTTGTTGTGCAGAAATGTTGAAAATATCGTAACTCATGACCATCTGCATCTTTTTAAATGACCTAAGAGAAGACGGTCAGGTTACGCCGTCTCAGAAGACTAAGATTCTCATATCCTGATTGGTTAGATTTTAAAGATCATTAGCAATGAGTCCATATCAACGAAAATTAATTAAATGACTGTGAAAAAGATACCTTAGTTTAAAAAGAAGCTATATACCTGTATTATATCGCTACATTTAATTTGATTTCGGGGTTCCAACATTTATGATATTTAAATGCTTTATCTTAGCTCCTAGTGATCGTTCACTAATGAACCACAGCAATATCTTAAGCAAATTATTTATTCCCAGAAAAGTCGCGGGCAAGCGTCTCAAGATACAGCACAACACATATATTCACATCAGTTAAATGTTTGGCACAACTATGAATACAGCTAATTACCATAGGGTATACTCACCATAGAGAATAACTTAAAACAGCCTAAAGCTTCTTGAATACAAACTGGATTTCTCACTTCTCCTTTTCATTTTGTGTAGGCAACATTAACCAGGAGCTGTTCTTATGAAGTGAAAATGTCGATAGGCTAATTAGAGATCATTTTTTCAAAATGCATATATTGGCAAATCGTCTATTTATCCATACAGAATTTTTTATCGGTTGCTCTGATGAATTTTTTCGGAAACAAGAAAGTTTTGCTTGAACTTTCTTCAAGCATGATCATTCGAAGAAACTAAATTATTTCAAATTCTGTTAAGTTAACAGTTTATTGCATGTCATTTAAACACTCTGTGAATTAAAAACGAGTATGTTGTACTTTTAATATTTACGCAAAACTAACAGCCATTTAGGTTAGTGAAGCTCAGAAAAAATACTATCATTTTTGGTAGTAGTTTACGACCAATAAAAGTAATTCACGTTTTTATTTCTATCACTAATAGCTTACGAAAAAAGACTGAATTCTGCCAATTACCGAAAAGTCTTACTCATTATTCAGAATAACTAGAAACCTGCTTCTCTAAAACAGCAGGCTTTCTTCTGTAAATCCTTGCTGTTTTGGAACGCGTCATGACATAAAACGGGACAAGCTGGAAAAAATATAAACTAGGCAATGAGACTGTGTCTTTGCCATGATTTTAATTAAGTGTTGTTACTGCTAGGTTTGACAAATCCGATTTCACGTTTCGCGAAAAGAGTAGTTGGTGGGTTTATAGTAGACGTCTTATCAACTGCTATTTGAGTTGCTAGAGTTTAAACATAAGCCAAATAACAACCAAGAGCATGTGTAAAGTTTGTGGAATCAGGATCAATTAGGAAAATATTTAATGTCTGTGGTTCACGATATAGATAACAGTGTAACGAGTAAGTATTTTACTTCAGGAAACTTTGCAACATTTTACAACAAACATGCTTCGAAAGTCTTTGCAGTTTCATTACCCGTTAATCCATCAAACAGTGTGTACTGAGTATAAATAATACAGTGTATCGTTTTACCCTAAACTGCTTAATATATGGCTTTAATGTAACCAAGCACAAGAGTTGTTTTTTTCATGTGAACTGGTACTATCATGAAACTCTGAACCGAATGTTAGTAAACTATCAGAGTATAGTGGCTCGTTTCTTTAAGTCCAATGATCGGAATTACAGGTAGTTCTAATCTTATCGAGAAGAATATATTTGCCATCAAAAATTAACCGGAAATGATCTTTATTTGAACCAAAATCATTCCTAACTTTAATTTCTAAATCACTGAGCATGTTAGAAATACAGTGCAGTAGTTTTTCAATGATAATAGAAATGAAAATAAGACAGACATTTTCGGTGAATAGAACATAACTCGATCATTATCCTATCAGTATATTTATTTTCCGATATCAGTAAAATAAGAGTGATACTGGTACTTAAAGTATCCAATAGTAAATGGATAACTCTTTACATAAATAGTAAATAATAACATTTTCCTTTCAAAACGTCACTGTTCTGTAAATGTCTATGTACAAACAGGTCATTCTAATTTTTGTTTTCAATTATTTCCAAATTATAGCATTCAATCTCCTTCTATTGAAGAGCCTTTTGGGGATTATTCCATTAGTATGTATTTACTTAGGAAGACAATCGTCAATCTATTGCACAATAATGTTTTCGGTTAGTTGTTTATTACCGAACATGGTCTCAGAATAGTATTCACAGTTGCCATTCTCGGATAACGTAAACACAATATACACATTTATATCATCTGTCTGTCTACGGGAAAGACCTTATAAATTTTTACTTTCATTGATGAGAATACTTTGAAATTGCTCAAAACTCATTCCAAAACTGTTACTTGGACTACCTCAGTAAATCTAGTGTAGTTTTAATTCTGGTGTTATCTGCCCTGATTCTTTATGTCATTGGTTCTTTTGCTGCGGAAAGTAGGTTGAGTTTCAGACTGGTGTAGGTTCAAGCAACATTGAACTAAAGCTAAAACACAATATAGTATGTGTGGACATTTGTGGGTGACTTGACAGCAAGCTTATTGGCGTCAAAGATATCAGATAACATTTGTTGCGTGATGTGCAAGTCTTGCACCTTTTTTACAGCCTCTGATAGGTGTTGTTGAAGTTCCTGAATTTCTCGCACAATGCAATCAAAGAAATAAAACTGACAAGATACTGAAAACATGGCTTCGAAAGAATATAAAGTATGTTGCCCGTGAATCATCTTATCAATGACCTACTAGATATCACAGTTTTAACGTATTCAATTGTGCATATGCCACTTCATATTGAAAGAAAAAAGATTGCATGTTGTCTGTCTGTTTAAGCATTTTAATTAACTGGTTTAGTTGAACTAAATGCTTTCTAACAGTCAGTCATATCAAGCAACTATCTTCAATGGAAAATACAATACTAGACATCCATTCTCCGTTAGAACCTGTCTTTCTCACATAGTTAGTGTTAGTCTGTAACGGGACTTGAGCCAATGATAATCAACCAGTGAGAGTTGATGTAATTTGAAGACATGAATATAGATGGTTTTATTACCATTATTATTATTTTTACATAAACAAACTATGGATCCCCTGAAGTGACATAATAGACACAATAATTCGTTAAAACGAAATAATAATTCGTTTAAACAAATTAGTTATTCATTTAAACGAATTAAATACTTCGATTAAACTATTAAATATTCCCTTAAACGCATCAACATTTCGTTTAAATGAAATTATTGGTCGTTTAAACGAAATAATAATTCGTTAAAGGGAAATAATAGTTCTTTTAAACGAAATAACAAATCTCGTTTCGTTTAAACGAAATAAAGTAAATGTGACAACAACAAAATAGAGTGTATCAGGTCACTTTAGGGACTCCGTACATTACAGTGTCGTTTTTCTGCATTTGAATAAGATAAAGGTCCCGTTACTAATATTAATTTCATCAGACGGTAATATCTTTAAGTTTTTAAGAATATTAGCTAGTCTTCTCATACCATCAACTTTATGCATTGCCTTTTTGCTTATATCATATATTGTTATCCCACAGTTAGTTATTTACCATTGTACTTCTATTAACTACATGTCGCAAATACGACTGTTTATTATTATACGAATTATTGTAACAATTTATTTGTATTTGAAGCGAAAATGCCTTTCGAATCTTCGTGTCGAGAGTTATAAAATGCTTTCGAGATTTTGTATTTCATTTTGATTTTAAATACTCGTAGACCTTTGTATTGACGATCAGCTCATGATGCAGCATGGTTATAAAAGCTCTTATAAACGGGCCTGTTTCAGACCTTTAACCTAATTCTTAGATGCTGACATTTTACAGCAATTGATAAGAGTTCTTTCATAAATCCTACACTACTCATTTCGTCAAGCGTGTAATTGGACTTGTCGAGTATCGAATATTAATGGCCCTTAACGTCAACAGCTTACCCACTCATTTCCATACTTTTGCTTTAACTTCGTAAATCCTGCATTAACCAATGCCTTATGTCGCTGGCCAGGAACGGAAAGGATTTACTGTGGAAATCAAATTTATGGACAAGAAGCCTTTGGCAATTTCAAATTGTTCTTAATAAAGTATATCTAAAGGTAATTGGTTGTATTCAGAATTGACGTAGACATGTAAATGGTGTAAATTAGGATATTGTGATGTCATTTGTAAGTTTCCGTGGTTTGTGACCATGTAACACAAAAAGCAATTTATTTCAGGCATTGTAATGCAGCATAAAGATGTCTTCGATAGCGACTGCTTAGATGAAATATAATCCTCGTAACATGTGAGTACATGGATGTGGAAAGAAGAAAAAATTGTCAGTGTGATTACAGAATAATCATCAAGTTTCTTTTATAAACAATAGGAATATTACTGTTTGCGCATTTATTTTCCGAGTTTTCTTAAGTTTTGAAACTGTACCAGTAAAATAAATCCATTTCGTTAGGAAAAAACAGCTAAAATGTAACGGCATCTTTTTACTTTTAAGATCGTTTGAAATTTAATATAAACATGAGCGCCTTAAGGCGGAGCATGATACACTTGGAAGGTGTACTTGTTAATAAGAAATGTTAGCATAATATCTGCACAAGAAATAGCTAACGAACAGATAAACGGACATACCATAGTAATATGTCCTCTCGGTCGTATAAAATGTTGATCAGCTATGATAGTTATACATCACACATTTTTTTTAAAGAAAGCATCTTTAGAAGATAAACTTAACAAAGGAAATTAAATAAATGGTCAACTAACGATTCTCTTTTATAGTGCAAAAATGTTGAAAATATCGTAACTCATGAACATCTGTACGTTTTTAAATGATCTGAAAGACAGTCGTTGTTTCATATAATAAAACAGTAGATAGAAGATCTAATTTCAAATTTTAATCATGAAACGAAAGGAAGCACTGTCTGGCGTAATGGATTTTTATTAAAGAAAATAGAACGTAATTATATAGAAAAGTCTCCTGGCAGTTCAAATTGCGTTCAACAGCTTATGACATATAAAACATAGATGTGATATATAGGCTTATCTATTCAGGGACAGGGACTGACAAAAAACATGATTCAATTTTACCAATTACCTTTTCTTGTCTTTGTAAATCTGAACTAATTAAGATGACTTGTACAAGAACATGTCTCTGTGAAATCAAAATTGTACTAATTGTTCAAATGGCCAATATGCTGAATGTTCAGAAAACATAGAAATAAGATTTGTTCTTTCACTTCTTAGATGTTTATATACGAATATATACCTTACTCGGCGTGTAATATTGTAACCGTGTTCAAATATACTCAACTGAAGTAAAACATTTTGCCTAATCTGAAATTAATTCACGTCTTATGTACATGCAATACTTGTTAACCATAACAGTCAAGTCTAATAAATTCAGTAAAATATTTATTAATAATGTATTCAAACTGTCTGCTTTGGACATCAGCTACTGTTTGAATTCCCTGACATAATCGCATCTTGTTTCATTAAATCCCGGCTACCACAGCATAAAAAGACTTAATGCAAGTATTAAAAAGGGTTTTAATAGAAAACATTACTAAATGTTAATTCTAGCCCTGTCTTTTAGTTAATATTATACAAGCACGGCAACAAAATGTTACTAGCTCGTAAAAATGCTCTATAATAAATGCACTTTCTCAACACTCAATCGGTCTTATCGTTTCGAAATTAGGTAAAACATCCGATGATGACAACAGTTAAAATATACTTCATTGCCAAAGGGAAAAAATCATCTCAGTAAGCATTCACTAATGAAGACAATCTCCCCCATACTACAGTGCCTTAAATAAGCTTTGTTTTTTCCTGTCGTTATTCCGAACTTGTGTCATTTAACAACACTCATCGATTGGAGTTTGACATTTTAACAAACAGTCTTTCAGCTGTTTTCTTAAGTCTTGTGCCGAGGTGTTTTATTTGTAACTGTACAATTATTTTAAGAACAAGTTAAACTTAATATCTATATTCGGACAAAACTATAATTTACTTGAGTTACCGTAATGAGTTTAATAACTGGATGATGCAATAAGGATAGTTTTAGAACATTGTTTAATCCGACTGCCTTATTTATTGTGGATATACAGAAAAAAAAGTTAATATACTACTTACCTGGGCGGTTACGAGTAAGTGACGGTTGTGGCAAAAATATAACTACATACTGTTGTCGTTGCCATTACATAAAGGTCACTTAAGAACTTTAATATGATGGAACACAGTTTAAGATAAGAAACTGCCATGATTTTACAAAACTCATGCTCACATTTAGTGAACATATACTTGAATAATAATTCATCAAAATGGTAAAGCACATCATATGCTAGTCTTCGTTCATCTGCACTACAGTTGCAACAAATATTTATTCCTTGAAGTGACTCGTCGACTTTTTCCAGGGAATAAAAATTTATAATTGTAAACTTTTTTTTAAATTTCTGTCGTTACTGTGTTAACTCTGCGTGCTTTGGTCTTAATGTAAACCAGATATCAGAATATCAGAACAAAAAAAGATAAGTAAAAAAGTTACGATGTTACAATACTCTGTAACACTGCATTTATTCTTTTAAATAAAGTAAAACAAGTCTGGCAGCATCCGTATATCAAACAAGTAAATCCATTCTGTTAATAAAATGTCTCTGCATGTGGCAATTTACCTCGATCTAGAGACAGAAAAGCCTGTGCAAAATTAGATCCAGAGAAAAAGTCTTTTAAGGAATGTTATTGCTTATCTTTGAAATAGCATGCCAATTATCAGTCCTAAATAGAGATAGAAAAGTACTTAAGTGTTTTGAAATATAGGCTTTTCACTATAGAATTTATATGAGTGGTGTGCCTTTTTATCCGACTTGTAACATGCATGCAATTTTCTTTTTACTTATAAATCTCAATGCCTTCAATTCGAAAATGCTCTTATCTTGTAAGGGATGAACGTACAGAAAAGAAGGGACATACAAATAACGTATATTTATAGTCAGACTTTTTTAAAATGTCAACATGTAAGAAGACTTTTACCAGAGCGCAGTCAGTGACAGCTTGACCAATGACCTAGACCGTGTTGTATCTTTCCTTAACTAATGACTTCGTAATGTTGTATTTTTTCCTTTAAAAACATGCAGTGTAAAGACGGCATTCTCACATTCAAGAACATAAAATATATGCTATATTAGCTTATAGAAGTTTCTTTTAAACTTTAAATATATCACATTCCTATTTTGTGCCCTTCTGGATCTTTAGCATGTATAGCTTACATATGCAGAACACAATGAAAACACGGCCACAAAATTTAAAGTAAAGTAAAATTAAATTTAAAGTAAACATTTGTCGAAGTACGACGATGTATGATAATATAACATTAAGCACATGTCACCAGTTACTGTTTCCTATCACAATTACTTTCCATAAATTATTCTTGGAAGGCTAATTCCTGGCCTGAAATACTCCACTTGTTCTCTCCTGGCTTCTCGTTTCTTCATATAGAAACCCAGATATGCTGGACTAACTTGATCAAATGTATTAGCCAGAACGCCCATGCCTCGTTTCAGATCTTCTGCATTTAACTGTTTCATCATCTCAACATTACCAACACTATGATACCTGCTACGAACCGTCAGCTTCCGTCTTGGCGGCTCGGAATGAGACTTCGTGGACTTCTGAGATTGTCTATCCGACAGATTCTCTTTTTCTCTATGCTCTCTGCTAAATTCTCTTGGATCAACGTTTGGATCTATATGATGTTTCAGCAGAATGATCCTTAACTTTTTATTGTTCCTTCTTAGTCCTTCGCACCTGGCTTCCGCTCTTAGAAAATGTTCTTTTGTTGTTTCCCAAACTTTAGTTTCTTTTTCTAACGCATGTATTTTCTTCAGTGTTTGATCAAACTTTTGCTGTGTCTCTTTAAGTTCTGTTTCAAGTTTATCGTGAAGAATCTTTGCTTCGACCATTTCTTCATGTAGTCTGTCATTATTTGTTCTTGTTGATTCAATTATTTCGCCTAGCTCCTGTAACTTGTCCAGAGTCATTCCGTACTGCGCTACTTGCCTCCTCTGTATTCTGTCATTATCCTTCCTAAGATATTTGATTTTTCCAAGAGTTATTTTAATTTCCCTGTCATATTCTGTTTGTTTTTGACCAAGCTGCTCTTGAAATGAAGATATGAGTTCTTTCTTCTCCCTCTGTTGAAGTTCTTTGTTAACCGACTGTCTTGACGGATCTATTGTAGAACTTGGTGCTACAGACCGTTCCAATCTATCTTCAGCTTTACGCGTCCCTCCGGATTTTTGTACCGCACGTTTGCCTGGTTTTGATTGTTTCTGGTTAGTAGTTTTTTGTTTTGGTGGCATTTTCAAGAATTTCAGGTATCAGCTCATTCAGATCTAAACTTGTAAAATACCTGTTCACTAGAAAAACAATATCAAACGTTACACACTTTAAAAGTGACGGATTGATTTTAGAATACATTTGTGCAAAACAGAAAGTATGAAGCGTATTGTTAATAATTACATATGTGTAACGGAGCGTAAATGGCTCTAAATGGAAGTATTGTTGTAAGTTTCAAAAGAATAAGCTAAAGAGATTTAATACCTGATATCGGAATTCCAGACCTTTAAATAGAAGAAACTGTTGTTTATGAACCAAAGAAATCAAAAAGCAGTCATTTAGTAAAATACATTTAAAAACTGTAACTTGACAACAGAGTGAATCGCCTAAAAAGTAAAAGTAAAAAGTATTATGCGCATTTTCTTTTAAGAAAATTAGAACAATATTTACAAATTATTCAATCAACCATCGAGAGTATAGACGGCATCAATATTCCATTCCCGTTCCAGAAAATAAAGCAACTTGTTTTGTTTTAATCTCATTTAATTTCAAGAAAACTGCTTTTCGGAAGTTAAAAGTTTTAATACAAAAAAATTAACTTTTCAAAACCATATGTTAAGAACCAGCTGACAAATCTAATACATGACATGTTTGCCTTCGCTAAAGAATGGTTCATTTGAAATTAATTTTACACTTGGGTATAAAATTCAAATATAATATAACGTTTCATATGATTATTTGTATTTTAGATGTTTCAGGCCTAACTTCATTAAAAAATATAAACTGTACAAAATAACAGGATTACCATATTTGGTAAAACTATGCCTCTTACGGACATTCCCGAAGCGGGGAATACAAATGGTGTCACTAACTGGATCGATCATACATCAACTAAATGCAAAAGTAGCTTCGGTCACGTGTTTAGTCACGAGACCGCAAGATGATTTGAATGTATTGCAAACATAACAAATGACCACAGTGTTACAAATTAAGATGCTCTTAAGAAAAATAGTAATAGCTTTTTTTATTGAATTTTATTTTTGAAGAGAAACTGGATCTTTAAGTGGCTTAAAGGCACGTCGCATTTTAGGGGAATTCAGGGATATGTTTCTTATTTATATAATGGATTTATACAAACATTCCGAGATTGCTTTACTGTTCAATTTTATCTTAACACACCTTTTAAAATAAGATAAACAGAATATTTTGTTTTCTTTTCGTTAAATGTTTTCTACGCTTTTCAACACCATTGCAAGGACAGCTAGGAATTTTCTCACTTTATTTGAAAAGCTTTTGAATATAAATGATTAGAAACTTTAGCAAGGGTAGTTCCAACAGTATTTTCATACTTTAAGAGGATACCTGGTAGAGTACACAGACAACGATGGCGTTCTTTTGAGTGGACGATAGACGAGTCAATGAGATTTTCTTAATTGAAATAAGAATACATTAAAATGTATAACGTTCTCCACCTTAACTACTCCACATGCTTACATGCATGTGTATGTTTTTTCTGTTGTGTGTGTTTTTTTGTTTGTTTGTTGTTGTTGTTGTTGTTGTTGCTTTATGGTAGTTTTTGTTGCTGTTGTTTTGCTTTTTTGTATATTATTCGAAAAGGTATCTAAAAGAAAACTAATCTGGGGAGTTCAAAAAAATAAGTATGTCTGAACAGCAGCAGAATGTATATATGGAAAATAATATATATAATCAGTAAATATCGAATTATTAAGTATAATAGTTTTATTATCGAAAATCAACACAATTACACAGCAAACTAAGTTTTTTTTATTCTAAACAAGCAAAGAATACAGAAGGTTTATAAATCATTTAATCCAAGATATTTTCTTAGGCGATAACTTCTGTCGTATTGACACAGCATTGATGTTTTTCCTCTTTCTCAAAGGTGATGACGTGTTGTTGACATGTTTGTTTGTAAAACGTTCACATTTAGGTCTGATATCTGGGTTAATTTGATGCTTCAGCAGTGTCGCCTGGAGGTCTTTGTTAATTTTTGATAATTTGCGGCACCTTTCTTGCGTGTTTTCCAGTAATTCTCTGCTATCGTCCCAAAATTGTCTCTCCTCTCTCCACGACCGTAATTCTCTCTGACACGAAACAAATCTTGATTTTAATTGGTCCATTTCGTGCTGAAGTCGATTGAACTTGTGTTTACTGACCTTTATATCTGCTAGAAGATTGGCATTGTCCTTCATTGCTCGAAGAATATGAGAACTCATTGCATTAACGGTGTCCACTGTATCGCTATATTTTTTATCTTGTTGATGACGTAATCGAGCGTCGTTGCACTCCATCTCGTGCAGGCGTAAGCACATGTTTAACATGTCATATTTAGTGAGTCCATTGTTTTCACATTTGCCCGATGCTACGACCAGCGTATCCATTTTTCTTACATACGTTGTTTTTGATCTGCCAGGCGGTTTAACACTGCTTGACTTGCACATCACCAATAACTAATTTTTCGCTTGTTTGCCGGACCATGTGTCACTTTATTGGCGACAAAGATTTTGTTTATTTTTCTTCTTACTGCATAAAGACCTATTTTAGTCCATTTAGACACGAAATCAAATTTGGCTTACAATGTTTACACTATACAAATATGTTTTAAACACTGATTTCAGCTGTATGCTTCAGTTCGCTCATTCTTTCCGAAATTTTGAAATCTGATACTTCAAGTTATTACTAAAGTAAACGAACTGACTCGGGTTTCTATTGGCGTGAAGATAACGGCTTTTGTGATTATTTTGATGAGAGGTTAATTTTGCCCTTTTAGTAAAGCAAATTAAAGAATGATTATGATCAAAAGCCATTGGTCAACGTCATGGGTGTGTGATATTATACTCTAAAAGATTTCAGATAATAATTTTTTTAATCATTCATGTGATTGAAGATACAAACTCTTTGAAAAATCAAGTTTCTATGACAATGTAACGTAAAAGAGAAAATTTTGAGAAAATAACGTTCATCTACACTAATTATGATAAGTAAAGGGTACAAATTCTATTTGTTAAGTCGGATAAATCACAAAGCACTTGTTTTATTTTTAAATTATGTTAATATTACAATTATTTTAGCAAGATGAAAAAGTATATATGTATAATATAAATGTTATTACCACATAAAAGTTCAAACCGAAATGGTAAAACAATCATGTCTAGTGACGTTGGTTCGAATCTTAGTTTAACTTTCTACCAATTTTATCCACGCTTTCAATGTTGATGGGATGCGGTACGTCAAGCGTAAGGATCGTTTACCTCAGTATATTTTTTTGAAGACACTACCGCACGTAAACAAGGAATTTACTTTTTATGCAGAATTTCAAGCCAACAAGGGGACTCAAGCACTTGAAACCAAGTCTGAAAATCACACTTTACTGGTCTGCGTCCTTAGACTGTCTATAATTGATGTGCCCCGGCACAGTTGGTCATAATTACATTTTTATCGCTTAAGGTCTAAGATCCATAATACCTTAACTCTACTATGAAGGGTACTCAATTTCATTCATTTTTGCAGATTGAAAGGACATGAGTTCAAATCTCACCCTAGTCATTCTTTTTAACATTATATTTATTGGTATTAAATTATTTGATTTCATTTTAATTACATTTCAATTGCTAAAAGGCTTTTTGCACTACAAATAAAATTTGATATCGGTGATTAAACTTAAAACGCGATTTTAGCAGCAAATTTGAAGCCCCCATGACAAATGTTGAACTTGATTCATCATTCAGTATGTGGGGTAAAAAAGTACAATGTTTGTAATAAAATGTTGTTAGTTCTCACCTTTGGCTGTGCTTTTGTTTTCTATGTGATTGGGTCAGCAGTCAATGGGTTTCATATTCAAATGATAACATACCGCATTGCAATAAACGTTTTATGATCAGGACAAAAAATTGTTCCTTTTCATTGTATAGACCGATTAAGTCTTGTGAGATATAAAACAAATAATTCTCATATCTTCAAAAGCTCTTGATGAAAGTTGCTTTAACTTTCTATAAATTTTCATGCTGCAGAATATTTTTCGAAGAAAACTCAATTCATCGAGTGTTGAAAAAAATGTTAATTAAGGGTATAATTTCTTAATATTCTTTGTATAATACATGTAACTGTAAACAGGATTTGTAAGTTTCCTTGAGAATATATGCTTGTATTTCAACGAAACAATATCAAAACAGTATGTAAACTGTCTGGTCTTAAAAACTCTGTAGCAATCCAATATTTTTTAGTTTTAAATCAACATCAGATGATAAAAACGAAAGTGGCTACTTTTTCGTCTGCTTAGTTTAATTCTTGCTCGAAATACATTCCTTCAAATGTCAAAGCTTAGAAAAGCTCTTAGCTAGCTTTATCCGACAATATTATATATGTATCCCTGGCAGATAGTCAAAATGTTGATGCGAGAGGCAAAATAGACCTGAATATTAAATGGTGCATTATCACAGCATCGCTTCCTTGGGGAATGTATACGGCGCAATGTAGAGATTTTATCGCTGCGTAAAGTATATATGTGACGGAAAGAGACGGACTGTTGACAATCACTGTTATAATAATGGCTCATACGGGAGACGTTTTCACAGACGTTGAGGTTTGATTTGAATGATGTTAACCGCTGACAGACTGGTGCGTCTTTTGTTATACAGGTCTTAGCATACATAATGAAAATTCGCTAATATAATATATAATATATATATATAATTCGCACGTAATATATGAAGTCTTTCGACGGTCTTAATATTCTACTAACAGTGCAAACTGCAATTTTAAGGGAAAAATCATTGAATTTAAACAAGCTTGTAAAACATTATGTTTTATTTTAAATAAACAACAAATATTTCACAGTGTCAATAAAAATGTACAAGTTAAGAATAGCAATGGAAGTATTCTAACTTTTTATTTCAATTTGTTCAATGTGTTTTTGTATTAATTTATACATTAATCAGTAGGAAGTGCTTCCATTAGAAAATCTAAAAATTAAGTACAATTAGAGGTTTACAACATACTATTTTAAACTTTTTTGGAGACAAAAGTTGCAGACGAAAAACGTGATCAGACACTGTCTTTATACATATATCTCTACCGGGTAACTTGGCCTTCGTCTGAAGAATTCTTGCGCGCTCATGTATTCCGTGACATTATTCGACTTTGAACGCCGCAAGATTCCTTTTAGTCTTTTCTTTTGTCTTAAAGGTCTCATATCCTCCTCGCTTCTGAAACTCAGCAGGTTTTGTCTGTTGTAGAGAACTGGAAGCGACGTACTTTTGTGTGAGACTTCACTTCTTGGGCTTGACGATTTCACGTGTATTTTCGAGGCGTCGGTGTTCGGGTTGATCCTGTTCTTCAGAAGCAAGGCTCGCAAATCTTTGTTGGCTTGGATAAGTTGATGGATTCTTATCTCATTCCTTGCCACTTGTTCACGTTCTTGCTCAAATATTCGTCTTTCTCGGTTCAGGTCACTACTTTCAATCATAAGCTCATTTATTTTCTTCAGTACATTGTCCATGTTGGTCTGAAGTTTGTCGCATTCTTCTTTTCTACTTTCTACTTCACGGTATAGTGAGTCATTTGTTAGTCGAGCCTGCTCGAGGTCCTCCTTCACAACTTTCAAACTGTCCAAAGTGAGTCCGAATTTTGCGGTCTGTTGTCTTAATAATTTTTCATTATCTTTTCGATAATACACTATTTTTTCTTCAAGCTCCTTGATTTCTCTCTCTTTCTGTGCCTGCTCCTCAGCTATAACTTGGTTATAAACATCCCTTTGTTTACGTAAGTCCCCAGCACGAGACATGTTCTTGGTAGGTCTTTGAAAAGGGTTAATTTTATCCTTATCCTTAAATGTCTCATTTTGTTTTTTCTGTTTTGATGCAGACTTTGTGTCCTTGCCGGGTTTCGCGCCCGGTGCCGTAGTGACTTTCTTAGGAGGCATATTTAATATGTAAAAGAACACAATCTTTGAAGTCTAATTCAATATTTTCCGCGTATATTAAAGTCCATACCGTTTCATTCTGTCCATTCTGTCAAAGCTAAGTCGAATAAAAAAAATATTCAATCAATATTGTTAATACATGTGTCTAAGACATTGTCAGTTAAAATAAAAAGAATTATCAGAGCATTGCAACCATTTGTAAGTAACACCTCAATGCTTTCTTAACATGCTTTCTTTTTCTTTTCAACAGGAATGAAAGTACATGCAAATGTCGCTAAGACTTCGGTATAAGGGATGAAACCTCTGTAGGAATCTTGATTTATTGTGATATTTCGTTGTCTCTCTTCATTTAGTTGCATCAATATCTTATAGTTGTCTCCCTTACACTGAAAGACTACAATAGTATGGAAAATGACGAGTGTAACTTTTAAGAGAACTAGTGATTATGGATTGTGGCATTCTGTACACGGTATGGAAGCGCGGGTTCAATCACTGACAAAGCCTTATAAGTGCATTCTTGAACAGTTTGGTTGGTAAGGGCGGGTCAGTGGTCCAGTGGTAACGTGCTGGGCTTGTCAGGGCGGCTCAGTGGCCCAGTGGTAACACACGGCTTGTGATTCAGAGGGGTCACAAGTTCGATCTCTTGATTCTTTATTTACATGTAATTACATGTTATTGTTTTTTGGATGAGACATTAAACCGAGCATGAGAAAGAACCAGGTGTGTCTCTAGAATAAGATGCTTTATGCTTTTAAAATGGCTGCGTATATTTGATGAAAAGAGCTCCCGTGAGCTCGATGCATTAGGATGCACTGTATCAGGAAGTGGCACTACAGGTCATGGGGAAGGGTAATTTTGATTAAGGCTTCATTGGTATTACTGGTATATATCAAGAAGAAAGACTGGGGTAAATAAAACGCATGGACTGTAATTTGATTTTTCAAAAAAAGAAATTATGTGAAAGGGATATAAAAAGAGGCATACACTAAATTTTTGAGTGTTATATTTTCTTCAAAATCATGTAAAGTGTGTGATATTGAATGAACCATTACAATATGTTAAGGTGTCATTCAATTCTAATTACAACAGTTAAACTTAATAAAAAATAGTATTTATATATCGAGTTGTTGTTGTGTCATTTTTGGGTGAAAAGCCGTTTATTAGAAATGAACACTTTTCTTATTTTCTATATGCCTAAAGGACAAAAAGGAACAAATGTTATCCTTTGGATTATCATTTAATCATCATTTTTATAGAAAATGACCTACTAAATTACATATGCAGTATACTGTCGGTTAATTTCAGGGTATGTCCCTAAACAATAGACAATAACAGTAAACAATATAAATATTGCATAAAGTACATAAAAATAAAGAAAGGCCTAAGCCTTTAACAAATTTCTATAATCCAAAATTTCACTCTCCATAAAGTAAAAGTGTAGTTACAACATTTTAGAATTAAATGGCAGAACCTACAGTATTTTATCGCTGATTTATAATATCCAGTTTTTCAAACTTTGTTGCAAGCTTTTTGTTAATACAGTAAAAAGAAAACTTTCAGAATCCATTTAGAAAATACCTTTAACTTAGGATTGAAAATGCTAAAAGTTATGTTTGCTTTACAAATAAATATGAAAAAGCGTTTGTACATGTACGTCTGTGTCGAATTTCAGTTTTACAGCCAGGGAGAGAATATGCCAATAGATTGAAGATCGAAAGTAACGTTTTGCAAATCCTTGTAATGTGTAGATACAAGCCGTTGTTTTGATTTATTTTAGAAACTGAATCTTACAGGTGAGTGCAGAAAAACGAGTGGACACGTTTTTTATGAAGCTCTCGTGATTTAAGCCACGTTTCACAGACCTTACAACATACGGTTCCAGAATGCATTTACATACAAAAGTAATATTTACATTAACGAACAGTTTTCATTGGTAACACACAGGAGAAAATGCCCTGTTTGATTTTTTTTTTTTTTGTTATTAATGGCTGGCGATTTTATGTGACACTTTATTTACAAATACATAAGTTATACATTTTTAATACAGAACTAGTTTTTTTTTATTTTTCAATATATACAAAGAAAATTGAGTTTTTATTGAAGAAGAAAACAGTCCATATACTGTCCAAATTACAGGCAATTGTTTCTTCCTGTGTTTTATAACAGCCATGAATGGAAAATCAAGCAAAATTAAGGTTGTTATATCTTTCTTTCAATGTTTAACCGATAAAGATGTTGTTTTGTTTCTTTTCGTTCTTTTTATGCAACACATATGCAAATATGAATCATGAAAATATGAAAATTAAGGGAATTGTAAAAAAGGAATCGTTATGAATAATCCGCACCATTAAATTACCTCATAATTATAGTAAAGCGAGAAATTCAGAAGTTTTCTTTTCTGCAAAAAAGACGCCACGGAAAGCTTATTTCAATACTCTGATCTTCTTTCCACCATCCATCATTTTTATACAACATCAATAATACGTTTCATTCAACATTAAAGCTAAAGGAACTTTTTTTTTCAAAACATGTATACCTTTAAATCAGACGAAGTTTTTCTTACCGACAGTCAGATCACTTTGATATTCAGTTCGTAGGTAAAGAGGAAACGTCGTTTATATGGAGGTTATCAATACTATTATCGATATCTCCTTAATGTGTTTAATTTTTATTTACCCTTAAATTTTCTAATTTAAATATCAATATCTATGAATTTCATTAAGGTTTCTAGACCTATAAGTTTTAATTGAAAATTTTGTTTGTAATAAATCATCTTAATAGCTCAAGTTGAAATTTGGCAACGAAGCAATTGCTCGTAATAACATGAGCAAATAATCGTCATGAAAATCAGATATATCTCTTCAAACATCGAATGCATCGGCAGTTTATACGGAAGACCGGTGGTGCCATCTCCTATTTCAGTGTTTCACACGTAATCCTGAGTAATTCTCTCAGTTCAAACTTCCAAAATAAAATAAATTTAGGCATAATGGTATATGACTTTAAACTGACTCACATTGACAACTGCATGTCATAATGAATTTAACGATTTGATATATGAGATCACCACTTTATCTTTAGAATGATTTTTTTTTTTTAATTTTTAGATACTCAAAAAGAAATACTAGTTCAGATCGTTCTTACAAAGAGCCTGAAAATCAATGTCGGAGTTTAATTCAAAGTAAAAAAGTTAATCTTAACTTCATCAACGCTAAGATTTAATACCGTAATTATTTTAGCTATAATTTCAAACCCGTGATTTTATTCTATTACACCATTGTGAGTATCAAATATATGTTTCTGGTATTATTATATCGATTGTAGCTTATGTAATTGCGTAAACAAAGTTGAGTTCATTGTCTTCTCGTGACAACAATCTACACATTTTATCCATTGAAGTCAAGTATGCTGTTTTTGTACGTGTCGTATTATCGGTATCCACATACAATTCATTGTATTGAGCAGTGAACAAGTGCACAGTGATACATTAGGCCACCACTAGCTTGGGTAGATGAACTGTATCTATTTTATTTCTCCCCATCATGCGGTTGTGGTGAATATCTGTGTAGTATCCCAGGTATGAGGGTGGCCCCCTACCAAGAGCCTTCCTACTGGTAATTGACTGGTGTCGTTTGATGTCCTCACTCACGGTGCTCTGTACATCGCGTTCGTTCTTCGCTTCTCTCAGATCATCCCAACTGCGGCTTAGTTTCTTGCTCTTGGCTAGGGTATTCTGATGAGACTGTGTATGGGCGTCGGGCTTTTTCTTCTTAACATCCGGCTTCAAAATTGGCCTAAGCGGACCTCTCTCACTCTTGCTGCTACGTTTACTTTTACCGCTATCAAAATCAACAGATTTTGGATCTATGTGATGCTTCACTAGCAGCAGTCTTAGATTTTTGTTCAGCTTTACAAGTTTCTCACACTTCTCTTCCGTCCGAACAAGTTTATCCGACATGTCAACCCACTCGTTTTTCATTTTGTTTAATTCGTTTACTTTCTTTGTAAATGATTCAAGTTTCATATTAAGTTCAAATATTTCCGCTTCCATCTTCTCGCTTTTGGCTTTCCTGATTTCAATATCTTCTAAAAGGAACATCCGTGTTGTTTTGGCACGTTCTAATTCTTTTTTCATTCTTTCAACAGTATCCAAGGTGACGCCATAAGTATCCTCTTGCTGCCGACGTAATCTGTCATTTTCTCTTTTCACGGCGTCCATTTCATAGATTAAATCCTCTAGTCGATCCTTATGCTGTTCTTTTACTTGCACGATTTTCTCGCCAAACGACACTTTGCTGTTCTTGACCAGAAGAGGTTGGGTATAGTCCACCTTTGACACCGGAAATTTATCCAGATCAGTTTTGCCCTTGCCAGATTTTGTGGCAATGGACATGCTTCTGGTGGATTTCGGCGGCATTTTATTTTGCAGTTTATTATGATCACTTGAATCGTTTAAAGCAATTTATGTTACACCATTTTTAAATGTAACAAAATGTATCTTTTCTTTACCAACAACAAGTCATTTTATCAAAAAATAACACATTGTCCGCTCGCTCTGTTATGCTAATTTATTACAATTTGTCAATCCTTTCAAACTAGAAGGTAAACTCACGAAATAAATCCGCGTATATTGATTTCAGTTTCATTTAAAAAGGATATATTTAAATTTTAAATCAATGGAAGTAAATAAAAGATTTTTTGACTCGCAACACTAATTTTGTGGAAACCGTCAATACCTAAAACATGTTTCGTTCATATCAATGAGTTTCTAAAATCGATATAAGAACCTGTACACAATCTTAAAAGAAAAAACTTATCTTAGATTTGAATGACTGTTTTGACACACACAACTAACCTTTTATATTGTGGTACAATATACTTAAACGATAGATAAAGGAGTATAAATTGTTCTGAATAAAATAATAAACAATCATTAAGAATGTTTGAGATCCGATATCTATTTTGTAATTGTAAAGCTATTCACCTGCGCCATTGATGGCATAAAATACTGAATTTAAACCAAAGGTTAGGGTGAGATAGCATAAAAATACGGTGGTCGTTTTGTGCCACCTCGATTACTTGATGAAAAATTTCTATTCGAAAACAAGCCGATCCCCGAACTCTAAAGTCAGAGGTTACAGGTTTGAACCGTGTTAGCCAAATATGGTCATGACATCCGCGCGAGTTCTGCGCAGAATTTGTATTAGCAGTCATTTAGAATACTATTCAAAATAAAAGCAATGTCCTCTACAAACAGTTCAGGATAAAATTTATTTTTGAAGCTTATTGGATCTTTAAATAACGAGTAGCAAGTAGCAAGTAATCTAAGAGGCAAACTTTTAGGTAATCACTTATCAAAAATGAACACTTATTATACCAAGGGATTCTGCAGGCAACCCTGTGGACAAGGATCATTTGTAAGAAAGAAATGAACGATCGCTGTTCACAGGTAACCGTTATTGACAGGCGTTTCCTATGTAGATACGAAATACACTACACTGATTCTTCTATTCGTGTCGTTATTTCTAAAGGTTGTCTGTGTCTGAGGTCATGCCATTAAAGTGGCATACTCGTAATTCATTAATGCCTAGCGTCCCCAAAATTAGACATAGGCAAACAGTGCAGACCCAGATCAGAGTCTACACTGTTTGTATAAAGGACTTACTTCCCTAAATAGAACGAAACTGAAAATTTATACCAGAAAACCCTTTAATTGAAAATGGACTTGTCCAGCTAAGAAGGATAGCATAATCCATTAGGCATAAATGGGTTAATTTTTTAACAATCCATTTCTTGTAAAATCTGAAGGTGTGAGTCAAAAAATCGAATTACAATACGTTGAACTGATTGTGTGAGTTTTTGTCTTTATGTAGTGAGTTCTTGTTGTAGATTTTTTGAATGGATAGCCATTTGTTATAAATGATCACTTTCATAATGCCGATGTGCCCTGAAAAGACAATTTTTAACATATATTCTTCTTCACATTTTCAAATATTCTTCACTGTATAGAATATGAACCAATAAAATATATGTGCAATTTATCATGGCTTTCTTTTAGAGTACGTTCCTTTACAACAATTCCCTTACTATCAGCAAACTGAGTCTGGTACCCAGCATACTTTCCGCAGTAAAAATACGTCTGGCATTGTTCAAAAATGGCGGCGTTTGCTGTAAGTTACGTTTGTCAGAAGTTTTTCACAAGAAGTGATCCGATGACGTTAGGAATCAGGGGCAGATAACACCAGACTATCGGCAAATTCATTCGGAACACCTCGGGCGACTTTAATAAGTCACCTCGGAAATAATGTGGTAGGCGCCATATTTGACTATTTTACAATACAGGTGGTGTCTGCTAAATTGAAAACATTTCTTAAAGCCTCTACATGTTTATACTTTAAATTAACATTTATTTTCTCTTTTTTTTCTAATGCATAAGACAAACACTGCTTGAGTTCTACCATGTTTGTTTATATTTTAATTAAAGCCGGGGGTAATTACCATTTGGTGTATACACTTACATAAGAGGTCTTTTATACGAAGTTGTCGGAAAAGGCCGAGTTGTTACGATTGTCGGCAAATTATTAGCGAAGATACTGAATCTGATTTTTATCAGATTGATTGTTCCTTTGTCTATAAGTCTTGTTATTAATTAAGTTCGTCTATGTCTGAAGATGATCGTCTAAACAGGTTTGTCTGTATCTTTAGCGAAATGTTTTGTACATGTCTTGCTTATTATTCTGAAATGCATAGAAGTCTTTCAAAACTTTATCTTAACTAAATAAAAACCATTCGATTTCTTTCATACTCAGCTGAACGTGTTTAAATGCATTTCATACCCATGCTTTTGATTGATAGATGCTTTATTACCTGCTTAAAGATTTATGTTTATAGCTTATCATTTCAGAAAACGACTTAAAAAGAAGTATGTAAAATACAGTATATGTTAGAATCATTAACGACCATATCTTGAGATAATAATTTTTATTCTAACTTTTTAAGAATAAGTAAGAACTTACCTTTGTAACATTTCTTCTTTTCTAGGCTGAAAAAAAAAGTGTTCAGCTTGAATGTTGTCGCTGTCGTCGTCGTTGTTGTTGTTGTTGTTGATAATGATAATGATGACGACGATGATGCTGACGATGACGGCGATGACGATGAAGATGATGGCGATGATGATGATAGTGGTGATGATTATGATGATAATGTTGATGACGATGATGATACTGGCGACGATGATGATAATGACGAAGAAGACGACGATGCTGGTGGTGGTGATGATAATGATGATGATGATGTTTGTCAGTCAATTCACAAGACAACGTAATGAATATGTCATTGACTTACTTTTTTTTATTTTGTTTGTTAGTTAGGAAAACGGTAGTTTAGTTCATTGATTTTTTGTCATTTGGTCTTTTTTTACTTTTCGTAAGCTTGTACGTACATCCTTAGCTGTGTTCTCACCGCCGATCAGATCAACTCGATTGTCCCGATCACATAAATTCCCCAATGAAGCCCGACCAAGCTCGATTAAATGCACATTCACGACTCCTACACGACCTCAAGTCGACCCTACACGATTTTTACGACTTCTTCACAACGACGACCCGACCAACATCCCGACTTCTCCTCGATCACCCAGACCCGTACGCGAGTCATACACGATCTCAACTAGACTAACTGGACCTCTGCTCGATCGTTGCCAGATTTCCACCCGACAAGATCGTAATGATCGTAAATGGCCGTGTATTGAATTGTTTAGAATAAAATTTTCAAACATTCCTGGTTCAAATCAGTTCATATTGTTTTGGTAACGTGAACTCGTATATCGTCGAATAACTATCGGGAAGCGATCGTGTGCGGTCGTGTAGCAGTCGGGTAGTAGTCTAGTTATTCTGGACAATAGATCGAACAGAGGTCGAGTTGATCGTGTTGCGATCGGATAATGCTCGAGTAGAAGTCGAGATGATCGTGTACAGATCGGGTAAAAGATGTATACCTGACCAAACTAGATCGTTACACGATTGATTCTCGATCAACTAGATCTTCTACTCGATCACTATACGATCGCTTCTCGACTGTTTAGCTACTTGATCGCTTCTCGAATTTTTTGACATGTCAAAAAAATTCGGGTAGGAAGCCCCAGCCATGCCTACCAAGGTAGACCGCTCCGACCACCCCCGATCAAGCATGCAGACCGAGCTAGGCCGGTTCCCGATCGCTTGATCGTGCTTGATCGTGATGATCTGATCAGCGGTGAGAACAGTCCATTAAGTGAGTGTATAGTTTGATTAAGTCAGATGTTAAACTCATGACGGGTTTCTGTTGTATTTGTTGTTGTTGTTGTTGATCTTATCTTTTTTTCTTTTTCCTGTTTTTCCCTGACTGAAAACGCTAGCATAGTCAACGTAAACCACTGGTGAAATGTATCTAATAATGCTTTCCTTCTCTTTGTGTTATTTCAATGAGTTATCGTGCAAGATACACATGGAATTTCTATATTGGACAGGCTTCGCTTAAAATACGTTTGTTACAATCTACAGAAAACAGCTGTGGTTACAAAATTGTCAGGGGAACAGATATTCATTTATATTTTGTCTCAGTGTTGTGTTTCCTTACCGTCCGGATAAAATGACGGAGTATGAGACAACGTGAAAACATTTTAGTATACCTTATACTGATGGCAGTTCTAGGAGGTAACTTTTTAAAGACTTATTGTATCATAAATAATAATAATAATAATAACTAATAAATAATAATAATAATGACAGTATAGGAATAATGGAAATAAAACTAAAAGAAATTTAATAAAAATAATATCAGTAATATTCATCAAAACAATAAAATAATCGCTTGAAAGATAAAACAGGTACATCTTACGAAGAAAATAAACAAATTTACAATGTTGCATTTAATAGCTTGTGTTGTTGTTGTTGTTGTCGTTGTTGATGATGATTTCCATGTAAACGACTTCACTTAGGACGACAGGTTATATAAATTTGTATTAAAGACCAGACTGAAATATAGTGCAGGATATTCTTATGATAGTCTCAGTATTTCGCTTCTGAAGGTGAACCGATTTTATAGATTGACATTTTATAGTTGTTCACTTTCTACGTCTCACTTTGGTCTGCATCCGCCCAGTCGTATGCGGTTAGGCACATATCACTTTTTTGTCCCATATTTTGCAGAGTTTACAACAAAAATGATGACGTTAAGATAAAATGATACTTTTAATCATACCAGTCTCTTTCATCTATGAAAAAACGCACAGATAATATAAGCATAAACCAAAACACTTGTTTTGTATCTGTTAATAAGCCATTTTGTTCAAATTTTGGCAGTCGGAATTCCTCGGTGATGAAGGCAATGATGTGAATGTTGCACTGGAAATTACCCGAAGCGTTCCGCTCGGTTAGATGCAGTATAAAATTAGCTTAAAGGTTGAACAACAAAAAATATCAGATATATAAAAGCGGTTCAACATTTTAAGCATATGAAATTAGGCTATTATTATGATGGCTTTCAGTTTCTATAATGCTGTATAAATGAAAAAAAATAATTGTCTGACTTTTTTTCTTTCTCCAAACCGTCGTCAGTTACTTAACAACAGGGAATATGACAGACTATAAATAAAACACCGACCGTCTCAGTAATAGAGTTAATATCAACAACACAGTAGGCTCCAGACTACGATCGTGATATTTCTATTTGTCCTGATGTCAAGGTTTTTTGGATTTTTTGTTTGTTTTTTGTTGGTTTTTTTTTGGTCGTACAACAGGCTCGGAAGTGATGTATAGAAACTAAGCAGTAGCAGTACGAGCAGTAGCAGTAGGCAAAACGTCTTATTAGCAATGCGTGTATGCACGAGTGTGAACATTTGCATAAACTGGTGAAACTGTTTGGCAGTGTTGTAACTTAAAAACCTTTGTGAGCGAAAAGCCTTTTAACTGTTTGAAGACTTCTTCTCATCAGCTACAGGTTTAGAAAATATCTGCTATTCCGTTTGAGACAAGATACTAAATATGCAAGATTTGTTTTGAGGTGGGGGTGGGGGTCTTCGTGGGTAAATAGCTTCTAGCTAATGTTAAAAATTTGTATCGACCGACTTAAAGATTTCCACACACACACACACACACACATCAAATCTCCCCCTCTCCGCCTTTTTTTCTTATTGATTCGTCAAACCGCATTCATGTACACTGCAAGGTGCAATTTTTTTACTGCATCTGCTATCTACTGCAACTGCTATGTACTGCTAATAACAGTTTCACAATATTCCGACTGCTCATTGCTGTACTGCTACTGCTAGCTTCACGTTATTGCTACTGTTACTGCTCTTACTGCTACTGCCAACTTCACGTTTTTGATACTGCTACTGCAACTGCTGGTACTGCTACAGCCAACTTCACGTTTTTGCTACTGCTGGTACTGCTACTGCCAACTTCACGTTTGATTTTATTTCTACTGCCAACTGCTACTGCGTGCTGCCTTTTTTCTTTATTGATTAGATATTTGAAAAAAAAGATGCCGTTACATTTTTCAATACATTTGAATACATTTAAATATGAACACATTAGTAGTGCGAAGTTCATGATGGTATGTTTGGAAACTAAATTTTACAAGCAGACGTGATTTTTTCAAGTAATTTCTTTGACATTTATTTTAACTTTTTGGTAATTAATAGAAATGAAATGTGTTTATATAAAGTAAGTGATGTGATAAAGTCCCTTTTATTTGTCCTCAGAATGGCCATGTTGGCCGTTCGCCTTCAAGCTCGGGTCTAATATAGTCTGGATTACCTCCCCATGACACTACGTGATCATCGAAGATATTAGGCAGGGAACCAGATTAGTTTTAAAAGAAGCGGATTAGTGTTTCAGTGGTAAAATGATAATAATAGGATTACGTGATAATATATTAAAAGTTGCTTTGCACAGTAGCCAATTTGACCTTTAAGAATCATTTAAATATACACGAGACACGACATGTGTCGTGCAAAATGTAATGTCTGTATTGCACGGTTTACTACTGCGCAGGGACTTTATTTCAGATGTGGCTTGTATGTTAGAATGTGTCCAGTGTGTGTCTGACGAATCTGGGTACTGTGCTAACAATCCCCCGCCAGCCAAACCATGTCAGAGTAAAGAACAGGCAGGAGGTCCAGTCAACTGTATGGTGGCCAAGAAAAAGAACGCTTCAGGTTTGCTTTGTTCCGTGCTATAGTTTTATCTTAAGATATTATTCTACAGTTATGTGCATATTTTTCTGATTAGAACTGTACATATTTTTTCTGATTTGAACACGTGAAAAATAAAAGCAACTGTGATCGCTTTTAAAATGATAAAGAATCCTAGAATGATAACATAAAAAGGAAACAAAAAAAAACAGTTATTTTAGGGTTGAATGTACTGATTTAAAAGGAATAGCCGTATGAAATTTTACAATCAAAAAAGAATATTCTTGTCATTACATTTCGGGAAACAGTCGCATAAAATACTAATAAAATACTTAATTCACCTTTAAAGTGTCACGTGTAAATGTAAATAACTTAAACCTGTCTCTTATAATTTGTGCAAAATTATGTTTTTACTGAGTAAGGTTTAAGTGACTTAAGTGCTACGAGCGAAGCTACACAAACGCTTGTGGATCGTTTGAGTGAAATAACACCAGAAACTCTGAGCATATTAACTCATTCAAGATCTTGGTCATAAACTAGAAAATATCTATATGTCCATTTAGATTTATAAGTTGCTTACTAAAGCCGGCATTTAATCCTCAGCTATTAAACAGACATCTTAAACAAGTCTCCAGACATAAGTTTGTTATATGTCATACAAGTGATAAAATGTCTTCAGCTTATACGCTTCGCCGTGGTATCTATAATAACCTTTAAGATTAGTTTTACTGAGGCAGTATTTCGTCTGCGATACATTTTGGATTATTACTTGACCAGGAAGAAGCAATTGCGACAAGTCGTATCAAACGAGTCTCGCGAATTGTCTTGACATCAAATGCAGTGCCAATCAATATCTCGAATCCTGTCACTGATATGTTACAGGCATTTTTGTTTTAATTTTTCATTTATCAAGATGAAGGTCCAATCTTTTTTTGTCGTTCGAACATACAGTGCATATTTAGTCCAGACCTTCTATTTTACATTGAGTTGTTAGCAAACCTCTGCCACCTTATAATAATCCCGCTCGATGCCTTTTTCCGGGATTCAGACTGGAACTCCTGCCTAAATTCTGAAATACGGCAAGTCATTGGAGCATCTCATCCATTTTTAGATTCAGACCAGCTATCTCCAGATCGATAATTTGTATTTGGTGCCTGTTGCCGAGCTTGGCAATACATTTTATCATGCAAAATCCAACCATGCTTCCCATAAAATAGATCTTTCGTGAAATGTATCGAATACTCAACGCTAAACTTCGGTCAGCACAATTTTTTCCGTTGCCATCAAAATCGCTAACTGCTGGGCCCAACATTAAAGCAATGTTGATATTTGCTGTACTAATGTCGCGTGAGAGCTGGTTAGAACTCTGGAAGGAGTCATCGAAAGGAGTTTATCTAAATTGCATGAACATTGTTTCCCAATTAGTTTAGAATAAATGTGACTTAACTTAAACAATATTTAAGCGCTTTCTTTGAACACCAGTTTTTACTCTGTCTGTATTCTATAGATATAGAATACTGTCTACTGGTCATATCTGAACACAATTCGCAATGGATTTGAACTGATAGTTCTAAAATTGTGTGACGGTAATTTCATTTTTCATTTACTTTTACAGCACTACCTTAAGTTTGATATAGAAAAGATCTGATGCATCTGCCACAACACTGTACTCCATCTATTTGTTTCACCGTTACCTAGATCAAACAAAGTTTGTCGCGCTCACATTTCACACAAAAACCTACACTTATTTTGCAATACTGTTTTCGTCGTTTTTAGACTTATCAAAAAATGTGTTTAGCAAATTTTGACAGATTTTCATCTAACCAATGTCACGAGAAAGGACATACGGAAGTCTGTTATAAAATCCAAATACAGTAAATTAAATATTAGCAAAAAAAGCAGATTTTCCTCATTCATCAAATTCAAGGTTGAAAGAAATAAGATAGCCTTAATATTGTTCTTCATAAAAATGGCAGTTTAAATTTCTAGACGTCCGTTACTATGGCAGCTGTTTTGCGAGACAGCTCTTTTTTATCATGAAAAGGTTTCTCGAAAAATGAAAATCACTAATGAAAAACAATTAAATATTTTGTAAAATATGAAATATGTTGAAAAGGTATAGAATTTTATACTGCATTAGATAAGATTTTAATACAAAGAACCTACCATATCAATCTAAATTCACCTATGATATATGACGTCATTATTATTTTTTTATAATTATTTTTAATCTGTTTTACGTAGGAAGCTGAAATTCTCGGAAATAAATCCTGAAAGGTTTTTATTTTTAAATATTTAGAAATGCCAAATTGCAAACAGTATGCCCGAGTGCCGTTTTTCGTGTGACTCTGGTCATTTGTGATTTTATTTTAGGTTATGTGGTACAGTTTATACGTGGTTGTTCGGGTGTGTGGATCAGTTCAGGTTGTATGGAACAAACAGACGACACTACACTGTGCTATAGAATATGTTCCACTAACAACTGTAATACAGCAAGCAGAAACCAGACTGCAGGAATCTTGCTTTTTCTTATACATCTGCTATACCTAATCTAGCACTAGCCCGTTTATGCCAAAACATTGTCAGTTATTTAAATTTTCTTGTGAAATATCAAACTTTTGTGAAGCGTGCTAGTTTCTGGCTGATTTTGCACTGCAGCCATAAATCGAAAGCGGTGATTTCTGTTGAAAACAAGACTCCAAAAAATACTGCAATTCAGTAGACTATTCTGATGAACAAGCTGTCTAGATTTTCTAGTGTCATTTAAACAGCTGCTTTTTATAAATATTATTAAAATTCGTTTCATTGGAGTGAGAAGAAGAAAGAAAGACAGTTTTAAATAATCATAAGAAATACTTCAATAGAAAACGATGCTGTCTTGCAACCGAATAAATTTCTGTTGCTTGAATAAAGCATGACATTTATGTATGTTTTGTCTTCCACAAATCTTTTGTCTGTTGTTTGATGTTGTTGTTGTTGTTGTTTTATATACAACAGCAATGAACTCTTCGAGGAAAGACATAATTACAAGTTTTTTAAACGATATTTTACCGGAATTGAAAATTCTTTTTGTAATTATGTGATCTTGCGTGTTTATTTCTTTTAAAGTGTCCTTGAATGTCATCCTGTCCCGTGCAAAAAAAGAAATAATCGAAATCGATACACCTTAAGTGAAGAAACTGCATGAATCCCCTTATTCCAAGTAAAATGTCATGACAATTTTATGTTGCCTTCATTTCTTATTCAACGGTGATTGCAGTACGCGTTGTCATAGTGTAAAGCGACTTTGTTTCAATTAACTTTGTCAAGAGCTCCACTAATTGAGTCAAATTATAGCCTTTGGTGACAGTTCATTACACCATTCTTGATAAAAACTGATTTTTATAATGGAAACAAGTAAACGTGGCGCATAATACGATCTAACACGAAAGTTTTGGAAAATGGCAGCAGATTTTCTTTTTTGATAAGTAACACATATTTCCATATTTACCAAAATATATGATTTTTTACAAACAAGCAAAGTGATAAGAATCTATTAATCACATTTTACGGGAGAAGTTTTGATTTTATGATATATCCAGTAATTGTAAACATGAATTTGGCTTCGATTTTACGATATATCAAGTAATTGTACACATGATTTTGGTTTCGATTTTACAATATATCTAGTAATTGTACACATGATTTTGGTTTCGATTTTATGACATATATCCAGTAATTGTACACATGATTTTGGTTTCGATTTTACGATAAATCCTGTAATTGTACACATGATTTTGGTTTCGATTTTACGATAAATCCTGTAATTGTACACATGATTTTGGTTAAGATTTTACGATATATCCAGTAATTGTACACATGATTTTGGCTTCGATTTTACGATATATCCAGTAATTGTAAACATGAATTTGGCTTCGATTTTACGATATATCTAGTAATTGTACACATGATTTTGGTTTCGATTTTATGATATATCTAGTAATTGTACACATGATTTTGGTTTCGATTTTACGATATATCCAGTAATTGTACACATGATTTTGGTTTCGATTTTACGATAAATCCTGTAATTGTACACATGATTTTGGTTTCGATTTTACGATATATCCAGTAATTGTACACATGATTTTGGTTTCGATTTTACAATATATCAAGTAATTGTACACATCATTTTGGTTTCGATTTTACGATATATCTAGTAATTGTACACATGATTTTGGTTTCGATTTTACTATATATCAAGTAATTGTACACATGATTTTGGTTTCGATTTTACGATAAATCCTGTAATTGTACACATGATTTTGGTTTCGATTTTACGATATATCCAGTAATTGTACACATGATTTTGGTTTCGATTTTACGATATATCCAGTAATTGTACATATGATTTTGGTTTCAATTTTTCGATATATCCAGTTACTGTACACATGATTTTGGTTTCGATTTTACGATATATCCAGTAACTGTTCACATGATTTTGGTTTCGATTTTACGATATATCCAGTAACTGTACACATGCTTTTGGTTTCGATTTTACGATATATCCAGTAACTGTAAACATGATTTTGGTTTCGATTTTACGATATATCCAGTAATTGTAAACATGATTTTGGTTTCGATTTTACGTTATATCCAGTAATTGTAAACTTGATTTTGGTTTCGATTTTACGATATATTCAGATATTGTACACATGATTTTGGTTTCGATTTTACGATATATCTAGTAATTGTACACATGATTTTGGTTTAGATTTAACGATATATCCAGTAACTGTAGGCATGATTTTGGTTCCCATTTTAATTATATGTTTCTGTAAATAAATCTCAAACGAAACTTTCTTTGTTGTTATATAATTATTTCTCTGCAGCAAACAGACTAAATTCTGTCGTCCAGTTTATCGACCACCATTTTTCACTAAACAATGAATGATAGATTCTAGTAACTAACACCATTTTTCCGTCCATTACCTTTACCTTACATGATTTCTGTTGCATACAAACTTTATTATCATGCTTCTATATCTTCTTCACTTACAATATTAGTGTTTGGAAATGGACATTGGTATTGGTTTTTAAGCTATCTCATAATTTCATATATATCATTAAACACTTGAAAGGAATATAAAAATAACAGTAAGGCTAAGGTTAAAAATCTGAAGTCCCGGACTGTACCGCTGGGACGGACAAGCCTCCTGACTAGCGGGAATGTGTATATATGATAGTGAAACAAAAGGGAAAACGAAGTCGGCTTTTATAATATGACAATATATTATTTGCAAATTTAATTGAAAGATAATATCGTAATTGTAACATAACATTTCCATCAATTTGCATTTCTGCCGATATTATTGCACATCCTTGACTGAAAATGTTATTTACCATAAAATATTTGCATTCAGCATTTTCTCTCATAGACTGTAACTGTACATATACATGTATTTATACCTGTTATTATCATACTTTTCTCATATAGATTTTATGTATCGTGATGTGCCGCCATGACGATAAACACTGTATGTATGTTAAAGCCAAATATACATTGACTTCCATGTTAAAAACTGATGTCAAATTTGAAATAATTATTTTATCCTTCAGATTTAAAACAGTTTAACTTGTTAGAGCGATCAAACTTAATACATTTTAATACTTTAATACAATATAATATACGTGTTTCATAAGAAGCTCGTCGTTCGTTAAATTTCAAATGTTCGCTTTTTAGTTTGTAGTTTTTCAATTTACTTATTTTACATCGATTCCCAAGCAAGGTATATCCCTCCTCGGTCGAAACCAATTATATCTCTCCTGGGTCCAAACCAGTGCTCGCGCCGAAAATATTAATCGGGGAAAGTCATTAGAGATTTTTAAACTGTCTATATTGCCTTCGTCAGAAAACAAAAGAAATTTTTTAAAAATCCCCATAAAGTATTTTTTTAAATAGATCTTTTTGTTTAGATAATACCCCAGACATTTATTAGTGCAAACGATAAATGTCAAATTCTATTTTCTCCCATTTTTGCAACAGGGGTTTCCTGCTGTGATGTCAGTACAACTGCAATAATATTGTTCACCTTCTCGTATTACCAGTAATTCATCAAATGCTGTAACTGACTCTTAACTGAGGATAATTCCGCTAGCTAAATAGACCAAATTCGTGAAAAAAATCACACAAACTATAGGTTTAAGCAGGGAAGACATGACTTAATAAAAACCTGAATATCATATTATCTTTCGTACTTATTTTTTATTTAAATTGCGTAAATAAAATTTGTGCTTATCACGATATTTTTACGATTTCGATCTTACATAAGTAACCTTTAACTCGTAAAAAGACCAAATGCCATAGAAAATATTCACAGCATAGTAAATAACATTTATTCAAAGTTGAAATTAAGAATCCTCGCATGTACCTCGATTAAACCAGGGGCGGAGCTAACTCAACGGAGCTTACTCAACGGAGCTCAGCTGGCTAAGCTTATACGGAATACTGGTGGACGCAGGAATTCATAGACTTGAAACTGAACTTAACTAAACTAAGCTGAAATAAAGAGCTTTGGTTGAACTTTCTGTTTGTAAACAGTCAACAGCATTTTGCTTCAACCTTTATATGTGTTTGTAATTTAGCCAACTTTCCTAATATACAAATTGTACAATTCATTATTCAAATTGTCTTCTTTTTTTCAGTTTGTCTGAAATATCTCAGCATGTTTGACTAAACGTAAAAACTGATAATGTAAAAATGGTACTCGAGCAAACATGCCGTGCATTTGTATGATTAAAAGTTCGAAAAGATTATAACTTATATTTCAAGTGGCGGTAGCTGTAGGTCGGTGTTTTTACAATATTTTTTGCAAGTAATTCTGTTCTATATACTTTAAGGCATTTTTTAAATTATTCTTTAGAGAAAAAAATCGTAAGCTGAGTATTATGTTTCAATTCGACATCCTCGCAGTTAAACAATCAATGCATAAACATACTTGGTTTCACGCAAATGCGTATATTCAACTATCATGCTTCAGCCTAAAAGAACACTGCCACTTTATGAGTTAGCACTTTGATTTCTTATTTACTCTTATGTTCAAAACTTCAGTGCAAAGTTTACAATTATGCAAAAAACAGAAACACACCATAAGTCGAAATAGCAAAGGCTTGAAGATCTTGAACTACGTAAGTAACAAATATTCGTAGTGGTTCATTTTGCAAGCAAAGATTTTTGATTTTGCATAAAAAACCGAATTCTGAGCTGCGAACAAACTCTCCGTCCACGCAATAACAAGAACTCTAAATGACTTCAGATGTACATGTCCTGGCAACGTCCATTTTTTTCAAAGCCTACTTTACTTTTCACTCAGCGGTTGAAAATAAACGTTATACACCTTACTTTGTGCTAGACATAATTAGGGCATATCATAAAAATCAGTGACATTTAATGACTTGATTCTTCATATAAACTGACATTTGTATCGGAAACAAGAGACAGCGAACAATTAGTAAGATTTACGCTTAAAACTTGGAAATTGCCAGCTGGCAACCTGAGCATCAAAAACTACATCAAGATCTAGGAGAAGACCTACATTGATTTTACTTTTTTGCTTTAATCTAGATGATGATCTTCGTGAACAATTCACGTCGTTGACTTAAATGGTCATGATTTCGATACAATTCCCAGAAAGCAAAATGTCAGTGAATAGTAGTAAATTTTCCTTCTCTTTTTCTGTTGTCTGATTTCCGTCCTCAAAATTGTGCATAATAAACCTTTTGTAATGCCACCATGTTCACAGAACTTTTGTTCCGAATTGTGTGAAACGTTTTACAGATTTCACGTTACTTCCTTCAGGAGATGGTGTAAGTCATATCAAGTTGGAGTTTGAAATTGACAAATTAGTTTTTAACATAATGTTAAGACCTGACAATATATCTTTTTTAAGAATTTATATGTTTGCCAAATAATTTAAGGGGGACATTCAGTTTTTGTTTGTTTTTGGGGTTTTTTTTGTGTTTTTTGTGTGTTTTTTTTTCTTTTATGTTGACTGTTATGTATGAATAAAACAAATGTCACATGTTCGTCATACAAATGAATTAAAATATCTTAATATTGTTCAAAAAAAGGTAATTATTTCAAGATTTGCGCTTGTAACTTTAACATTCCGATTTAAAAACTATATAGAGTGATCACACAAAGTTCATGGTGATGTACGTGTATCAAAAGAAAAATAGACAAAAGGGATAAGTCGTAAAAAAATCAACAGCAACGAGTATTAAACGTTTAACAAAAAAATATACGAGTATTTGTTTGGATAAAACACTAGACATTCAATATTCTTTCCTCGTACAAATCTTGTCTAGCTCACTAAAGTATCTTCAAATCGTCTCCATAGATGCTGACTTGGCTCGTGAAACAGAAGAAACAGCCTAAAACTGACGTTTCTTAGATCTTATATTCTTTCTCTAATGACCTCCAACAATCAGCTGCCATGTATCTTATATGTACAACAGACTGCCCGCAGCTAATGCTCAAACTGCAGATAATATAATCAACCATTTTCATTTCTTCTTTAAGACAATTATTCTAGATGCATCAAAGTCTACTGTACCTATTGACCTTTCCTTTAAGTCTGACTAGATACAGAGCACTTTGCTCTGACATACTGGCTGATGTTGCCTCATCTGCTCTTTTCAGAGTATCTCAGTCAAAGTGTTTCTCCTCTTTGTTTGATACTCAATTCTAAAAAAATTACGAAACAAAATAGTAAATTAACATTGATGAAAAAACTACTTTTTAAATTGTCTGCGAAGTGATTTTTAAAGTTTTAATCAGATAGTTAAGAGGCATATAGCACGATATGACATAGAGAAGCACACAAAGCAATAAAAAAGCAAACATGGAAAGGGTGTATGCATTTTCTTTGGAAATGTTTGCTTTATCAGCTAAATATAATGCTTTATTTGTAGACTTTTTTCATTTTCTTTACTTTCTCAGACATTCTGTCAAAACAACTTGAAAATTACATTTGATTTTTTTTTGTAAAAACAATGTTAGGAATAGGACAATCTTCACGTGATGTTGCTGCTAATGAAGAACTGAATATGTGTAAGTGAAACCATTTTGATAAACACTTTAATAGTAAATTTAACTTTGGCAGACGTAGAGAAGCAATATCAACGTAATAGATGATGGGTTCCAATTTGTATTCTTCAATCAGGTAAAGTAATGTATGCATTAAGACATTAAAGAGACCAAACAAGTTCAAAATCGTGGAATTATTAAATTCCAAAAATAAAAAAGTGCTTTGTATGTTTAGCTATATATATATGAAGCAATTAACTTGCGATTTATTTTGTTAAATGCAGAAGTTATGATGTACAAATAACAAACTGTTTACATTGTATGAAAATGTTTTAGTCAAGTATTTTGGGATATTCTGACTAACGGTATGGACCGATTATCAAGCTTTTCATAAATAAGAACACAGAGAAACTATACAGTGATAATAATTCTTTTTTCAAATCATAATATACAAATCCTGTTTAGCTGAAATTTTTTACCAGTGGAATGTCATTCAAAAGCTGTTCATCTCCTATTTAACTAACTTCTAATATTAAAAGTATTAGTTGTAACTACTACTACCACTACTACTGTTTGTTGTTGTTGTATTTTATCTACATGTGCAATACTAAAACTGTAAATTGTATAATTATAGATTTACCTTAGGACTTCTTATTTTCACATAGGATTAAATGGGTGATTTTAAATGCCTTAACTTCAATACGGCTTATTTTCACACAGGATGAAATGGGATATTTTAAATGCCTTAAGTACAATAAGGCTAATTATTTCTACAGTTCGAACGCGCACCAATTTAGCTCTTATTTATACTTCTTCTGTCTGTAGCTTTCAATATCTCAGAAAGATCAACGTCTAGAAGTAAGGTCTTATTTCAGCCAATTCTTATTTGATACAGCTCAGTTCTGTGCCTAAATTAATACAGAAAAGCTATCTGACAATTTGTAGCAGCTGACGTTAAGGGAAAGTCAATTTGAATTTATTGAAACAAAGGCTCTGCAAAAGTAAACGTCTACGGCTTAAAGGAGATAATATCAATTTTCTTTCATTACTGACTATTACTTTTTAGGGCTTAAATAAAGCACTTCAGAGAAACAACTCAAGGAATGTTTGTAAACATCTTATTATCTTGCACTAACTTTTCTGAATGTTACAAGATTCTAGGTAAATTCTAGTGAACTTTCCACCTGATTTGAATGCCTTGTGAATGAAAATGACCTGAATCATGATGTAACGTGCTACTAATTTAAAGTTTCAACACGTTGTTAGAAATACGTCAATTTACATGTATTTTTGTTGAGAAATAAAATGCAAAAAACAAACTATGTAATACTCGCATACTTTTCTTTGAAGAGTACTGCTATTTCTTTGCTATAAATGAGCAGTGTAAAGTTCTGTGTAATCCTTGCTTTAACTGAGTAGAACGAAAGTACTTTTATGACCTTTGCTTGAATTGAGTAGTACAAAGAGTACTTTTATGATATTTGCTTAAACTGTGTAGTGTAAAGAGTATTTTTATGACCACTGCTTGAACTGAGTAGTACAAAGAGTACGTTTATTACCTCTGCTTAAACTGAGTAGTGCAGAGTGTACTTTTATGACCTCTGCTTGAATTGATAAGTACAAAGAGTACCTTTTATGACCTCTGCTTAATTTGAGTAGTACAAAGACTACTGTATAACCTCTGTTTGAACAGAATAGTATAAAGAGTACTTTATGACCTTTGCTTAAACTGAGTAGTGTAAAGAGTACTTTTATGACCTCTACTTGAACTGAGTAGTACAAAGAGTACTTTTATGAACCTTTGCTTGAACTGAGTAGTACAACGAGTAGTTTTATGGCCTATGCTTAGACTTATTAGTACAAAAAGTAATGTTATGGCCAATGTTCGAACTGATGCCAAGAACAGAGAGTAATTTAATGGCCTCTGTTTCGACAGAGTAGTACACAGAGTATTTTTATGGCCTTTGCTTGAATTGAGTAGTACAAAGAGTACTTTTATGACCTATGCTTAAACCGAGTAGGGTAAAGAGTACTTTTATAGCCTCTGCTTAAACTGAGTTGTACCAATAATACTTTTTAGCCTTTCCTTAAACTGAGTAGTACAAAGAGTACTTTTATGGCCTCTGTTTGAATTGAGTAGAACAAAGAGAACTTTTATAGCCTTTGCCTGAATTTAATATCAATCAAACAAATGGTGAAAAACAGAAATTTCAGTTCAAATTTCTTTTTATGTATGTTGATTTCAGTTACAAGAGGATATCTTAAATCCAGTTTAAGCAGTAACTCTAGAGTTAAATGTTCCTTTTTCATTTACATCCTTTTGCAACATTTGTCATAGCCAATAAATGTCAAGGAAGTTACGCTGAAGAAGTCTTTAGATGTGAAACACATTATTTTAGAAAAGAGACTTTGATTTATATAGTCGCAGTGAGGTTGTAACGTATATGGTTTGAGACTGACAAAATACGCAGTAATCGCTTAAATTGGTTGTAGGAGAAACTCGCATAGGATTTCAATAATGTGTACAGTAAAACTTAACTATCAACGTCCAAACATCGACAGTTGCAAATAATGAACGCTATAGAAAGAGAAACATACAACATGGGCGTTCAGTAATAGTTAATGCATTACCATCAAATATGAGATCTAACTTCCTGCCTTTCATGGAAAGCGGATTTGTCAATTTCCTAAGATTTATGTGAAAACTGTCATGAACATACCATTAACTCTGTAATGCGTGTAATATGTTTAGTCTCTATTACAGAAAGTGTCGTTTACCGGAAAGACTTTATTGCAATAAACCGACTATTTTCGGCAATAGATGGATTCGATTTCAATGAAGAAACACAACACAAACTTTCCATGATATTGTTTATATGCCATCGACAAAAGAAGTCTTTTAGCATTAACTTTCTTTTACAAAGGATTTTCCTGACTCAAGCACAGAGGCGTCTCAACATTCAAAGATATACATCAGACATCAGTCCAATATCTAATTGTTATTACAATAACCAGGTTAAAGGGAAAGGGTTGATAATTTACAAATTGTCGGATTGATTACATAGGTTCTATACCAGTGGACATATATTACCTGTAAACAAAAAACCATTGACCAGACGGCACGTTGTTTCTTAGACTTTTAAAGGTAAACAAATCATAACAGTCCAAAACATCTGTGCAGTAGTGTCAGTATTTTACAAGTGCATTTGTTTTCAAGTTTTTCCTACCTAAATACGGTAAAATACCAAAGAACGCTAAATTTTACCTTAGTGTTGTCTTGCAAAGGGGTTCCATGCTACTGCTCTCACAAGCATCAATCGTGTTTGTCTAAGAGACTGATTTATAACATTTATTGATACTTTTGTCAGCTGTAGACTTTATTAAAATATCTGGATACAAAAACGTTTCCTGTTTCTTACGCATTTCATAGGCGCTAAAATATCTTTGCAAGAGACAGTAATTAGAATAAAATTCTAGAACAAGGCAGAATTTAATTTACTTTACATTTACAGTCTTTTAAGAAGACTCTGATACGAGTATATAAGAAAAATAAAATTTAAATCCCACGATTTCGACGTTGTTTGTCTGAGAGCTGGTTAATTGAAAAACAAATTTTCAAACAAAAAGACCAAATACGGCAATATGTAAAATAGAGATAGTCAGATCTTTTATTCCGTTCCCTTATCATAATTAGTCCACTTCTAATAGAACTTGAAGATAACAGCAAAAATGATGGTAAAAATTGTGTTGAGCAAAACAGCTACGACCAACAGAAAACAATCTGCAGAAGCCAATCAACTTCTCAGATTTGAAAATCTGTCTGTCTATATCAAGTTATTTTAGTTTAATCTGTAATTTGCAAAAGTGCATAGAAAAAGGTTTTCGCATGTTGAAAACACCATGGCTTCCCTCAAGTCAATTTTATTTGACCATCTCTTGAAAACATTGAGTTTGTTTTTATGGTACGCCTAGTATACCAGGCAATTTACATTAGAAGACCAAGGAAAAGGATTTGTATCCGGCTATATCACAAAGTTAAAACGTTGATTCTTTCACAAATATTTAGACAAGAATTAAACTTAGATCGGAGGCGAATTCATTTGTCCGTAGAAAAATAAATATTCTTTTTCAATATTAAATAATGATTGAATTATAAATTAAACGTTTTCTTGCCATAGACATGGCACGATCAAAATTTAAAATGCAATGTTATAGGTAGGGATGTTAACACTTCTTATCAAGAAGATTGGATTGTCATCAGACTTATTAGGTATACCGTTTACATTGGTCAGATGAGGTTCATTTTAGTTTTTGTGAAGTTAGTTAATTTTAAGGGTTGCCAGATTTACTCTAGAAGTTTTCAGTTCATGGGAGACTTTAAAAGACAGGATCACAATTTGTGAACAATATGTACAAAGTCCTGCAGTCCGACTAGCTCAATCGGTAGAGCATCGGAATGTCAAACTTGACGATCCCGGTTCAATCCCCATCAGGGCCGGCAAAATTTCTCAGTGATAATTGATCTCAGACAATATGTCTATAAGTCATTAGTCCCTCACCTCTGACGCGAGAAGTCACTTGCGGAGAAATTGGTGAGTAAACTGGTTGGATACCCAGAAACACTGGTTAGGTGCACTGACCGCCGGGAGAAACAAGATGTAGAGAAGAAATGGTTCTTGATACGAAGTATTAAAGATAATTTAATTGCTAAGACGCTGAGAATATTTTTAAAATGTGTCGTAAGGCTGTAAAATTTACAACCTATGGCATTTCATATCAGTTTCCACCTATAGCTATTCTTGAGAACTCAAAAACACGACAATGTCACGCTCGAACTGCTCGATGTACAATCGTTCAAAAGGCGTCACACGTTTGCATGCAGATTCAGCTTTGTACGACACTTTTCGCTTAAAAATTGGTCCAGGTAAAACTGGCATAGAGACAACAGAAGTGAGTACACTGAAAGACGGTAAATCACTATTGTAACACTGCATCCTCGCAATAAAATCATGTATCTGGATTATGTTTCGGACACAATTATTTCCCCTTGCTCTCCCGTCGTTTCTTTGTTTTGAATGACTAACATTTCAGCTCGATTCTGTTGAGAAGTTTCAAAACATGCTCGTAGAGGAAAGTTCACTTCGGAACAGACTTTTCAGTCTAGTGCGATAATAAGCTTAAAGAGGCTGTACTCCAAATTTGACATAAAAATTTTTTTTATAAATTAAATATTTAGATGCCGTGATATTTTAACAACATAATATTTTACTTCAAAACTGATTATAAAAGTCAAAATAGAATAAAAAAAAATATTTTCGCTCCAGCCTGATTTGAACTCTGGACCCTCATGTTAACGAAATATTTCCAACCGCATGTGATATTACAGATATTTACTTTAAATTTTAAACGATATAGTTATACCGTCGCTTTACGGTATAGCACTTTGAAAGGAAAAAAATCAATTCATAAATCAATTTATTTGACTTATTTTTTGTCAGTAAGTTATTTTTAAGCATTACTCATAAATATTACAAGAAATTTATAATACAAAAAAACTTTCTTTTTTGTCATCTGGAGCACAGCCCCTTTAACAGACGAAAATTTCTAAAATGAACTTCCAGGTCCAGACTTCAAGCCCAAACACTGCCTGAAGCACATATTAAATCATTTTGTACTGTTTAAAGTCAATAAATCAACAGTATGTCAGATACTCTATTTCTCCGTAGGCTTCTATAATGCATATACACGTTATTTATACGTTGAATTTAGTCACTTCGTGTTTTTGAGAACTCAAAAACACGAAACTACCACGCTTGATCTGCACAACCTACAGACTTGCAATATGTCTCATATGATTTCTTGTAACGACTACTTTTTTATGTCTCCCCCAAAAAATGGGGGAGACATATTGTTTTTCCCCCCGTTGTCTGTCCGTCCGTCTGTCTGTCCGTCCGTCCTTCCGTCTGTCTGTCTGTCTGTCCGTCACAAAATCGTGTCTGCTCTGTATCTTCCAAAGCCCTTGAAGGATTTTTATGAAACTTGGGTCAGATGTTCACCTCAACAAGGCAACGTGCAGAATCTACTTTGTGGGTGTGGTGTCTCAAGGTCAAGGTCACACTTGGAGGTTAAATGTCAAATGCCACAAAATCGTGTCCGCTCTGTATCTTCAAAAGCCCTTGAAGGAGTTTTATGAAACTTGGGTCAGATGTTCACCTCATCAAGGCGACGTGCAGGACCCACTTTGTGGTCGTGGTGTCTCAAGGTGAAGGTCACACTTGGAGGTTAAATGTCAAATGCCACAAAATCGTGTCCGCTCTGTATCTTCAAAAGCCCTTGAAGGATTTTTATGAAACTTGGGTCAGATGTTCACCTCATTGGGGGAGACATATTGATTTTCCCCCGGTTGTCTGTCTGTCCGTCTGTTTGTCTGTCCGTCACAAAACCATGTCCGCTCTGTATCTTCCAAAGCCCTTGAATGATTTTTATGAAACTTGGGTCAGATGTTCACCTCATCAAGGCGACGTGCAGAACCCACTTTGCGGGTGTGGTGTCTTAAGGTCAAGGTCACACTTGGAGGTTAAATGTCAACATAGTAGGAGTAGTTCCAACATACTACAGCTATCATGATGTAACTTTTCTCCTTATCAATGGAAATAGATTAAACTTGAGTGCTTGAAGAAGACACGTTGTAACTGGCTTCATGTTTTTTGCCCATATCTATGTAACAGCACTGCCATCGACATGATTCCAACATGCTACAGGTACTAGACTGAATGAATACAACCATTTTGTACAATATGAAACAAGGTTTCTGCTCTATCCTTTCTTGACAGAGTATGAGTTTCTTGTTCATCATGTACATTTGACAAAAATATCCCCCTTATTTTACAATCGTCTGACTCAATACTGCCTGCAGCAACTGGCTGGGGGAGACATATGTTTTTGTTCAATCAAAAACCCATTTCTAGTTATGATAGCAATGGCATTGATATCGGTCCAGGTATTACCGAGAGATAAGCTGCAGAAGTAAGTGTTGTCAAGCGAAGAAATTCGCACATAGAACACCTTTCCCTCTGTAAAGTTGCCTTCGTGTTTTTGAGAACTAAAAACACGGGGCTTGTCACGCTCGATCTGCTCAATGTACAAACGTGAAAAAAGTTTCAAAACGCTGCTGACAGGGTCAGCTTTTATACGACACCTATCGCTTTAAAATCGGTCCTGGCATTTCCGGCCGAGAGGCAACAGAAGTTAATAGGCTGAAAGACACAAAATCACTATTATAACACTCCATCCCCCCAATAGAATTCATGTATCTGGATAATGTTTCGGACAAGATTCATTCCCCTTGCTCTCTCTTCGTTTCTTTATTTTGAATGACAATTAGTTCTACTTTTTTCTGTTGAGAAGTTCCAAAACCATGCTGGTAGACGAAAGTTCACTTCGGAACTGCCTTTTCAGTCTAGTGCGCTAATAAGCTTAAGAGACCAAAATTTCTACGTTGAACTTGCAGGTCCAGACTTCAAGCCCACACACTACCTGAAGCACATATTAAATCATGTTGTACTGTTTCAAATCAATAAATGAACAGTATCTCATATACTCTATTTCTTCGTAGGCTTGTATAATCCATATACACGTTATTTGTACGCTGAATTTAGTCACTTTGTATTTTTGAGAACTCAAAAACACGGAACAACCACGCTTGATCTGCACAACGTACAGACTTGCAATATGTCTCATATGATTTCTTGTAACGACTTCTTTTTTATGATAGCAATGGCATTGATATCGGTCCAGGCATTACCGAGAGATAAGCTGCAGAAAGAAGAGCTGCCGAACGAAGAAATTCGCCCATAGAACACCTTCCTCTTTTAAGAAGTCTTCGTGTGTTTGAGGACTCAAAAACACGGTGCTTGTCCCGCTCGATCTGCTCGATGAACAACCGTGCAAAAGAGGTTACACATTTGCATGCAGGCTCAGCTTTCATACGACACTTTTCGCTTAAAAATCGGTCCAGGCATTACCAGCATAGAGCCAGCAGAAGGGAGTACACTGAAAGACGCAAAATCACTATTGTAACACTGCATCCCCGCAATAAAATCATGTATCTGGATTATGTTTCGGACACTACTATTTCCCCGTTCTCTCCCTTCGTTTCTTTATTTTGAATGACTAACATTTCAGCTCGATTCTGTTGAGAAGTTCCAAAAACATGCTGGTAGAGGAAAGATCACTACGGCACAGTCTTTTCAGTCTAGTGCGCTAATAAGCTTAACAGACGAAAATTTCTAAAATAAACTTCCAGGTCCAGACTTCAAGCCCACACACTACCTGAAGCACATATTAAATCATTTTGTACTGTTTCGATAAATGAACGGTTTGTCCGATACTCTATTTCTCCTAAGCTTATATAATGGATATGCACGTTATATATACCTTGTATTTAGTCACTTCGTGTTTTTGAGAACTCAAAAACACGGGCTTACCACGCTTGATCTGCACAACCTACAGACTTGCAATATAACTCATATGATTTCTTGTAGCGAGTTCTTTTTAATGATAGCAATGGCATTGAAATCGGTCCAGGTATTACCGAGAGATAAGCTGCAGAAGTGAGTGTTGTCAAGCGAAGAAATTTGCACATAGTACACCTTTCCCACTGTAATGTTTTTTTCGTGTTTTTGAGAAATCAAAAACACGGTGCTTGTCACGCTCGATCTGCATGATGTACAATCGTGCAAAAGGTTTCAAAACGCTGCTGACAGGGTCAGCTTTCAAACGACACCTTTCTCTTTAAAATCAGTCCTGGCATTTCCGGCAGAGAGGCAGGAGAAGTGAATACGCTGAAAGACGCAAAATCACTTTTGTAACACTGCATTCCAATAGAATTCATGTATCTGGATAATGTTTCGGACAAGACTAATTCTCCTTGCTCTTTCTTCGTTTCTTAATTTGGAATGACAAACAGTTCTGCATGTTTCTGTTGAAAAGTTTCAAAAACATACTGGTAGAGGAAAGTTCAGTTCGGAACTGCATTCAAGAAGATTATGAATTTTTATAACGTAAATATCCTTTGTTTTTGTTCCTAAGCAAATCTTGTCGAAAATGTACGTTAAATCTTTTGTCACCATGTTTCCTGTGTAGCTACAATTTACTGTTATAAAATGGAAATGTAAAGTCAGGAAGTCAAATGTTACGTATTTCTATAAGACTTCGACTTTTTTAATTCGGTTACTGAAGCTACATACAGTATGTTGTCTTCTTCTTGCGTGCTTTTCCAAGAATTTGTGACAAAAATGACATTCGTCTAGAGATTTTGTAATCTAATGGAACCACGAAAGCTCTGCAGACAAAATGTTTATTAGGTTAGGAGACTAGTATATGCACTTGTCAATGAATAAATCTTCTGTAATCAAACTGATATCTTGCAAGTGTCTCTAGACATTAATCAGCTTAGGTTGTAAACTTCCAACTAGTATTTCCACAGACATGCAAAGTTCCTTTCCCCTTTACTTAGTTATCAACTAGATTTTATGTACATGGCAAGGGACATTTAAAGGACGTCTTATTGATTACAAATGTTTCTTTAACTCTTGTCTCATGGTCAGTAGCATATCTTGTTATACAAATATGCCAAGGATTATTTTGCCCTTGGTATTAGTAACTATATCGCCGGAAATTGTTGCTAAAACAGATTATGGAGCAAGGAAAAAAAGCAATCTTACAAAAAGACTAGAAATTGACATCTATACGTGACACACTGAGAAGTCAACTTTGTCAAAACATTATAGAGTTCAACATGCCAATACATTAGGATTTTTTTTGTCTACACCATTGAAATTAAATATCTACTGTTGCTGAAAATACTTAGTCTTAGATTATCTCTTTTTTGTGTGTTCCCGAAAACTGACTGTCGCACGTGTTAGGTTTTTCTTTACACATGTTCTTTAACATAAATCCCCGTAATTAGAAATAAGTCATTATCTGATTAAGAAATAGAGGTTTACACCCCTGAAGAAGGGCTGTCATAAAATTTACTGTAGCATATTGCTGATTTTTTTAAAAATTATGGTGTTTGGATTTATCAGAGATACTCTTCAAGTTGAAAAAAAGAATCTTTGACAAATGTGTGGTTTATAGAAATAGATAAGAGCACATGTTTATTGGCTGATATAAGAATGTTCTCAGGAAACATTTTGTTGACTTCTGTCTAAGTTTTAATTTCGAATAATGCTAAACAAGAAATATCTTTTAAAAAAAAAGATATACGGCGTTGAAGGGGATTAAAGTAACAATGTGTTTTACAACTATCGATGGTATTGAACAGGTTTCAACGTGCATCTACGAAAGTGTTCTGATAAAAAACAATTTCACTATCGAAAAAAAAATGTAATTCAGTCAAAAACATTTGTTAAAAGTTTGTGAATATGAAGCATATATATATCAGTTATTTTTAATTTCAACAGTGTTGCGTAACTTTTTTTTACTAAGTATAGGAAATTGACCAATAGGAGTCCTGCAATATTCATTCGGCGTTGCATTAAATCATCATCTCTAAATGGGTCAAAAGTGAGGCCGAAAAAATCCAAATCCCTCTGGCTCCGGTACAAGGTGACTTGATACATTGATCTTTTTAAACAGAATTCTAATTTGTCGTTATAGGGATTTCGCTTGAATTCCATTTTAAAACATCACGATTTTTGTTTCGTAATCTTATTCGTAATGCAATAAATTATAAGGTACAATTACATTTAAAAAACCCCGTCCTGCTAGCCGTTTAGTTTTCCACAGCAATATTCACGTTGGAAGAAAATTGTTGATAAGTCTGACATGTAAGATAAATTGGTATCGGACTCCTAGACATCAGAGAAGAATCAATCTGTCAATCTAGTAAAAAAACAGTATGCATTACTGACTGTTCAAATAGAGAAATGTCCTGTATTTATTACACAGCTTGCAAAATATCTACAAACTTGTGCGGCTTTGGTTCAATAATTGTTTAGTAATAAAATATCATTCCTGCTTCACCACTGAATTCTAGTGACGTTTTATACATTGTATTGTTTGTGATGTAGTTTTCAAAATAAGATATTGAATTGCCAAAGCGATGAGAATTCCTTTTCATTTAAAAAAACATATCTAGAAATGTACGTACAAATGTTTAACATTCTTCGCCCCGAATGTAAAGTCAGTCTATACCTTATTATGTCTCCAAGCCCACCCCATCTGGCCGTCTAGATGGATGGAGGATGTCACAAATTTGTCAGCGCAACTCCTCCTACATACATGATTGGATTTTGAAGAAACCTTACAGAATCGGTCAGTACCTAGTGTTATTGTGCATATTGTCACGATTTTCCGCATGACTGATTTTTGCAGGATTTATTGGACTTTTTTAGTTTTTGAATTTTATCTTTTGTCAGCGTAACTCCTCCTACATTCATCTTCATATATTAATGGTAACATACAAAAATGTTCAGACACACGTTTTTCCTCCTTGAAAAAAGCATCTAGTTTCAGTTTAAATATTCTAGAAAAATTCTGATCCATCATTTGATCAATGAAATAATCTACCTTTGAATAACTTTAGTAAACAAGACTAAACCGAAGTCAAACAATGTCGATTTGGGATTATGTTTGTATTTGACGACAATAATTTGCCGTACTGACATAATCAAATCAAACGAGGAAAGGCAATAAATGTAACTCGTAATATTTCAGATACAAAGCAGAGAACCAGCACATGATGTCATGTCATTGGTAAAACATGCCAAAAGACAATGTCACAAAACAGAGAGAGTTCTCATCAAGTTACAACAGTAACGCAATATGCACACACCAACTAACAGCCATTTCTTTTTTATACTTTCCAACTTCTACAGATTTTTCATTTAATTTCATTCTCCAAAGGCTTGCATGCGCTTTTGTTAAGTCTGAAGAAGATATTTATTTCTCCTATTTGATCTACAATATGGAACACAGGCAGCATTACATGAAATAGATCACACCTTCGGACAATTACAAATGACGCCTGTTGAGCAGTTACATGTCATCTTACATTTTCCTCAGCCATTTTATTTGTCTAGACTTTAATTTACTTTAGATACATAAGCAGGAATATGTGATTCTTTCACAGGTCCTCCAAGCTGTTTTCCTTTTCACTGGAGCATCTGCACATGACAAAGTGATTTAATATTTCAATCGCGCCTTATGGATAACATTTAGTGTTGCTTTACTCCTAGGCTCTTGTAAAGAAAATTCTGTGAGTTACAAATATGTCTAGATTTTTTTTCTGATGGCTTATAAATAATATCGTGGGAAATCAAATAATTTGAAGGTTACATAAAGAAATTTTTAGAAGTGAGAGAGTAATCTTTACAGTGGTCTGGAAATCGGCAGTTGCAAGCACTAACCGAGTTTTCGTATTATTGTGGAATCAGTGCATAATGTTTTAACACACACCTATCATCCAGTTTTAACACACACCTATCATCCAGTTTTAACATACACCTATCATCCAGTTTTAACACATACCTGTCATCCAGTTTTAACATACACCTATCATCCAGTTTTAACATATACCTATCATCCAGTTTTAACACATACCTATCATCCAGTTTTAACATACACCTATCATCCAGTTTTAACACATACCTATCATCCAGTTTTAACATACACCTATCATCCAGTTTTAACATACACCTATCATCCAGTTTTAACACACACCTATCATCCAGTTTTAACATACACCTATCATCCAGTTTTAACATATACCTATCATCGAGTTTTAACATATACCTATCATCCAGTTTTAACATACACCTATCATCCAGTTTTAACACATACCTATCATCCAGTTTTAACATACACCTATCATCCAGTTTTAACATACACCTATCATCCAGTTTTAACACACACCTTTCATCCAGTTTCTCTTTGTATTCTTAGTTTTAATGAAATATGTTTTCCTTTTACAGAGATTTTTCCTTGTGTTTATACAGAGAGTTATTGTTCTACCATTTTTGGGTGGATAGTCATTCACTTAACACATGTTGTTATTGAAAATATCTTTTTTTCATTTCAAAGAGAATGAGTATGTAAAAATACATATGCCGTATATCATTGGCTAATTTTAGGGAATAATTTCAGCCGGTTACATTTTACAGCAATCTCCGTTGATTGTGCATATGCCTATGTCGTAACAGTCTTCGAGTTAGGTTAGTAAAATGCAATTACCTTAATATTTCAAATACACCGCAAACTGTCATAAAAGAATGACTTTCTTAGCAATACACAAAGCAGTAGAGATAAAAACTGGATATAAATGACAACAGAAATATTGGTTGTATGCCTGGCTTGTAAGATAAATTGGAATCAGCCATCTACACACCAGAGGTGAACCAATTTGTCAGTCTATCAAATACAGATGTCATTTTCTCACTGTTCAAGAAATGTTGTATGTTATCTATACAGCTTGTAATATGTTAATACTGTTTGTTTCAATCAATGCTTTGAAATTAATTTTCGATGACAGCAGTCAATATTTTCTTTATTTTCAATATTTGACACACACACACAAAGACTTTTTTATTCTGAATACATGGATGAGAAGAAAGTCCAGATTGTATTCTTTATTAATAGAATGGTATATCATTGTTAAGGTCGTATCCCCGTGTTCTTTGCAAGACGAATTAGGGAAATAAGTCAGTATGCAAACTCATTACGATTAACGAAACGTCCGTATATCACTACTAGACCATGTGATTAAATGGACATCTTACAAATGTCTCTAGAACTAGATTAACTTTTAGCAAAATAAAACGTTAACCACTGTCTGAGCTTTCTTTTATCCGACCTATTCTTTTTATTTATACCTCGAGTTGAACTTTGGCACATGACTCTTGTTATTAGATATTTTGTATGACTTGTTTCATAGAAGATTTCCCTAAGGGTACAATTATGCTTGTTGAGTATAGCCATAGATGTAAGTAAATATTGAAATATCTGATTTATTATATATCCATTCAACTAAACTTTCTTATTCGTAACTTAAAAGTATTGATAACAAGGTAAAGACCTTTAAGAGCCTGTCCACAAAAAGCTCGTTTGGCATTTAATATCCATAATGTTACAGTCGAGAATAAAGACTGAGCTTTTTTCTATAACCTTGTAAGTCTTCAGTTACGAAGTATTTATGCAGAACCATCTTCATTATACTCATTTAAGTAATTGTAATCTCTTAAAATTTCTAATTTGTGGAATAAGAATAAAGGTCTTTGTTGAAAAAAACGAAATATTTAGGTTTTGTTGTTGTTGTTGTTGTTGTTGTTGTTGCTGCTGCTGATTTTGATTTTATTGGTCGCTTGCATCATTTTGAAGAAACTAGTGATAAAATACAATCTTTAGTGGTTAGACTGCATTTTCCGATTACAATGATTCTTTCCGATAAATAAATGATTGTTGGTCTTTTTTTCTTTTTGTTATCAGCTAAATTTACAGTATAGTGTATAAGGATGTTGTTCGAAACGAAAACTTAGCCAAAAACTTGCAATTAATATTGTTGAAAATCTATGTAATGGAAGGGTATCAATGTTTCTGATAAAAAGCATACATACGAAATATTGGAGATCAAAGGATGTCGATCAACAATTTCACAGAATGTCTTTTCGTTACCAAGAGTGTAACAAATTTAACTTATCTTTGTTTATTGTACATGTAATGTTCACTTAAAATCGGCATTAATTCATTCCTTTATCAGTCTTGACGTCACAAAGAGAGAACAGAAATAAACGTCTCAAATAGAATCTGATGCTTCAATCGATATTGTCAAATGATAACCTTACAAAGAAACTAAAAATTTCCAAATGGAAATTTGGACGATATATAACGATGTACTTTTTCTGATACGTAATTATAAAATAACATAAACACTCGGCTCACCGGAATCAGGATCATCTCAAATGTCTGTTCGTTCTCAGAAAAATAAATCAAATTTTGAAAATCCCTATTCAGTCTAAGCAGACTGTAACAGATAAAATAGTTTATAAAAATCTAGTTCTTGTTCTTGCCATGTGGTGTTGTAACACGTTGCAACTGTAACCAAACTACCCGCATGTTTTGAAGATGTCGGGGCTATTTCAGAGGAGCTGCATAATTTGCCTGAAATTTACCTGTCTCGTAAATGTTCATTAACTTTATGTTTAAGGCAAAATTTGAAAACTACAACAGAATCACTATGTTTCATAGGAGTCTCATCCAGTCGTTATGAATACAGATACAAATACAGAGACAATATTTTACAGCTGAACTTTAACATGTTCGAGGAAAGGGATGTATTTGATTACTTTATTATTATTCAATAAAGTCCAATGAACGTGTCTTGTTTGCTTGTGTCAATAAACTCGGTCCAGTAAAAGTATCATGTTTGTTTCTGTCCATAAGCTCGGCAAGTCCTGCTTCTTGGCAAACATTTTAAACATACATGCTCACACAATGTCTCATTATGAGCCGAGTAACATTTTTGTCCTCAAGTTAATTCATGTACGCCAGAAAGGTAACACAACTGATTTAATACCCTAACTCCTTTGAAAACGTAATGCTGGATTTGAAACTCTTCAATCATAAAACAAAATTACTTATTGCATGTCACCTTTTAGTTTGAGTAAGACCATTGTTTATCTGTATGCCAGTATATATATATATATATATATATATATATATATATATATATATATATATATATATATATATATATATATTGCACTTAGTGAAGTCTGACATCTAATGTACAGTAAGTTGTCTATTTGACAGTTAAAAAAAACTTGCGTGAGCACAAAGTTGTTTGCGACCAATTTGATTACTACAAAATTGTTGTGTCTTTACCGATTTCTTTTCCTTCTAGGACTTAGAATTGCTATAACTTTTATGCAAAAAATGCACTTTACAATTCTTTGGCAAATTCCGCTTTTGGTCTTACTTTGGAGCAGATACTTCTATTTTCGGTAGAGAGTTGGAGTAGATGACAACAGAAATATTTGTTTGCTCGAGCGATATGTAAGACAGATTAGGATCAGCTGTTTCCAGACACAGAGGCGCCAAAGGTGAAATCGTTCGGCACATCTAGTAAACATGGCATCCATTTACACACTGATGAAACATGAAAAAGTATTGTAATATTTGTAAGTTTGTAAATTGCCAACATATCTAGACGACTTCTGTACTTTTATTGCTTCACGAGATGAAATTATTTTTCCTCGCGCTTTTGGATGTTTCGATGCAAGCCTAATACAAATTTAATTATAACTGAATGAGTTAAAACTGGCGTTAAACCCCAATAAAACCAAGCCAATTACTGAATAAAAAAAATCAGTTATCGATATAAAAAAACAACTTGACTTTTCTATACAATTGTGTTGCTTACTGAGTTTTCACATTCATAAGAGGAACATTTTTTCCTCTAATAAGTATCGTTTTCAATACCGCTTGTTAAAATGAAAAGCTGTCAGGTGATTTGTTTTCAATGAAAATATTCCAAACATCACTTTTCACAAAATGGGACGCAATCTGCTGATTTTTTTTTCAAAGGAAAACATCGCAGAATTAATCAATTTCTAAGAATGAAATGTTAAGTGATTTTTTTCAATATTATCTCCTTAAAAGTGATATATTTCTATTCAACTTAGATCTAGGTAATTTTAAGAGAATTCTCTCCCTTGTTGTTTGCAATATGTACTACGTATAGGTCGCAGTTATTCGTATGTTTTTGAACGTTAAAAAGTAAGATAATGATATATTTCTTTATAAATTTCTCGTGCATCATAACATATTCTGATGACAACCGAAGTAGACTTTACCCAGGTTTCTTCTTAGTCGAAGTTTTGAATAAGTATACAAACAAAATGAAAAACGTTGAAATTTGTTTATTTTTAACAATTTTTTTAACTGGAAACAAAATTTTAATTACATGTGAAATATTTGTCTGACTGACATTTTGCTCGACCCATATTAGGACGGAAAAGAGGCGCTGAACACAATAAAGCACATTCTAACCTCCGAGCCAAAACACCATACAATTATATTACCCATAATCATATACATAATATATCACTCATAACTGTATTATAAAGTCGACTTGACTTTACAGTAAACCCCTTAACAGCTATTTCCTTCGAGTTCTTCAGTTGTTCAGAATAAAATGTCATGTTTGCAACACACAAAACAAAAACCTTTGCCTGAGAGTCTATTTCGTGTTTCCCTGTTAGATCAGAATAAATTTAAATAATTGTTCCAGTACAGGCATTACCCTGTCTCATTCTAACAAAAGAAGAAAAACAAGCAGAGATTACAAAAAGTGGCTCATATCAAACACGAGATTCTAAATCAATTATTTTTTCTTTCTACTAAATCACTTTTATCTCCTGTCCGTTCCCTTCGCTGCTGTATATATTCTTGCGGCATAGACTTCCGGTCATACGCTTGTCCGAAAAATGCAAAAATATCAATGAACAGCGTCGAAAAGTTCAGGAGCCCTTTAAATTCTGCTGTGGAATAGTCCTGAGGAAACGTATGATGGTAGTTATGGAAACCTTCGCCCATAGCAACAGTTGCCACGAGGCTGTTTTCTGCAGGATTTATACGAACGTCATAGGGTTTCATACCCCACAAATGAGCAGCACTGTTCACTAACCACGTTGCGTTTAGAGTGACGCAGTATCTAAAAAGGGCACATATAAAGTAAGCATTCATGAACGTCTCTCCCCAGAAATAAACTGGCACTATCGTAGGTATCACAAAACACATCAGAACCACAGACGGCATGTAAAACCTGAAATGTACAAATGATTTTATAATTGAATGTTTAAACACTTTTCCAACTGTGTCTTTGATACATTTTTATTTGAAAACAAGGAAAAAAAAACTCATTGTGATACAGGGGTATTCAGTGTAATAGAATACTAAATATAAACTATTTTTGTTTTACAATTTCTTAACTTCTAATTGTTGATTGCGTTACCTGATACTGATGTTTTATAAACAGCCTTGACATATACAAATGTACCACTGAACCAAAGTAATAAATGTTAATGAAATGCATACAAAGTTCGCAAACGCTCTTCAAAGTGCAGACGACATTTTTGTCAGTGGAATATAACAGTGATGTAAAATAACTGACGTGTCTTCTGAATACAAAATAAAAGTACAAGCATAAGAAATAAGACGAAATAAGACGAAACAAGGTCGAGTGGTTTGTTTTTAAAGACATACATCTGTAGTACTCTTTCGAAACGAGTTTTTTTTTGCAGGGATAAAAAAAATGTTTCAATATCTTTTGACTGAAGTGGTTTCATTTTTAACTATATTTAAGGGGTGGTTAAATGGTAAAGGTTGTAAGAAACCTACCTTCGCTGAAAACGTAGTACAGGATCAGCTAGGAGGTCTGATATGTCGAGTTTCTGCCCTTTTGTTTTAATATCCGGGTGTTTCCGCACCAACAACCAGCCGACATGGGCAAAGAAAAATCCGCGCTTGGCATTGTGGGGATCAGCGTCGGTCTCAGAATATTTGTGATGAACTCTGTGATCACGTGCCCATTCAATGATATCATTCTGCAATAATATTGTAAGAAATAAGTAAACTTATTTAAAAAGAAGCATAAGATAGATTCATCAGCGTGCTCTGAAAAATTATGTCTATTTATTCAGTAAACCAGCAATTTTTAAATCGAAAAGTTGTCCTTCTCACGAATGAAAACACGGTAATAATTCAGTAAGTCATGTCATGCCTCCAAAATATTTGGCATGGTTTGCTTGAATTGCAGCTACTTAAATATGCAGATTGCAAAGGTTAAAAAGGTAAAAGATCATTCTGACGAAAAATTTGACAAAAAAAATGACAACGTGTAATTAAATTTTTCGTTTTCTTGAATTCGTATTTTCAAGTAGAGCTGTGCAAAAGATTATTAGAGACTGGTTCTAAGATATGATATACTTTTCACAAGATATATATCAAAATACGTAATGCAATTCTGAATACCTGAAATGCTAAAGAATTGCACATAGCTAGAATGATCCTCATTGGTAACTTCGCTTTGTATGAGCGGTGGGACCAGAGTCTGTGTGCCCCCGCTGTAATGCCGACACAGTTCAACCAGTACAGGACAAGCGCTGTAAACAAGATATAATGACCGTTAAAGAACAGTTTCATTTTTTGTTTAAGGACTTTGAACAGTATTCTAAGGTTATTATATGACTAATCTCAATCCTCTGTTGTTTACAAGAAAAGTCATCTAGGTTAAGTTGCTTGAATTTATAGTACAATCTCTCACTGAAATGAAAACGGAAAACCATTCATTTAATCATTTTGTGTATGAAGTTATCTCGTGACCGACTATTTTCAAGTACTTGAATGAATACAAAAAGACATTTTGCTCTTGCCTCGTTTTTATCAAACACTTGTTTACTTAGAAAAGTCCTTATACCACAATAGTTTCCTTGGCGGACTATGTGAGAGGTTAAAAAATAGAACGAGAGTATGACTATATATACTTAATAAAACAAACTTTCAGTGAAAAAAAAAATCTGTATGTACTCACTCCAACCAATGGTGGCAAGTTTGGCTTGAGGGAATAGAAACAGGCCGTAAATTGCTCCAATATGAAGAGCTGACATCAATATTACATTCCTCCAAACAATTTGTAATGGCGGACGCTTTCCTTCCGGTTTCTTTTGCTCAGATATGTCCGGTGCGAGACCAAGGCTGTCTACAGGTGCCCCAGAACCATTGTCATTCACTTCATCAAGTTTCGAACGAGGTGACATTTTGTTGAGGGTTGTTTTTTTACTTTTCAAAAATTCGAATATCGTTCTGTCAATAAAGATAAATGAAAAATACTTTTACTAAGCTGCTAAAGAAAACTTCGCTATTTAATTGCGCGAGCGTAATAATAATGAGTAGGCAGGCGCACACTTAATAAGAAGGTTATACATTCCGCGACTGAAGAATGCACGTGCAGCCCTAAATTTGTACCTCGATTATCTAAAGTTTCAACGTGCTCTGAAAAAATTATGTCTATCTTATTCAGTATATCAGTTATTTTTAGATCGACAATTTGCCCTTCTTACGAATGAAAACACTAGTTATGCCATGCCTCCCCTATATTTGGAATGGTCTGCTCCAGCTGCAGCTACTTTATTATGCAGATCGCAAAGGTTAAACGTGTAAAAGGTTATTTAGACGAAAATTTCGACAACATTTACTGATAAGTTTTCGTTTTCCTGAATTCGTATATTCAAGCAGAACATGCGCAGAAAGATTATTGAAGACTGGCTCTAGAGATATGGGATTCAAAACTTGAGGTTTTACTTCAGTTAGATACGCAAAAATGGGTGCCGCCTGCAACTATCCCCAACACTGTAGAGAGGTCTCATGACCTTTCCAATGATGGCTTCTCCAATAAAGCGACAAAGAACAAATCATACCGTATGGAATCATATATCAACCAACATATTGTGACCGAGAATCTTTTCTCTACAATGCAATGTAAATGTATTCAGGAATTCCAGACTCTTTTATTACTTTTCTATTATAAATGAAAACTTTGTTGTTGTCTCTGACCTACCATTCATGTACTTAAGGGAACACATAATTTATTTCGTTTACGTTTAAAACATTCAGTGAGGAAATAATTGTGACGATTGCACCATATAATTTTCATACAGATTACAAGTGTATACAAGATCGAGACTCGTAATAGCTTACACTTATCTCCAGTTGTGCAATTATATTGTGAAGTTCTGTATTTTATGGTGTAACGAATTACGCACAAAAGCAGTAAAATGCCAGCTTTTACACTGAGATCTAGAAGAAAAAATGCCGAAGACCGCTGTGCAACTCTATATGTGTAGGAAGGTATGTTGTGTACGTAGATATTAGAGTTGTAATATCGGACTTAAATGAAAATCCTTAAACGAATCAAATCGGAGACAACATTTCGATTTATTACCGGAAAATAATTAAAATGTTATAAACTGGAAACACTTTCAGAAGTCATGTACACGTACACCCTAACGTGTCAATATAATCATTATAAATAAAATAGTACTGAATCACTTAATCATTGGTTTATTAAATGTATTTATAATGTCAAATGCAATTCTATTGTGTTCCGTTAGGGCAAGCGCCTTCTCCCTGAGAACGCAAACGCGAAGCACGACAGTACGATGGTGACAATACGACAGTACGATGGCGAAGCGCGACAGTACGACGGTGACAATCCATCATACTGTCGTAATGTCACCATCGTACCGTCGCGCTTTGCCATCGTAGTGTCGCACTTCACCATTGTACTGTCACCATCGTACTGTCGCGCTTCGCCATTGTACTGTCGCGCTTCACCATCGTACTGTCACCATCGTACTGTCGCGCTTCGCAATTGTACTGTCACCATCGTACTGTCGCGCTTCACCATCGTCATGTCGTAATGTCACCATCGTACTGTCACCATCGTACTGTCGCGCTTCACCATCGTACTGTCACCATTGTACTGTCGCGCTTCACCATCGTACTGTCATCATCGTACTGTCGCGCTTCACCATCGTACTGTCGCGCTTCACCATCGTACTGTCACCATCGTACTGTCGCGCTTCACCATCGTACTGTCACCATCATACTGTCGCGCTTCACCATCGTACTGTCACCATCGTACTGTCGCGCTTCACCATCGTACTGTCACCATCGTACTGTCGTACTGTCACCATCGTACTGTCGCGCTGCACCATCGTACTGTCGTACTGTCACCATCGTACTGTCGCGCTTCACCATCGTACTGTCGCGCTTCACCATCGTACTGTCGTACTGTCACCATCGTACTGTCGCGCTGCACCATCGTACTGTCGCGCTGCACCATCGTACCGTCGCGCTACACCATCGTACTGTCGCGCTGCACCATCGTACTGTCGTACTGTCACCATCGTACTGTTGCGCTACACCATTGTTCTGTCGTACTGTCACCATCGTCCTGTCGCCATCGTACTGTCGCGCTTTATCATTGTCCTGTCGTATTGTCACCACCGTACAGTCGCGCTTTGCCATCGTACTGTCACCATCGTACTATCGCGCTTCGCTTTTTGAGTATCTGTGAGAACAGATTCACGTTAAGAAGTAACTTCCATTGCCACGCAACATCAATTCCTCGCAACACTAGTTCTCGGAAATGAAAATCGATTGTTTCTGACATAACACGGCTGCCAACGATTACTCTATTTAACTCGATTATTGTCACATCACTAGTAGATACAAATTTACTGAAGCGTTTCGTAGAGAAATCAAGACTATTCCATTTTCTTTGAAATCGTGTAAATGGCATGAATACTAGTACTTAGTAATTATCCAAGGTAAAGTGTCTGTAAAATAATCAAACTTTAAATGCATTAACATCAGCCTAGGCAGTTGTTGTTGGACTTTTTGAATGGATAGCCATTTATAGTTTTTTTATACCAATAGAAACTCTCTAAAAATCTAAATGACTAAAGTGAAGGGTTTTTGAACTTTTTATTTTCTTTAAACATCAATTACTTTTTTTTTCATTTATAGCTAATGAGCCAATTGCAATAAAATAATTATGCAGTATATTATCGATTGCCCTTTATTTTTCAATATAATATCTCTTAAATTAATATTTTTATCGTTCAGGAACACTGTTTGACCAATGCCCTATGGTTCTTACTAACAAACTAAGTGAACTGTTAAGCAATACTGTAGAACACAATGTTATTACAATAATAAAACGAAAATTACGAGGGCTTTGCTTTTCAAATAAAGGATCATGTAAAAATTTTCAGCTGAAGGAATAAGACACACTTGATTTTCAGTGACTGCCCGATCCCTTTGTCCGTGAAACTCGTGCGTGTCTTCCTCTAAGTCAACATCCATAAAAGCGGTTTTGCATTTATAAACTTTGCATTTAAGTGATTGACATTAGGTTTAAAAAGACAAAGTAAGACGTCTAGCATTCGAACTGACCCAGGGCCAGACATCCAAATTGTATCAATGTTTTGTCCCATCGTGAAAGCAGCAGGCACGTTCAGCTCGACACTGTTAACAGACGTGGTTGGATTTTATTTCCCGGGATATTTTATTCCCAGAATAATTCAGAACCATCCCCAAAAACACACAAACACACATGCACCCATCCACTGACCCCGTGGGACAAAACACACATCACCTGATCACCTGTCAGTTTCAGTCAGAACGCATGTATGATTATTCAACTTAAAAATGGCGAATACGTTTACATAAATTTAAAAACTCTTTTTAAAAAGTCATGGTTAAGATTTAAACCATATATCAACAAGCCTACGCTTGTTTTAAAATGTAGCTTTGTATTTGAAATCAACGAAGTGAGACCTCGCTCTCGGACCAGTACAAAATCAAAATAAAATTACTAATTTAAAAAAAAAATCAGTAGTAAAACAGAAAAAAATATGAAATTATCCATGTTTAAAAATAAAAAAGAGAAAATATTGAAATGGATAAAACTGAACTCTACATAATCAGTAAATGTTTAACTAAAATTACCTTACCTTTCTCTTCGCTCCTTTTTCACTGAATCAAACTACACGTGTATTTAACATGATACCACACCATGGCGTGACTGCTGTTAAAACAACAAGCGTCGTATATAGAACGATGCCCGGGGAAAACCGACATTGTTCTATTTTTAGCAATAACCAGCGCCAGTAAACAAGAGCGGTGGCCTTGAACAAGATATTTTGCATTATTGGATAGGTATATATTTGTCGAAATTTATTGATATGTACTACGTAGAATGTCAGATATGAAGATCTTTAAATTAGGCCTACTGCAGATCTACTTATCAAGAGACTTTGATCGTTCTATGATGAACAACAATCGAAATTGCATCAAAGTCCATATATTTCGAAATATGTTTACGTCCTGTTAATAGTTCATGAGAAGAGTACTTCTGCGCAGTACACATCGTGTCAGATTATATGTATCTTTAAATTAGGCCTACTGTAGAGACTTTGGTCGTTTTATGATGAACAACAACTGAAAATGCATCAAAGTTCATATATTTCGAGTTCATGAGAATAATACTACTACGCAGTGCACATTGTGATGACACATAAGTTACACCGTGTCTAACCGTAACTTATAGATGCGACAGAAGGCACGCTGATCTCTATTATTTGTAAACTGGAGTATGGAAGTTATTTATGATTCAAATGTTAGTAGTTTGACAAAAAATGCAACATAAGTAAAGCGCATGAAGCGTTCTATTCTTGACACTCTTTTTACGTTCCCCTCATGTACATCTTTTTAAAAAAAATCATCGTCGGATACCCATGGTCAGTCCATTACGTCATTCATCGATATATTGTCATGTAAAGGGAATATATATACTGTGGGTATCCGACGATGGTTTCTGGAGTCAATGTTTGTTGTACTCAGACGGTGCGTAGAAGGTTTCACGAGGGTAATCTGGGATTAAGAAGACCCTGGTTAAAATTCCACTGACTCGTCGTCACTGCCAGGCCCGTTTAGAATGGGCGAGGGAGCATGTTAGGTGGACCAGACAAAACTGTTCTCTTTACTGATGAGTCTAGGTTTTGCCTAGACTTTACTGACAGACGTGCGAGAGTCTGTAGAAGACCTGGGGAAGGTTTCAAGCCGGAAATATTGCTGAGCACGACCGCTACGGGGGTATGTCTGTTATGGTGTGGGGAGGCATCAGCTGGGACGGACGGACTGACCTCGTTGTGCTAAATAGAAGTACATTGACTGGTCAGCGGTACATCGATGAGAAGAAAGACACCCAGGTTAGGCTGTATGCAGGGGCAATGGGTGATCAGTTCATTTTAATGGACAATAATGCGAGTCCCCACAGTGTCCGGGTGGTCCAGCACTACCTGCAAAGGGAGGGCACTGAGCGCCTTGACTGGCCAGCTCGATCACCAGACATAAATCCAATTGAGCACTCGTGGAATGAGCTACAGGTACGGCTATCAGCTCGCCAGGTGCAATCTTGAAACATCCAGGAGCTCAAGGCCATGTTGGTGCAAGAATGGGCCGCCATCCACGCTAGGACTGTCAGAAACCTCATAGGGAGCATGAGAAGGCGTTGCCAAGCAGTTGTCGTTAGCACACACACGCTACTGAGTCTAAACTTGTAAACATAAATGGGGTTGTTAAAATTTCGAAAACAAGTTGTGTGTCCAAAAATCTTCGATATAGGGGATGTTCCCCTTTTCTGGCACATAACTAATGCAAAATCAGTAAAAATGTTAAATTTGTCCTTTAATCGAATTGCTTAAACATGCACTTGACATTAAAAATCATTTGAACGACGGTAAAATATCCACACTAAAACATTTGGTGCTTAGCAAAAGTTGAGTAGTATACCGTATTCGTTAAAAGTGTGCCTAGCGTATACCAATTTTAAATTATGTATTTCCAATTCAGCGGTCAACAGAGACAAATCAAAGCGCTTAAGGCGTAGGAAGATTGTCACCTTCTGAGAGTTTACTAATATTTTGCTATCCAGCTTTTTTATTCAAGAATGTCTTTGGAAGAGTGTTCAGTTTTCAAGTCAGATGAAGGAATTATAGGATTTAGAATTACATAAAACTGACTGGATGTAAACATGATTCATTTATTTAAATTCATTCGTTCATTCCTTTCATTCTTCCTTCATTCATTCTTTTGTTCACTTGCCTTCAAATTGACTAACATAATGCATTTTTTTATTATTTCAGGAATAAAATTATTGAAGACTAAGAAAACGATAGCCAGACAGAAAGTAGGAAAGTGAAAAGGAACAAATGAATGAATGAATGAATGAATGAATGAATGAATGAATGGCCAAGAACAATATAGATTTATGTTGATCCAAATTTGACATCTGGTTCATAGTTATTACTGTCCGATCAAAGACTATGAATGACCATTGTTAATCTTCACATTTAATCATTTTATTCTGGTCAACCTGTTGTCTTGTAGAAGTGTAGTATAATAATTTTTAAATCTCATGATAATTCCTTTTTGAAATTGCTTACTTTTGTCTCATAGATAGTCTTGAGATTTTTCAATCCCCACAGTTTTGTTCATCTCTTTTTACATTCAGGTATTTTGTGTTTAGCATCGTAGGTAGAATGATTTTTGTTAATGCGCAAAATAGGCGTTTCTAATATAAAAGGACAAAATTGAAACATAAAATTGATAATATTTTCATGAATCATAAAAAGTCCTGAGATAATATCAGTACCATGAGACCAAAAGCAGATCCAAGACAAAATGAAACGAGTAAAAAAAAATAGTCTGCTTTTAAAGAGAAATACCTTAAGTCATTCCATTTTTTTGTATTCTCTGCTCGCAGAGTAGGGAATACAATGTTGGCATTTCGAGAAATGCACAAAGGAAAGTGGCCGACCTGACAACGCGTCCGGTAAGCGATATCGCAAAAAAGTAGTTCCTTCTCAAGACGTATGCATCCTTTTATTACGAACTTTCAATGACGGGATCACGAAATTTGTTATGAGATAATCGGAAAATATGTGATTTTCAGCTTGCGATTTTCCTAATTATTATCAAATATTTACTGGAGTCTATTTTAATATCCTTAAGTTTGTTAAAAGATTTTAGGTCTTTGGTTTGTATGGCCCAAAACAAAAATATCCCAGAATATACTCAAGACGTCACTTGAATTATTTTGAATAGCAACATGCCTGTGTCTAAAAGGGAAGTAACCGCTGCGTGAAGTTTGGTTACTGATTTGGTGACTGACGATATGTCACAAATGGGCTGACGATGAAAAAAAAAGATAATATTTATACATCTTGAAAATCTAAATCTTAAAAGGGAAAACAGGACCTTTAAAGGCTTCCAACATTATTTTAGCGTTTAACCTCTACGGCTGCTACACGTGACTTTTAAAAGAAAATATTGCTGTGCCAGCACGACATTCGACATTCGAAAAAAGATTAATTTGAATGTACAACGTCAACGTGTCCAGCTAAGGGATATGTTAATCAACTGAAGGAATGTAGAAATGAGCATGGCGTGAACTCTCAGTAAGTTTATTAAATTTATTATTACATTTTAACATTCCCGAGCATGAGTAAAAATTACGTTGTCAGTTGCGTTCTGTTATAGTATGGTCATGGGCAGGAATCGAACCCTTTCCTAGCTAGAGGCTAATTTGGTTTCTGTCCTACATATTTATGAATCACAGATTGCTTAACTTTTGCAATAATTTATTATTTTACAGCTATTTGGAAAGGAACACCTTTAATAAGAACATATGTATAAGGACAAAATGCATACTGACTTCCCTAGAAATAACTTGTCAGTTAATTCAGTCAGTGGTCTTTTAACACAGGGTCGACTGTATTTACATGCAAGATTTTAACGGGTGCATCTTAAGTAAAAGCACTCTTCTTACTTAATGACACTAGTATAAGTCTTCGGACACTTACTCGCTCGTGACTATTCACTTCATAGCATGCTATTGTTTTATTTGTATCGTTTAACCTTGTCAATTTCCGTGGAAACCCCTCAAAACCCCGTGAAAACCCCTCAAGAAATAATTGACAACTGGATGCTGTTTCATTTCATCTGAAACAAGTTGTGATGATGAAGTTCAGATGTATGTATGCCCGTTTCTCTCGAGCTGTCATATTTACTTTCAGTGTTTATTAAAGTTAACTCCTTTTCACTTAAATTGTCTTTTTTTCCGGTGTAACTTGGTATTGATTTTCACTTAAAAGCCTTTTATCGCGCAGTAACTGCAAGTGCGAATTATATAGAATGATTAATATCTGAGTCTACATCCGTATCCGACACGCATATCTGTTGGGTTTTTAGACCTTCACTGTAATATTAATAAATAACTATAAATAACTATATATATATATAACACCGACATATTATATACCGACTAAACATTACTTTCAACTTGGTGACTGATTAAAAATACGTGTATTTTACTTACAGTGTCAGTAGATCTTGTACAGGACGGAGGACCGTAAAGAGGTCGATAATACAAATTTCTCCTGTCCTGATACTGAGACTGTATGAAAGTGCTATAATGAAGTTTATATCATTAACTCTAGTCCTGAATCATCAAAATTTAAACAGACCAAATATCGCCTTGCTGGTGTAACTATGTATACATCGTCAGATACCCTCAGTATATATTCCGTTTACACTACAGTATATACCGTGGGATACTTTAGTCTGGTCCCCAGCTACAGAGATGAAGGGGCAGGTAATCCAGACTAAGTTTTGCTAGCGAATAAACCAACGGTCGATGAATGAAGTGTCATTTAATGGGTATCCGACGACGGGGAAAAATATAAGACTTAAAACCAACATTTTGTTTTGCCGGATGTTATGATTTATCAACCATCTTGATCCCCTTACCTGAGTCAAACTCCCCGCAGCGGTTACTTCCCCTGATCAGTTAAAGTAGCAAAGCGTGACGTAACCAGCGCGAGGAGTTCGGTTTAGAGTCTGAATTCAGTCTGTGGGTGGAGTAAAGCCATAGTCACATTAAATGTCACATGACTGAATAAATCTCCCGGTGAACCTCTCGGTTCTTAATTATTACGCATGACTGAGTTACAACGTTTATATAGTGCATGTAGTAACCATGGTAACGATGCCCAATCGTTGCGGTGACGTATAAACACTTTAAACATAAAACACTTATAAATTTGAGTGCAAAGACCTGACAGACCGTTTAAGGTTCTTTATTCAGGTTGAACTCGGGGTCAGTTTAACTTCAGAGAGTTATGTTACTTCCCCACTTCTACCGGAGTCCGAACGTCAAAGGTTGATATGAAATGAATTAAATTAACGACGAAACTAGTTTTATTTAGAACAATTGCAAACATTTAAAACACTATAAGCACCAAACTATTTTTCAGCATAATGTTTAAGGGTGTTCTTTACAGACTAGACGACTTGAAAATGATAAAATCTAACAAACATGGTCAATAAATCAGCGGATTACACTTTACAAAACAAACAGATAACCGCAGAAAATGGATAAAGGTTCAATAAGATTCTGTGCTGCAAGTATTTATATCAAGTTGAAATACATGTCATAAGTATTGAAAAGGTGGGGTGTTTGGTTATTGTTGTTGTTGTTTACCTTGGTAAAAACATATTATTCTGATCAAGTTCTGAAATACTTTCTAACAACCTGAAAAGCAAATTCATGAAAATTACTCCAAGACAATACTGATTTAGTTTAAAAATAATTAAAGACTCTGTAGAATATATTGGATATATCTACACCATGAAAGCAAATATATCGTATATTTTTAACAAGTTATATTGTTAATAAGCGTCTTATAAAAATAAATTTACATTTTTTTCCATTTCGATTTGCTCTAAAGCGTTTCAGGGCGGTACTTTGTTCTCTAGAAATGAAAATTAAATTCAACAGTTCAGATAAAGAAATCTTTTTTGAATTTTTTTCATCATCTTTTTTAGATTTACCATTTACGTTTTAACGTTCGAAATTATATTCAACGTCGTACAACTTCACGTACCGATTACTTTTTTACCTAAAAGTATAGACAGACCGGAATAGTACACGGACGCTACCAGTACGCGGACACCCCGGTATTCGGCACGTTTAAAAACGTGTAAACATCACGTACGGTATTGATGTTACATACCTATATTCGTAACTAACATATCCTTTTTCCGGTATAATACATGTATGTTTACACTTCCTGTTTATTGACTTATAAGCAGACGAACTCCAAATAACATCGTAAACACATCAATACTTGCAGTTTCACCGACTGTTTCAAACTTGTTATTTTTAAACAAAAAGTAAAGTTGTTTTTTATCGTATCATATGAAAATAAAATAAATACATATTTAAAAACATTTTCAGGTGAGTTCACCTTATTTGACCTCTTTTCCATCGATATAAACAGGTGTCCGCATACTGGTTAAAAATAACAATAATTTTGAGTCGTATCTGTACCTGCCGCGATGCCTCATTGCGCATGTGTAGTGTTTTGTTTACAGTCGCGAGTTCCTGAAGGCAAGGATTCATCTTTAAAACTGCTAAGTCTGGATGATTTGAAACACAACTTGATTTACACGGATAAGTTACATATAAGAAAAAGTGTCCGTGTACTGTTCCGGTCTGTCTAGTAATTAGTTTCTAATTACCTGCGTTGAGTTTGAACAAACACCGGTAACCCATGTCTGTTATTATAATAAACTTCAGTTTGAAAAATATGAATATTCATAATAACTATTCAGTGGGAAATTAACAATCTGATTAAAATCATATCCTAAACATCGCTATGCTATTAGGGAGATCGTGAACTTCAGTCAGGTTGTGGGAAATTAACTTCTTTCCTGTCTCCTAACGGGTGCATACAGCAAGGGGAAAATGCATAATCATGTGAAATATCTGCAAAGGGAAATAAATTCAACTTATTTCAGTCAACTTTTGTGTCAGTTATGCCGCTTTTATCTCCCGTTCGATGCCGCCGCTTTTCAATAGCCTCCTTTGATATGGTTTTCCTATCATACGCAAGCCCGATTACTGCACATATATCTATAAAGAATTTCGACAAGTTGACAGACCATCCGAATTCTGACGTGGAGTAATCTTGTGGAAATGTATGGTGGTAGTTATGGAAACCCTCTCCTACGCTCACCATTGCGACGAAGATATTTTCTGCGGGACTTATACGCACGTCGTAGGGCCGCATACCCCACATGTGGGCTATACTGTTCACAAGCCAAGTAAAATTTAGAGTTACAATATATCTTAAGATAGCGCATATGAAAAATGAGTTGACTAAAGATTCGTTCCAGAAAAGAACCGGAACTGTTGTTGGAAGCAGGAAACACAACAGTATCACAGAAGGCAGGTAAAACCTAAAAATAAAGAATATTGAGGGTTAATACATTAAGAAAATTAGCAACCCTAATTCTGTTTTGTTTAGACACTTTAATGCAAATATCCACTAGAACTTTGATTGCTCTTCGTAGGCGCTAACTCATTTTAATATTCAAAAATGCAAACAACTGTGACACAATGTGTATATATACTTATCACAGTCTTAGAAAACTATCTGTGTCCACTTAGGTGCATGAGATACCGAGCTGTAAGTATCAATGGGTGCAATGGAGTGTCTAAGAAAACACATGTCACTTATGATTAAATTCAGTATCATTAGCATTGTTCCATTGTTCTAAAGCTACAGTTAAGCGTTATGCTCTGATACATAGCGGAAACACTTCAGTACTATACATAGATCTTATAATTTTCCGATGTCTTTTGCTTTTTGACAGACTTAAGCTGTCGTAAATTTTAATACAACTTTGCCGCACCGTTAGGGTTTCAGCTGTTACCTAATATCTATCTACAGCTACACAATCATTTACAACTGGGACGAACAGTGGTGCTGTGACTACGCGCAGGGGTCGCGAGTTCGATTCCCCGACCCCCGCTGCTCCACTAAATGCACTACTTGTTTTGACACAGCTTTCGTGTCAGTGCTTTAAACTGAGCATGGAAAAGAACCAGAACTGTCTTCGGAATAGAAAGCTTTCCGTAGCTTACACTATCTCCACAACATAACTAAGCTCTACAGAGGGGTGACAATCATACGGAAAACCGGTTTTGACGGTAAATAAACTCAGATAAATAGATTTAAACCAGTTTTCATCAAAGACGAAAATAGGCAGAAAATATGGAGAACGCTAAAGAATGAATATTTTCTTAACACTGGCCTTTTTCTCGCAAAGCAGACATCAGTTATGTTCTGTCGTGTCAATTATGTTGACGTTTCTGACTGTTTCGTTTATTTCAAAAGTAATTGTGTTGAGTCTCGAAACTTGTAGAACGCGATGGCGCCATCAAGATTCAGGATTCACGCAAGCGGGTCATTTTCCAATACTAAGATCACGTGATCAATGTTGTTGTATTCAAGAAGTGCAATTGATTTATTGTTTCCTTGCATAACTACGCTGTGTATAATAAACGAGTATATTCTATTATTCAGGATGATATGTTACAAGCAATTCAGCTGGCTTGTCGATTGTTAGGAGTATCTCGGCAGAGTAAAATATGAAAGACTGTCGGTTTTGGCGGCTTCTATATTTAATTGCTATTTGATGTATCTCCACCGTGTATAAGTATTCCTACAAATCTCCATTATCTATTATGAAATTTTTGACATACACGATCTTAAGAAAGGTGACCTGTTCTCGTTCCCTCTCTCTATTTCTTAACTATTCAAATACCCAAAGAAGGAAAATTATTCATGTAAAATGTATCAGTTATCTAGCGTTCCAGTTAACAATTGATGCCGTTAACACCTCAATCTGGTTTCGACTCCAGATCCGAAGTTCGTTCGTTCCAGTCGTACAAAGGTAGGGTAGGGTTGGGTAGACAGTATCCAGTGACTACGCGATTCACACTTCCGGCATGAGTACGTTTGAACCAAGGAAGCAGTCCTCGAGTTGGCTTAATAAAATTTGCATGAACTTAATTAACTTTCCAAATTGATGCAGAATAAAAATGTTTAAATCATCTGCTTACCTTCGTTGGAAACAAAGCACGGGGTCCGCCAGCAGATCAGATATTTCTAGAAGCTTTCCTTTGCTTTTCACATCCGGGTGTTTTCTTACCAACAGCCAACCGACATGCGAGAAAAAGAACCCGCGCTTTGCATTGTGGGGATCCGCGTCAGTCTCAGAAAATTTATGATGAACCCTGTGGTCCCTTGCCCATTCTATGATATCATTCTGAAATAGAAAAAGATATTATCTAAAAATTACTCTCATTTGTACCGCCCACACAGTTTATAAAATCATTAGTTACCTTGAATCTAGGGCACTGTTAGATATACTCATTGATTGTTATACGCCCTGCTTGTGTATTACAGTTATTTGGGCAGACAGTTTACCTAGCCAGTGTTCCTGTGAAGTGCAAGTGTGTAACAACTTAGGTCAAGCGCAAGAAACTGTCAACTTCCTGATATGCACAGTCTAAAGGGACGATCCGTGAATACAAGATGAACATTTAGGCAGAGACAAATGGGCGTTAAATGCTTACGTGTCTTTCTGAATAGTGGTCTGTGCACTAAATCTGTTGACGAATTCCATTGCTCTGAAAGTTGCGTGTTGTACACAGAGGTAACATTTCTTCTCGTCTTTTTTTATCGTAGAGAAAAAAGGACATTTTTCGAAGGAGGAAGATTTGTCGACAGAAACTCGATAACTTGAATTTCTCCGATTTCCGAAGCTGCCATGAGTCTAAAAATGATTAAATTGCCGAAAAAAGTACATTATATATACCTGAGCAGCGATACAGTTGAAAACAGCCAGTAATATCCTTAATGGAAGCTTGGCCTTGTACGACCTGTGGGCCCAAAGTCTGTGAGCCCCAACCGTGATTCCCATTCCGCCCGCAAGATACAGAAAATAGGCTACAAATAGAAAATAAGTCGTAAATCAAACTCTTTTCTTGCATCCGTCTCGCCATGAGGAATGACATAATCTAATAAAAGACTGTCTGCATTGTTTTCAGAGCTTCTTCAAGACGCAGGTGGAAAAATTCTAGAACTGATGTTTTCAGCAATTGATTACTCTTTCATATAAATGCAGATGTCATTTTCTTATGCCATTTCACTGTTACAGACTTGCAGTTTTCAATCGATATGTGAATCGCTTTCAAGAGAACAGTGGACACACAATCAGTACATATAAAGCTCTGTCGGAAAAGAACAATCCACTCTTATCCCTTATTCGTTCTTTATTAACTGAAAGCTTTTCGCCACTGGTACAAAACTATGAAATACGTTGAAATGTCCCTGGTTATATACTCTAAGATACTTCTAAGAAATTATATTTCAAAAACAATGCTAAAAATTCACTATGAGCCACAGATATAAAATGCGTGTCCTTTTGAAAAAAAAAACTTTGAAAATTTGAAGGTAAAGAATATATTTCTATCTATTTTCTGAAAAAAAAATGTTTTTATGTAAAAAGATTTTAAAAGATTTTTATTTGTCTAACGGGGTTCGTATAATTTGTCCGTATGCATAACAAGTATTGAGTACTGTCATGAAGTACAAAAATTGTTCCAGCTTCAGAGGCACCACCGGTTCTTTTCATGTTTATTGTATGGTGCTATACAAAGGACTTCGTTATAACGTCTCATCCTAGAGATTTTGTGTATTGCGCTGGTTTAAAAGCAGAGAACTGAACTTTAGAACTGGCCTGGATAATCAATCAAGTACACTGCCAAAAGACCGCGGGCTAGCTCTAAAACAGAATGAATTATGTAACCTTGTGTTCTTTTAAAACTCACCGCAGACTATGGTGGCAAGTTTAGCTTGTGGAAGAAGACAAAGTCCATACATTGCGGCGAGATGTAGACCCACCATTAAGATGACGTTCCGCCAAACAATCTTTAATGGTGCTCGGTGCGTTTCCGGTTCCGGTTGCTCAGAAATTACAGGGGTCAGGTCGAGAGCGTCTAATGTTTCGTCACTAGTTTCCAAAGGTGTAAACTGGTCCTTAGAACCAGCTTGTGGTGGCATGGTGTCTGAAAAAAACGTAGTGCAGAAATATTTCTTTTAAATACTTACTGTCTAAAAAGATTTTACGACATTTACTACGAGATCAAACTTCGATGACCTTTACAAAAAAGTAAGAAACCGAGGTATCTAGTAAGGTACAGTAATAAAAACAATTATATAATTTGTTGAAAGTAAAAAAAAAAAACTGTACCTGACTGCAATCCACGTAAGAGTGTAGTAAATAGATCCTTAGATCAGATTATTCCAGAAGATCACATTTAAAAATAATGGCAAATATTCGTAAGGCAATCAAAACAACACAATTTTTCTTTAATGCATATTGTCGCAGTAAGCTTTTCAACAGCTTCTCCTATAACATACAACATCTACCGAATGTTTACATTAAAACAAAGCACGCAATTTCATCACATTGTATTGCGTTATAATTATCCAATGGAAAATCACAAATCTCTACAAAAAATAAACAAACCCTTTGTACAGTTTTCCATCAATTGCAGCGAATATATTCAATATATTTTTCCATTCACGAGAAGCCAGACGGAACAAATCTGTGTTTCCTCCATTTTGAATGTTGCTGTTAAGAGAAACGCAGTATTGCAAAAGCCTCAACGGCCTCAGTGAACAACGATCGATTTTTCCGTAATACGTTCTCAGATTAGACCGTAGAAAGTGTCATGTCTCGTTTTGGAAAAAAAGTAGCTTTAGACGTTTCACCTATATAATTATTGTAAAGAGAGAGAGAGAGAGAGAGAGAATTCTTATGGTGAAAAGCTTGTTGAGCTCCTTATATAGTTGTATAGTTAATTTATTAAAACACTGGAGAGTAAATTCAATGTGACCCAAGTCATTTGTTGATACGACTGGTGCGTTCAGATATGTTTTGGTCTAATGTATGGGTTAGTAGCACGTACTATCTCCAAATAAAGTGAAAATAAAAAAGGTCTTTACACAAAATAAGATGTAAGATGTTTAAGCATTTTTACATTTTTGGCGACTTTTCACTTTCATCCCCCGCCGACTTTCGATTGATAATTATGTTTTGGCGTTGTCCGTCCGTACGTCTCGGTGTGTCCGTTTGGAGCTATAACCCAGTGTTTGCACGAATTTAGTTTAAATTAGTATGATTATAAATAAAAATGGTGAACTGTCGTCATCAGTTACAAATTTACAGCTGGGTTACAGCCCTTTGTTATACAAATGAAGGCAGTATGCATGTCTGGAGCCGTATAACCGTGTTGACAACGGCACAGGTCAGAATCCTCAACAGGATCAAAACCATTTGTAATAGGTTACAGAGAGATGAAAGATTTCATGACATCTATGGAAGTGCCATCACCTCACCATACAGCAATGAAACAGAAAGAACGAAAGTTTTGATGTTTTTTTGTTATGATAATTAAATGTTATAGTTTTCGTTCATTTGTCATTTGTACTTCTGTTCATGAACCATTTGAAGTGTGGTGGTGAGTAAGTCACTTTTGCAGATATTGTAGGTCAAAGTCAGACTGCACATTGTGGCAAAAGGATACACGAATCATGCCTTTCATAGTTACTTTCTTATTGGTATTTCATTTAACCAGATTCTCCATGGAGATACTCTTTATATTCATGGTGTTAAAGAATGGCACAAAAACTATATTTTATGAAAAATACTGTTAATAATGTCTTAAGTGATTTGTGAGTATATTCATGTTCATACAATATACATTTTATTTTCTTTAGACTGGTTGTCATGTGAGGTCAATTGCTGAAGAATCCTGCAGAGCAGCCATTCAGGAGGAAAGATCTATTGTGATAAACCAAATTAGGTATTTATATTTTAATCCATGAGTGACTTCATGTCATAAGTTAACACTTTTGTACACAGATCAAGTGATTGCAGGTCTGTCTGTTTGCAAAAGTTAAGAGTGCCTATAACTTCCAAAGTACTGAAGTTACAGAAATAACAAAAAAAAAACAAATCAGATTATTCCTTTTTAAGGTCACCTGATCAAGGTCAGTGTCACAAATCAGATGATTCCTCTTTCAAGGTCACCTGATCAAGGTCAGTGTCACAAATCAGATGATTTCTCTTTCAAGGTCACCTGATCAAGGTCAGTGTCACAGTTTCTAAAAACAACTGCTATAGGGCATAGTGTTTCATAAACACATCTTGCTTTTTTTCTGTTCTATGTAAGTCTATGAACTTTGAACACATTGAACAGAAAGTAAATTATATGTGCAGTCATCTCTTACACAATAAATCACCGAGTATTTCATAGCCTCGATCCTTCAAATTTTGACCAGCAATCCATGTATCTGTCAAAATATCACTTCCTGGGTAGTGTTTTGATTATGCTTTGGCATAAAATAAGAAAAAAAAATAGTTGAATTTCAAAATGCACTGGTGGAGATTGTACCACATGTCTTTGGAGATCAGCAATCAGGTGGCATCTGGTGTGAATATAAAAACAAGACCTGTCCGTTGACAGCACGCTCCACTTTTCTCAGTGTTGGAAAATAAATTATAAGTAAGTCAAGCAAGAGGCCAAAGTGAAAAAAACTTGAGTGGGGGTGGGTAAGTACCTAGTCTTGTAAGATGAAAAAAAAATTTTTTTCGGGGTGGGGGGGTGGAATCAAGTGCATACGTATTAAAAAAATCTGGTGGGGGAGGGTTCCCATGCAGGAGGTGGGGGAAGGAATTACCTACCCATCTCATGTAAATAAATAGTTTAGTTCTAGGCTAGGAGGTGGGTTAGGGTTACTCATGCAAGAAAAAAGAATTTTTTTGGGGGTGGGGGTGGGGGTGGAGGGAGATTTCCTACATATTTGAAAAAAAATGGGGAGTGGGGGGGTAACTTACCCAAGTAAGTAGTACTTACCCATTTCATGTAAGTAAATAGTTTATTTCTAGACTTAAGTTTGTTCCTATCTATAAGAAATAGCAAAATCAAGTGACCCCTGGGGTGGGACTAATTATGACCCAAGGGACATGGGTACCAACAATCTTTTTAAGGGTCTTGCTGGTGATCAAGTTTGAATGGAATATCTTTGACACTTTTTGATAAATGGACAAAAAAGGTTAACCAAGAAATTTTAAGTTAACGTTAAAAGGGGGCACAACTTGGCAAAAATAAATTTGAGGGTTATCTGCATTTGAGAAATGGTGTTGCTTTTTGGTAGTGAACATGTATTCTTAATTTGAAGTAAATAGCTTTGATAGCTTCTGAGAAATGGACCTCAACAAAATGGTTAACCAACGCCAATGCCAAGGAGAGGGTCATGACAACAGCTCCAACTTTTTTTCTTCAAAAAGTGGAGATAAAATGACCCTGAAAATTACAAAAAAAGTGGTCTCCCTAATGAAAAACCATTGTCTGCTGAAAGGTTTAGGTCAGATCTAGCCACATAAGCTATAGATAAAGTTACTTGTACTAAAGTCACTTCAACTTAGATCTTTGACTGTGCCAGACATCCTTCAGATCACTTAAAAAATGTTAATTTGTTGTTGCTTTTTTGCTTAAGAGATCCTGGATATACCTTGATCAGAGATTGGTATGAGCATTGACATATGTCTCAGCGCCGTGCATCTGTTTTACATTAACCGTAATCTTGAATATTGTACATATATATATCGAGTTGTTACTGAAATATCGTTCTGACGCCATGCTGAATACTTCGTTTTGACCATGTTATCTTAACCCTTAACCTGCTGGAACCGAAAGTGATTAGCCTTTGCCACCAGTATAGAGCCAGGCCAGCCTGCACATCCGTGCAGTCTGACCAGGCTCTATACTGTTGGTACCTCCATTTTTTGTTTTGATATTGAAATCCCTTAAACTTTGAATGGACTGTTCCAAATTCAAAGCTGGGCAAATCCATTACAAAAATTCAGCATGTTCAGGGTTAAGAACATAAAGCCTTCACATTATTGGTCAGATAAATATATATGAGTTTTATTACAAATCCCAAAACAACCACAAAGCAAGTGTTTTCATATAATTTAATTCATCAAAGCAAGTCTTCAGTCACAATTATCTTAACAAAGGTAATTAATAAATTAAAATTTAAATATCGTCTTAAATATTCAATTTGAATATTCTAGTTCAATTATTAACCCATACAGGCTGTACAAATTCTAATTTACAATATTTCTTATGTACAAGAGGGCCATGATGGCCCTGTATCGCTCACCTGAGTATGACTGCTTTAAACAAAGTTGCTATGGACCTGGTTATTTGACCCCAGATGGCCCATATTCAAACTTGACCTAGAAATTATTGAAACAATCTCTTTGACAAATTTCAAGGTTATTTGTACTGAAAATGTTATCTCTAGAGTGTTAACAAGATTTTTTCCATATTTGGGCTCTATGACCTAGTTTTTGACCCCAGATTACCCATATCCAAACCTGAGCTACAAATCATCAAAACAACCTTTCTGACAAATTTCCAGGACATTTGGACTGAAAATGTAGCCTCTAGAGTGTGTACAAAGTTTTTCAATATTTGGGCTCTGTGACCTAAATGTTTTGACTTCAGATGACCCATATTCAAATTTGACCTAGAAACCATAGAATTATGCTTTCTGACAAATTTCCAGGTTATTTGGAATTAAAATGTTACCTCTAGAGTGTTAACAAGTTTTTTCCATATTTGGGCTCTGTGACCTAGTTTTTGACCCAAGATGACCCATACTCCAACTTGAGCTAGAAATCATCAAGAAAACCTGTCTGACAAATTTCCAGGATATTTGGACTGAAAATGTAACCTCTGGAGTGTTAAAAAGTTTTTTACATATTTGAACCATGTGACCTAGTTTTTGATCCCAGATAACCCATATCCAAACCTGAGCTAGAAATCTTTGAAACAATCTTTCTGACAAATTTCAAGGACATTTAGACTAAAAATGTAACCTCTAGAGGATTAACAAGGTTTTTCTACTTTCGGGCTCTATGACCTAGTTTTTGACCCCAGAAAACCTATATTCAAAACTAAGCTAGAAATCATCGATAGAACCTTTCTGACAAATTTCTACGTTATTTGGACTGAAATTGCTACCTTTAGAATGTTAACAAGGTTTTTCCATATTTGGACTCTGTGACCTAGTTTGTGACTCCAGATGACCCATATTCGAACTTGATCTAGAAATCCTCAAGGCAACTTTTCTGACAAATTTCCAGATTATTTGGGCTGAAAATGTAACCTCTAGAGTGTTAACAAGGTTTTTCCATATTTGGGCTCCGTGACCTAGTTTTTGACCCCAGATGACCCATATTTAAACTTGACCTAGAAATTGTCAAAGCAACCTTTCTGACAAATTTCCAGATTATTTGGGCTGAAAATGTAACCTCTAGAGTGTTAACAAGGTTTTTCCATATTTGGGCTCTGTGACCTAGTTTTTGACCCCATATGACCCATATTTGAACTTGACCTAGAAATTGTCAAAACAACCTTTTTGACAAAATTCCAGATTATTTGGGCTGAAAATGTAACCTCTAGAGTGTTAACAAGATTTTTCTATTTTTGGGCTCCGTGACCTAGTTTTTGAACCCAGATTACCCATATTTGAACTTGAGCTAGAAATCATCAATAGAACCTTTCTGACAAATTTCCAGGATATTTGGACTGAAAAAGTAGCCTATAGAGTGTTAACAAGGTTTTTCTATATTTGGGCTCTGTGACCTAGTTTTCCAACCCTGATAACCCATGTTCGAACTCGTCCGAGATATCAATGAGACAAACATCCCGTGCAAGTTTCATGACAATTGAGGCAAAAATGTGACCACTAGAGTGTTAACGAACTAATTGTGGACGGACGGACGGACGGACGGACGGACGGACTGACGGACGGACGGACGGACGGACGGACGACGGACAAAAGGTGATCAGAAAAGCTCACTCTGTCACTACGTGACAGGTGAGCTAAAAATATACAAAATTTAGCGCCAACAAAACTAATGCATTATAATTTTGATGAAAATAAATACAGATTAACAAAAACGTAGGTTTTTCTTTTTTTTTTCAAAATTCCCAAGTAAAACTTAACTCAGCAAATTTTGCATTTTAACAATTTGCTTACAAAGCAACATCTTATTACTCAAAAAAATGACAGTAAATGGCTCTGAGAGGGCTGTAACAAGATTAAACAAATGCCCCTTGCCAAGGGTCATTTATAAGAGACAAGAGCACGTAGAATTGAAAATGTTAACAGCTTTGGAAGTATAGAAAGCATATAGTAAGAAATGGGCGACAGACACAACTCTGGTCTCACAAGTGACCATGATCTTAGATGTACCTAACCAAATATACATTATGGCCATGATGTGGTGATACTTTAATAGTTCCACCAAGTGATTTCCAAATTCTTAAAAAAGAGCTTACTCTTAGAGGACATATGGACATACCTACCTTCAGGGTCATAAAAACTAAACCTGTCCTAGATTACAGTTTACATTTACAAAACATTTATACATGGAAATTTGCATATTTTAATATCAACTGCTCTTACCTACCCTGATCTATCTAGCTTTGCTTTATATATACACTATTTATAACTTATATGGGTCTTACACAGAAATCTAAATACATTTAAATGAAATACATGAGGGCCATAATGGTGCTAAATTGCTTACCCAGGTAAAACTGCTCAAAATGACAAATACAGTATAATGGATTAATAATTATTATCAAGTGAGAACTAGGCAATGCTGCCAGCCAAACATCAAATCATAAGGCAACTTGGTTTATGAAAAACAAAATTTTCAATTCTTTATGATTTCATTTCACTTTTAATGTTAAACAGGTAACTCCTGGATCACAAGACAATAAATATACATTCCAAAATTCAGACACCTCAGCCTTATGGTTTCTGACAAGATGATTTAAAGTGTCTGTTTAAATCAGTCTATGTTAAACAACAACTGACCACAAGGGTGGAGCCAAAAGTGATACCAGGAGCAAAATTTGAACAATCTTATTTCTATGTAAAAGATGTGGCCCATAGGATGGAGCCAATACTGGCCCCAGAGGCATAATTTGAATAATCTTGGTAGAGGTTCACAAGGCAATGTTACAAACCAAATTTCAGAATTTCAGCCAAATGGTTTGTGACAAGAATTTTTATAAAGAGTTTGTCTTTGTAAGCCTGTGTGAAATGTCTAAAACCAGAGCAGAAGCCAAAAAAAAGACACCAGTGGCAAAGTCTGAACAATCTTGGCAGTAGTCAAAATAATACGGTCAAGTGACATCTTGGGCATATTCTGAGATATTTTTGTTTTTGGTCAGAATCTCGTGGGGGCGAGATATTCACCCATACAAAAAATCACACAATATCTCGACTTGTGTATAATTAGTTGGACTATTTTGGCAGAAGTCAACTAGACATGTAAATTTTAACAGTGTTAAAAATTAACAATTATCAAGCTAACATGAATAATAAAGGCATTAAGAACAAAATAAGGTCGTTTCATTCATTGTAAAACATGTCTATAAAAATTACAAACTATGGATCAGGAAAAAATTCACAAGGGAGTTAATGTAGAAAATTGCCAGCATTCCTGAAAAACAAGTCGATTTTTAAGATGCTATAAAAACAGATCTACTTTTCAGATTCTGTACAGTTTGATCAAAAACAAAAAAAGCATTTATATAGTACTGAAACCAGTACTTGAGTGCAGCATTCTTTTAAGCAACTTTTTTCATATACATAAAATATAAAAGTACATAAAAACTAACAGCATCAGATACTACCCTTAGTTTTACTGTTACAAACAATAAATATGAAAGGCTGTATTTAAAATGTACTTGACAACAGATAAATTCACAGATTCATAACATATAAAAAAAAATACAGAATTTTCAAAGGGACATTCCAATAAAATATATATGTATATCCCTCCTAAAGAGGCCCTATGAAATCATTTTTGAAGTTTATTCAACAAAAAAAAAAACCCTGTATAAAAAGAACCCTACCTCCAACAAAATTTCTTTTCTTCCCATTCCTTGGATTGATATAAGTTTTACTGGAATGTCCTATCAACCTTTTCACAAGCAGTATTTGTTGCTCTTAAGTACATTTTTCAGAAAAAAATATAAGACAAAAGTTTGGTATTCTTGAAGAATTGATTATAAATGTGCTCTGTGCTCTATGTGCACTTTTAAGGATAATTAGAAACCTTGAATTATTCCTATAACACAAACTCAAATAAGTTAAATGAAAATGAAATGATGAGATTGCACTTCTGTCACTGAACACTACAATAAAGATCTTTAAAGTTTAAACATTCTGTCAGATAATGTGCACTTCTCTCAGTCTAATCACACACACACACACACACACACACACATACGTATATACCATATAAAGTTTTGCACAGTATTTCTTAACATTCTAAAACATGCCTTCTTTGCTAAGAAGACAGAAACTGTAAAAAATATTTTTTCAACACACAAGGCCTAGATAATGCAAAGATACTAAGCATTTGACATGGTACAGTGGTCATCTGCTATAGGTGGAGGGATTAAGATATCATATATAAAATATTACATGACCCAACATTCAATTTCATAAACAAGCATCATCTATATAGCTTGGAGTAAAAAGAGAATACTATATATTAAAGAAGATATACTAATTATATAAAGAGAAAGAAAATAATGTAACAAGTCTCATATTTCATTTTAGCATGTAACAAACATATGCTTGAACATTAATGTTCAACTTCTTGGGTTAAAAAACTAACAGGTATCAGAGCTTATGGGAGGCTTAAAAACTGGAATACAAAACCTGTATATTCCATAAATAGTTTATAAACTATAAAAAAAAAAAACTATAAACTATATTCCATAAAACCTATAACTCACTGGCAAACACTTTACAACATGGGCTTGTTTAGCAAAAGCTGAGAAAGCTTGTAAAAAATATCTGCAGTAATCAATACTGATAGTAAAGGCAAGCATCAAAGGGTGCAGGGTGATCTTCAATCTCTGAGCATTAAAACTGTTAATTACTTGGCACTTCTGGTAGAGGTGATAGGTTTAAAACTGACAATGTCCATCCAAAGCAACTGGTTTATGTCATGACTTTGTCCTCTTATCAATTTCCTCCTGTAATCTTTGCTCTAATGCTTTCACCATACCTTCGCTCAATTTCCTGTCATATCCCATCCGCATTGCCAACACCTCAGCCGTCACACCCTGTAAAGAATATAGGCCTCTACATTAAACCACTATTTCCTATTTTTGGGCTTTTACATTTAAGTACACATGATGAGAAGTTTGTGGTATAGTTGAATTGAGTTTACAAATAAAATGCAGTTAGCAGTAGTTTAATTACTGCGATTTTCTCACACAAAAACAGCCTTTGCATTAAGCAAATATTATTGAAACCCCAAATCAAAACTAAAAACCTGAATTATATGTTTTAACAAAACCAAAAAGTTCAATTAAACAAACATATTAATTTTGTCAGATAAGGATTTTTATGCAAATTATCTAAGTATTTGCGTATTTGGATATCAATAAAAAAAATTAAATAGGGCACGTTATTATTTTCAAAGAATAGAATAAAATTACTTTAGGACTGAAAATCACTCAAGTTAGTTAGATTTAGATAACAATCATTGTTATAGCATACTCTTATTACACCTACCTCTTTCACATACTGTTTATAAATCTTTCCATCTTTATCTTCAAACTCAAAACGAAACAAAGTCTTGGGCATGTCATCATCTGTAAGAAAGGTGAAAAAGACTGTTAGTAAAAGATTAGAACTTTTGGAAAATCTACATACTTTTCCACAAATCTGAGTGATACTTTGCAATAGTTTTGTGAAAAAGTATTTTATGCAAACATAAATATTAAACTAAATCAAATATAACCAAAATATGGCCATATAGGATCAAATATGTCACAACACTTCAACACTTATCTAGTAAGTTTAGTCTTTTTAAGTTCATAAAATCCATTACTGGACATTTAACGTTATTTCTGTATCACATACCTTCTGATGATTCATTGTCAGGCTGGTCCCAATCTTCTCTCTTTGGCGGAACATATCTGGGAGCATCAGGGCGTTTTGGTCGGTTGTTAAAATGAAAGTTATTCCTTCTGTTCTGTTTGCTGGCTTTCACCTCTTTATCATAATTATCTCTGAAAATAAAGATTACTTTGAGAAAAAAAATGAAACTGTTCACTGTCAGTAATCAAGTGCATAGCAGCAGGTGCAAATCTCTTACATATTACATATTCTCGTTTCAGAAGAATCTCAATGTTTAAAATAAAAATGTGAAATGATTTGATTTTGAATACCTTCTGGGCCATAGGAATGGTCTCACTGGTCTGTTCATGTTTTCTACAGAACTTAATATTAACCTTTTCCTGAGTCAACAATAAAAGGTTTTATGCCTTTCCAAGTTTTTATTAATTCTGTACAACATTATTGTGAAATAACCATTTATACTTTTTTTTGTCTAATAGTGAGTAACTGAAGTGATGTGACATTAATTTGATTGAGTGCTTTCAAAACTAAATGACAAGTAATACTAGAAAGGTGTGAAAACAAATTTTACTGAATTATTTTATCTTACTGAATTATTTAATCATTTACAAATGCCTGAAAACTGTACTACTACTACATTAAGTATTTGTTATATCTGGATCATTGAAACATAATTTAATCATACAAAATATATAATTATATAGAATGAATGAAGATTAAATTTGAGCTGTGTTTTAAAAACAGCTAATGAGATAAGCTTGAAAAATTTTTAATAATTTTGAAAATATACATTAAATCATAAATTCCAGCTAAAAATTACAAAATGTTAAAAAATAATAAAAATACTGATAATGATATATATTGTGCTAATTCTTGTCTACATTTTCTTTAAAGTTATTTGATTTTCATTATTTAGCCAAAGAGATTTACTGTGACAACTTTAAATTAGGAAGATATCTAAAAAAATAGATAATTATTATTAGATATTATTTTTTTTTGTTCTAAAATTTATCTTCAATAGTATAACTTTTGAAACTTTACTTTTACCTGAACACATCACCTTGAATTTGTTGAAACAATTTCAATACAATATCTCAGTACAATGTACTAAAATATTACTAAACACTATTTGATTGTATGCTTACAGTTACAGGGTATTTTTTGTCTTACCTATCAACCTGGTTTTTAATAATACATTTCATGAAGCCATGCTTCATATCAATTCTGCTGGATGCCATTTCATATTATTACCACGGACTATTTACTACCGGGCGCTCAATCTCCCATAGTCTCTGAATGTTATTTTAATGTAAACATTGTAAAAGGTTTTGTTCTATCAAATTAACAAATTAACTGCCATCTACAAACGTCATCATTTCCTGCGTACATTTGTTGTTTTTACTTTTCGTTTCCCTGCACAGTATGCGGATCTATATTCAATGTGGCGATCAATAATTAGAATTTTAATTTTTTGATACATCCCAAATTCAATAAGTTTCAAAATAAATGAAATGTGGATCTTAAACAAATTGAAATTGTAATAAAGTGAGACTGAAGCATTTACCTGCATTGAGATTTGTTGACACAATTTGACCAAGGCAAGAAATGTAGAACACAGAGTATTTTCTTCATGTCCACAGAAACCATGAAGTTATGCGGAGTGTGTGTCGTAACAGACGATGACAGTAATTTGACACAAACTGTTTCTTAAGTCCGAAACACCTCTAGATATATAAATGAATATTTATTACATAATGTATAAATGTTTTGGCTTTGTTTGTGTCAAGTTCCTGTGTATTATACAACGTCATATTATTAATTGCTATGTCGTAAGAAAAGGTCTGTTAGGTATATCATATAGATATTTCAGTTTGTTTCTTGTCAAGTTCCTGTAGTTGCTGTGATGTCAGAATAGGTCGGTTAGATAAATAATTATAAATGTGTAAAGCAGAATCAATTATGAAAATCAGGAACAGTACGTTATGGTTAAAGTATAAGTCTCGTTCCAAAATATGATCCGGATCGTTTGGTCCATAATTTAACGAATCAACGAGTTCAAAATGGTCAATTTGTGCAAATGAAAATAATTTTAAGAAATTTTACAAAAAAACGTTTGGAATATAAATGTTTGTTTATTGTAAGATACTAGAAAAAAAGACTGTGAGTAAAACACTGTATAATTTATCATTATTTATTTATATGTTAATCAAAACAACTAGTCATTTAGGACTACATTTATGGCACGCCGAAAATATAAGTTGATATTCGAAAAACTAGGTTTTACGTTTGAAAAACCTGGTTTATCAACCGTAAATCCTAGTTTTTCGACCGTAAACATAGCTTCACGTAATAATTGGACAATTGGCGTGCCATATACATTAGTGTTTATTATATGTAAGTGTTTAATTATATAGTGTTAATTTAATAATGAGATTATGGTTTCAATACGAATTCCTATTAGCGCAGGCCTAATCCGGTAATTGCCGGGGTCATCGATCGAAATTTCCTTAGTACATTAATCGTTTACAGCCGATCGTGGCATTAATTTTTACGTTAGTGGAGTAACGGAAGATCGAACACCGATTTATCAGTCCAGCGCTTTACCACTGGGCCACTTATCTGCTCCATTCTATTTGAATTTATTTATTATCGGTACCGGCTGCCAATATGACCGAAGCCCTCTGCAGCGGTTAGTCACTTTAAGTTTTGAGGATAGTGCAAGATACAGACAGCATCCCAACCTAGAGACGCCTTTGGTTCTTTTCCGTGCTCAGTGTATAGTACTGATTCATGGGACCTCGGTTTAACGTCTCATCCGAAAGACAATTGCTAATGTTAGTGGAAGAGCTGGGTTCGAACTAGTCCAGCGTCCACCTTTTTCTGTACCTTTTTCTATTTTTGACCATGTCCGTCTACAACATTCCCCTTACTTACGCGTACTGGTATTTTTCTTGAACATGTAAAAAAATGCTATTAAGAAATTCGTCATAATATATAACATTATGATCTTTTCAATATATGAAGTTCGACCGTTGAAATCTCCAGCTATCATTTGTTTTCCTAAAGTTCTAAATTTTCTTTGCCATTTTCATTTTCCTCAAAAAAATCTAGTACGGACTTGTGAATTTGGTAGTGGTAAATACACAAAACAAAAAAATACATGTACATTAAAGAGAAATCAGTTTTTATGAAACTGTACCGAAACGATGCCATACTTGTTTGTCTGCTATCTAAATGTTGTTCCTAAATGGTGATTTAAAGTGAAACGTAAATACTTCCACTATATCGGTCATTCTTCTTATTTGCATATTTGTTTCCAAACAAATGTTTGGACTTTAATTATAGTTCTACATTTAAGTTATAATGAGTATGTTTATGTGTCCATGTCTTTGTAAAACGAACAGTCATATTTTATTTAAGATATTCAGAAAGTCTGTATTACCTAATTTCCGTGCTAGACTGTTGAACTTTTAAGGTACATATACGTAACTTCTCTTCTCGACTGTCTCAGTTTTCAGCTCCTTCCGTCCCCGATTTCGGCTGTATGTGTTTAACTGGGTTATACAGCGGAACTTCTTTCTCCTCCTTTTCATCGCGTTTCAAAAACCGCCACATGGCTTTCCTGATGTCTCAGATTTCCTTGTATCGCTGAATACTGAGCCCTACGTTTAACTCCTTTAGCACTGCTCTCGTTGTTTGGCGAACTTTTTCACGTTCTATTGGATAATGGAATCGGGCTACTACTGTCCGTGTACTATTGCTACTCCTCCCACTCGGTGCACTCTTCCAAACGAAACTTTTCACCTTCCAATTTCAGTAATTTGTTTGTTTGTTTGTCAGTAATAAAATCTTTTACCAGTTTCTCACAATTTTCTTTTTCTTCCTCATTTTTCTTTAAAATAATATTTTCCCTCACAGAACGGGATTCTAATGATTTCTAATTTTCTTTTTGAAGGTCTGTTGCATCTTTTTAATCTTATCCCTATCCTTAGATAATTAGGCAACCCTTTTTTCACATGTCCGTGTTCCCTTTTAGGGGTCCGTAATAAAAAGTCCGCATTTCCTTTATTTGCCGATTGGTAACCAGATATGCATCAAGTATGATGACGTAGTACGCACCGGCATTAAAAACATGGCGGAAAACGAAACGTTTTCTTTACGAGAAGAGAAATTACCCATTGGAACAGCGAGTCAGCAAAAGCGTAAAGCGGTAGAGCAAACCAAAGACGACAGCTCTAAAGGTTCTTCCAAGAAGTCAAAGTATGATGACGAAGAAAATCGTAAAGAAAGGAAAAAGGAGAAGAAATCCAAGAGAAGCAGAGAAGAAAGAAAGAAGAAACATGAACTAAAGAAAGAAGTTGATGAGAAGTTTTATGAAGAAGAAATTGGTAACAGTTTGATATTTTATACTGATTACTGTCCATTATAATAAGTGCACCATCTGCTGCAATTATAGTATAAACGTAGGGAGTACGGTTCACTTTGGGAGTTAGACTATCAAGTATCATAGTCATTATGGGATAAATATGGGACAAACGAGCGATGATATGTGCCTGATTGATCAGCTGCAGATCAAAGTGTGACGTAGAAGGTGAACAACTATAAAATGTCAACCTATAAAACTATCATTAAACTTGTCTCTTTCTAGTAGACCATACATGTGATAACTTCGGTAACTCACAACTGGATTTTCAGCTGGATTTTTAGCTTGAAAACTGGAATTTTTTTATCGACTTGTTTTGCATAAAGAAAGACAAGAAGAACAGGAAAGAAAACTAATGAAGTGTTTTTTGTTAATACTTAAAGGTTGCACCACATGCAAAAGGCATAATCTGTTCCCTTAGCACACTTTCCTATCCATTTATATTCAGATTCCCACTGATGATTGAATTTTTTTTTTGTCTTTTGAATTTTAGCTTTTGGACCCAAGTCCTTACACAGATCCCATTTTGTGAAAAGTCTGGGATGTGTTTCCAGTTTCACCAGTATTTTTTTAACAAAAGTACAAACGATTTTAAGATGTAAATTATGTTGATTCATTATAATTGTTGCTTTCAAAAGTAACCACGACAGAAATATTTAAGTCTTAGAGAAAAGGAAACTTTTTCAATGAAAAACTGGTATTTAAAATTAAATAATGAACACTTATCTTAATCAATCAATTGAATGTTGCAAGTTTGCCATATAAAAAGTCTCCAAGACACAGTTTTCTATAAATATTAAAATACGGCGGGGTCGCGGAAATATATGACAAACGGAATTATCCGAGATTTTCACTTGCTGCCTTATGTTTAATGCACTAAATATTTGCTGAAATTGGTTTCCTACAATTTGTTAAGCTTGTCTTAAAACTACTTGACCCTTTCTTATAAATCCGAGAATTTAAACAAAAATACCAAAAAGTATTTTAGTCATTTCCTTACACTGTTTAAAAGGTTAGAGTAACACTAGTAATGCATTGATGTTTAACCGTTTGCCTTTAAAATTAAGCATTCAATTAATTTGTTAAGTTGTACACAACAATTTTCTACTGGGTGTACATCCCTAATCGAATTATATTGACCCAATTCAACACCCGTTGATGGCTAAATGTGTTAATTGTGTATCGAGTGTCAACACAGGATTAATTCAATGAAAGTAGTAAAATGCGCTCTGCTTGGTCAATGCTTTGAAGGTAGTATGTATTGATCGCCGTTTCCGAGTATAAGCTCCGCCCATAACCGGAGCTGAGCAAGCTTTTGACGTCGGCAGATGAAAGATTTTTTTTCTTCTTGATTTTAACAACGGGAATTTTTAATTAATACCGGGACAGCTGGAATTGATGTGGAATAACGGGACTTTCTTAAATCCCGCGGGGATATCACATGTATGGTAGACCTGTCCTTGATTTTAACTCTTTTATCAGAATTAACTTCTTGGATTTTTATCTCTTTTTTTTTCATGACTTTTTTGAACATTTGGTATCAGTTTTGATGTGCCAAAAATGTCTTAATCCCCGTGCGAGGTAGATAGGTAGATAGAAAAATATTTACTTGCCTTCAAAACATACAAATTTGTTTATCAGGAGATCATATAATGTTTACCTTGTTTTAATTTGTAGAACCAGTGAAAGATCCAAAAGTAGACAAGAGCAGAATTTGTCCATACTTGGACACCATCAATAGATCTCTGCTGGATTTTGACTTTGAGAAGCTGTGTTCTGTGTCATTGTCACACATCAATGTGTATGCTTGCCTTGTCTGTGGGAAATATTTCCAGGGTAAGTCATGGTTTCAAAAATGACTTTTGATACTAAATTTTCTGTAGAATTGTGAGCAAGATGCAAGACTCATGTACTAAAAACAGACAACTATTCCTGAGTTAAGATACATTAAACTTATTTAACAAATGTTTTAGGAAATGCAAATCTGTATGGATCTAAACATGACCCACTGTGGAGGACTTGGATTTCCTAAGTGAAAATAAACACATGTGAATAGATCAGACCAAAATATATAGCTACCATTCTGCTTTTAAACTAAACTCAAAAATGATTGAGTTTCTATACAAATATGAGGTAATTGTTTATGTTTAGTTAATATAATCTCATTAATCTAATGGAGAAGGCTAGTTAATGTTCGCCATGATTATTTGGAAAATTTCATTGACTTCTTTAATATGTTCTTTTGTACTTTGAATTCTGAATAAACCAAGTTCAGAAATGTTGGGAAAATTTTCATGTCTCTCTTTTGATACCAATAAATATATGATGTCTGTTAGCAATATTGTCAGTTACCACCAGTAAATATTCCGAACAACTACATTACTTACCATCTATTAATAGAGTGAAACATAATGGATCGAAAGTGGTTTTCCGATGATGTTTAGCCATCTAAGCTTATTTCAATTTGTAAACCCTCACTAAAACATTTGAGCCCACTGCTATTCAAAAGTTTGAACAACACTCAATAATAGCAGATCTGTTTATTGCTGTTCTTGTGTTTTCTGAAAAGTCTTGCATTTTTCATCATTAAATATAACTGTTGAGCATAAGTTTGAAATAATAGAGCTAGAAATGAATGAAATAAAATAGTTTGAATGACATCATATTGTGTGCTCAGGAAGGTAAAGATGGAGTTATCTCTTACCTGCATATGCAGGTATTAGCTTCTTCTGTTCCTTTAGGGCATTCATGTACATACTGATGTAGTGATTCGATATGATGTAAAGGTTAACGTAATTCTGACATGATTATTATGTTAAAAGAAAATATCATTTGTATTGAATGTTGATTATAATTACTTAGTGTTACAGTTTGTACGAAGAGACTTCGATTTTGTAAAGCATTTTAAAATAGTTCTAATTATAAGCAGTGAAGGGTGTATGTTACTACAGATTTGACAGACTTTTCTTACCATAGATGAATTCTGAACTTAAAACGTGTATTTTGTATTGTTAACAGGTAGAGGGAACAAGTCACATGCATACACTCACAGTGTTCAGGAGAGTCACCATGTGTACCTCAACCTGTCCACACACAAGTTCTACTGTCTGCCGGATAACTACGAAATCATTGACTCATCACTGGAAGATATCATTGTAAGAAAACTTTATAGTTGTAGTCTTAATCCTTCAGAATTAACCCCGAAGAGATGAGGAGAGTTTTAATTACACTGAAAGAATTTGAGCCAATCGAACAAAAGTTTTAACGAGCTGGCATGGGTTGTGATGCAAGAGGTTCTTTTGAATTTTGTTCATTTCTTTTGTCACATACAGGTTTTGATTAAAGAAGTTAAGACTTGTTTTGATAACTGTCACTTTTAACAAAGCCAGTTTTCCATATTTTTTACTCGTTGCTTATTTTCAAATGGTACTTACTTGTGTAGCATTATTTCTGTTTTCAGTATGTTTTAAACCCAACATTTACAACAAGCCACATACAGAACTTAGACAGCAGTGCCAAAATGTCTCGTGCTTATGATGGCACTACATACCTACCAGGTAAATCAGAATTAACCCTGAACATGCTGAAATTTTGTAATGGATTTGCCCAGCTTTGAATTTGGGACAGTCCATTCAAGTTTACGGGATTTCAATATCAAAATACAAAAATGGAGCTACCAACAGTATAGAGCCTGGTCAGACTGCACGGATGTGCAGCCTGGCCTGGTTCTATACTGGTGGCAAAGGCTAATCACTTTCAGTTCCAGCAGGTTAAGGGTTAAATTTCATGTAATGTTTTCATATTATTTGTATATTTGGACGGAAAGTTAAAGAATAAATTCAAGCACAGTTTGCAGTATTTATAATGCTGAAGAAGGAATAGTTGCCTCCCTTCCACTGTTTCTGGTATATGAAATGAAAATCTCTCCTGTTTAACATATGGTTTGCTTTAAAAGTCACATAGTGCTCTTAACTGAATGCATATATATTTTTTAGGTATTGTGGGGATGAACAATATCAAAGCAAATGATTATTGCAATGTCATTTTGCAGGTATGTATATCTTGGTGACTCTGTTGAACTTGTATCCCAAAAGGTGTAAAATATATATTTTTAGATTAAACACACTTAAGGAGTCTGCCAGTGACCCTAAAGTCACAGGTTGTATGAGAACTTCTGTAACCCAACAGTTAATGAAAATTATGTATTTTTATATTTACATGTAGATGTTTGATGTTTATATCCCATTATTTGCTTATTAACATCTTAAGGATTTTAACCATCTATCAGGTCATTTAAAATTCCATATTTCAGGCTCTGTCGTTTGTTTCACCCCTCAGAAATTATTTTCTACAAGAGGAGAGCTATAAAGGTATCAGACGACCTCCAGGTGATCAAATGTTTCTCATAGTTCAGAGGTTTGGAGAGTTGTTAAGAAAGTTGTGGAATCCACGAAACTTCAAGGCCCATGTTAGTCCACACGAGATGTTACAGGCTGTTGTACTGTGTAGCAAGAAAAGATTCCAGATCACACAGCAAGGTAATGTCTGGGATTAGTGATAGATTGATGAAAGTGATTGTGCGTTTGTCTGTCAGGCTGCTTATTTTGCACTTTCATTTTAGATCTATTTGAAAATTTGGTATGACAATGACCAGAACAAGGATGAAAGATGTTGACAATCCAGTGATGTGAAATTGAAAATTCATTAATGTATTTGTTAACACTGTAGCTAACTCTGACTGAAAATTGTTAAGACTTGGGCAGGTGCAATACATAGATTTTACATTACAGGGGATGCCTTGGAGTTTATGTCCTGGTTCCTGAATGCCTTACATGGGGCCCTTAATGGTACAAAGAAACTGAATAGTTCTATAGTCAACAAGACATTCCGGGGCAAGATGAAAGTTTACTCTAGAAAGGTTCCTCCTCTCGAAATGGTGAGTAATATGTTTACCTGTGCATCTGTCACATTTTTCAAGGCCTGCAGTTTGTAAGTTTAAACTGAAATTTCAGAATAGCTAGAAAATAAATTTAAAACATTCTTTAACACAGAACAGTGAATTCTATTAGTGTGTTGCCCTGTGAAGTATGGCCATCACATGATGATTAACGGTAATCTGTGCTTGATCATTCATTGTTTAAGTTTTGCTTCAACATCGGGACTATAACTTTGTCCTGCATAATGATTGGATTGTTCTGTCATTCTCATACATAATAGTTCCTTATAGTTCACATAGTTAAGGTCTGTAACTTACTTGTGAACAGCAGATAGATTTCAACAGGATTTATTGTCGAGCGCGCTTGCGGTGAGCTCGACTTAGTTGCCACTTTTGGCGTATAGTTGGGTTATGTGAGTCCGTCCGGATTTGTCCAGTCTATATCTTGCTCATTCTTTGAAGGATTATAAAATAATTTGGTACAAATGTTCACCATGATGGGCTTGTGTGTGTCGCACACAAAACCCAGGTCCGCCGCTCAAAGGTCAAGGTCACACTTGGGGGTCAGCGCAAAACCCATGTCTGGAGCGTAACTTCTACATGCATGGAGGGATTTTAATAATAACTTAGGACAAATATTCTCCATAGTGAGGCGGAGTGTTGCGCGAAAAATTCAGGTGTCTGTGCAAAGGTCAAGGTCACATTTAGGGGTCAAAAGTCAAATAACAAAATGAAACATTCATTTGAGTTTAACTTCTATATACATGGATGGATTTTGATATAACTTAGCACAAATGTTCTCCATGTTGAGTTGAGTTGTCTCGTGCAAAATAAAGGTCAAGGTCACAAGAGGTCAAAGTTTAAATAAAAATAATAAAATTTGTTTGTTGGCGCTGTATCTTGCTTATGCTTCAAAGTATTATGCTTAGTCAGAGGATTTTGAAATCGTTTAGCCCCCTTGTGGTGAGGTTGACTTAGTCGCTGCTTTTCACTTTTTATGGTTTGGTGTATGTGCGTCCGTCAGTCCTTGTGTCTGTCTAGATTTGTCTGGTCTATATCTTGCTCATTCTTTGAAGGATTACAAAATATTTTGATATAAATGTTCACCATGATGGGATGGTGTGTCACACGCAAAACCCAGGTCCGCCGCTCAAAGGTCAAGGTCACACTTGGAGGTTAAGCTCAATACCCGTGTCCGGAGTGTAACTTCTACATGCATCACAGGATTTTAATATAACTTGGGACAAATGTTCTCAATAGTAAGGCGGAGTGTCGCGCAAAAAATTCAGGTGTCTGTGGTAAAGGTCAAGGTCTTACTTCAGGGTCAAATAACAAATTAAAACATTCATTTGTGAGAATATATTTCTTTATACATGGATGGATTTTTATATAAGTTATAACAAATGTTCTTCATAGTGAGTTGAGTTGTCTTGAGCAAAATGAAGGTCAATGTCACAAGAGGTCAAAGATCAAAATCAGAATCAGAATGTTCAAATAACATGAATTGAGTTTTTTTAGGCAGAAATGTTCATCATGAGACTTTGTGTCATGCACATGAACCAGGTCACTGGGTCAGACGTCAAGGTCACCTAAGATGATGCAATGTCAAGATTTTGCCTTGGGTATACAGAGGATGTGCTGCACACATCTCACCTATGTATACATCTTTCTCCTTGATCTGAAGCTTATAGGTTCAGGTTTGACGAGCGAGCTCGACATTCTGCCCGTGGGCATGTCTTGTATTACTCATGTTTTGTTGTTATTCATTTTCCAGATTTAGTATTTTGTTCTCGTACTTAGAATATACTTCACTCGTTTTTCACCATAATACAAAAAAAAAAATATTCAATGATATACAGTCAAAAAAATATTCTTTAAATCAGTGAGTGGCCTGAAAAGGTTTCTGTTTTTTTGTATTGCATAATAAGTTCCTAGCCAAGAGAACTGACAGGACTAGAGAATATGTACATTCTACACTGTAATTTAATTCTGTTGCCATTGATTTGATTGTGTTTCGACTGTGTTCTGTACATTACTGCATTTTGGACAATGGCCAGGTGTGTTATATACCTTACTGCATTTTGGCAACTGGCCAGGGTGACGTAGATACTGTTAGGCTGATGGTGTACAATGATATGATGTTTTCAGTACTGTTCTTTTCCATGCATGTGTTTTAGCAGGTGTTAATCAATGCCAGTTTGACACCATCAAGTATTAGATACTTTTATTTTATGCCTACCAATGAAATATAGGGAAATATCAGTGAGATAAAAGTGATAATACACTGTTTTGAATCAGTGAAATTACCATTTTGATAATACACTGTTTGTGCCGAAACTACTGCTTGATGAAACTTCAGGAATTTCCCCACCACGTAAATACAAGAGAATCCGCTGTATTTCAGACTGTGACAGCGAGTGAAATTTATTTACCTTATTAAATCCAATTATAATATTGAATTCATGAGCCTAACTAGTTGTGAACAATGATGAAATTCGCCATAAATTATTTAAAATGTCTGATTTGTTTACATAACTGACATGGACAATATCCAATATGGCCGACTTTCAATTTAATTGATTGAATATTACTCGGTATTAATCCGCTTTTATAATTAAAGTATGTATGGCTAAAATTCAATAAATATTGATAAACTGTGTAGAGAAAAATAAATGTTATTTGATGAAAGTGTATTCAGTTTATTTCAGCAGAAGTAAAGTTATCATATGTATTGGAGATTGTCTGCACTTTTTTTTGTGCGGAGTAACCAAAGTACGCGTTAACTGATTTGGGGCTCACCATGGGGAATTTATTGAAGGCCCTGATTAAAAATGTCATAAAAAAACCCATTTTTGACATGTTGGCATAAAATAAAAAGAAAATTTGTTTGTTTTTTAGTGGAAGATGGGAATTTATTTCATCTCGTGAACACCATATGTTGATATTTTCATTCGTGGCTGCGCCACTCGTGAAAATATCACATATGGTATTCACTCGATGAAATAAATTCTCATCTTCCACAAAAACAAACAAATATCCTCTATTTATTGCAACATTTCTTACAGTAATAGTTTTACTTCAGAGGTGTAAAGTCACTAGTAATCTCTGCAGCTACAATGTATTGTCAGCATCAAGAATGAAAATTCCAGGCAGTAGAAAATCCCAATGTGATAAATACTGATGCTTCTGAAAAATGATTTTTTAATCTGTTGAAGCACATTTTCATACTTCAGTGTTATCATTATCTGATGTATACTTCCGAGGTGTTGGAACTATTGAGTTGTAAGGTTTCACACAGCAGTACACAGTAAGAAGGGTAAAATCTGCCATACTGAAACATGCTAACACAAGAAAAACAAATCCATTCATGAAGGATAAAGTTGCTGCATAAATTCCATTTTCTAAATAGGAGGAGAGTATACTACAGATAATTTGAATGCAGGACATACTAGCAAACAAGGCCCCTTGCTTGTCATTAGGGGTCATATTTGACATAAAAGCTCGAATCATGGGCAGAATTAGAAATGAAAACATTCCTGCCAAGGGGACCATGTATATCATTAGGTCAGTTGTAGCAAAAGCTTCCACTATGTATGAAGCAGCATTTGACATTGCACTGATAATTGAAATAACTTGATTTGACATGAGTCTTTGGAATAAATGTAAAACTGATAGTCCAACAACACCTTTCGATGCATGTCGTACCATTGAAAACAATCCAATTTGAGACGGCCCCCAGCAAAATGGCTGTCCAAGAAAGTAAAGTGTTTCAAGAGATGTTCTGTTCGTATCACTGAGTTCAGCAAAAGTAAAACACAGGAGAAGCAGTATATAACATAATCTTTGGCCTTCGAATTCAGCACTGAAGTAGAACTCTGTAGGTCGTTTAAGTGTTGACAGCAGTGATTTTGTTTTTTGTCTATGATTATTGTTTGAACTCTCCGGCACCAAAAATGCAAATATGAAAAATCCAACAAATGCGATAAAAGCAGATATTATGCTTGTGTATAGGAATCCAAATGACCAAGTATCAATAAAATACCCAGACAGTATACTTGATAACACATTAATCAATACAAAAATCACTTCCATTACCACTATTCCAACCACTCGTTGTTTGTCACTTGTAGTGATATCAGCAATGTAGGAATATATTGTCCCAATAAGGGCATAGCTAGATCCAGACATTCCATCCAAAGCATATGTAGCTGTTATAAGTAAAAATGATAGTTTGAAATAGATGATAACTGCCAGTATAGCGAATCTGGTCAGCATAGCAAGTGATGTTATCACAAACAGAAACCTACGTCCATGCGTATCTGTGAAGCTGGTCAGAATGAGGCCAGCAAATAACATTGGTATAAAATGTGCAGAGTTGTACACAGCGAGCCACATTGATGTCTTCTGCTGAACTGTCTTGTAATGTTTGTAGCTTTCATCAGAATGGTTTGTGTCACTGCATGCCGAAAAATTGTGAACCGAAGACATATTCGGGAAATTGTCTGTACGTATGACATACTGTGTCCATTCATTTACAACATATGTGTTAATTCCACTACCAAGAAAGAGGAATATAGTTGCCGGAACAATCGTAGCATACTTGATCTGACTAGAGTTATCCCTCTTCTTCTGTGTGTCCGTCTGCTGTATCAAACTTCTCTTTTCAAGAGACATGTTAAGTCCTTGGTACATAAAACCTTTGGTGTATAGCTTTTAAATTCTATTTCATACAAAAAGAATGGGCATTTTCAGTTTAATAGTTTCCTTATTTTATTGTAATTGCATATTTGCTATATCAGTTTCGTTTTACTGTATCATGTGTGATATATTATCTAGATAACAGATTTATTTACAGATAGGAAGTTAAATTGTGACCAACATTTTGTACAGTTGTGAAGCAAAATATTTTAACACCAAGATATAAGCTTTACAGTTACTGCATTTTTATCAGTTTAGGAATTACTGGTAAATATATTTGTTGTTTGATTGTTGTAGATATTTTGAAAGTTATTGACTGCTGGCTCTAGTCCTTTTTATTCTGTTTCATTTTATAGTCCTGAGAATTTGACAGTAATAAATGTTGCTCTAGTTAACCTATCCATGATATTCATATTCATTCTTTTTTAAAATCCAAAATGTTCAATCAGTAACATCCATTGGCATTAAACATGTGAAGGTATTCATTTCCTGATTTTCTGATGAAGACTGGTATTTTTCTCAAAAAAGATAATAGCCTTACAACCTCTCTCTGACACCAAGTTCTGTTATGTTGACCCATACTTAATCTGGTAGCATAATAAGACAAAAAAGACATTATCTACTGACATTTCCAAAACTTTTTGAAAATGACGCCTGATATATACAAGCTTGGAGTTTAATAAAATATCCGGATCTGACCTAATCTGTCTAAAGTTTTATGGATAAACCTGTATCAAACACAGTTTGATAAAGAAAACACTGCCTGATAAACTCATTGTACCATTATAGTGTGTGTATTTTGATCATGTATTATGTCAATAAAAGTAAATGGTTTGGATTTATGACCATGTCATTTCAAACTTGACAATGTCACATAGCTTCCTTCTATGAACTTTGTTAAAAAATGGTTAATTGGTTCATTTATTTTCTTTATCATTTTACTCTGAGCCTTTTTATTTGTTTTTTAAAAGGTAATGTCATTCATATAATTAAATCCTACACTTATAACATGTCTGACTTACTGTGACATGTACATTAAGTTTCAAATGCCCCGATTTGATTGGACAAAAATTTGTGTCATTTTGATCAGGTCATTAACCTTGACATTATGTCTGATTTTATTTGTATAATTGTTAGTCCTGTATCAACACATCCAGTTTGATAAAGTCCAATTGAAATGATGATGTTGATCTTTTGAAAAGAGTTATCTACAGATTTTGCTGGCATTCTAGGCAACTATTTAAAAAAAAAAAAAATGGTGCGAGATGAATATTACTCATGAGAGTGACCAGTGAATAGAAATATCAGTTTTATGATTATGAGAATCCAGATCTTAGCTTCACTATAGTTAATACAGTTGTACAGTTATTGATACAGTTATTATCTGTATTCTATGAAAAGAGAAGAAGCAGTTAAAAAAGAACATGAGAACCAATCTTCTAGCATTGTTTTTATTTTCCTTACCCGGGAGTGAGGCAGCATTTTACAGCAGTATATTCCTAGCCTATATCCTTATGTTATGCACTCTGAGAAGGATGTATATGGCAGCTGGTATATCTGTTCAGCTGTCTGTCATGCCTTCGTTTCTAGGCTATTTTACAGGAACCATTGGATTGAATGCAAACAAACTTTACTAGAGGAGATGTGTATTTTGTCCAAATGTCCATGTCAAATGGCTTTCACATAATTTAATATGACTCTTTGATTGTAAAATAGAGCTATTTTGTTTCAGAGCTATTTCTCAGGAACCATTCCCTTAAATGCTACCATTTTTTATGTGAAATCTTTCTAGCAAGAGAAGATATGCATACTGTCAATATATTTCTGTCAGATAAATGGAGCAATGCCGGTTACCCAAATACGGACAAGTAATTTCAGGGTGTACCTTTTGGTGCCATTGATATTCAGGTTTTTAAGTTTTTTGTCTCAGTCTTGACTGTATTTTATATGTATATACATTCAGGCTGAGCATGAGAAGCAGAAGTTACTTCTGACAGAGGAGTACCAGGAGACAGTGGAGGAAATCCCCTGGTTATATCTGACCTGCGACCTCCCTGCACAACCTCTATACCCCGATGAATTACAGGAAAATATCATCCCACAGGTTTGTTCTATGTGATTTGAGTCGTGTCTGTAATTCTGTGAGAGATAAATATGTAACAATCTGAAATCTTCCCTGGAATGTAGACCTAGCTTGAACAGATAAAAAAATGACAGAAAATTTATATTTCCCCAGCAAAGGTAGCTAGAATCCTTTCGAGCTAGGTTTTCCGTACTGCTTAAGTGTAAAAATAACCACTTTCTAGTATTTGAAAAGATTCTATTACTTATATCTTATCTTATGCCAAAATATATGAGATTAAATTGTATAATGCTCGTTAAAAAAGCTGATGTTCATTTTTTTGCGGGGTGAGGGGTTAGAAAAGTTGTTGAAATAATTTCTGTATTAGTTAGCAGGTGTCATTCAGTTATTGCAGATGTCAAAGAACACTGTCCCCAGTCTGTTAACCTCTGTTTCTGTTTAACTTTCCATTATTCTAGGTGCCATTTCATACAATTCTAGCCAAGTTTAATGGAACCTATGAGAAGGAGTACAAGACATACAAAGATTCAACACTGAAACGATTTGAACTCACGAGGTTACCACCTTACATCATTGTTTATGTCAAGGTAAGTAACTCTAGTTTCCTTGTTGCAACTTGCAGATATATTTCTGCCCTGGCCTGAGGAAATAGTCTATCTTGAATTGTATAGAACAAGCTTTCATATATATTTATTTTGTTTCTGGCAGTTGGCATAGAATTTTTATTCTCTCATTATCCAGAACCATTCAGTTTTTAATAAAAGAGTATGCCATATGTATTATTAAGAGACTAGATTTTCAGAGCTCTCTTGTTAATAATAATTTTAATTAAATCTGAGTGCAGTTAGCTACTTGTGATAACCAGGATTTACTCAAAGATGTGGTAAAGATTTGTAGAATTATCTGATACATTTGCTCAAACAGATTCTTTTTTCTATCATTACAGAGATTTACAAAGAATTTCTTTGTGCAAGAGAAGAATCCAACAATTGTCAACTTCCCTATAAAGTAAGTTAAGATCAAGTAACGTTAAGTTAAAGTTAAAATCAAGTAAAGTTAAAGTAAAGTAAGTTTAAAAGTTTAATTTTGAGTATTGCATTTTCCTCAAAATCGTGTAAGTATGAATGGTATTGAATGAATTATTTATCCAATGTCAAGATGGAGGTTGAAAATACTTAGTTCAACAGGCAAACTCAATGCACTTATTTTAGTCTTTATATAAAGAGTTACTGTTGTACCGTATTGGGTGGATAGCTGTTGATTACATATGTTAACTGTTTGGTTGCTGTATACCTTAGGAAACATTTTTGAACACATGTTCTTCATTAATATTTCCATTTTTTCTTAGAGAATAAGCCAATAAAATACAGTGAATTTCAGGGTATGTTCCTATAATAGTAAGGAGAAAAAACTTGCATTGTGTATGTAACTGTCAGTACAGTGTTTCTTCAAGTGGAGTAATTTTAAACTAAGTTAATAAAGGTATAGCGCATTGTAAAAGCCATTATTTTCAAGACATTGGAAAATTTGAGAAAGTCACAAATAGAAATAAACATAAATTGTTTCCAAAAGATAAAGTGCATTTCAATTACAACAGTTCAATTTTGACAGTCATAAAATTTGTGAAATTTACATCTCACAGAATGTCCAGAATATCAGATTTACAAACTTTTCATAACAGAGAAATATAGTTACCCAGTAGAGTAAATTAAGTTAGGAATATTTAGTTACAATGTAACATTGCCATGCAGTCGGTTTGTCATGTAGATAATTCAATAACTTTCTGGATAACTTTTCTTCCAGCTTCACTTCAGATGGCATTAGAAGCAAGGCTAGCATAAAGTTAACTCTTGGGAATATCTTTCTGGATTATTTAAGAAAACCCCTTGAGGTGATAGAATTACCATTTTACAGATTCTTAAAATGTTCATGTATGAAAACTTTCAGGAATATAGATTTTGGTGACCTGTTGTTACCTGAGGTGAGGGCCTCACATAAGCATACGACCTATGACCTGATGGCTAATATAATTCATGACGGTCAGCCAGGGCCAGGGAGAGGTACATACAGGGTACATATACTTCACAAGGTAAGTCACTGTCATTGCTTTGTAACACATGATAAATTTCTCATATTATAAGTGGAAACAAGCCCTTTCGTACATCATAAGAATGTTTAAATCAAAACAATGTAAACTCTTCAATTTGCTTAAAGAAGCCTCCCTGGCCTCCCAATAATGAAAAAAACCCTCGAACAAGATCACCTTTCTTAAAAGTAGAGAAATTTTCTTGAACTGAAGTGATGAATGTTATGGACGTCATATACAGAATTATTGCATAGTTACAGTCCACCACAACAAGACAAAGTATTCAGTGCCTCGTGAAACATTTAAGAAATAGTTCACACAATTGAGAGCCTTCTGGCCTTAGAACTTGAAAGAAATGTAAGAAATCTGTATTGCGTTTATTTCAGGGTTCAGGAAAATGGTATGAGTTACAAGATTTACATGTAGCAGATATTCTGCCCCAGATGATCACACTATCAGAGAGCTATATACAGGTACTTTATATGTTGATAGAGTACTTATAGTTTAGAGGTAGAGAATCAGACTCCAAATCTGGAGGTCATTGGTTCATATCTGAAGGTCACTGGTTCAAATCTGGAGGTTGCTGGGTCAAATCTGGAGGTCACTGATTCAAATCATAAGGTCACTGGTTCAAATGGGTCAAATCTTGAGGCCACTGGTTCAAATCCCCCCAGTGGTGAGAGTCTCAAATGACTTTCAGCATTTCACACTTTCAGTGCAAACTGGTTTTAAAACCAGGAAGCAGTCTTTGAGTGGGATAGATATAAGTTGCAAGAATTTTTTCCCGACTGAATTCAGATTAATTGTATGTTAATACCTGGTAGCATGTTTTCTGCAATTAGACCTTTACTTTGATGCAGCAGCATGTTGACTATATTCAATATCATCATAATATACAAACTGGCCATTAAGCAGAGGTTTCTGCTGACAAGAATAATACATGTATTTACTGCGAAAACACGCTGCTTAAGTTGAATACATAAGATATCTTGTTAATGCAGATTGATACTTGGTTCACACATGTATACACATATCAGTGATTTATTGTGTTGAACATGAAGGTTGTTTTTTTTTCTCAAAAACCGGAAAGCTCAATCTTCTCTGCTTTTTTATCTGAATTTATATTTTTCCACTCACTTAGGTCAATTAGGCACAAATTATTATCTACGAATACTATTCAAAATTTCTTTTTATTCTAGTTTATTATTTACATTACGCTAATGTTTTTTAAAGGTGAAGAAAATATGATAATACTTGTTACCATTTAGAGCTTATCTCTTGTGTATAGTGCCCTATATTATTATAATCTATAATACCCTTGACCTTGTTGATGATTGAGCTCTTCAAGAGATTGAGCTCTTCAAACTGAAGGACATTTATCAGAAAGATAAGATATAGAGGATATTTGTTTGTTTTTGTGGAAGATGAGAATTTATTTCATCGAGTGAACACCATATGTGATATTTTCACGAGTGGCGCAGCCACGAGTGAAAATATCAACATATGGTGTTCACGAGATGAAATAAATTCCCATCTTCCACTAAAAAAACAAACAAATTTTCTTTTTATTTTATGCCAACACGTCAAAAATGGGTTTTTTTATGACATTTTTAATCAGGGCCTTCAATAAATTCCCCATGGTGGGTCCCAAATCAGTTAATGCGTACTTTGGTTACTCCGCACAAAAAAAGTGCAGACAATCTCCAATACATATGATAACTTTACTTCTGCTGAAATAAACTGAATACACTTTCATCAAATAATATTTATTTTTGTCTACACAGTTTATCAATATTTATTGAATTTTGCCATGCATACTTTAATTATAAAAGCGGATTAATACTCAATATTCAATAGTTCGGGCACAAACATGTATTATCAAAATGGTAATTAACTGATTCAAAACAGTGTATTATCACTTTTATCTCACTGATATTTCCCTATATTTCATTGGTAGGCATAAAATAAAAAATGTTTGTTAGCTGAAGAGTAATCCAGAAGAACAGTTTCTAGATATCTGAGAGTTACGTGTATGTTTACTGTCATTTAAAATTGGTACTAATGACTATTATGCACATTTGTTTCATCTTCTACTCAGCAATCCCTTGACCATTTTGAAAATACTTTTTTAAAAATGTTCCTTTGGTGAGCATTGATTTGAATAGTGGAATTTATATAGATAAGTGGAAGAACATGGCCAACACGAGCAGCGTTTCTTTTTGTTGTATGTCTATGTAAGGAATTTTTAGATCATCTCCTTAGAAACTGCTGTCGCAGTTTGAAAATAAATTGGAGCGTTCCTTAATATTTAAAATCTGCTGTAAACATGTACTGCCAACAAAATTCCTGAAAAAAAATCTGATGTCAGATTAGGGTAGACGACAGTATTTTAAGGAAAATCAATTTTGCATGTCATGTTCATCTTCAACATGATAGCATATATCATCTGCTTAATGCAGAGAGCTGAAATTTTAAAGATATTAATCTGGGGATGTCTTTTTAACCAGGTTTTCAATTTTGAAAATCCTGGTTATTAGATTGGGGTATGGCGGGCGGATGGGCGGGCGTCAAACGAAATTGTGTCCGCTCTGTAACTCTTCAACCCTTTGAAGAATTTTGATGAAACTTCAAACAAATGTTTACCACATCAAGATGACGTGCAGAACGCATGTTCCGCATGGCTGGCTCCAAGGTCAAGGTCACAGTGACATTAACATTGAAAATCCTGTCCGCTCTGTAACTCTTCAACCCTTTGAAGAATTTTGATGAAACTTCAGACAAATGTTTACCACATCAAGATGACGTGCAGAACGCATGTTCTGCATGGCTGGCTCCAAGGTCAAGGTCACAGTGACATTAACATTGAAAATCCTGTCCGCTCTGTAACTCTTCAACCCTTTGAAGAATTTTGATGAAACTTCAGACAAATGTTTACCACATCAAGATGACGTGCAGAACGCATGTTCCGCATGGCTGGCTCCAAGGTCAAGGTCACAGTGACATTAACATTGAAAATCCTGTCCGCTCTGTAACTCTTCAACCCTTTGAAGAATTTTGATGAAACTTCAGACAAATGTTTACCACATCAAGATGACGTGCAGAACGCATGTTCCGCATGGCTGGCTCCAAGGTCAAGGTCACAGTGACATTAACATTGAAAATCCTGTCCGCTCTGTAACTCTTCAACCCTTTGAAGAATTTTGATGGCTCCAAGGTCAAGGTCACAGTGACATTAACATTGAAAATCCTGTCCGCTCTGTAACTCTTCAACCCTTTGAAGAATTTTGATGAAACTTCAGACAAATGTTTACCACATCAAGATGACGTGCAGAAATTGTTGTCTCATTATTAAGTATACTCCTTGCAGACAGTATTGTTAGCCGAAATTTACATCCTACTCATTATCATGTATTCTCATGAATATTATCTTTTCCTTCATGTCATGTTATAATCTTTTGAATATTCATAGCAATCTTCATTCCAAAATTCATACTATAGTATAGAATCAGAACAATATTTTTGAAAACCTGGTTTCGTGGCATTGCCATGTTTCTTGTTTGTTTTGTTTTTCAAAATGAATACAAAGGTCACTTTCAAACAATTATGACAGAGTGCCCTTTTCTCTGTGTCTGAGATATGTCTGATGCAAAACTTGAAGCAGCTTCTCCTTAGAAACTGCTTCCCATGTTTAAAAATAATTTGCCCAAAAAGTACCATGGGTGACTGTATAAATTTTTAGATCTCTTTCCATTGGTGAAAAACATGGCAGCAAGAGGGTGGGTCTTATTGTCTTTATATGTCTATATGTGAAACTTTAAATGTCTTCCCTTAGAAACTGCTGGCTTGATTTGCAATTAATTTGGAATTGTTCCATCTATATAAATTACGACACTTGTATCTATCTGTGAAAAAAAAAAAAAGTATTTGAAAAGTATCTTAATATGTTAATATCTGCTACTACTATTTTTTGTGAAATTGCCATCAAGATACAGATATACAATGCCTTCTTATAATTAAATTATAAATTTATCTGTTTCTTGTAGATCTTTGAGTTGAGAACAGATATACCTAACCCAGCATACAGCAAACCTACAGGTGCTGGTACCAGTGAGGCAGCAAATAATACTGCAGGGAACCATTCAGGTGGGAACCAGAATAATGCAAGTAGTGGGAACCAGGAATCAGCAGAAATGGATGTAAGCAGCTGAAGAACCATCTATATTTTGGAAGTGACACAAACATTGCTTTATAGAACTGAAATAAGAAATACTGGGAAAGCATGGTTACAGGCTGTACATAGAATAGTATTTTTGTGGTCATAATTGAGATCTTCAGTGTTAGGTGCATTGAGGAACTGTCATGAAATGGAGGTAATCTTAAATTTGTGTTGAAAACTGATAACTCTGAAATGTATGGGCAGAAGTGTTGGTTTTAAAGAAATTCCCAGATTGCATAAGTTAATGTGAAAAGTAACATTAAAGGGATGGATTATCAAGGACAGCGTAGATCTACCTTGTTGAAGTCTTTAACATGAATAAAAGGCAAGAATGGTTTGAGGTAGGCAAGTAATTGTGAGACATATAATGTTGAATTGTTAATGATTTTTGTTACCCATTGTACAAAACAGCAAAAACAGCAAAAGGTATGAAATAAAGAAAGAGAAAAAAATCTGTATGTGTTTAGTAATTGGTAAGGTTTGAATGCAAGCAAGCTTTCTTCAAAAACATACTTTGCAGTCCTCAGCTTTCTCAGTTACTGTAAGACAAGAAACTTCAGCAGATACCACATTTCTTGTTTTCATGTATAATATAGACAGTTTCAGGGCTACAGCATACTACTGCAGAAACATACCTGCTGCAGGTTATGGGGAAAATACAAACAAGACAGTTTGTGTAATCACTAGAACTGACCTTTTTAGTCAATAAGATTTTGTTGTATGTAATACAGCGATTTTTTTGACACCTGTTACTTTTTAGGACATGATTCTAAAACTTGGTTATGTTAAATGCAAACAGGTAAAAAGAATACCTATCTTGAGGTATTATTTTGTTAAAACTTTAAAATTTCATACACAAGTTATCTTCTTTTAACAAAGCACATTCTAGGCATGCAACATAGATAATGAAGGCTAGATCTAAATTTAACAGTTATTCTCAACTGGGTGTCAGTGATGAAAGCAACTAGCTTAACATTTATTTATATCTTGGTTTACAGTAAATATTCCCAAAAATGGGTAACCTTGATAGCCAAGTAAGTACAATGTTGTACTGTAAGCAGAGGGTTAGAGCCCTGAATTCTAACTGCAGTTGCATTCTTTTCCCAAGGACTATACTTGAGATACATGTAGTTGCCAAGTAACTGGCACAAATTTCACGAAAATACTAAAATACAAACTCTGTAATAAACTCAACTTTTCCTGTTTAATTGCTTGAAGAAATTCAAATTTTGTCTGTCAGAATAAAACACAGTTTATTGATTCATTCTTTTAAAAAAGCTAAACCATTTCTTTAAAGATATAAACTTAGAGCATGAAATACATATCAGTTACTACTCAAGTATTAAAGCTATCCATATAATACATCTTTCTACTTAAACTGCCGAAAATTACACAGTTTTTCATTTTAATCTTTTAAAACGATGGAGACCTCCAATGCAGTGTTTGGAAAGAGGTCTGTTAACCTTATGAAGGGAATCAAACTAAGTTGAGTAAATACTAGTATTTCGTAAAACTGAAACAGAAAGTTATAAAACAGTGAGATTTCTGTGGACAACCATTAATAACCTTAAACAAGCTGCAGAAAATTTTGAACTAGGTAAACACTGCCTTTCATGAATGCCTAACGTGACAGTCACTTGATTCAAGGCAAAGTGCAGTTATCAAAACACTCTTCAATGTTTATAAAGTGTGTGTAGAAAAGCTTATTGAAATTTTTTTTTCAAAGTATTTTTCTGACTTTTTAGTTTTCCTTTATCATGCACCCCTTTGAAGAAAAGGGAGCATATTTTTTTGTAGATGTTGGTAAGTCTGTAGAAAACTTTGTAAGTAGATAAACCCCAATGCTTTTTGGGTCAAAGGTCAAGCTCACAGGGACGCGCACTTTGAAAATTGTTGTCAGTCAATAACTCGAGAACAACTACACCCAGGACCTTCAGTTTACAGGATGGCTGGGCATGATAAGTATATAAACCTTAAGTTTTTGGGCCCAGAGGGTCAAAGGTCAAGTTCATCAGAGCCCGCACTTTGAGAACAGTTTCTGATCAATAACTCACCAGGACATTCAAACTTTACAGGAAAGTTGGGCAAGATAAGTTGATGAACCCTTCTGTCTTTTTTTAGGCCAAAGGTCAGGCTCAAAAAATCCCATGCTTTGGGAGTAGTTTCTGATCAATAATTCTAAAAGAACTGCTTCCTGGATCTTTAGCTTCCTATACAGGATGGTTGGGCATGTGTAGGTAAATCCTTTTGATTTGTGCTCACTATATCAAATTTCAAGTACATAGGGGCTTGTAATTTTTAAGTGATTTTCAATCAAGTGAGACTCCAGTAATTTTGAAAATATTTCAGCTTTATGAGATAATAACTCCGCATCAAGTTGTTTTAGGCTCACAGTGCTGAGTGGATATTTTTAGCTCACCTGACCACTTTGTTGTCATGGTGAGTTTTTGTGACTACCTGAACCAAACTTGCACAGAACTTGTATCTCTAGAAGATCTTGGTTCCTTTCTTGAAACAGCATAATCCCTTCATGCATTATGGAGTTATGGGCCCCACTAGGGGAAAAACAGGCATACTTTTCTTTGTCTGCATGATAGAAGTTTCTTATTTTATTTGATTTTATCCAAACTTGTACAGATCTTGTATCACTAGTAGATCTGGTGTCTATACCTAAAGCAGCTTAATTCCATGCATTATGGAGTTAAGGGCCCCAATAGTGGCAAAACAGGCATACTTTCCCTTGTCTGCATGGTAATGTTTTTTTTATTTTTATTTAAATTCAACTAAAATAACACAAAAAATTGACCAGCAATAGATCTTGGTTTTTGTCTTCAACAGTCAGGATCCAGTCATGGTCTCTGGAGTTATGGTCCCCTAAAGGGCCAAAATGGCTATATTTTGATAGACTTACATAGGAAAAATTTTTTTTTTCAGAAACCACAAGGTTTTGAGTTTAGATTTATAATAGGTGTGCAATGTGCCCTAGAGGATCTCTATCAAATTTGTTTAAACAATGGCCCTAGGGGTCAAATTTGGTTGATGCAGGGGGCACAAACTTTTTTAGAAAAAAACCTTAATGTAAGAAACCATAAGGTCTTAGTTGAACAATATCCTAGATATTTGGAATGTAAGTAACTTGCAAGGACCTCTACCCTTGGGGGAGGGGGAGAGATCACTGGGGTCAATGTCACCAAGGTTTTATTTATTGACCTTAGATACTTGGCATGTAGAATTCTTACAGGGACCTGTTTCCATAGTTGGGGTTTGATGTCACTGGGTCAAGGTCAGAGCCACCAAGGCTAAAAAAAGATTTTTCTACTTTCTGTCCAAGAGCCTTATTTTTTATATGCCCAAAGGGGGCATATTATGTTATGGTCCAGGGCGTCCAACCGTCTGTCCATTAGCAATTTGGTTTCTGGGGAATAACTTGAGTACTTTTTCACCTACAGTCTTATACCTTCACTTGATTATTAACCACATTGAGTGGATGACCCCAATCATTTGTTATAGAGACTTCAAACTTTATATCATGATTACACACATTGATTGGATGACCCCTATATATTTTGGGGTCAAAGGACAAGGTCACAGTGACCGAAATGTTTAGAATCATTTACACTCTGTTACTTAGAGACTTCAAAATTCATATTGCACACATTGAGTGAATGACCCCTATTGATTTTGGGGTCAGTAGGTCAAAGGTCAATGTCACAGTGACCTTAACGTTGAAAACCATTTCCGCCATGTAACTTGACAATCATTTGTTATAGAGACTTCAAACTTTATTTCATGATTGCACACATTGAGTGGATGACCCCTATACATTTTGAGATCAGTATGTCAAAGGTCAGGGTTACAGAGACCTAGATGTTTAGAATCATTTACACTGTTACTTGACAACCATTTGTCTTAGTGAATGACCCATTTTGATTTTGGGGTCAGTAGGTCAAAGGTCAAGGTCACAGTGATCATAGTATTGAAAACTGTTTCCATCTTGAAACTTGACAGTCATTTGTTATAGAGACTTCAAACTTTATATCACAATTGCACACATTATGTGGATGACCCCTATACATTTTGAGATCAGTATGTCAAAGGTCAGGGTTACAGAGACCTAGATGTTTAGAATCATTTACACTCTGTAACCCGACAACCATTTGTCATAGAGACTTCAAAATTCATATAATGGTTGCACATATTGAGTGATGATCCATATACATTTTGAGGTCAGTATGTCAAAGGGCAGGGTCACAGTGACCTAAATGTTTAGAATCATTTACACTCTGTTACTTGACAACTATTTGTCTTAGTGAATGACCCATTTTGATTTTGGGGTCAGTAGGTCAAAGGTCAAGGTCACAGTGATCATAGTATTGAAAACTGTTTCCATCTTGAAACTTGACAGTCATTTGTTATAGAGACTTCAAACTTTATATCACAATTGCAAACATTATGTGGATGACCCCTATACATTTTGAGATCAGTATGTCATAGGTCAGGGTTACAGAGACCTAGATGTTTAGAATCATTTACACTCTGTAACCCGACAACCATTTGTCATAGAGACTTCAAAATTCATATAATGGTTGCACATATTGAGTGATGATCCATATACATTTTGAGGTCAGTATGTCAAAGGGCAGGGTCACAGTGACCTAAATGTTTAGAATCATTTACACTCTGTTACTTGACAACCATTTGTCTTAGTGAATGACCCATTTTGATTTTGGGGTCAGTAGGTCAAAGGTCAAGGTCACAGTGATCATAGTATTGAAAACTGTTTCAATCTTGAAACTTGACAGTCATTTGTTATAGAGACTTCAAACTTTATATCACAATTGCACACATTATGTGGATGACCCCTATACATTTTGAGATCAGTATGTCAAAGGTCAGGGTTACAGAGACCTAGATGTTTAGAATCATTTACACTCTGTAACCCGACAACCATTTGTCATAGAGACTTCAAAATTCATATAATGATTGCACATATTGAGCGAATGACCCCTATTCATTTTGGGGTCAGTAGGTCAAAGGTCAAAAAGTTCAAAATTCAAAGCAAATTATTTACGTTTAAAGCCTAAATTTTCCTCCCTTATATCACAATGTATCATAATTAGAGAAAACACCCTTCAGGCATATAATGCTCCGCCCAGCAGTGTTTACCAATATTTTAGATGTTTGGTTTATAGGCACTTTCAATAAAGTTCTACTATTTACTGGGGTCAAGGTCGAGGTCACAAAGCTAAAAATATATTTTTTACTTTTTGTTATTGAGCCTTCATTTATTTACTGATATCTTAGATATTTAATATGTAGGGACCTCTACCACTGGGTGTGGTCAAGGTCACAGAGGTTAAAAATATATTTTTCTACCTTACATCATAGTGTTGTGCTCGCATTTGATCCAATTTCAACCAAACTTTCACAAAACATTTATGAATAATAGATTTCCTTTCTTTCCCTGAACCAACCTGATCCCATCATCGGTTCCATAGTTATGGCTCCTGAGCAATGGCACTCTGGTGAGCAATTTACAGCCATCGTGGATCTCCTGTTTATTGATCATGGGGATTTCTGTTGCTCCTAAGTGGGGCTTCAGTGTTATTCTGACAGCTCTTGTTATATTTGTAAGCCTAGCATTCAGTCGACATTTATTTGACAAATCGTTCTTTCATTAAAAAACAAAGAAAACATCAATAGAGATGGTTTAGTGTCTGGTAAAAGTTTGTATTGGTTTTACACAAATGGCCATTCCTGTCTGTAAACTCCTGCCTTTCTCCTTTTAATTCACATGGACTAAAAATTTTTGACACAGGCAACTTAGACACGAGTGATGCTAGTTTACTTTGTTTCACCAAGATCACAGAAAAGAAAAACTACTTAATCACACTGTATTACCTTTAGTATATTAGGAACTAAGTTTGTAAGACTGTTATCAGTTTTGCAGACAAGGGTAACATTTTATTCCATACAAAGGTTTCATTTAGACTAGGTGTGAACATCTCATTTTCAGAACACTATAAAGATATTATGCTGTTTTCAGATCAGTTTCTATGAAAGCTGTGAAATCTAACATGACATGATAAAGATATGAAATAATCTGCTAGAACAAGATGTAATTGAAAAAAAATTTCTGGTATATAGCATTATAAAAATCTTGGTCAAAGGTAACTGAAACACTGAGTGATGGGGTGAGTTCATATATAACCTGGAAGATGTCATTTTGTTACTTGATCAGCACTGGGCTTGATTAGGAGGTGTTGTTAAATTTGTCAAGCTAGTTAACCTAGGTGTAGAAAGGAGATAAAACTTAAAATAATATGGTTTGAGCTATAGTTTTTTTTAAATATATATTGTCACCATAGTGCAAGAACTCAATGAGTGCAATAGAAAATAGAAGGACTTGCTGAATTCTCACTCTAAGGTGATGATACATATTCTTTTTTAGCTTAGAATCAAAAGTTTAAAGGTCTTGCTTTCAATTTATGACTGCCGTTTTTTCATGGCATTGTAATTGGAATATATATATGCAGTTAACTTCTTAAATAACCTCATTACAGTTTTTTTACAGAAATAACCTCATCACACTTTACTACTTAAATAACTCCAATACAGTTTACTAGTGAAATAACCTCAATTTAAATTTTGAATGATATTTCAGTTTGAGATGTTATAACTTCAGTATAGCAAGAAGACACTTGAATAGTTCATACAGATTTCAAAGTTTATTCAATCTGAACTCGAACATTTGTCAGTTTTATATCAGGTACTTGAGTATGTAATATTTCAGTTTATGGGACAATCAATAAATGTAAATGTGTTTATATAAGCTTTAGAATTAAATTGATTTTTAATTTTAAATTGTACAAACTTGTGATAGGACGAGTTGCTTTTCCATCCCTGGGTATAACTTACTTGTGTTTGCATAGATAACACCATATAGCATGAAATATGTCCACTTTGTAATATATTTTCACAAACTTTGAATTGAAATTCAAGTATCTGATTTATCTTTTAAGATAAGTTTGGTTATTAATTTGTGAAGGAAAACGTTTTACCTCACAAGAATGATTTTGCAAAATTTAACACATTGTCATTTTTCTTATCAAACTTCTGTAGTTCTTTCAAATTAGGAAAGGTACCAGTTTTTTTTTTTTTTAGGTAAAATATTTTTCTCATCAGATGCAACTTGTAAATTTTAAGTCTTACCAAATATTAACCATCCCTAGTTTAACAAAATGTCTTTTACAAGTTGGGCACTGTTGGAAGCTAATTGCCTTTAAAACATGTCTGATGTTAAAACAATGGACATTACTCAGTTACATTAATCATATAGTGAGCAGAGGAACTTTTTTTTTCTAAGGCCCCAACTGGGTGACCCCATGAGCAGAGGAACTTAGTGGACTTGAAAATGTTTAGAAGTAGCAGTAGTATTTGTCACCATTATATAATGGAGAAGAAAAATCTTTTTATTTCACAATGCTTTAAATACTAGAAATCCTCTTAAACTATTTTATATATCACTGGTTTAAATGTACTAATTTGTCTCATCCTTCTATCTTATGACTAGTATTTGTGTCATGTATGACTGACTCCCCCAGAAGTATATTTTAGACTTTGGGGGCTAGTTCAAGATGCAGAAAGCATTTATATTGTTCTTGTGTATAGCACTGATACAGGGGATGTTTAATTAAAGTCTCATTCGAAAGACAAATGGGTATTGTTAGCTAAGGAGCTGGGGATCAAACTAGTGGCCACTAGATTCCTGTGTGTTACCACTGGACCGCTGATCCACAGCTAGACAATAGGAATATAAAATTGATGCTAATTTTTTATGTATTTTTTCCATTATTATTTTTATTATTTCATTATAATATCCCCAATGTCAACAAAATTTTTATTTCGTTTCATTAGTTTACATTCATGTTGTTGTTATTATTGTTATCTGTTATTAGTTATATTTAAAGTGACAATTGCACTCCCTTAAATGGTATTGAAATCTTTAATAAAACCTGCAGAGATTTTTATAGCTATGTAAACTCTATTTACAAACCACTTAACACCATTAATTATTGAATATATTTTATCTGATATTGAAGTAATTCCGAAATTTAACGCTATCGATTGCCCCTTCCATACCATTTTGACTACCTCGTATCCGCTTATTTCGTATATTCATTAACGTGTGACTGTGCGACATATTCGATACGTATGATAATCTCAGTCCAATAGCCTTCTTCCATTCATGCCCTTGTCTGTACAATAGAGGATTAGCCCGCTCAACGTATTCTTTATGGATGATCTGTTTTCTATATACCCTAAACAAAAAAGTCAGGGGAAATAATAGCGTATTTGACGGTATATGGTTAGTAATCATAGAACACCGGTGCAGGTAACCAACTGTGCGTTGCCAACGGTGATATACGCTGTTTGAGACGGGAAGGAACTCTAAATCGTGGCTTTAACATTGGAACCGAAATTAACCATTACGGAAAAGGACTTTAAAGAATTTTAGGGGAGCTGTGGATCTATAAGGAATAAAAAATGTCACAGGTGGGCGTCCGACCGGCGTCCCAGATGAGTACGGGAAGAATGGGGGTAACGCTACCCCAGATCCAGCACCCACTTTCCCGTATGAGTAACCCAAACGATATGGACATACGAGGGGTTTCAAGATCAGGGGACAGGCCGATGTCGAATCCTCTCGGGGGTCGACCCCTTGCCAGTGAGTCCCACTATCCCCTGCGGAAGTCTATGAGTGCACTATCGGGGAGAGAAAGTCGCCAGGCAAGTCGGCTGGGTCGGGATAACGCACCTCAACCCTTACCCATAGAGAGTATTCCCGAGGGAGTAGAAGTTACCTTTGGAGATCCTAACAAGACTAGGATGCCTATTTTCGGTAGGTATTTTTTAAAAACCTTTTCAGAATTGTTATAGTTGATATTAAATAAGTCTTTTAAATAATTGTATTAAGTTATGTAAGTTTGATTGTCTTACAGTCACGACTCCAGTTGCGGTCGAATCATTCAAGTGGCAATGTACAGTGTTGCTAATATTAGCTTTCCATGTTCTCTTGTATTAACATAACTTAGCCAAGGTTGACCTAATCAGTGATCGAATCTAGTACCTGTGTTTTACCCCTAAGCGCTGAAACCACCGGACCTCTCAGGAAATGGTATATACTAGTTATATACATGCAATCTCTCATACAGACAAGCAATTCTTACAGCTAAAAATAGGGTCAAAATTCGAAATATAATGCCAATTTCGAAATATTGAACACGCATTTCAGATAAATATATATAATTATATCTATAAAATTTGTGGGTCGTGTGATATACAAAGTTACCCGAAACGACTTGTCAGTTTGCTTCCAGTTTGACTTAAATGTCACTGACTAGTGAAATATCTCAAAATTTTCTTTAAAACTTGATAAGGGCATTGTGAATTAATCTTTTCCTACTGTTTAAAAAGTTTTAAAACCTACGTAAACACGTCGAGTTACTTGTCAAACAATATGTATTGACACAGTACAGGTACCTATAATCTAAAGTAAACGATAGACGACCAGTGTCCTTGTTGGTTTGAATTTACATTATAATTTATCAATTAGTGATGGCTGAAATTTCTTTTAGTAAACTCCTATAAGGAAGCCACAAAGAATGATAAAGGACCTAAAATCCAAAAATACCATCAAGCGATTTTTCATTAACCGCTGGATTAAAATTGGACTGAATATGCCAAACAAACAAAAACTTGCTTTTTTATATATTTATGAAAGTTTAATTTTCTGTATACCAACACAAACGGTCTAGATTTAGACGTGTCAGTTGTCCTTAGTTACGTTGGCTATTGCACAGGGCGGAGCTAATTAATATTTTTTGCACGTTTTAACCCCATTATAAGTTCAATGTATGTGGTACATCCCCTGCAATGAACATAAATAAACAACAATAACATTTTTAGATTTTATATTCTACATATTTCTGTAGCCAGAATTATGCGAGGGTATCTTAGGAATTCGGATAAACCCTGATCTAAGTCTATATTGACTGACTGAGGATAAACTCTTTCTGTCGAACACAGGTTATCTGTGAATTACAAACACAGGATTACCTCACAACAACATGGAATTAAAAGTATGATCAAATTAGAAGTTCGTTTTTGGGTTTGAATTCAAGAAATGTCCAAAACTGGTGTTATGGTGACCTTTTGACCAATTTGTTCATTGTTGGCAATGCTTGGTATATATACATTTTTAGAACCAGATATTCCCTTATCTTTTAAGTCAGTCTTAATATTTTAGACCTTTAGTGTGAGTGGGGGAAAAAAGAAGAAAAAATAGCTGGAATATGCAGGAAAACGTCATTATTGTTTTGAAGTTCTTTTCGCTTACAAATGTAATACAAATGGGGTTTCCACGACTGAACACCCGACGATGTACTCAAATAAAGTAAGGCCAATATTAAAAAGATAGATTGATGATTTTCCAGAGTTTTGAATAAAGTTTTATTGACATTGTCGATGAAATTGAAATGGAATCTTCACGTCAAGGTTTAGTTTTCAGATTGCTGTACAATGATTCCATTCGACTGATCGTAAAACATATTAACAAAGGAAAACTAGTCTGTCAACAGTGGCTAGATTAGTTTTTACATATAGCATTTTCTTCTTTCATGTATGTTGTGAACACGGTTGTGTAAGTTTACTGTTTATCACATCTTGTATATCTTATAACCAATGTACAGGCCGTGCGTCGGAAAGTAAGTAATCGCAAATTTTCCCATATTTATTTGAAGCTGTAGAATAGACCGTAGATTTTACCGGAAGCAGCTTTATTCTGGTAGCATGTGTGCTTCTTTTTTTTTCAGATCTTATTTTCATAGACTTTAGTGTAGCTGTTTTAGTCTGTGCCTGCGAAAGAATTAGTTGTGTTTTGTCACATTTTGTTCCCATCACTTTTATGTTTGTTCTGTGCGGTAGCTGCATGCTCTGTTGCTCTGAATTGTTCTCAAGCGTACGTGCTTTTCGTGTAGAGCCTGCCTGCTTGGTGTCCGAGTTATCCCGAATTTTCGTGCAAACAGCGAAGATGTTGCACGTGTGCAACCCTTGAGGTGTTTTTTTTTTGTTTCTTACATCGTGTTAAAGCTCATTTTGTCATTTAGTTAAAATTTTCACAGTGACCAGAAGTGTTATTACGTCTTACTATTTTATGTATAATAACCCCTTTAGAGCAAGAATTTCGCAACCTGCACGTGGACTTTGATGTATATGTTATGGGGTAATCAGGAAATACGTGGGACTATCAGGGAAAATGTGTAAATTTCATTTCTTTTTCATGGAATACATGTAATCCCTGGACATTTTAGTGATAACATGTATTCCCCAAAATGACCAGGGATTACACGTATCCGTAACTTAGCCAGGGAATACATGTATTCCCTGATTACACATATTCCCCGTAACATACACACGTGTCGATGAATGTAGGTCATTTACTTTTTCATCAGAGAGAGACTAACATTGTGTCCCAAGATGTCATGTGTGTTTATATATAGAAGGTCAATGGATTTCGGTTTTATTTTATTTTTGCTTTGTTATTGTTTAATGTTCTACGGATGTATACTTGGGTGCAAGAAGACACAAAATAAGAAGAAACAAATTAAATTGACCTAGCCTCGTGTTACATGTTCCTAACACAAACTTTGGCAAAACGCTATTATTTGACTTTAAATTTCAAAATGGCAGGTAAACATCGCTCCTTAAAGAACCTACAATTTATAAAAACTTAAATGCTATAATTTTTGTCTGTGCCAACATAAGCTACACGCTATTTAAAAATTGAATGCCCACAGATAACCCACTAGCAAGCCAACTATGTACATTATAGGGACCGAAATAGGTAAATGATTAGCTTGTGACTTTAAAGCATTTCACTGAATACAGTATTATTGTGTCAAAAATCGCAATTCAATAAAATGTCAATAACAGTTATTGAAATCGTAATTCCTGTAGCAGCGCCGTACCGCAATGTAAACGGAATGTCTTTCACTTCGACTTGTTATTACCAATTAAAGCGGCGATGTTTGAATGGGGGAGTCTGAAACTGGCGTCCTAACTCAGCCATATCATGCGGTAATCGATAGATTTAATTTTGTTTTACTTGTCAAGTTAGACCTTTATTATGGTTACCATTAAGCAGGGAAATCCCAGCATCTGTTCTGTTACAATTCAACGTCACGTACTCTTTTTCACTTTCTTACATTCTGAACAACGGACATCACCCGCATAACGAGTCTATTCTTTTAATGTGAATTAAAACATGTTGTTGTGGTGTTGTTATTGTTAAGCATGGGCAATCCAGTGGTAAAATAACTACATCAAGGAATTCAAAAATAAGTGTTTGGAAAAGGTGCATTCTCTTAAAATACAAGTCTTGCTCTAAGTGTTGGTTATGTATACAAATTATAATCATACTCTAAAAACATATTTTTTATGTATCTAATACCGAAGAATCCAGCGAATTTCATCGATCTTTCGGGCACTTTTTAAACACTTGTGTTCCTATCATAAACTAATATAATGAAAAAAAGCCTCCATTCTAATATTGTCACAAGCGGTTAAAAACGAATTGTTCATTGATTTATTTTCTTGTGAAGTTTTGTTTTACCAATAAAAGTGTATTGAACAAAAAGAAGAAAATAAATACATTTCTCCAATACAATCTTTTTGATAAAAAGGATTAATGATTCAAATGTTATACAAGTTATTGCCAGTATTTGTCAAATCATAAATGCATAAACGGTTTGTATAATAAGATTTAAGAGATATAAGGCCTTGTTCGTTTACATAAAATTTTCTTTTCAATTCAAATATAAATCTTTTTGATTGTATCATACAAGGTAAAAGGCTTAGGCGAAGGAGAGACTTTTTAAAATGTTAACGTTATCAAAATTGTTAATCTATTTATCTATTTATCAAAATTCGGTTATTTGTTGACAGTACAGAAAAAGCAAGTTTTATAGATTGTATTTGAAAAGACGTCAAAAGGTTAAATTATCATACTGATCCAACCGATATATTTATATTTTTCGAAAATTTGCACATGTGATTTTGTTCTCATTTAGTTGAAAGTTTGATCATATTTCAACCTATCTGTACAAATAATGATTCTACACGGTTTAGGACGGAACCGGGAAGTTAATATATGTACGAACATATTCTTACCGACCCTTATTAAATAGAGTGTATTATTATAACACATTTAATTACACAGAAATAAATTGACAAGCATGTCTCCCATACGAATGTGAAGAACGAAACAAAATCAGAAGAAGTTAAAGACCACAGGAAAAACATTTAAAATACATGTAGAAAATATGGGTTAAATAGCGTGCGTTGTGCACAAGTATGCGCCGATTTCATCAAGAGGGGGGCCAGACCGTGTAAGGATCGAGTTTACCTCAAACTGTATCACAACGTATAAAAAATCTGCAAAAAAATACTAGTAATCAGCTTCTCTTTTGTACGTCTTGCATGTAGCTTCTTTGTCACAGACGTACCAGTTACTATCTGTATAAAATACGTACAGCGAAAGTTCTTGGAAATGAGACGAAATCACGTGATTACGTACAGCGAAAGTTCTTGGAAATGAGACGAAATCACGTGATTACGTACAGCGAAAGTTCTTGGAAATGAGACGAAATCACGTGATTACGTACAGCGAAAGTTCTTGGAAATGAGACGAAATCACGTGATTTTTTGTCTGCGTAAGAAGACGACTGTGCTTCTATCCGTCACTGATTCTCATACATAATAAATAGTTCATACGGTTTGCACCAGTGACACTAAAAACACGAAGGTCGTTGTATGCTAAGGTTATTGTTTCGTGTTTTTGACACAATATATGTCTGAATTTCAGAGTGCCTTTTAAACAAATCAAACATTTAAGGTTAAATTGATCGATTTCTCATGCGTTTGACCCATATTTGAACTTGTCAGTCTTTTGAAGTGTTGAATACATATATATACATACCTGCTTACGTATACATTATGTTAAGTAATACAAGCTGAATCTGACTGTGATAGGAGTCTTCGTGAAAGACAAACAGTAAATAATAAATACCAATAAAGTGCCATGATTCATTGCTATTGATTGTCTGGTCGGCCAGTGTGCAATTTTGGAAATCTATCGAAACTAAATAGAGAAATTATTTCTACAAGATTAGACATTCTTTTGATTTCTTATGTTTGTAGATATCCTACTGTTCAATAGGCAGAGCTTCGAGTTTATTTGTTTAAAATCTTGACATGAATATCAGATTGTTATATAATCTCAGCCCTACTTTCTTAGTATGTTTATGACGTCAGACGGCCTTCAAATACAGTCGCAACATAACTGCAACGGTTTTTCCCTGAAATAAGCATTATCCTAAACTTTGCCTTAGAATGGCATTAGAAAAAGCACGGTCTAGGTTTTTTAAAAGGCTCAGACTTTTATAAAATGTCAAATGCAATGAAATGCTAAGTATATTGCTGGAGTAAATTACTTTTCTTCCATACCGCTTTTTGCTTTTCCATAAAAAGACAAAATATGCTTTATCTTGTGAAATCAATTAAAAAAATATATATTAGACGAAAATCGTTAATGCCCTGAAATGAACGTTCAGTGTAAACGCCAGATAACAGAAACAGTATCATGAAACAGTTCATTTGATGTTGCTAAACCTCTTTATTTTTAACTTGTACTAAGTCTTAAAAGTAATGTGTGATCTAGTCTTATAATGCGATACATTTCATAGATTTCATTTGAACTAATATTGTATAACGCTCGCCATTTTTATACACATTTTTTCTCACATTATTGTGTACAATAATTTTGGTCCGACATTTTCAGTAAATATCTATATGTTGTTGCTGTTGGTCTTTAGTGTATACTTCCTGTTTTAGGTAACAAAGCAGACGTGTCCGCCCGTCCTGACATCCCGCCAAGCCGCGCGAGTTCACGTCTTTCCACGGCGTCTGCTCAGGCGAGATTGGAGATTGACGAGGTATTTCTATTAATAGTCTTTCTATCCCTTTTTGTGTTTCTGAAAATGTTTGGTCTCCACATTTCATCAGTAGCCAATCTTTAATGTTCGGTTCATCATTCGATTGTGTTTGTTGAGGTTAGCGTCGAACTGTTGGCAGTTGATGGCCTTGGCTTGAAACCGTTGGGACAAGTAAACCTTCAGCAGAACTGGACATATTCATTTCTGTAAGAGGAAGACAAAAACAATCTCTGTAAAATTACCAGAATTGTTTTGATTTTTTTTACCAGATCATGGTTTATTCGCCGTTTTATCTAAACGTTATACACAGACGCCAAAAATCGAAATAGATATATGACAAAGAGAAAAAAAGCAAGAAGTAAGTTTTATCGCTTGCATGTTAAGCCTCTTATAGCCAAACTTGTCTGTCATTCTAATGTTACATTTTTAACTCAAGTAATACCCTTCAATATTAAATACCTAAATACCGATATTTATATCTCCTTTGGTAAATAGTGATTTATAATAAGGCAGCCGAGGATCTATATAAGGTCCCATAATTATGTAAAGATATTTCGCTGATATACACCAAACTTTAATCCGACATTGAATTCTACGGTCTTACAGATCTATAAGAAATCAGATCTTTCAGTTTGAACCATAACTGCATTGACTCGTTTGGTGTAAATCAAGATTTAAGTTTTACGTGTGTAAATATTTTTCAAAACAGATATGATCTTAATTTTTGGAGACCTGCGCTATCTCTTTGTTAGAGATCTGGTTAAGTATTAAAGCATGTATGACAAATAATTAGCACTAATGGAGTTCAATGTTTACGCGCATGTCGAGATAAATATGCTGAATAGGTTAAATGATTTAGAAGAGAAGACACAGTCGTATTTTTTTACGTAAACAGATTAATAAAAAAAAACAGAGGCAGCCCACTTGTAAAAAGAGGAATTACATCTAGTTTAGACTTCAGTAGCCACACTTGTAAACTTATTATCCTCATTATTTGAACTCATATACAAACCCCTGAAATATGTTTACACCTGTATAAGTTAAGCTGTAACCTGACTTTTGCTTCAAATCAAGCTACTTCTGAAAAGAATCAAAGTCTGCAATATAACATAGTCATTAAATAAAGCGATGAAGGAGATTTTTTCCTTCTTCTGTCGATTTTCTATAGTTTTTTTAACATCTATTAAGTCTGCAACTTCTTTTGAAATTTCCTAAAAGCTTATTATTATTTAAAATTTGGTATGGCACGGTCACCTGAAGAAACAGGCCCTCCATGCACAAAGCAACAATAAAACTGAAACTGTCGATGCGGACCAGAAACAATAATGAGAAACAACCGAACAATTAAACGCATGGAAATAAACTGAAGCAGTCCGATTTTGAATAAAGCTTTTGAGATCATTTAAAAATGCCTCTGCCACTGCTTATTTCAGTTGGAGATGTTGCTACGACAAAGAATGAGAGGAAATTTCTACGAGATCAGAAAACAGTTCCAAAACAATGACCCAGAAGGCAAAGGAAATGTTTCAAGGTAGAAATGTGGGAATGGTTATCTCAGTTATATGACTGTATTTTCATCCGTTCTAGTGAATACAGTTCCGTTAAGAGAAAGACTGCAGATATGCGTTAAAATTCTGAACATGTATTGCCTAATTCGACATGAATATTTGATAGCGTTTTCGTTGTAGTTAGTTGTAATTTCGTTGTAATAACTTTGAAATAAAGGTCAAGTTATTAAAGCGTCATTTGCAATCATAGAAAAAATTGTTTAGCACGATAGAAAATGTTTCTCGTGAAACACTTGCATCAAATCCATTTTCAGGGAAGCTTTGTACAGAATTCTGATGACAGTGTTGAGTCGGCAGCTGACGCAAAACCAGTTTAATAAATTGCTGGATAGACTGGGTTTCCAAAACAAAGTTGTCATTAACTACACAGAGTTCTTCTCACTGTTCAGAAAGATAAACGAGGAAGATTCGTCCTTTCCGAAATGGATGGACCCAGTACAGCGGACACATCTTGAGAAAGCTCACATGACAGCTGACCAGGTCCACCAACAGCTGAGAGAAAAGGCTAAACAAAGGTACATAGTGTTTTCCAGTGCGTCTTTTATTACACAGCCTTTAATGCCGTACAGTGTTTACCAGTATCCAAGTGGAAGCGAGGCAGCATTTTGCGCTGCTCTGTTGTTATATAGATAGTTCTATTTTTTTTCTATTCGAAGGCATTTTACGGTATACATAAACTTTACATAATTATAAACTGAACTTGGACGAGGGGAAACAACTGCATGAATATTTTGGTTATTTTATCAGAGACAAGTTAACGATCGCCAAATATGTTTAATCTTGGCCTAGTTTTGTTTAACGTAAATTTCTTTCTTTGCAACCTTCTTTGAAAAATTACCAGTTAATCAGATGAGAAATCAGATCCCGGTGAGTTACAGAGTAGTGCTAAATGTAATTGCAACTTTGTACAATGCAGGGTCATGGATGTAGGAGAATTGATTCCCCAGATGAACCCCGGGGGTAGTGGCCGCATAATGAAGCCTGAGCTGAGACAGCTTCTGAACAGACTTATGTTTTACATGGATGATGACGAGTTTGAGAAACTATGGAACAAGTATATATTTTACAAACATTAATAGCTCAAAGCCTTGTTCCTTTAAGGCAAACCTTTTTTTGTATAAATCCTCTGACATTTATTTCTCAATAAAAGGAATCTTCTTGTATTTCTTTTTCATTTATGTTTGTTTGGAATGAAGATAATAAATATAATTTGATAAACTGCAATTCTTATTTAGAAAAAAAACGTAATCGTTTATACCATGGAATTTTCCAGGGTAGATACTTATTTCCAATTCATCCTAAGAACTTGGATCGCTAAGGCCTTTTCCCATACATTTGCTGTTTATTCTTTATATAGCAGACATGACGTATGTTCGTTTTGCAGGTATGACCCTGATGCTTCCGGTACAATCAGTGGAGAGAAATTTATGAACAGACTGGGTATCACATTCAGGAACGGTTCAGCTGATAACGCTAGACTGTCACCAATACCAGAGTCAGGTAACGGTCCATGTTTATCATTTTTAGGGTACATCTTAGGTACATTGCTACCAGAATTTGGCTCAGCGAATAAAGTTGAAGCAAGAAAATACACCGGTTAAAATATTCATTGAGAATGTTGGACACCCAAAGAACCTATTACGACTTAAAATACCTATACTTTACTGTTTTAAGCTATTAAAAATGGTGATAATATTGTTTCTTCGACAATTCAGCTGTTGTTTATATTACCATTTTCTTATGAAGATATATGAAACATGAATAAGTTTACAAAAGGGTTGTTGAAATAAGAGCGATTTACTCCATAATGGATATTGTGAACTACAGTGGCCTAATAGTTTTCAATCATACTTTGTTAGATCTTCGAAAGCTAAAAATCTCCGATCGAAAAGTGATTGAAGAGTTCAAAGAACTAAGTAGTAAGTCGAATGCACAGACGAAGTTTATGCAGTTTATGCAGTATTTACAAAGTAAGCACGAGAATTTCATGCAATCGTCTGGTGAATGGGTTTGTTTCTGCTTTAAACATGCAAAACATCCAGTCATCAAGTAAAACTGCAAGACATATTAAAAAAAGATCAACATTTTTTTCACCTCACACTTAATTGGTATTTTTACAAATGATAAGAGCAAACAAACACACGTTTTTCACGAGTCTTTTCAAATGTTTCTGTAATGAATCATAAAGTTTTAGAATTATTAGAAGCAAAATGAGTTCTTGAGAACCGCTTTGTCATTCCGGTGATTGGTCATATTTTCATCACGACACACGCTTCGCGGTTGTTCTAGTATCTGGCTTAGGTATTTGTGTGTGTGTCTTTCTGATGGAATGAATTGTATTCATGCATATAAATAATTGCAGTAAAATAAGATATATAATTTGTGCTACCTTTCTTAATTAAATTACGAGATGTCTTTATTATTTACATTTCATTCTGAATACGTTACTTGTGGCTGACAATAAATTGACCAAAAGTACTCCATGTTAAATTGTCCATCGAATTTCAATAACCTTTTCTTTTTTATTCAAGACAAAGATATTTAAGAATTCAAAATTATACAATAACAAAAAGCAGAAACTTCATTGTATAACTTAAATGTATAGAAACTTCTCATTTTAAGTTAACAGATCAGTGTGTATGTGTAAGACTCGATTACGAAAAATATCTAGCAACAATGTGGACACGAGGGTAGGTTTCACATGGAGACTATTTTTAATTCAGATCGTTCTAAACGCACGCCACGCCGTAAAGAGGTAGAGAGACGTCAACAGCTAGATGTAGAACGCTGGCTGAAGAACAAGTTTAGGGAGGGCTTTGCCAACATGAGGGAAGCGTTCGAGGCCAAAGACACTAAGTCTGAGGGCACAGTAAGTTTTCTTTTTTTACCCTTTTTGTAGGTGTAATTTGTACAGTTTAAGTTGTCCATTTGTCCAGCTGGCATTTTCACGACCGAAAAATAACAATACTCTCGATAAGTGTGAATCATTATAATATATCAAAATAAAAGTGTGATGTAACCACACCGTTCTCGTGTATTCCCCAACACATGAGTTAAAATCGGTCGTATTGTCATACATAAAGCAAATCCATATCTCATTCCGGTGTGGCAGAAGAAACCAATGTTTTGATTTCTTTTTCTCTTGTAGGTTGGTTTTGATGACTTCCTGGAAGTTCTTGCTAACTTTGGTCTCAAGCTGGAGAAGAAATACCTGGCAGCGTTCCTGTCACGCTGTAGTGTGTCTGCCAACAAGAACGGTACGATCCCGTACCGAGAGTTCCTGCATCGCTTCCAGGACCGCAGTGAGAAGGGCATGACCCACACTATCCTTACTGATAACAAACACAGGCTAGTGAGACTGTTAGTTTCGTATTTTTTTTACAAACCATGTGTGCCGATCCCGCACCCTGACTGCCGTGTTTGGCTCGAACATACTACGGTTCTATCTTTAGCCATCAGTCATAGCGGTTTGGTTTGTATAGACTAAACACCATCCAGACTCAAACCCACGTGTTTTTCCCTTTATTCGAAAATTTTGCCTTGAATGAATGAATTTCTTTTGATCGCTTCCAAATGTAAAAATAGAACAAACAGAAACAAAATAACACTTCAATGCTTAGATCGTTCCGATGTAGTTTGTTACAAAAAAAGCTGGAACGAAAAAGTCGAGGATGGTGTTTGAATGTTTCTATATTCATATTTGTTCCTGTGTCAATCGACAAATTAATATCGAACTATTTTCTTTTCATTTTTTCTTGTAATTGTCATAATTATCAAGTCTCTTCCTACTGTACATTGGCGACGGTCTTTTTTATATTTCATAGACTCTGTAACAAAATCATGTGATACTGTGATTCATTCTTCTGTATTCGTCGGACACCATAACAACACAAGCACGTGTTGTGTCTTTGCCTCATTGTTTTGCACGTGCATACATGGAGTCTTTTTGCATAAAGTTGTGAAAAGCGTAAAACTAGCTGTAAGGAAAATGATGTAGAAAGGACGTAAAAATGATGTAGAAAGGACGTAAAAATGATGTAGAAAAGACGTATATTTTCTTTTCTTTTTTTTTTAAGTTATGTTTTGCAGATTTTATTTTATGATTATTAGTGATAGTTTATATACAAAGAACCGGTATAAACCAACGTGTTGCCAGCATGTTGCCAGTTCAATGTATGTCCATGTTAGTGTTAGCGTAGGTCAACATAGAAAAAATAATGTGTGGCCATATAGATATAGTTATAGATAGACATCCATACGTGTACCTCTAGATAGATTCTTTTAAGAAATATCAAAGTAGAACTGTGTTCTACATGGAGATCGCCAGGCGTGGTGAATTTCAGTGTAATTTTCATTGCGATATCGTAATCTGTTTCGGACTGTAAGATTGATAGATATTTTTAAAATGATAATGAAAAAAAATGACAAATAGAAAAATCGAGTTTGAAATACAATATATTCCGTATGAAAATGAGATTTCACATTGTAAATAATGTCTTAATTAAAGAAATGCTGTTCGAAGCAGAAGTCCTCGGGTATACCGAACAAGTAATATAGATTCTAGTTCGAACTTTTTTTAAACATTCTCTGTCACGCTATACAGGTTTAACGAGGAGCAAAAGTCAGAGGATGGTTCAAACCTGAGTGCTATCGAGGCGCAGCTGATGAACATGTTCCAGAGAGACTTCCTCGCACTCCTAGGAACGTTCAAGTACGTACGGTTATCGTTCAATTGCTGAAATGACCATGAGAAGACCTTTGTTAAATTCTGAGCCCTAAGCCGTTAAATACACGGTCACCTCGGCACATGATGCCGTATCCCTTCGGTTATAACGATTTATTTCCAGCTCAATATTCGTAATTTTTTCCATGTTGTTTATGTTCATATTCAGAATCTAAACTTAAACGTTTTAATGGTTTTGTTATCTGTACCTGCTGGTATAAAAACAACCCTTTTGCAAATACTGTAATCAGAAAACTATATGTCCGACATTTAGACATAACATTTAAAAAGTTATGGAAAAAAATCCTTCTTCGACCAGCAAATAGGAAAATTAACATTACCTAGAGCAAGTGTCAAGTAAAGGGCCGTAACTCCAAATAAAAAGAATGATACAATTTGACATAAAGCCATATCATTTGCCAGCGCCTTTTGTCTTTAATCACTTGGCATGCTTCTCAGTTAATTGATTTGTAATGCGCTAATGTATTTTAGTGACTGGAGTTATTCGATAAATAATGAAAGGTCGAGTTACTGTTAACAACAAATGAAGTATTGCTACACTGAATATTGCTTTATTTTTGTGTATGGATACCAATAAAACTGTTTTCTTTTTCATTATGTTCTTTTTAGTAAACAGTGCAATGTCAAATTGAGTGTCTAAGTTTACATGTATTTGCAAACTTCGAACTGCGATATAACGTGAAGAACAAATGGCAGCTTTGTTCAGCTGCATGTCAAACATATTTTGAACGGTCAGGTGAGCAGAGCGGTTGATTACAGAGGATCATTGCATAGTGTTTAAATTTAAAAGTTTATTACGTATTTTATGCATCAATATATAGAATTCTGTCAATTCTTGTGTTGCAAATTTCTGATGTGTAATCCAGGAGCATAGACAAGCTTGAGACAAACGTTATCAACCAAGAAGAGTTCCGGGCCGCTATGGAAAGCCGTTTCAATCTCACACTGACAGACGAACAGTTTGAGAACTTTGTAGACCGGGTTCCACTGGATGAGGATGGATATGTCAAGTACACAGAGTTCATGCAACAGTTTGACACTAGGTTCGTTTTGAGGAATTTGCATTGTTCGAACGCTTAATCTTATCACTAATTTTGTACAGTTTTATGAAAATGACGTCGAGCACTTAAAAGAAACCTTTCTTTTAAAGTCGGAAACTAAGAAAAAATCGCCGAAATCTAGAAGAAAAAATCTCTGAACCAAGTTTATCCAAAATGTTTTCTTTTCCTGCTTTCTTGTTTCGTGTGTTTTCTTCGCCAAAACTACATTGGATGTTATATAAATACTAATGTGCTATACATGTACTCCAAGTCACTTATTTCGTAATTAATCCTTGCAGGGGTATGGCACCAAGTTTGTTCCCGTCGAAAGCGAAAGAAGAGAAGAAGATACCTAGACCAGGACCACTGCCGGAGGAACCAGAGAAACCAGCCGACAAGGTTCAGAGAACAGACATGGGTGAATATATCAGCTTTGACGAACCGCTGTTAGACGATGCTGGTCCAAGAAGATCACCACAAGAATTGTTCAGAATTATAAAAGATTTGCTCACGAGGAAATTCAACGATGTTGAACGTGTTTTCTATGAGTTAGACGAAATAAATTCCATGAGAATGTCACAAGAACAAATGTTCCAGTTGCTGAGAAGGTATTTTGATTAAGAGTTTCAGTTTTGTTTTATTTCACAAATTATTTTAGTGACTTTTACTAGTGATTAAGAAAAAAATGGCACAATTTACTTCAGTTGTTTTATCTGTCTAAATAGAGTTGAAAGTGTACGCTGTATTTCATATATTCCAAATCTACATTTTCCGTACTCCTGTCTTTGTAGATTCCCGGAAATAAAACCAGAGGTTACTCGAGGCGAAATAAGAGATCTGTGGAAAACATTTATCACTAACAAAGATAAAACCCTGGATTACTACGAGTTTGTACGTCACTTTGGTTTCTCAAAGACGTCTGCAGCGTTCCCGAACGCCAAACGAGTTCCACCACGTCATGGTGACGCCGATTTCATGATCCGCTCCAGAAAGTTGAACTGCGCAGCTGACATGCTGCAAGATAGTTTGCGGTCAAAGGTCAGTGGCAGATAAACATAATCGTACATTTACATGTGTTATGTTAATTTTCTTGCCAATGTCTCACTCGGCTTACATAGGCATTTTTCCCAGCATTTGCCTTTGGCAACGCCTTTACTGACATGCCATTTACGAGATATAGTGTATACCACTTTTTTCCAGAGTATACGACAAATAACTTTCTTGTTTGAGAGATTTTAGTGAACTGTAATAGTCGTGTTTTGTTTTGTTGTTGTTGTTTTTGTTTTTTTTGGCGGGGGGGTGTTCTTTTTTTAATGATTTTGGTTTTGTTACTGTTTTACTTTAAGCAAAATGCAAACAAAAAATAAAAAAAAGCACATAGTTATTTTACAAAACAATTACAGAAATGGCTGCTAAATGACATTTATTACTTTTGTAGATTGACTATATGTGGGAGGACCTCCGTAAAGAGTTTGTGGGCATGGACCCGTACGGTACTGGTTTCGTGTCCCAGGAAGAATACAGGGACGTTCTAAAGGAACTGTGTGTACACCTCAGTGAATTCGAACTAGATACACTTACCCGAAAATTTGACATTAAGAAAGATGGAAGGTGAGTTCTGACTGCATTGATAGTTCTGCCAGCAGAATCTTTCTTCTATTGCTATTGATTATCATTTCACGTAAACTATGACTTCTTTTGCTGCATGCGTGCGTCCTTAGTGTCGAACAAGAACACATGGGCTTTCCGTCAGGCAATATTCACACTTTTGGCCAATCACGATTAGGCATGTGTCGTTCTATGTTAACAAAACAGAGAGAAAGAAAGATCTGGGCTTAATCAAAAGATATGTGAACAAAAATGTATCGTAATTTTTTTATTTCATTTAATCTCATCCATTCTCCTTTCGTAACAGTCAAACTGTAATTGGTAATATTTCTAGCGAAATTGATCTTAAAAACAATCTATCGATAATTCCATTGTGTTTACCAGGGTGTCATATATAGAATTCCTGAAGCCGTTTGCCCTACGGAAACAGATCTGGCGTCATGGGAACAACATGTTGTCACTGTTACAGCATCCCCAGGCCGAGTTGCCGGTCAGTGACATTGTAGAACCACCACAGAAAGGTCTACATGGCCTCACCTCTAAACTCAGACAAAAGGTATTTTCAGAGTTGTACTGTAATTGCTGTTTCTACAAAATGTATTTAACACTTAAGATTAGGCGTTGAACTTTAAAACAAATAGACATAATGTTTTGGATAGACATGCGAATATAGACTTTTTGCTTTCCCGTCCGTCATCAGTGATATTAAAATTGTGATAAAGAAAGTTGTCTTCACACACATCACATATTTTCTGTAATAAGAAGCCGACATAACATGAATACTCAGATTTTACAAATTATTATAAAATCATCATGGTCTTTTTTCTCTCTCATTCAGCTTGCGGGTGACTGGAAGAATCTACGCCGTACAAATTATTATAAAATCATCATGGTCTTTTTTTCTCTCTCATACAGCTTGCGGGTGACTGGAAGAATCTACGCCGTGCAAATTATTATAAAATCATCATGGTCTTTTTTCTCTCTCATACAGCTTGCGGGTGACTGGAAGAATCTACGCCGTGCAAATTATTATAAAATCATCATGGTCTTTTTTCTCTCTCATACAGCTTGCGGGTGACTGGAAGAATCTACGCCGTACAAATTATTATAAAATCATCATGGTCTTTTTTCTCTCTCATACAGCTTGCGGGTGACTGGAAGAATCTACGCCGTACAAATTATTATAAAATCATCATGGTCTTTTTTCTCTCTCATACAGCTTGCGGGTGACTGGAAGAATCTACGCCGTGCGTTCCGGAAATTAGACAAGACCAACAATGGCTACCTGTCAGTTCCGGAGTTCCGGTCGGTGCTCAAACTGGCGAACGTGATCCTAGACGAGGACGAGGTTTATCATGTACTGAACAGGTTCGATCATAACATGACCGGCAAAATACAGTACGAGAAATTTATAGAAGAGACTTTCAAACCAGAAACGAGACATAGTGTACGTCCAGTGTGAAAATAACTCAAGACATTTTAGTCAGTATTAAAACAATTTATAGCGTTATATTCAAACATGTTTGTCTCATTTTTCAAATCTTTTGACCAAATCTTTTTGATATTGTTTCGACTGTTGTCATTGACTTTGACTGCCAGCCAAAAAAATTAAGCTACATATTAGTTTGTTGCTAGAAAACTTGTGGTAAAAGGTTTAAAACAAATGTTGAAATGAAAATGCTTAATCATTGAATTTTGTTAAAAAAGGAATCGTTGATAGGTGTATTGCTGGTGGTGAAAAAGGGGTCTTCGTTAACTCAGTAACTACCAGTGAAAAATGTGCAAAGAGCGTTTAAAAGTCAAGACTACAGCTACAGAATATGAAAATTTATATTTCAAAAGCAAAGGTTTTATCTTAAAAAAGCAATTGCTTTTATTTGAATGTTGTGTTCTTTAATGAATGTGTGTGCATGAGAGACTGAAGATGTAAATTATAATTACTAGATATATGTGTTTATATTTTATTTTAACTAAAGTAAATATTTTTAATCCGTCTTGTCTGTTGAATTTTTAATGCAGGTACCTGTGATAGAGAGATTTTTTCAAAGGAATTTAAATAATTATCTGATGGAACTTTATTTCAAATAATTTTGCCACAGCAAAAAGAATTATAAGATATATCTATTGGGAAAATTAGTGTACTTTTCCGTCCATGGTTAATATCTTTTTATTTGATAAATACTTTTTTAAACTCATGTTTGTTTTTTTTTTGCAAAAAATTATGTATATTTTATCTTGTCTGTGATTATATGGTGTGATAAAATGTTAATTATTCTAGTGTTTGTTATCGACATGATTACTATGTACATTTCGAGTGTTTTTTTATTTAGTCACATTGCAACTACAGTGTATACACACATTTTCCTCATTTTTGTTCCAACCTATAAATTCGCTATTGTAACTAGTTACATGTAGATCATTTTGAGCTCCAAACTGCAAAAAATGGCGGGAAAAGGTCTCACTTTTCTTTTATATAAGACACCTTGAACAGTTCAGCACACAGTATTAAAGTTATAAGCTTAAAAGGGTAACGTTTTATATAGCGAAATTAAATGCTCATTGATATGTTTGTTATTTACTGATTCATATTTTATATGTGTGTAACTTCCTCTCTATGTATGTCGCTATGAAAAATTTTTATATAGATATGTTACGATAGTTACACTATCATTTTATCCATGTTTGTTACTCATTCTGGCCTTTAACATTTCACATATACATGACACAGTTTCGATCTGTCCTCCATTCTATTACTTCTATTCGCATTAATGGTAGTTCATATTAACATTAGTTTCAGAATTGTTCTACTTACATAAAAAGGCAACTTTAACTGATATTTATATAGTGCATTTTGTAAGGAAAATACATGTATCTCTTTGTTACAAAACCCTTTAGAACATCCCTCATACAATATTAATTCGTTGTTGTAACGAAAAAATGAATGCGCCCCGAAAAAGGTTTTGCCAACCAAAATAAAAAGCTATATACATGTATGTGACTTCTAAGATGAAGTATGACAGATGTACATGTAAAACAAAAACTTCTTATTTTTTAGTCTTATTTTGACATTGTGTCAGTTTTCTGTGATATATTTCTGTTTGCAGTTTTACAATTCTCTATAGCACTATCTATGCCAGTTTACGAATAAAGTCATGTATAATGTGATTGTTTTAGTTCTGTTTTTACTGTTTGTAATAGGTCAATCTCATTCTGTTATACGATTACAGTTTGACCAAGCTTTGCAGAGAATAAATAGATTGTACGAGGGTCATTCAATATATACTATTCACAAAAAGTAGGGGATATTGTAGGTAATATTGTTATTGCGAGTAATTAGGAAAACCCTTACCTTTTCATGTTAAACAAATTCATTATCACACTTTAATCAAAAATTTAAGTTCTTCATGACACCCTTAGGTACTTTAAACAGCGTCCAATGTCATTACGTTAACGTCATCATTTTCACGCGCCCTTAATAACGTGTTAGACCATCTCTGTTGTTGCAACAAGCTATGCAACGACCTCGCACACTCCCAGTTAGACGACTGATGGTGTGCTAGGGAATTCTGTCCCACTCTTCCTGCAGCGCCACACAGAGCTCACATAACATTCTGGGTGGAGGATCACGTCTTCGGACACTTTTTCCAAGAATGTCCGACACATCAGGTTCAACAGGTGGTAAGTCCGGGCTCATCGCTGGCCATGGTAAAGTACAGATATGTTGCTCTTCCAGGAACTCAGTGACAAGTCTTGCCCTATAGGCCCTAGCGCTATCATCCTGGAAGATGAATTTTTGGCCATGGCTTTGAGCAAACGGGACAACATGCAGAACCAACATGTTGTCACGGTAGCACTGGCCAGTCACACTGCCACGGCACACATGTAGCTGTGTTTTTGCAGTCATAGTGATACCACCCCATACCATAACGGATTTACCCCCATATCGGCCGTGGGCAACCCTAGCAGCGTCTGTAAAACTTTCATCCGGGCGACGTCGAAGTCTTATTTGCTCATCACGAAAATCTAGGTTGAATCTTGATTCGTCACTGAACATCACATTTGACCATTGGTTAATAGTCTACCGACACCGCTGTCTACACAACGCAAAATGTTCATGACGATGCTTGCTGACAACGGCATGACCACTTGAGAGCGCCTAACGTTAACACCGTCTGAGTGAAGGCGATTTCTGATTGTCTGTCTCGAAACATTGACCCCTCTGACATGTCGAAGGCTTTGTTGAAGGTCTGTGGCCGTCAGTTCTCTATTGACAACATAGGGGTCGTCTCGGATGTCAGTGCACAAGGGTGAGGGTACTTGAGAACGGTTGCCTAGCAACGGGTATAGATTACCTGCCAGAGAGGTGGAAGTCGGTCATTAATAACAAAAGATATTACTCCGAAGGAATGTACAACGGTAACAACCTTAAATTATTTATTTCGGAAATTATTTAATAGGTTGCATTATATATTGAATGACCCTCGTAGAAATATCCGTCAAAATGACGTCAGAGTCTAACCTATCTTAGTCTCACTATTGCGCCTCCGAAGGTGAACCCATTTTACAATCTGATATTTTATTGTTGTTCACCTTCTACCTTCTTAAAGGTTGAACAACTAAAAAATATCAGAATTATAAAAAGGGTTCAACACTTTAAGCTTAATTAATTAGGCTAAACCTGTCTGAGCTGAGGTATTGAACCTATACGTTCTACGTACCCATGAAGAGTGCAGTTATTTTTGGCTGTAGTAGTGGACTGTGCAAACAACTAAGGGCATCCTTTTCCATAGATAGTCCTGGCTCTTTGGCGTGTTCAGTATACAGCAACTACACACAGGGGTTCGGTCTAATGTCTCATCCGAAATATAGTTACAAGTGTTATTCGGGGTGTGGGCGATCGACCTTGCGACCTCTGATAACAGGTCTCTTGCTTAAATACTAGACCACATGTCTCTCTCTATCTTAGTTGATTTATCTTCGGTACCGGTTACCCATATGACCGACGACTCCTGCAGAGATTAGTTATTTTATGTTATAGTGCAAGATAGATACAGAAAGCATCCCATTCCCGAGACACCCGTGGTTCTTTTACATGCACAGTTTATAGCACTGATCTTTTACATGCTCAGTGAACAGCATTGATACAAGAGACCTCGGTTTAATGTCTCATCTGAAATACAATTAGTAATGTTAGTGGAGGAGCGGGGGATCGATCTCGGGACCCCTAGCTTACCACTTCAGCGCATAAGCACTGGACCACTGACCTGCTCCTAAGTATCTATTCATACACTGGTATTTAAATAGAGAAAGCACTTTCATCTTTGTGAGAGAATTGGTCATATTTGTAGGGTTGTGAGTAGTGCGTTGATTGTATTGGAAACAGGTACCATTTCATAAATTCAGAGCATTTTTTTTTCAGGCAGGGACCAAACGATTGAAAGGTTCTGGAGTGTAACAACCAATTAGCATTGTGTCATCTGCAATTCTCTTCAACAGCCCCTCCACAGCAGACACATGCTTTAACGTGACAGACGACTTTGCCGTTCACATGTTAAAGACTCTTGTTATGTGGTATGTGCAACCAGGGCCTTAACTGAGATACATATAGCCCCTGGTGCAACAGATGTGCAGTATGACAACTTTTCAATTTCTGTCATTTCAAAAATCCCTAAATAAGAGCTTAAATGCAACACATTGTTCAAGCATGTGTATATTACTGTCATAGAAATCATGTAAAGGTTTAATTTCCGAGATTCTGTTCAAGAAAACTCTGATACATGTTATTGGAAGCAGTAAGTTTATTGCAGCCTGCAGTATAAGTACACAGATACTGAAATAAATATACTATAATTATAAAATAATTAACAATACTTATAACAACAGAATGGAAAAAAACACATGTAACATAATTCCAACTGCCCATATCATTAAAAGGCATAAATATAGCACAGAAACCCTGAGCCTTAAATCAGGGTCTTAAAAAAAATGGAAAATTCTATTTTTAGTAAATAATCTGTCTTCATGTGCAAACAACTTCTACAGGATGGTTACTTTTTTTTCCTTACATACATGTAGAGCCACAATTTCTTTAAAATATTGATATGTAACACCATATAAAGTTTGAGCATTCTTACTGCGACCTTGACCTTTGAAATATTAAAAACTGTCACCCAGGTCATTTTATGTGAAAGTATTTTTTGAACATTCAATTCATATAAGAACTGTGTGCATTACACTCTGTTATTAAACTGTTGGATCTAGAATTTTGGCACCAGATTTGACCTTCAACTTTGTTCTTACACATTTCTATGGCAGGAAAACTCAGGGACATTAATGATGTTGTTTTTTATAATCAGTCTTTGCACCTGGAAGAAGTGTATGCTGACATGAGAAAAAAATAATTATCAATTCTTCTAAAAGAGGTAAAGAAAAAAGTTAATAATATAAATGTTTGAGAAACCTCCAAATTATATTTTTGGCAAAATGTTGGCCTATAAAAAATGCTGACAAACTCAGCGTTTACGTTCCTCTATCATTCTTTTATCAAATTAAATGTACATGTTAAATTCCTATCACAATTCATTTCTAAAGAACTGTATATCCAATTCAATAAAGATTTAGCAAATCACAACACCAAATGTGGATCACAAATTGTGTAAAACAGCCTTTAGCCTTAAAGCAGTTATCCTGCCTTTTGAAAACCAGTTATTTTGTTCATATTTTTCAACTTCTAAAGAGCTGATATAAAATGCAAAACCATGGAAATTCAAAATATATTCTTTATCATCAAACATAATAAAGCTCAGACAATAAATTTCTTGTTTTTTTTTACTGATATAATGAAAAAAGGGTTATAAAAACTTAAAAAGATTTGAACAAATTTTATGACAAGCTCATACAATGTAGATTACAACTAACTGAATGAAAACTTCAGGCATGACTATGTATGTTTTGTTAAAAACTATCTGTAATGAAATAAATACAACTATCACCAAGCATTTAAAAATACACTAATATACAAGTAATACTGAGTAAGGTACAATATATATACTACAATGTAAATATGTATATTTAAAAACTTTAAATTTTGGCTGGAAAAGATGGCTGTAGTTTGTTCTATTGGAATTTCAACAAAAAAAATCAACATTTATTTGAATAGAAACAATTAAAATTTTGTAATTCAATTATCACTACAACATCGTGCTATTTTGGCAAGAAATTAAGAACACAATTTTATCTATACCACATATGGCAGAAATGACTGGCAAATATAACAAGGTTTGATAGATTGTTAATGCAAGCAAGTACAGTAACTGTATAACCAGTGTAGTAAAACAACAATAACCAAAGGCTAATACATAAAACATTAGTTTCTTCCGTACAACAGACGTAAAAACATGGCATTCCAAAACTGTCAGTAGCATTTATCACATGCTACAAACAGTTACGTAAAATGAAAGAACCATACAGGTGTAAAGAGAACCACCATACTTCATGTACAGAATTAAATAACTTAATATCCAGAGTTATCTATTCATACAAGAGCCGGTCGAAAACCGGGTGATGCTTCCTGAAAAGGTTTTGGACACAGAATAGTGTGTCCATAAAGTCTTTGCCAAATTCAGCATAAAGATAATATGTTATTGGTAGTTGCTGAAAAAGGTTAAACTGTTTTAATATGCAATGAAGAATGTAAGACAGTTACTATTTTACTCTTTATTTTTCTATCAACTAAGACAGTGGCAGTCCAATCCAGACTGTGTCATGGTCACTGAAGTAGGCTTGTGACAGGTAAACCAGAGATTTTTGATACCTCTTGTAGTTTCAGAGTTATGTCCCGGACAAAGTTCAAAGTGTAAAAATGAGCAAATGGCAATAACTCAAAAATTAGGCAATGCAGAGTTATGGTTCTTAAGCACTGCACTTCTACTCAATAAGATCTGTCTACCTACAAAGTTTCTTGTTGATACTTCTTGTAGTTTAAGAATTATGTCCAGGACAAGAAAATGCAGATGGACGGACATACAGACATACTGACTGACAATCTACCTACAAAGTTTCTTGTTGATACCTCTTGTAGTTTAAGAGTTATGTGAACAAAGGGAAATAACTCAAAATTTAGGTAATGCAGAGTTATGGTTCTTATGCAATGCACTTCTACTCAATAAGATCTATCTACTTATAAAGTTTTTTGTTGATAATTCTTGTAGTTTCAGAGTTATGTCCAGGACAAGAAAATGTGGACGGACGGACATACGGACGGACAAAGCGGTGACTGTATGCTCTCATTTTGGGGAGCATAAAAACTGAACAATTTTACAATTCCTGGATTCACTTGTTCTTGAGTAATTTATTGAAGACGAATAAGGTCTAAATGAAACAGTAAGCTTTTACTACAGTTATAAATATAAACAAGAGGGTCATGATAGCTTTGTATTGCTCAACTGAGAACAACTGCTCACAAGAACATTTTTGTAAATTCACTCATAATACATGTGAACTTTTGAGCCACACAAATGATGACCCAATAGGTATAATTTTAGCAACCTTTACAAAGGTCCCTAGAACAACGCTACATTATGTCTGATGGTTTCAAATTTTCAACACTTTCATATGATTTGTTTTTATAAATTTATTTTTAATATAAGCCATGGTGGAAACAGAATTGAACCAAGAGACATGATTTTAGCAATCTTCATAAAGGTCAGCCTGAAAATACTGCAATGCAAAATTCAAAAGCTCTAGGCCTAAGTTATAAGACCATTTCTTTTTTTTCTTCAATTTTCCTATATAACAAGTGACCCCTGAATCAGGGCCAATACTGACCCAAGACATATGACTGTAGCAATCTTTGTCTTTTGGTTTCAGACAAGAAGATCTTTTATTATTTTCATATGTCTGCTAACTGAAACCATGAAGGGCCAATACTGACCCTACCAGATAATATTTTTCAGCAGTTTTTCCAAAAGGTCTACTACACAATGCTACATGTGAAACGTGAAAGTTACAGACCTTGTGGTATCAAGATGTTTTTTCAAAGTATGCAACATGCTAAACCTTAAAACCTTTGGTATCTGACAAGAAATACTTTGAAGATTTTCTAAAAAAATCACTATGCAAAACAAGTGAGAACAGGGTCAGAACCAATAATAACCACAGAAGCATATTTTAGTAATCTAAGTCGAGGTTTATTAGTCAAAGCTATGAAAATATGAAAGATGTAGGCCTTGTGGTTTCAGTCAAGACGATTTTCCTTTTAATCTTTATGTCAAATAAGTGACCCAAGGGTAGGGCGAATATTAACCCCTGGGTTGTAATTTTAGCAATCTCTGTAAATGTTTACTGAAAAATGTATATTCAAAACATGAATGTTCTGGCCTTGTGGTTTCTGAAAAGATTTTTTTTTATTATTTTAAATGATTTTCCTTCTAATCTCCATGTAAAACAAGTGGCCCCACCTCTACTGGCCGAAGCATAATTTTAGCAATAATTATTTGTAAAGGTCCACTAGAAAATGCTACATACCCAATTTCAGTGCTCTGGGCCTTGTGGTTTCAGAAAAGAAGATGTTCAAAGTTTTAGCCTGCAGTTGCCATAGCAACAAGTTCTGCATGGAACTGAATTCTAACAGCAGTATTGGTAGAACTTCATGCAAGGATTCTCCCTTCCCATTTTCCTTAATTTCTATACAGCAGTACAGGAGGAGATTTTGTTTAAATGTGAATTTAACATCACATGATGGACAAAAACCAATCACATAAGGTAAAACCCGCACACCTTGTGCTAAGGTGAGCTGGATACAATAAACATTATATGCTTGTATATTTGTAGGTAAATATATATATTATTACATATGTATATAATCATGTTTTCCTTTTTATCACACAACCTAAATACTAAGTATTTCTTTGGACACACCAACCTCTCCATAGAGAGTTACATCAATACTGAAATCATTATTCTATATTAACACAGTAATACTAATATTTCAATTAAGGTGTTCAGACAATTGGCTTCTACAATATTGTTTGGCTGTGTTATGGCTCAATAAAACCATCCCTTAATAAAGATGAAGCATTCCTGCAGAACCAATTCATCATTTTACAAAAGCTAAGTCCAATAAAAACAAAACTATAAAGACTTTTAATGCAATTTGACATAACAGCATATTTCAATACAATGTAACCCTTTTTTGGAATGTAATAAACAGGTCAATCTAAATCAGATCAGGTCTAACATCTTTAATCTAAAAAAGTAGCCCCCCCCCCCACCACGCCCTCTTCCCCCACCATAAAAACATATGATTGTGTCATGTTTGAATAACAAAATGTTGCTATAACCCCTTTTATAGTCCTGGGAAGACAAGTTCAGATACGTTAAAATTATAGTGTAACATTTGTTACTGAAATAAAGGAAACTTTTAAAACATACATTCCAATCTGTAACACAGTACCTGACTCTGCTTGTAAGCAATTTAATTGCTAAAACAAAAGTTTTGTCTCTTTGAACAAACTGAGATTCTGATTTCCTCTGCAGTTACACACGGTCTCCTTAAAATAAACATGCTTACTTTGAAGACAAAATACACGTAATGCTGAATTTCAAAATAATCCATGACAAGTTATTTCAAGGTTAAAGTCTTACTAAATATAACATACAATAAAAGTGTTTCTTCTTATAGAGGAGATGATACTTCATTTCAACCATCAACAGGCCTACATGAAGTACCTTCAAATGAAGAGTCTTAACAGACAAAAGATCAAGGGCTCTTGAACTTTCTATCCTCTTGATGTTCAAATGTACTAAGTGACTTAAGCTTATTTCTCTGCTCTTCATCGATGTTACAGTAAGAATTACTGGTCAAAAGGTAATCTTTTTTTTATCTTTTCTAGCAGTCGAGTATGTTTGTGATAATTTCATCAGAGACAATATAGACACTTATTATATGTCTCTGATTTCATTTATAAAACATTTGTATAAAAACTGCATGTGTGTAGAAAACAAAATACATTTTCTCTCTCTGATATGTGCATATGTCTGATATATATCTTAAGTCATAAAATTCCATATAACTGGAAATATTTATAAACATTTTGACAACTTTAACAGTTAAAGAAAACAACTAAAAATTATGTATGTACATTATGGCATTGTGTATGTGCAATAACAAAGCGGCAATAACTAAAATCTCTGTGACGTTTTACAATATTTACCAAGTGGTTTAAGCCTTGTCACAGAATTACCAATAATGTTTATGGCTTTAGTGCTTTGCAAGTGGACATGTCACTGCCTTTTTAATGAAATTATAACTATCAAGGGAAGCAAGTCTGTTTTAACAAATCTTCTAGGAACAGGCATTGAATATTTAATGTACAAAAAGGATCTGTGAAGGATTTCTCACACAATGTTACACTAAAGATATGAACTGCTATAAACATAAATAACAAGAGCACTGCATGGCGGAGCATTTTATGCCCGAAGAGTGTTTTTTCTAAGTATGATGCATTTATGATTTAAGGGAGGAAACTTTAGGTTTTGGAATTAAATGATTTGCTTTAAATTTTGGATTCATGCTGTGATGCATGGTTATCAAGTTATAGTGCAGAAATATTGATTGTTTAGTTGATTGTCACCTTGACCTTTTATGTACTTACCCAAAGTAGTATAGGGGTCATGTTATCAATGATGGCAATCATCCTATGAAGTTTGAAGTCTGTATGGGAAGTAACTGCCAAGTTAAACAGCAGAAATGCTTTTCAGTGTTTAGGTCACTGTGACCTTGATCTTTGACCTACTGACCCCAAAATCAATAGGGGTCATTTACCCAATGTGTGCAATCATTATATGAATTTTGAAGTCTCTAAGACAAATGGTTGTCGACTTACAGAGTGTAAATGATTCTAAACATTTAGGTCACTGTGACCTTGACCTTTGACATACTGACCCCAAAATAAAATGTTAATGTGTGCAATCTTGATATAAAGTTTGAAGTCTCTACAACAAATGATTGTCAAGTTACATGGTGGAAATAGTTTTCAATGTTAAGGTCACTATGACCTTGACCTTTGATCTTTTGACTCCAACAATAGGAATCATTGTAGGCCAAAGAAAACTGAAGGTATCCTCTGGAAACCATATTGCTAATGGATGGACGGACACATCGTCGGATACCCACTGTTGATTATTACATAAATCAAACCGTGGGAAAAATGAATCGAATTGCGTCGACATATAGCAACAAGTGCCTAAAATATCGACCAATGAAATCGCGTTAACAATATAGATACTCTTCAACGGAGGGGGTAGAAAACTATCAGAAATAAAATTGCTGCGCCCATGGTGAAAACCTGTTTTGCGTGTCTTGCCAATATAAAAGGCAAAAACTATCGCCAACTCAATTCTTCCACAAGCAAAGACCATATAGTGATATTTCATCTAGTATTAACATTTTGCCCACATTTTCAATTTTGAGCTTTTCACAAAATGAATTAAACATGTTGTCTATGGATGCCGCCATCTTGTATGTAATACTGAATGTAGTAAAAAACGAGCATTTCGATTGGTTGTAATTGCCTCATGAAATCGTGAGGGAACCAATGAAATAGCTGTCTTTGACACACCTCTTATAGACGAGATAGCGTTCAAAAATCCCACGGCTGATAAATGTTAATGGATCGGCCGTGGGTATCCGACGATGGGACGGACAATGACTTTAAAAATTTAGGTCAGTGACCTTGACCTTTGAACTACTGACCCCAAAATGCATAGGGTCATGCACTCACTGTGGGCAATCATCATATGAAGTTAAAAGACTGTAGGTGAAACAGTTCTCAAGTTATCCTCCGGAAAAAAAAAGCTAACAGATCGACAGACGCCCAGGACCATAACATAATATAAACCTTCGGGCATATAAGCAGAGCAGTTGCCCTTGCATTTTAGGATTCAAAATAGATAAATGTGTAAAACAGGTATAATATTTAACAGATGTGTAACAATTCATGTATTTCATATATAAAACTAGTTACATCACATTTCTAAAATATCATCTTAATCACAACTTAAAATTACAGCATAAAAGCTCCAACATTAACTTGTAAAATAATTATTCTAGAACAAACAATTTCAAATCTCTTAACAAAAAGCTGAGACCATTTCAGCAATTTCACAAAAAAACATGGCTATAACTTTCATGTTATGTATCACACAAAATGTCCAGTCTGAACACATTGTATACACAGTCACTATGCAACAAAATGCATTGGTCCATGACACTTGAATTTCATAAAAAATACAGGAGAATAGAAGAAAATAAATCTTTGAACAACAATAACTAGTAAGTGAACAACTGTAAAAGATAATCTATCACAAATGTACATGAAGGACATGTACTTCACTTGAATATCACAGTAACTGTTTCAAGTTGACTAGCAGGGTGTATACAGCTTAATACTTAATTTCTACTTAATGTCTACTTAAGAAAATAAACATTCATACACTTTGCACACATTACAAACAGGAAACAAGTAAATTGACATCAAACAGTATTTTAAACATAGCTTTAGCATTTTATGCAATCTTAAAATGAGAAATGGATGTCAGGAGGTATCACATGAAACCAATAACAACTTGATTTTGAATAAAGTTAGTAAAAAATACAATGCCCCTTGGTTAACATGGGCTAACTTTCATTTTCCTTGGATTCTGAACACTCCTGCCCTACATCTAAGGTTCGTTTGGCTTACATTTTCATACAAAGGGAAGGCTCCAAATTATTTTATTTTCAGTAATCTGTTTCCCATAGACTGGCATGCTGATTTTGAACACTCTATATTAACCTTTATCCTGCTGGCAGCAATCATGTTTGCCTTTGTGACCAGTGCAGACCATGATCAGACTGGATATCCATGTGTTCTGATCATGATCTGCACTGTTCACTATTCAGTCAGTACTTTTACAATACCCCTATAAATGGGAAATGGTACTGCCCAAATTGAAAGATGGACAAGTCCATTTTAGAAATTTAGCTGGCTAAGGGTTAATATGACAACATATAATAACTGACACTGACATGACTTGGCACAGGAGCAAAGGCATACTTAGCATAGATTTACAACAAACTAAATAAGTTTTAGGCTAAAAAGAAAAAAATTAGATAAGGTAGATAGGTAAAGAATATCTAGTGGGTCACTGCAATTAACTTCTTTCGGTGTTCTTTATCTTTTTTCTTCTATTTAGCCTCTAACTTGTATGGAATATTTGCACTAATGCATGTTTACATATAGAAGTTATATGTATATTTCTTTTATATTTTGGCATTAATCCAACTTTAAGTTACTTACATTTAGGAATCAAAAGTAGTACATAATTTCATCTTATTTTTAACATCCTTTGAAAATCTCTACAAAAGTCGAAAACAAAATTTTTCATTAAAGTCCCAGGATCACATTGAATTTACTGATATAGATAAACAAATGTATTCATAGGATAATGAAAGAACCATTTTCTATTCACTCTAAAACAATTTTGAGATATGTCTATTTTTTCGTTTTGTATTCAAGTCATTTCTAAATGAAAGAGCATTTCTTATATTTTTGCAATATCATTGAAAAGATTACATATTTCGAACATGTTCATTAATATAAGAAGCAAAGTTAAGAATGATTTTGGTACAAAAAAAGATCATTTCTACCGGTGAGACGTCTTTCTTGGTAAAATAAGAACTACTTGTAATTGTGATCCTGGAACTTAAATACTTTCTGAGTTTTTAACTTATGACTGTTTTATTTTCTTGGAAATAACATATTCTTTAAGTTTTTAAAATCAAAAGTACACTTTTTATGGCCTGGTAAACAATACTATAGCAGCAGATACATTAACAAAATGGACTAGATCAAAGTTAAATGGTCCCTAAAGGTTCCTCCCCTAGCAACGTGCCCCTCGGGGACACTGTTATGAGGATAGTGGGATCAGTGAAGCGGAACTCCCTTGGATAGTGGTGCGAGTCCTGTAAAATATAGACAGAAGTGTTAATCATATTGACTGATGCAAAAATTTCACTGAAACCATTTAGCAACATAGCATTTAGAATCATGTACAATTGTTGTTCATTTCTGTTATTTTTCTGTATAAGAATTTTTTACCAGACTGACCTGAATGTAACTTCTATGAAAAAATAAAAAACGGCAACCTTGTTCTTTATAAAAGTTTCTTTAAAATATGATCCCTAGTTCCACTCAGAAGAAAAAGTGAGTTAAAAAAAAAACCTACCAAGTTTTTGTCATGTAAACACTCTAATTCTTCTGCCATCTTCTCCAGTAGACTAGTTGAACAGAAAATCTAAAAGAGAATAGAAATCTTAAACATACAGTACAATATCTCATCTTTCAAGACTGAAAGGAAAATATGTATTTTATGACTGTATGAAAAGATATCTTCTATCTATCTATTTGAGTTTATCATTGGTACCGATTTCCCATTTGACCGACGCGCCCTGTAGAGATTAGTTATTTTAGTTGTGGGGTAGTGCAAGATACAGAAGGCATCCCATTCCAAAGACACCCCTGGTTCTTTTACATGCTCAGTGTACAGCACTGATACATAGGACCTCGGTTAAATGACTCATCTGAAAGACAATTAGTAATGTTAGTGGAGGAGCGGGGGATCGATCTTGGGACCCCTGGGTTACCAGTCCAGCACGTTACCACTGGACCACTGATCCAAATCAAAAAAGATATCTTAACATATACTGAATGTTTTATACTAGTGAGTATGTCCAACATGAGTTACATTGTTCATTAAACACCGAGTTCCTACAAAGTGAGAATGCAGCATTTCCCAATCTATTCATATCTATCTTATTATTATTTATGTTCAAAATAAATTAAAGCTCCTAGGTTATAAAAATTGTTAAACCAATGTACATCACAGACAAATTTTCATATTGTAATTTGTTACTAAAGCATAAAATACGTGCAAAAAATATGTCCATGACTCTCTGACTACATAATTGATATTTACTTTAGCGTATGTATACACTGCAAGCTTGTGTTTCTGTTGTGTAACTTATTGTATTATGCAAATGAGATTGGTGCACACACTGTTTGCATAAAATTAAGTCATGTTAATTATTTGTGTGATGTGCCCTGGAGGCCTATAGCATTACGCAAATAAAGATGAACAGTATTTCAGCTTCAACAACTTACATCCTTTACTTATGTTAACAGAAATGCTTAACTATCTCATGCATCTGTCTAGAACTATGTCAGGATTACATCTAACTGATGAAGACATGATAGAGATGATTCTAGTTCTAATGGTATAAACACAATTTCTTGCAACTTTCAATTTTTGTACTGAGGAGTGAGGACTCAACATAAATTCCAGTGAAATTCAACAGTATTTTAAAGCCTTACAATTCAATGTAACAATTGAAAGACTGATCAAGTTCTGAATGTAACAAGCACACTGACTGACCAGGGACATTTATTATCTGATTTTTAATGGAACATAAAGAACTTTTCAGAATTTATTTTACCTGTAGGTAGGTACCCTGTGCTTTGAGTGGTTCTGTCTGGTTGACATAAATACCTTCTTCACAGAAATCTGGTGGTATCAAATGTACAGTGTGATTCTCTGCATTGTGGAACAAGAAAAATCTACCTTTCTGCAACCGACCCCTACAACAATAACAGAGACATGTTATGTGAAAGTACAAATGGTAACAATTTCTGTATTTTTGCAACAGGCTGCAGTATAAGTGTCATATATTTATGAGGAAACATTGATTTTATACCTGTATCATTCTTACATCAATTAAATTCAGTAAATAATAATGATTCAGTGCAGAGATAAATCCAAGAAAAACTTAAAGTGGTCAAAGGGCAACACATATTATTACATGCTGACCTTGATATTATCACATGCTGACCCTGACATTATCACATGCTTACCCTGACATTATCACATGCTGACCTTGACATTATCACATGCTGACCTTGACATTATCACAACTGCTGACCCTGACATTATCACAATTGCTGACCCTGACATTATCAAATGCTGACCTTGACATTATCACATGCTGACCTTGACATTATCACATGCTGACCCTGACATTATCAAATGCTGACCTTATTATACTCAATTTTCCTATGGTGAAAAAAAGGTCTTTTCTAAACTCTGCAGTGTTAGAACAAAAAGTGATAAACTTTTAAAATGATGAATATCTACTGAAATACATTATAAACAGATACATGCATGAAACAATTTACTGAGGTTAGATTTTGCTCAGTTAAGCAAACAGGATGAAATTCAAATATATGTATGTTTCACTAACCTGATGACCATAGGTAGGAGGTCTGCAGCCTCTGAGTCAAACATTAAATGAACACCTTCTAAACACTCTGGTTCTGCCTCCTCATCACTCTCACAGTCAAACATCCTGTAATAACATGATACTGATGATGCTGATGTTTGTAATAATGATGTTGATAATGGCAGTGATGATGATAATGAGTATAATTTTGATGATGATGGTGATAATACTAGACATAATAATGATAATGGTGAGGATGATGATGGTGATGATGATGATTAAAATAATGATGGGGAGAGGAAAAAGGTTATAAAAGTTTATCCAACATGTACTTAAGACAGAAATACTGAGTCATGCGTGTCTTCCTCTTTTTAATAGCTTAGAATAAAATGAATATCTCAGCATCTTCCAGACAACAGTGAAGTGAAAACTAGGTTTCCAATTCAATAAGATATAGTAAGTCAATGAGGTGTTTACAACATCAGTTACATATAGCTTTAAAATACTACATTCCAAACAATTTGGAAATGAAAATAAGGAACTCAATCATAATGTTACTTAAAAGATTTAATGTTGAAATATCATTTTTCTCCAAAGTTTTGTAACAGTAAACTAAAGTTATTATCAACTATGACTGTTCTTGCCTTTAATACTAAATTTTACAGCAGTTATAAGCATAATTAACAACACATCCCTCATACCTTGCATTTATATCTATCCATTTACATACTGCTGTTACATGTCCCAGATTTGAGCCATCTGCATTGATACCTTCATTCACTTTTGCCATCAGGTTAGAATCAGCTTCAAATATTGACTGTTTTCTACCAAGGTCTGTGATGAAGTATGGTCCAACACTGTCATATAACAAAAGTTTTCAATGTAAAACATTGTTATATTTCACATTTATTCTGCTGTTGGCAATACAGTTTTTCCTTACGAGACCAGTTCAGACCATGACAAGCTTCTTATCCCTGCAGTCTGATCAAAGTCTGCACTGCTTTCCGCTCAGGCAGTAAGATTTCACTTAACATTAGGAGGTTTCTCCTTTCTGTGAAACTTTTAATGGACGTGAAAATTGCACAACAGCATATGTAAATTATTTCATCTGAATCTCTATAAATGTAAATATTTATATCAAGTCTAAAAAATTATTGTAAAATAATAAAGACTGTGTAGGTATTTCAGAGGTGACTTTTAAGGACCACTTTTCAACTATCATTGTTCAGCTCGTAGACTTTCTAAAGAAAAGGTGGAACATTAACAACAAATTAAGCAATGAACAAGACCTGTCCAAATAAGTAAGTACAGCCAAGCTTGAGAAAACATATAGACTGTGTACCTTTTACTAGTTGACATTAGCTCCAGGACCCCTGCTCCTTTCCAGCGCTGTGCAGCTTTCATTTCATCATCAGTCACTCCAACTAACTGCAACACATCAAACTCAAGAGATTAAACATTAAATCATTAAAAAGTGTTTGAATAAAGTCTTTTTCATGTGAAGAGAGAAATCTTCAGATTTCAAGTAGATGGTTACATCACTTGGATCAAGTAGCTGGTAACTTCACTCAGACCAAGTTGATGGTAACTTCACTCAGACCAAGTTGATGATAACTTCACTCAGACCAAGTTGATGGTTACATCACTAAAATCGGGAAGATGGTAACTTTACTGAGATCAAACAGAGGGCACTATTACTGAAATCAAGCATATGGTTACATCACTGAGATCAAGTAAATGGCACCATCAATAAGATCAAGTGGATGATGACATCACTGAGATCAAGTGGATAGCAACATCACTGAGATCAAGTGGATGGCAACATCACTGAGATCAAGTGGATGGCAACATCACTGAGATCAAGTACATGACAACATCACTGAGATCAAGTGGATGGCAACATCACTGAGATCAAGTGGATGGCAACATCACTGAGATCAAGTGGATGGCAACATCACTGAGATCAAGTGGATGGCAACATCACTGAGATCAAGTACATGACAACATCACAGAGATCAAGTGGATGGCAACATCACTGAGATAAAGTGGATGGCAACATCACTGAGATCAAGTGGATGGCAACATCACTGAGATCAAGTGGATGGCAACATCACTGAGATCAAGTGGATGGCAACATCACTGAGATCAAGTGGATGACAACATCACTGAGATCAAGTGGATGGCAACATCACTGAGATCAAGTGGATGACAACATCACTGAGATCAAGTGGATGGCAACATCACAGAGATCAAGTGGATGGCAACATCACTGAGATCAAGTACATGACAACATCACAGAGATCAAGTGGATGGCAACATCACTGAGATCAAGTGGATGGCAACATCACAGAGATCAAGTGGATAGCAACATCACTGAGATCAAGTGGATGGCAACATCACTGAGATCAAGTTGATGGCAATATCACTGAGATCAAGTGGATGGCAACATCACTGAGATCAAGTGGATGGCAATATCACTGAGATCAAGTGGATGGCAACATCACTGAGATCAAGTACATGACAACATCACAGAGATCAAGTGGATGGCAACATCACTGAGATCAAGTGGAAAGCAACATCACTTAGATCAAGTACATGACAACATCACAGAGATCAAGTGGATGGCAACATCACTGAGATCAAATGGATGGCAACATCACTAAGATCAACTACATGATATCATTACTGAGATCAAGTGGATGGCAACATCACTGAGATCAAGTGGATTGCAACATCACTGAGATCAAGTACATGTTATCATTATTGAGATCAAGTACATTGGAACATCACTGAGATCAAGTGGATGGCAACATCACTGAGATCAAGTGGATGGCAACATCACTGAGATAAAGTGGATGGCAACATCACTGAGATCAAGTACATGACAACATCACAGAGATCAAGTGGATGGCAACATCACTGAGATCAAGTGGAAAGCAACATCACTTAGATCAAGAACATGACAACATCACTGAGATAAAGTGGATGGCAAAATCACTAAGATCAACTACATGATATCATTACTGAGATCAAGTGGATGGCAACATCACTAAGATCAAGTACATGGCAACATCACTGAGATCAAGTGGATGGCAACATCACTGAGATCAAGTGGATGGCAACATCACTGAGATCAAGTGGATGGCAACATTACTGAGATTAAGTGAATGACAACATCACTGAGATCAAGTGGATGGCAACATCACTGAGATCAAGTACATGATATCATTACTGAGATCAAGTACATGGCAACATCACTGAGATCAAGTACATGGCAACATCACTGAGATCAAGTACATGGCAACATCACTGAGATCAAGTACATGGCAACATCACTGAGATCAAGTACATGGCAACATCACAGAGATCAAGTGGATGGCAACATCACTGAGATCAAGTGGATGGTAACATCACTGGGAACAAATAGATGGTGACTTTACTGAGATCAAGTAAATGACAACATCACTGAGAGTAGATAGTAATTCACTGAGATTTAGTAGACTGTCTCATTGACAACTTAAAAGCCACAATAATTTGAAGAGCCATTTTTTTTAAACAAAAATTTCTGAAGAACAGAATACCTCATGTTTCTACATGTAAATTAATACTAGACTAATAGCAAAAGCTAGAACACTTAGGCAATCCTGTCTTAACTTGTACAATAGAAACACAGATACCTGTCTAAAGTCAAGGTGCCCGTAAGGTGAGCTGAGTTCTGGGAGTTGTGGATCTCTAGCAATCAGCATATGTTGAACCAAAGATTCTTCAATACCATTCAGAGGTTTATGCCATGGTATATGATCTCCAATATGCAATGTATTACCTATATTGATAAATAAAAGCTGGTAATTTTGTGCTTCATTTTTCAAACCAGTATACATGTTCTCAAAATAAATTTTAACAAAATTGGTAAGAACTTTTATATACATGTAATTTCCTATCTTAGACTGATTTCCAATTCTTGCTCATCCATACAGAAATCCATGATTTTAATGTTCATCTAAAATTTGATTGCTTACATACTTTTAGATAGCTAAAATGAATTTCAATTTTCAAAATTTATAGAATTAAATGATAGTTCATGTCACACAATAAGATTGTTCACATGACATTCATTCCATGGATATTTTTCACATTGCTTTTCAATATCTATAAAACCATCTTATTAAAGCAATGCAGAACTCAGAGAAAGAAAGGGGAAAAAAGTTGAAGAGATTTGGGATTTGTAGAGGTATACCAGTTTGGAAAACATAGTTGGCTAGCCTGTTCATGAGACCTGATGGCCACATCGGGGGTGCTGTTTCACTGTTAGACTTCTTCAGTCGCATAGTCATCTCAAATCCATACCCACTGACTTGGCCTGAACCTCTGTATCTAGAGATATCATTACAGATCTTGTTACATATGCTAACTTGAAGTAATGAATCCCAAAGAAATCTGTAATTTTAACAATTTTCAACACCTTTTATTCTTGAATTAAATAATGCTATATGTAACTATGCAACAAAAAGCACTTATGTGATTCTCAGAGAAAAGCTTCATCACTGACTACAAATGTACCTGAAATCGAAACATGAAGCCATACCATGAAAGCAACAACTTATAAGGTGCTGAGAAGAGTTTAAAAAATGTGTGTTTTCTCCACACACAAAAAATTAAATAAAAAAATTGTGTGAATGTGCTTGGTAAAACATGACACCTTCTGACACTTACTGGTGCACTCGGTTGTCTCCATACAGATCTGAAAACCCATAGCTCACATAGTGCCAGTGTGCAGGAATACCTCTATCTATGTCACCATTGTTGGAGTATATACTGATATAGTCTAGTGGGTCTGGCCCACCCAACCTGGACAAACAAACATTTACAAAAGCAATTAGATCTATTCAAAACAAATATAAGTACAGTTGCAGTTCTGTAACATTTCAGTGACACTATAAATAGAAACTTGAATGTTCAAACTTTCCCTTCACAAAGGCTTAGATTTGTTAACTTCAACTCAACTTATTACTGCCAAAAGTCAATACTGACTATATTAGGCAGGTGTGTGTCAGGAGCATTAAATCTGTCAAGGATAAAAGCAAAACAAGATTTTTACTAAAGATCTTCATTTATTGAACATTAACTGTGAACATTTAAAATCCATAAAACTTGTTCTTTCCACTAATAAAAGCTGGTACAGTTGGGGTAGAAGCAAAGAAGAAAGCAGAATGGTACTAATGATCATGATGAAATAAGCAAAGTAAAGAAATTAGAGATTGGAATGAAACAGATGAAGCTCCACCCAACTGGCAACCTACCAAAATTTTACAACTGCTGTCGCCTGCAACGGATTTGGTTGGTCTGGATAGATTTCCAGACATGCCTTATCTATTGCTTCAAGTCCTGCATATTCCCAATCGTCTGGTTCTTCTATATCTGAACTGTCAGCTGATTTTTCTGTCTGATTTTCGCTTGCCATATTTTCTTCCTTTGGCCTGATTGGGTTCTTTCAAATTCTTTGGCGTGAATAGGACATCCTTATTCTGCGGCCCTGCGGCCCTATTTGCGGCCCTCTTTGCGGCCCTATTTGCGGCTCTAGTTTTATCACCTTTTGTTCTGTAATTGTCATAGTATATCTAAAAACAAATAATAGCGATTGGGTAATAACATATTACATACATTTCATGTAAATATTAGATATATATAATGGATGAAATTATTATTTACGCATCTAAAATCTAAATTTTTACTACTTGGAGTCAAATCAATGAACGTATCTGCATTTAATGTATTGTATCTGATATATCATAGTGATAGGCAAATATTTGTTTTTATTCTTTAATTGTAAAAAAGTTTGAACAAACTTGATTTTTTTATATTGTATTGTAATGTATCGTATAAGTAAATATGTACATGTTGTAATACATGTTGTTAATGATATACATAGTATTTCAAAATTAGATACATATTGCAATGCTTCTTAAAAACGAATTTACGTAGAGAAATATCTTAATTGTATCAACAATGTAAATTACAGAAATGCACTATGTAGATTTAGATGCTCTGCTCGTGACTTGTTGATAGAAGAAGGCCGACATCGTAATATTGATAGAAATAATAGAAAATTCACGAAATGGAACATGAATATGGTTGAAAACGAATGCCATATTTTGATTGTATGTCCATATTATAGAACAATAAGAATGGAATATCTGCCAAAATATTACAATTCTTGGCCAAGTATACAAGAAATCTAAAAATTTGTGGAAATGTGAACATAAATGCACGCTTAACAAACTTGCCAAATATATACATATATTGCTAATTGCACACGTAGAAATGTAAGATTAAACGAAGAAGTATATATCTGTAACTTTTCGAATGTATTGTAAATATGTTGATGTGATTAATCAATTATGTCATACTTTTCTCATGTATGTTAATATTTACCACCATACATTGTAAACGTATTGGCAAAATAAAAAATTGAATTGAATTGAATTGAATTGTATGTTGAATGTTGATGCTTTCTATGTGAAAAAAAAAAACAACAACTTGTTTATTGTCAATTACGGTCACGCGTCAACCCAATAAACATATACATTCCGATATCTGATAATGCAATCATCGGATTATAGCGTCTATTTAATGCGTGTCGATCCCGTTTTTATATGTCTGTGGGATAGAATTGAACTGGAAAAAATACTGTAAAAATAATTTTAAGTATGTTTTATTTTTCTTCTATTTTTGATAATTTCATAGCGACATTTGAAAGGTTTTGTTATCTTGCATAGAATGTACTTGCATCCTTTAAAAATATTTACGTGATATAGGCTATTTTCGAGTTATTCTGTAGTAAATTCGTGTAAATCTGTTGTATTATGCTTTGTACTTACATTACACGTTCACTTTAAAACGACATTCGAAAGGTTTTCTTATGTTGTGTAGATTTTACTTTCATCCTTTATAAATAATATTTACATGATGATAAAGTATTTTATTCGATAGTTTATATAATTATTAATTAAATTCTGCTAGAATTATGTTTTGTATATTTTAATTTCATCCATTATATATATTATATTTTCATGAAATATATGTAACAAATTATTATCCACTCGTTATTATTTGTTGTAACATATATAGGCCTGTACTATAATACTGTACTATAATAGGCCTGTACTATGACAATTACAGAACAAAAAGGTGATAAAACTAGAGCCGCAAATGAGGCCGCAAATAGGGCCGCAAATAGGGCCGCAGGGCCGCAGAATAAGGATGTCCGCGTGAATAATAAAGAAAATAACCTTGAACCTTCGCAAATGGATCAAATTAAAAAGATTTATTTGATATAAGGAAAAATTCGAATACTTGAATGAAGTGAAATAAATTTTTTTTATGTCAGCATTTAGATGGGATTTTATGCATTTCTATTAATATTGCTATTCTCTTATTTTAGAGACTATAATGCAAGGGAAGTAATTTGAAAATGGCGTCCAACTGGAGGACACATGCCACTGTCAAAACAAATTTTCCATACTCACAGACAATTTAACGTTTAATACACTATGCAGCCTGTGCCAAAAGATATGGCCAAAGCACTTTCAGACGAATGTGATGACGAAAATGAGCTGTCTGATTCAGAATTGCCAATTGCGTACAACGAGCTGCGACATCGTGAAAAAATTGAGGGTTCAAAAAAGGTCACGCAGTCATGGAGGATGAAAGAACGTGTATGTATTCAGTAGTGATGTATCAGTGTTCTCGATTGATAATTTATCTTGCTTGAAACTTCCCAATTGAGAAAATGTAGAAAATCTTCAGGGAAATTTATAAGTCGTGTGAAGAAGTGTTAGTTTCATCTATTTTCTTCCTTCTTCAGAGTAGACATAAGTATTCAGACTGAAGAACTGAAGAACACATCACTTAGTTCCGCCAGAATGAAATTTGCTTTAAAAACTTAAAGACTGTTAATTTTGTGTAAACCTTTCTGTTGCCTGTTAAGGTTTCACTACAAGTCGATTTGCTTCCTTAGTGTTTTTGCTACCTGAATTTCTATAAATAGATGTGTATAATATTTTGGCATTAATATTAAGATTTGATGCTCAGACATGGGGTCAATTACATGCAAATGTAATTAATTAAATTACAATTACTTCAATGTATTCACCAATTAAATTACAATTACCATTACAGGGTTTTTTGAAATGTAATTAATTAAATTACAATTACATCTAGGATGTAATTAATTAAATTACAAATTACTTCTGTTTTTTGTAAATTTATTGTTCTATTAACTAAATAAGTCTGTGATGCATGTACATGTACATATATATTTTATACACAGTTCCATGACTTTGTGAATCATATACATTGTATATACATTTTAAACACAATGACATACTGCTACATACACTCAACTCCGTTACAGATGTGAGTTACATTTGACCATCATCAGCTTTTCAAAAGTTTTGTCAGATAGTCTACATCGGTCAGGTCTAAATGTTTTTCCAGCAATGCTGAATAGCCTTTCTACTGGAGCAGAAGTGGCCTGAACAGAACAGATCTTTTTGCTAGTATTGCAAGAAGTGGGATATCGGCACCATCTTTTTTCCAGTACCCGAAAGGGCTTTCATTCATATCAATACATGGTTAATTTATGTATCTCTCAACTTGGTCATGGGGAGAATTAACAGTACCAGAGGGATTTCTTCTTCTACTGGGAGTGGAAGGGAGGAAGCTAAAAAAGCTATCAGTTTTTCCTTTTTTGCAAGGTGGTGAACATACTTCAGATTCAGGTTCACATCCATCCTGAAATGATGACTGAATTTGAATGGCTTTATCTTTAAGGAGTGAAATACAGGCATCAACATTTTCTGGCTTGCACCACCTTACTTTAAATCTTGGATCTAACAAAGATGCAAGGATGAATACCTCATCATTTTCAAAATGTGAAAGCCTAGCATCAACAGAAGTAGCATTTTCTGGAACTTCGAAATGTTTTAGAATATTTGTTAATGACATTTTATTTGCCCACTAGGAACAATCCTAGTAACTGATCTAGACTTTTCAGATCTGTAAGTGTACAGTTATCAATGATATTATGCTGTACCTTAAATACTAATCAAGCAATTTCTTACTTTTCACACCTGTATTGTCCCGGTCACCTGTGACTGGAGGGCACGAACTGATCAGTAACTCTGCACTCTATTGTGTGCATTGACAACAAAATAACACAAAAGAATACCATAAATGCAATTATATTCAACAATCATGACTGATTAGGTCCATTGTAAGTTTTATGGTATTAATAAATTGATGGAGACTGTGCTTAAGTTATAAATATCCAGATTTATTTATTTTATTTATTTATTTATTTTATTTTATTTCGTATTTGTTAGGATTAATTCAGTTTTAGTTTTATATTTATATTCAAAAAGAAGTGATGAAAGTAATTGAAAAGTAATTGAAATGTAATTAGAATTACAGACAGTTTCATACATGTAATTAATTAAATTACAATTACATGTAATTGAAAAACAACTCAATTACAGATTTCATACAATTACATCAAAATTTGTAATTAATTACTGTCAATTACAATTACAATTTTCAATTACCCCATGTCTGTTGATGCTTATTGCAAATAATGAAAATTCATATTTTTTACAATTAATGCAAATAATATTTTTTGAAATAAATGCATTTATATTTTATGCAAATAACTGAGTTTAAGAATAAAATATGAAATCATTTTAAGGATTTGAAGAGTTTAAATTAATCTTATGTATAAACATTAGACAACTTTATCTTTTTGCAGAATTAGACATTATACATGTACATTATAGAAAAACAGTGTTCTAATATTATAAAAATGTTGTTCTTACCATTAAACATGTCATCAAACCAATCTTATTCGGTATATCAGCTATTTTTAAAAATTCCTCTCACAAATGAAAATCTGCAAATAATTCAATTCATGTCATGCCTCCCAAGTATTTGGAATGGTCTGTTCCAATTGTAGTTTCTTTGATATGCAAAGATTAAACAGATGAACGGTCATTTAGATGAAATTTTGGCAACATGTGATGATGATTTTTCCTGAGCAAGCACACAAAGATTATTGAAGACTGGCTCTAAATATATGGGTTTCAAATATTGAGGTTTAACTTCATATTGATACACAGAAATGTATGCTGCTTGCAACCAGCCTGAACATTGTGGAGAAGTCAGAGGACCTCGCTAATAATTAGACGCAGAGCGATGATAATTTTTACTTCTTTTTTTCCCTTTTGATTCATGCTCTTAACTTGCAGATAGTTAACAAGTGACAATCTCAAATGCATCATTCTTACAAAATGCACAGGTGTTGAAATATTGATTTATGCTCTTTGTTTTAAGTTCTTTAAACAATTTCTTTTGAATTCACATTGTTTCAATACCAATACTTATTTCAGTTTAATTTCTCTCTTGATGAAAACAGTATAATATACAATATCAGGGCTCTACAAATTCTATAGTCCGACGTCCGGGACAGCTCTAAACTTGCTCTCGGACACCTGTGTACTATAGTTTTGTCCCGGACAACTCTAATTTTGACAGTCATAAATCTCGGAAAACTGCTCAAATAAACAACCCACTTGAATAAACAACATGACGCAATCAATTTCTAACCGACTGGCATTCGATAAGCTCCGCCCTAATAGAGAAGTGACAGCAGAACAGAAAAAGTCAACCAATCACGACTCTAGTTACAATTTACTATGGATATTGATTATTCAGTACCGCGTGACTTTAAAATAAGTCAAGCAAATAAATGTCTTAAAACATTCATTGAATGCTGAATTCCAAAGGCAAAAGGTTAAACATCAAAGCTTTGACAATTTTCTTCTAAGCTTTTAAACAAGGAACCACAAAAAAGAGCAAAATTTCTTTATGGCATTTTTGTTTTAATTATCGGATTTATTTATGAGAAAAAGTAAAGTAGATTTAAGACAAACTTAACAAAATGAAGGCAACCAATTCCAGCAAATATTCAGTTCATCAAACATGAAGCAGCGAGTGAAAATCTCGGATAAATTCCGTATGTCATATATTTCCGCGACCCCGTTGTATTTTGATATTTATAGAAAACAGTGTCTTGGAGACTTTTTTACAAGACAAACTTACAACATTCAGTTGATTAATTAAGATAAGTGGTCATGATTTTGTTATAAGTACCAGTGTTTTTCTTTTTCAAAGAAAAAGTTTTCTTTGATCTAATTTAAGTCTTGAATAGTTCTGTCGTATTTTATTTTAGAAATTAAGCAACAATTATAATGAATCAACATACTGTACATCTTAAAAATTGTTTGTAACTTGTTCAAATAAAATTCTGGTGAAACTGGAAACACATCCCCTAGGTAACCAGACATTCCACCAAAAAGTCACTGACTTTTTATGCCAGAAGTACATTTCTTTAAAACAATAAGTTAAATAACAACAAATCAACATATTTGCTGTCTGTCATAGTCTTTTAAAGTTGAACTCAATTTCTGTTGAAAAGTTTGAGGTATTTTTAAAGATCTATGAAAGCATCTTTCAATGTAAAAGTGTTTCTATTTTTTTAATCGACTTTGTAAAATAAAAAACCGAATTAACTAATCATGCTTATCGAAAACGTTATACTTGTCGCTTGGACATCTGACATAGTTTTTGGGACAACTCTATTTTGCCATAGTCAGTTGTCCTGGACAACTCAGTCTTAAAGAAATTTGTAGAGCCCTGAATATTATTGTTAATATTTTTACTTTTGTTTACTGTATTATGGTATATTTTGGTTTATTTTGGAATTTTCATATACTGAGGAGATAGTATTGAATAGTTCAATATTTGAATATTTCCATGACATTTTTAGTTTATTAAGATAAATGGTATTTTCAATGGATCTGTGTAAGTTTTGATAAGTATAAATTTCATTAATTGTATTAAAATTGCCATTTAAAAGATTCTTTGGGTTCACGAATATGACATTTTCATACATGGCAAACTATGAAGCACTCGTATATCATGTGTTTTATCTGAGAAGGTTTGAATAATTGGTAAAACACAACTACACCTTATAAACAAAGATACACATCCTGTTTAGACAATATTCTTTAACATAAATTTATTTCCACAGCATCTGTTTCTCATTCAGTATATATCTAGTAATGGCTTGTATCTATCAATTCAGAAATAATTTATCATCACAATTACTTGTACTTAAAGATATCTGCTCTTTTGTGCCAGCAGATATCATCATAAAACATCAGGGAAGTGAAGACACCAGGGTTTAACTTTCTGAAAATAGAAATCCAGGAGCCCAAAGCTGAAAACTATAAGCCCCATTCAGATAATCTACAGTCCTAGTTCTCAAGTACAAGGAATACTAATTAGGGACTGATTCAGTTGACAGATTCTTCTGTTTCTGTAACACTGGTAAAATGAAATGAAATATGCACACTTAAAATGTAATCGTGAGTAATTAATTTTTTCTATGTATTAAAGTTACATGTTTTGATATCCTTACAAATATTTTGGTCCTATATAATCATTGAAATGTATGTAAGCCTGTGTAGAAAGAATGTCAAAAATTTTGACTCTTTGAAAATAGGAATCGTAGGTTTTCTCAGTGCAAGGACTTCCAATTTCCTTTTTTTTAACTAGGAAAAATCCATGCTCTTGGAAAGAGCATGGCATTGTCAAAGCATCTGCTGTGTCCTATGTCTGATATTGTGCTATATTGTGCGATATTTTTATTTCTGAATTGAAAGCAGATTAATTTCAGGTGTTAATCTTCTTATGAAAAAGACTTTGTTCCTTCATAGCAATTAGTGATCAGTGGTCTTATAGTAGGTACACATTTTGTATTTCACACTGGCGCTGATTTACTTGTAGGCAGAGTTGAACATACAGAGACAGTAATGACCAGCAATTAAATATTACTGCTTTTGAGACTGAAATCAAAACCTTTGAAATTGACAAGTGCCAAGCTGTGTACTAAGAGTATAAAAATGGCCCTGATACAGGGGTAGTTGCAGATTAGTGGTCCAGTGGTAAAGTGCTGGACTAGTAACCCTAGGGTCGCAAGATCAAATCCCTGCTCCTCCACTAACATAACTAATTATTTTTCCGATGAAAAGTTAAACTGTGGTCCCATGTATCAGTGCTGTACACTAAGCAAAAGGGTTGTCTCTGGAATGAGATGATTCCTGTATCTTGCACTATCTGCCACAAAGTAAATAATTAATCACTGCAAGGGGGTGTCGGTCAACTGGTAGCGACAATGAATAAATAAGGTATGAAGATATGGTTAGTTGCAAATCTCTTGGCTTCCTTTGGACTCCAGTTAGGATTTTTTTATATATAAGTATGCATTCAGGTAAGCAGGATAAGGCGTCCTCAAGAACACTGGTCACAGATATAAAATGAAGTTATTCGTTAGAAGTGTTCTTTTTAAAAGAGATAATTTTGTAATATATAAAGATTCTGTTTCTTAACAAGGGTATTTTTTAAATGATATTGTTTAATCTAAATATAAAAGTAGTGTTTATTCTAGCGCGGAATGAAAGGGCGCGCCACCCTGCCCTTTTATTGACCCGCCCTTTAAAACATATAAAGAAATATTGAAAAAAAACTCCGGTCAGAACCTATCAGAGTTCCTGAAACTGTAGTGAATGGCTTTAAATGTCAAAAATATTGCATCAGTTGATTTAAGAGATTTGCTTTATACCTCTCAAAATGTGTGATCTTAAATTTCTCTTAAGTATTTTTGATTCCAAGCTAAATGTGTTACTGTTTGAAATAATGAAATAAAATCCTCCTTTCAGATGAAGACTGTAAGTGTTGCCTTAGTATTATGTCTCAATGTTGGAGTAGATCCTCCAGATGTTGTCAAAACATCTCCTTGTGCCAGACTGGAATGCTGGATAGGTAAACCACTTGATTTGTTTATAATTTAGTGTATTTAGAGGCACCTTTTGTAAGTGAAAGCCTACAGTCAATTGTGCTGATAGAGCATATATTAGTAAGTTTTAATTCACAATTTCCATGGCAACAGAGAATATTTAAGAATGGCTGCTCTTGATAGAAGTCATACATCAAAGAAAAAAATGATGTTAGTTAAAGAACCATTTTTATCCAAGTAGAATATAAAATTTGACACAGACTTAGCTGAATTATACTTGTATACTTGTAATCGTAATTAAGTATTGGCAGTATCAGCTGTCGTAGCAGTTTTAAAGTCAAATTATTTTTTTTTGCTGACAGACCCTTTAGCCCAAAGTCCACAGAAAGCCCTTGAAGCTATAGGAGCTAACCTGCAGAAACAGTATGAGCGATGGCAACCCAGGGCCAGGTACAAGCAGACTCTGGACCCTACTGTGGAAGAGGTGAAAAAGCTGTGTACGTCACTTCGCAGGAATGCCAAGGTAACTGTTGAATTTATTCTGTTAAAGAGAGTATACTTGCATTGTATGTTGTTATTTGAAAAATTCTTCTTTTTTAACAAAACAAGTGTTTGAATATAGCATTTTTAAATCTTTCAGTTGATTAAATAATTAAGAGTTCCCACCAAAAAGTAAAAAAAAGTCATAAAGGAAGGGATAGATAAAAAACAAAAAGATGAGATTCTAGACTTTATACAAATGTTAAAAGTTGATATTTCTGATAAAGCTGAAACTATGATATATTGGGGTTAACTAATGTTTTTCTTAAATTAATGAATACTGTGTTTATGATGATCAGAGAAAAATGAACAATTTATAAGTGGAAAAATGTTCATGATTGGTTTTATAGTTCTTCCGATTAATAGAAGAGGCAAGTGCATTGCCAAATAATATTTGAAAAATCTATGTAGCAAAGTGTTTTTATTTTCCTAGGAAGAAAGAGTTTTATTCCACTACAATGGACACGGTGTACCTAAACCAACAGTGAATGGGGAAATTTGGGTTTTTAATAAGGTAGGGTACTGATTTCTCAGATTTCTCAGTACTTTTTATGTTCCTAACTTTTGAACTATTTTATCGAGATGTGTGTCTATCTGAAAATGGCCACTTGTCCTGGGATTTTAAGCTTGTGTCTCTGTACTCCGGTATAGAAGTTTTGCTTCTCAACATGACAAGAAATAAGCATTAAAGTTTTCATCAGTTTAGTGTTTAGCTGTCAAACTCTTAAGTAAGTATTAAAGTGCATGCTGGTCAGAACACTGAAATATTTGATGCAATGTTAAAACATTTCTGAGGAACTTGTTCAGAATAATTTTGCCAAACTGTCTTGAGATAGAATTTTTTCGGCAGTAAATTTTTGACAATTTTTACCCCACAGAGTTACACACAGTATATACCCCTGTCTATCTATGACCTGCAAACCTGGATGGGAAGCCCTTCTATATATGTGTATGACTGTTCACATGCTGGAGTGATTGTTGATCTTTTTAAACAGTTCTCTATACAAAGGGAGCAGGAAGCAGAGGTGAGAGACTACAGTAAACTCTGTTTTGCATGTGTGATCATCTTATCAAGACAAATGAAATGAATACTTAAGAAAGTGAATTTTAGACAAGAGAATTCTTCTTAGTTCCTGCTCTATGTAATTTTTGTGAGTTTTCAAATGCTACAAAAAAGTTATTGGTAGAATAAAAGGATAGAAGCATGAAGCAAGTGAATCACGTAATTGGTCTGTTTAACTTGCTGTGTGAGATTAACTCTTGAGATGTTCAGTTAATGGATATAGTTTCATAATTAGTAGTAATATTTAAAGCTAGCTAATCAGAATACAGAATGTTTTTGCTAACTTACAGGCAGTAAATGGTAAAGGTCACACGTCAGGTGCTTGTTCGTCTGGCAGACATTGTATACAACTGGCAGCATGTGGCCCAACTGAACTGTTACCTATGAACTCTGAATTACCAGCTGATCTGTTTACTTCCTGTCTCACCACACCTATCAAAATTGCCCTCAAATGGTTTGTAGACCCTTATATATATATCTAACACATGAAATTAAATGTCAATTGAGCATTTGCCAAATGCTTTCATGACTTTGGAAAGTACCATAAACAGGTTTATGTTTCTACCATTATTATTAGGTTATTTAACGTTTCTCTGTACAGTATGGAGAATAATTGATATTAGGATGTATAATATACTTTGTTTTATATTTGAAAGAAATAGTAAAATGTAAAATTTGACCACATTGTTGATAACCTCATGACACAGTCGATATAATTGTTTTTATATTTTTGTGTTAAAATCATTTTAGGTATGTTCTACAAAACACAAGTAAACTGGTTCCTGGTCTGACTCAAGACATGGTAGATAAGTAAGTTCTTTCAAATAATATTCATTATCTTATGAATTTACAGCAATGATCAATACAGCAAGGGTCTCAGAATCCTTCTAAAGGGAACGTAGTTATCTTGCTATAGAAATTGAGAGTTATCTTGAGTCGCTTATTCATTTATATTTGCATAATGCATTCAGGGGTGTGATATTTCCTCCTGTCAGAGAATTTCCTCTTTTTTAATGTCAAATTTTATCAATGAAATATGCCACACCAGAGTTTGATGATTTTGACAGCAGCATGAAAGGAGGTATTTTCCTCACTTCAAAGTATCTCGCAAACCTGTGTGGTTAAGGTGAATTTCACAATACAATGAAAAGATTCAAGATATTTTTGTTGTACTACATTCTTCTAACATAGAGCATTCGTAAAAAAAAGTGGTTATAGATTAATTGTCATGAATTTCTACAGTTTGCAAGATAGTGTTTATTTCCTTGACAGAGTACCAGGCATGTTGAATGACAGAAGAACAATGTTAGGAGAGCTAAACTGGATATTTACTGCAATAACTGACACCATTGCATGGAACACCCTTCCCAGAGGTAAAGTAATACTTGAACTCTGACAGATCTCATTGGTCTGGTAGTTAAAGTCACAGACTTAAAACCCTTAAACTCTCACTGATGGATGGTCATGGGTTCAAGCACCACTACCAACCATTTATATTTACATGTATGTGAGAAATTTGGCAGTACTTTTGGAGAATGGAAGTCTAGTACTGGTTCTTTCAAGGAATGATGGTTAGATAAACTGTCCATCCGATATGACCTTGACTGAATTACATGTAAATCCATTTAAACCAAAGCTTGATCTCTCAGTGTTAATAGAATGGAACAGAATATCTTTGTATTAAAGTGTTAAAGTTTATAACTAGGGTGTGATTGCTGAAACTATGTATTGTACTCATTTTGACAACCAGTTACGACTTGAATTGGGGAATGCAGTTTAGAGAATATTTTTTGATCAAGACAGATATTTTAAAACTTTAAAACATAAAAAAGCCTTGAGACAATTCTCCTTTTCTGCAGTCTGCATAATACAACTTCTGATGTAAGTTTGTACTGCTTACCTGTCACTGAAAATACAAATTTCTTGTTATTTGCAGATTTGTTCCAGCGGTTGTTCCGTCAAGATTTACTTGTGGCAAGTTTGTTCCGTAACTTTCTGCTGGCAGAAAGGGTTATGAGATCTTACAACTGTACGCCCATATCCGGACCAAGTCTGCCCCCAACATACCAACATCCTATGTGGTGAGTAGTTAATGTATGCCTTCACATTGCATACTACATGGCTTTTAAAATCCGCTCTGCAGTAGCGCTCATACCATCAGAGGTTATAGATATCCGAATCTGTTTGTTACATTTTTTTACAAATATCAGTAGGGAAAATCTCTTTCTATGGATATGCAAGTCTTTTTGAACCTGCCAGTAGATAGATGGTGCAGAAAATGGAGCAGTCTATCTAATTAATATGACATAATGGATATGATGAATTGTTTTTATGCTAGCCCCTTTAGTCCACTATCCTACCCAAAGACAAACAAACAAAACAAAGTTTGGGGGGGTATATAGGTGTCACCCGGTGGTTGGTTGGTCGGGCGGTCGGTCGGACTGTACCTTTTCCGGAGCATAACTTGAAAACTACTGGTTGGAATTCAGTGCAACTTCATACAGTGGTCAAGCACAGTAAGAGGAAGTGCAGTGTTCAAGAATCATAACTCCACTTTCACTATTTTCAGTTATTGCCCTTTATTAGTTTTCCTTGTCCAGAGCATAACTTGAAAACTACTGGTTGGAATTCAGTCCAACTTCATACAATGGTCAAGCACAATGAGAGGAAGTGCATTGTATAAGAGCTATAACTCTGTCTTCAGTATTTGCACAGTTATTGCCCTTTGTTGTTTTCCTTGTCCAGAGCATAACTTGAAAACTACTGGTTGGAATTCAGTGCAACTTCATACAATGGTCAAGCACAATGACAGGAAATGCAATGTACAAGAACCACAACTATCTTTAATTGCCCACAACCATAACTCTTTTTCATTTTTTTTTTACAAAGTATTCTTTTACTAATAACATCCTCAGTTCCGAAGCAGGCTTGTGGGGGTATTAATCACATTTAGTGATAGCTGTAGTTATTGATTTGTTTGGGGTCACCCTGACAGGTTTGCAAGAATAGAATTATGAATAGTTTTTTTTCCATTTGTTTTATAGGCAAGCCTGGGATTTAGCATTAGATCTGTGTCTAAGACAGCTGCCTAAATTATTAGAAGATGAAAGTGCAGTGTTCCAACATAGTCCATTCTTCACTGAACAACTGACAGCATTTGACGTCTGGTTGAAGTATGGGGCTGAGTCACGGGCCCCACCAGAACAGCTACCCATTGTACTACAGGTCTTACTGAGTCAAGTACACAGGCTGCGGGCCCTTGAACTACTAGGACGATTCCTTGACCTTGGACCCTGGGCTGTCAGCCTGGTAAGATTTTGTTTGAAATCTTTGCCTATGGATATCATCAGTTTCAACCAGTGCATTTAAACAGGAACATAACTTGCATAATGACCATTCATGCATGAAAAGTACTCATTGACTTTAGATGGTTAAATTCAACATGCTGTTCCAAGATACGTCATCCAAACATTATAATGCACTGAGAACTGTTTTAAAAAAATTGAATGTTATCTTCTTTGAAGCCATTTTCAGTTAAACACACATACTGTTACATCTAAAATACAATATGAAAAAGTCATGACACATATTAAATGCTGTGAACAAGAGTTTTAACAATTTGTTTTTCTTGTTTTCAGGCCTTATCAGTTGGAATATTTCCATATGTATTGAAGTTATTGCAGAGCAATGCAAGGGAATTACGACCACTTCTGGTATTTATCTGGGCCAAAATACTGTCTGTAGATAGTGTAAGTTATTTTTGTATTTCTTATTTTGTGTCAGTAACATGTGCTACATTTTTCCAATGCTCTGCAGAAAACATATGTGTAGTTTCCAGGAGAATTTAGAAAAAAATTCAATATCATAACTTCATGTGAGGTGGATAGTGTGAAAATTTATGTATAACAATAAATGATCACATTGAATCATGTTTTAATGTTTAGAAAAGCTTTTCTAACATTGGTGATATTGAACCTTGACCATTATTTATATGTTTTCTATAGTCTTGTCAGGCAGACCTTGTAAAAGACAATGGACATAAGTACTTCCTGTCTGTGTTAGCAGATCCCTATATGCCGGTAAGATTTAGTGTATCAGTCATTACACATTGTTTCTTAAAATGCAAATACAAAATCACAGGCTCATGTATCTAAAAATGGATGTTTTATTTTTGTTGTTGTTGTTGTCAGTTTTAAGATGTAGGTTTCTCACAAAGATGTAAACAGTTAACATTTGATAATTAAGACTTTATAAGCCAGTTTACTCTTTTCAAATTTCCAAATTTTTATTTATGAAAAAAAGATTTAGTACCTTTGCATCTTTGTGTTGTAACAGTCTTTGTTTCCATGCTTATTTATAAATGTTTCAGGCAAAACAGAAGACAATGGCTGCCTTCGTTCTGGCTATGATGGTGAATGAATACAGGCAAGGACAGGTATATATGTCTGCTTGACAGCATGTTTACTAAGCCACTCACCTACTCTATGTTAACTATAGTAGAAATTTTAGAGATATAGATGGTGAAGTCTGTAACTAGAAGATATTTAATGTCATTAGATACAAGCATACTGCTGATTTGATTACTCAGTGGATGAGACGTTAAAGCGAAGTCCCATGTATCAGTGCTCTACACTGAGCATGTAAAAGAACCAGGGGTGTCTCTGAAACGGGATGCCTTCTGTATCTTGCACTACCCAACAGCTAAAGAAACTAATCTCTTCAGGGGGGGTCGGTCATATGAGCAACTGGTACCGACGATAAACTTAAATAGATAGATTATTCAGTGAGAAAACATGTCTTGGCCAAAGGGAACAGGGGTAAAATACAGGTAATCTTTAGGATCAGTGGTAATGTAATCCACCTGCCAATATACAGCTCAGTATTATTGAAGGATTTCATAATCATGTAACATGTATGAAAACATCAGTGTTAATGTTATTAAGCTTCTTTATATATCATGAAAGTTAGCCTTACTATTCAAGTTAACACAAAACACTTGAAGTTGATTTGGATGTAGATTTGATAATTCTCTTTTCAGGAAGCAGCCTTGCAAGGAAGTGTTGTTGCAATATGTTTAGAGTTGCTTACAGATCAAAGCGCTTTATTACGCCAATGGCTTGCTCTGTGCCTTGCTAAAGTATGGACCAACTTCGATAGTGCCCGCTGGTGTGGAGTGCGCGACACTGCTCATGAAAAGCTTTACAAGCTTCTGAGTGATCCAGAACCTGAAGTGCGAGCTGCTACTGTATATGCTCTAGGGACATTCATTAGCAACGTCAGTGAGAAGAGTGATCATGCAACAAGTATAGACCTTGGTGTGGGTATGAAACTTGCACAGGTGGCCCACGATGGAAGTCCACTTGTTAGAAAGGTACATATTTGTCATGTTTCATGCAAGAACAATACTGTTCACTCTTTCCTAAGGTTTGATAACATAAGTATTTTGCCAGAAGAATAGATCTTTCTTTTGAATTGGTTATTTTTTATGAATATTAGTACATGGTGACCATATCTTTGCAGTTTTTTTACAGTTTGAAAGTTTTGTAGATGAAATATTTGCTGATGCTTTTAAGCTATGTTTGGAAGCAGGAAATTAAAAGCTTTAATAACTCTGTAACATTGTTAACATCTGTTTTCTAAAATACTGCTGATTTTTTCCATTCAAGGAATTGATACCCATATGGTTTACAATGGTCAGAAACATGGATGTTTAATATATATTAGGAAACTTAGAACTTGTTGTCATAACAACATATATTCTGTGTATACAGGAGCTTGTGGTTGCATTTGGAGGACTAGTTAGTCATTTTGAGACACAGTTTGCAGCGGCTGCAACACAGTTGATTGAAGATGAGAAGATACGAGAGAGAACACCAGCGGTGTTGTCAGGAGAGGCCCCTGGTGGGTGGAATCTTGTATCCCCTGGGTCCCCAGGTACCTGTCCTTCCTAACCCTGAGAAGGTGCAGTAAGGGGAATTATTTAAGAAACAAGTCCAATTTAAATGCTTTGTTAAAAAGACAGAATCTGTTGAAGCAAAATCAGTATCTTGTTAGGGGAAAAAAGAACTTGTTCAAAGACTACATCAACATAAGTACAATATTTTTGAATGTCACATTAAGATCAGCAAAAGTCAACCACTTCTCAGGCTAAATTTTCAAGGATCTGACTCCGATCTCTTAGGGTCAAACAATATTTCAGATGGTTAACCCATATGTCTATTATAGCCTTGTTGAACCCTTGCTGTTTATGATAGCTCTGTCTGATTTAACTTGATAGATAATATCCATTTAGGCCTTTGAACTTACATACAGTTTGGCAATACTTAAACTTGATTTTATGTAGGTATTTGATAATGATACAAATCTTGTTTAATGGGAAATATAATGTATAAATGTATTAACTTTTGACATAAATTAAAACATTTATGGAAAAAATATGCAGTGACTTGAGCAAACAATAATGTAGCATTTTTGTGTTGCCATTTTATTTATCTTTGGTTAGTGGAATGTATCTTTCTGATAAGAATATAATATCTGAAGAAAAAAATGGAATTTCAAAACATTTTTCTTTTATAACTAAAATCATTGATGCATGTGTAATTATGAGCATGCCTTGTGCTAATTGGAGCAACATTTTTTAGTTTGATAGTCCAGAGAATTTTATTGTCTTGGAGTGTCAAAAATGTGCTAATTTGGTCAGTTGTAAATTAAAACATGTAAGATAATCAAGCTGTCAGTGGGGACTTAATTACCTAAAGGTATATGCAAATTTAAGACAACACTCGCATTCATGGAGTTGTGGTAGGGACACAGGGTTTCAGTGATTGTCAGAGTCTCTGTAACCAATCAGCAGTGTGTTTTTTTGTGTCTTTTTAGTGTCAACCTGAAAATAAGATAGCATTAATCACAATGAAAGATTGCCTACGGATAAGGTGATTTATGCAGTGCTGAAAGTAGCTGCCAATCAAAATTGACAGTGCATATTTGCTATAGATCAGATAAGCCAATTTTATAATTTCCATGCATTAAAATCAAGACCTTACAGCATCTTCATACAATGGTGGGGATATGTCAGAACAAAATTGCTATAGTTTTCCTAAAATGATGACATTTAAAAGTAGTTAGATTTATGTGAAGAATGCATTTCGGAATGTACTACCAGCAACTACTAGTTCTATTTTACTGACTGACTGAAATTTTGTGAATTACTCCTGGATAGAATGAAAGAGTATTTGTATGCCAGTTAATAGTACTAAACAGGCATTATCAGAAGTTATCAAAAACAGCAAAAATGTTAAAAATAAAGAAAAATAGTTACCGTAAGACTCTGTTATGCCCACAAGAAGCTATCTTCTGTCTTACACCAATCACGATTAAAAACTTCCCTTTAGTCTTCTAAATGAATGGAACAGCACAATTAGCATTTCTCACTTAATCTGCTGTTTACAAGTAGGAATCACTTGACAGTTGAACTTTGTGCCTCACTCTTAGATTTACTTATGATTTGAAATACAGCTACAAACTTTTTGCAAGAACTGTTGAAACTTCAAAATTATGTTATGTTCAAAATTATAAAAATGTACAATGTATGTAGACACGACAATTCTGTCTTGAAATTATATTAAGTATCACTTACTGCATCTTCAGCTTTGTTGAAACCTAACAAATAAAAATCATAGTGTATAATTGTGTAACCAAATCCCAGTGTGTAAAAACTGTAGAAAGTTATAGCTTAAACTGTACTTAACAGATGTTTGTATATCTGTGATTATAGAATTACCTACCATATAAAACTTAGAAATAGCCGGTCAAAAGTTAACTTACCCTATAGAACTAAGAAATAGCCAATCAATAATGAAGATATTTTTGTAATTTGCAGAATTGTGTGTTACCAGAAATTAACTCATAACAGTAGTTAGAATTTCCAGAGATAATTGAAGCTAACAACATGTACTTTAGACCTGTTTCATCATTTCTAACAATTATGTCATTAAGATTCATTGGAAATGGTTTCACCTGTATGTGTATGTACATGTATGTAGAGTCATGTTTGCATCAATGGGGGATTTTAGTCACATTTTTTATTCCACCAAAGCCCCAGACTGTAAGACCAAAGTTGCACTGCCAGATATATCCGTATATATTGCACGTTTACTGGTATTGAAGTAGTATCTGTCTGCACATAGTATCTCATCTGGGAATTTTTTCTTATATATTTCAGTAATAGTATCATTAATTAATAGAACATGTAAGTTACAGATGTCTTACATTCACAGTAATTTGAGAGTTTACTGCTAAATTAATGTGTTTATAAAAAATATAGTCACAGAATTGTGTCAAGTCCTATGATGTTATTTCAACACCTGAAAATTACTGTTGTAGGTGAGCGTGTTCAGCATGTGGCCCCAGTTAAGCCACTTGTTATTGTTACCACAGAGTCGCTTGAAGTAAATGTTCTGTATGAACCAACAACATTTGGTATAGAAAACCATTTTATCCCATGTTATTAGATCATATCCATTACAAAACACAGCAGAAAGATTAATGTTTCAGTTGATACCTATAGCACAACCTTGCATTTTGAGTAACTGGACGTACTTTGGCTTTTTTTGTATATTTTAGTCATTTTGTATACGTCTTTGACCTCAGCACTGAAGACTTTGAACTCGGCTTATGTACTCAGAAAAATGCAGCCACTGTTTTTCCTCGATTGCTTAAGTGCAACCTTTGGTAGTCTCCAGTAAGCAATTGAAGGCCACTGTTACATCATTGTCAGGTAACCTGTGGTAGTTGTAATAAAGAGAAGAATTTTCCTTGTTGATATTTCAGAATGTGTTTTCACTCTGTTGACACCTGGGTCAGCTGGTCTGAAGAGATCGTCATCTAGAGGCAGTCTCCGAGCCCTTCTTTCCTCAGCCTGTAAGCACTCCCCTACACTTACACACAACATGATACACAGCACTCTCTATGTCATATGTTAGATACAGTTGTGGAATACTGGTACCATACCTGAGCCTTGCTTTGCAAAAACGAGTACATATTCATTTCTGTTTTTATCAAAACAGATTCAGCAGTGTCTTGATTGATTGATGCAGTAACTTTGTAACACTTGATTTTTCTTGTTTGGAGATGACTGTTTATAGCTTAGAACTCCTGTTGACAGCTTCCCTCATACGGCCATTCCAGTACAAAAGCCACTTCCAAACTTAAAATTTGACAACAAAAGGCTCCCCTATATAAAAAGACCACCCAGAGACATAATTTCTTTATTTTTCTTTACTGTGGTGGAATGTATGTTTTATTGGAATGGCCCTGATCAGTTTAGATAAGGGAGTTCCATTACCAAAGTCAGTGTTTGTTTTTACCTGTATTCAAGTTCGAAACAGATTTGAAGTACAGACCTCGAAAGTTTCTGCACAGCAAGGCATGGTATGTTGCGGTGTTATTAAAATAGAATGAAAGTAGTGTTGTCTGTACCTTTTTATGTTTTTAGAGTTATTTGGTAGATTGTTCAAGTACAATACTTGTAAACCACTCTTGCCCATTGTGACTAATTACATCTCATTGCTTAGAGCATGGACATTCATTTATATACTAGTATTTAGTTATGTTATGCATAGTTAGCAAACATCCAAACATTACTTCATTAAGTAGAATTCACCTGCAAATGTCAGATATTTGTTTGTTCTGTGTCTGTGATGTGACATATTAGTGAAGACATTTTGAATAGTATTGGATATAATAATAATGTTGACTTTGATATGTTTGGCAGCATCAGCAACATCAGTGGCACCAAATATTCATGCAACACCCATGACAGGTTTAGCTGGCTCAATGGAGAACTTGTCACACCTCGAGGTTTCTTCGTCATCTGCTCGCATCCCTCGTGCAATGTCAACTAATGCAATATCCAATCTCATGTTTAACAATGTGTATACCAATATCTGGAAAACATTGATTCAGTTGTCAGTAGACCCAGAACCTCAAGTTGCTTATATGGCAAAATGTCTTGTGAAGATTGTGAAGTCAAAAGTAAGTTATTATCATAGCTTTGTAAAGAATGATTTTAGTATTTTTAGTAACAGAATTTTAGTAAAAGTTTAGATAAAAATTACATAGTTCATGATAAAGATTTTATATTTTAAAACCAAAAACTATTTAATGAGATTTATGCCTTATTAAACATTCATGTGTTTTGAAATCAGAATTGTAATTTCTAGGGAGGACATGTTACAGTTAGTCAGATCTTCAAGAAAGAAGTCTAGACTGATTTATCATTAATGGTGTATAGTTCTATATTTGTACAAGTTTAGCTAAACAACATTATTCATGAAATCAGTCAAGTAAAAGAAAAGAAACAGTTTAGTTATATAATAGATGAGTTTTATAATTGAGTTTCCTTTATGGAAACAGCACATGAAGTCAGCAGGGATTTTCGTTTCATGAAAATGTGTGTTGTTGATACATTTAGTGTCTTTGAACATTGTACAGTTGTAGCATTGTTGTCCTCCATGTCTTACAGATCACTGTCAGCAGCAAACCTCGGCACATGCCACACAACTCTGCAGCTAACTCCCAGTCAGCACCTTCCAGCCCTAGTAAGACCCCCAGCATTACAATTGGGTTAGTAAAAGTTCTTTGTTACTGATTTATTTGCCCATTCTTGGGACCATTCCAGTAAAACATATATCCAAGCCCAGGGGGCAGTTCCAAAATGTACCAGCCTCCTTTCAGAAGTTTTTTTGACCAACCCTCCTTCAGAAGTTAATTGACGAAAAAGGACTGTAAATATTAAAGGACCAGCCTTTTTTTTTTGGCAGGGGTGAGATTTATATTTTTTTACTGGAATGGCTCTTTATTATTATGTGTTGATTACTGTAAGTTTGTGTGAAAAGATGATGATACTTCCGTGTCAAAAAAATTTTTTTTTTTTTTTTTTTTTTTTTGGTTACAGAACACCACCACAGTTAAGCAGTGTGTTTGAGGAATCAGGAGAACAGAGGCGTGACTCCCCATCGCGCACCACCCTGGTTGCCAATCCAGCCAGCCCTTATACATACTCAGCACAGTTTCCTAGATCGAGGAAAATGTTTGACAAGGGGCCAAATACTGTAAGTACTATATTCCTTAACCAGGATCCTTAGACAAAAAAAGTACCCCTACAAACCAAGAGACTATATTTATGAACCCAAGTAAAGTCACATTTCATATACCGGTACCTGAGAAACTGTGCATTCTTTTTAAGGACTTTTTCCATAGGGTCATTTTTAGTAACATGAAAATTTTACAATGAGCTGATAACTGTTGAAGCAACATGGAATGTGAAAACTACCCAGTTATTTAAGATTAATAATGATAAATCTGCTAATGACACTCTGTGTGTTTGAAATTATAGCTTTGTAGCTAAATATCCTTACAAAGTATTAAGAACTTTTGAAAGTATTTAAACCATGCAAGCACCGTTCAGAAATCCAGGGATTTTTTGTTGACAGTAGTAAACGTTACTTGCCTAAAATCTGTTTGAAATGAATAGATTAAAGTGGAGACTGGAAAATGTTTCGGTGTTCAATGAAATTTATTCCCTATTTGCACTCATGAACTAACTTAGATATACTGTTGGATACAAGTTTTCTTGTGTACTAACAGTTTGAAGACAAGGATGAGAGAGACAGTAAGAGTCAGGTGCAGAGTATCAATACTGACTTGTTTGAATGGAGCTGTAATCACTTCGTACAACCAATAATGAGGTTGTCAGATGAAGAAGACTCTCACAGTGACTCGTATCTACAGAGACAGTTTCGCTTTGACAGAAATATGCAGGTGCGACAGGAGGCGAAAGATGAACAGTTAAGGGCAGGTATGTATGTAAGAAGCATGATCTAATTTTCCTTATTCATTATGTTACATCATCTTGTTTCAATGTACACAAACGTATATTAAAGCTTCTATTCTAAATTTAATGAGTTACAAGTCAGCTGGCCGGCCCGGTTAGCTCAATCAGTAGAGCATCGGATTGTCAATCTTGATGATCCCGGTTCAGTCTCCATCAGGGCCGGCAAAATTTCTCCGTGATAATTGATCTATAGGTCATTTGTCCCTCACCTCTGAAGTAAGTGAGGAAGTAGTCAGTCACTTGCGGAGAAATTGGTTAGTAAACTGGTTGGACACCCAGGAACACTGGTTAGATGGACTGACCGCCGGGATATGACCTTAGCTGTTAAACTGGCCTTAAACCCCAATACAACCTACCAAGTCAGCTGGCTTTGATGCATTTTCCTTTTAAAAAAAAAATCACTAGACCTGTTGTTTCACCATCTCTAAATATTATATCTGCTTAGAGATAACATCATAACATCTGGTAAATAGTTGGAGATTAAAGCTTGACTTAATTCATTTTTAAAACATTCATGAATAAATATAGGGTAAAGATCTGCTTTTGGGATTGTTGAATATCCGGCATCCGTTGGCGTGCGTCGTCAACAATTTGACTTAAACAACATCTCCTAAACCGCTGAGCCAACATTGATGAAACATGCCTGGGATATTCCTTGCATGAAGCTCTACCAAAGTTGTTCAAAGAATTCAATTCCATCAAGAACTCTGGTTGCTATGGCAACTTAAAGGAAAAACTTTGAAAATCTTCTTTGAAACCACAAGGCCCTAAGCCTTAAGATTTGGTACGTAGCATTGTCTAGTGGACCTCTATCAAGTTTGTTCAAATTATGCCCCTGGGGTCAAATTTGGCCCCGCCCAGGGGGTCAATTGATTTTACATAGGCTTATATAGGAAAACTTTAAAAATCTTCTTGTCTGAAACCACAAGGCCTAGAGTTTAGATATTTGGTGTGCAGCATTGTCAAGTGGACCTCTACCAAGTTTGTTCAAATCATGGCTCCTGGGTCAAAAATGGCCCCGCCCTGGGGGTCACTTGATTTACATAGAGCTTTAAAAATCTTCTTGTCTGAAACCACAAGGCCTGGAGCTTAGATATTTGGTATGAGGCATCATCTAGTGGACCTCTAGAAAGATTGTTCAAATTATGACCCTGGGATCAGAACTGGCCCCGCCCTGGGGGTCACTTGATTTACATAGAGTTATATAGGGAAAACTTTAAAAATCTTCTTGTCAGAAACTGCAAGGCATGGAGCTTAGATATTTGGTGTTGAGCATTGTCTAGTAGACTTCTACCAAGATTGTTCAAATCATGACCCCTGGGTCAGAATTGGCTCCGCCCAAGGGGTCACATGTTTTGCATAAAGTTATATATAGTAAATTCTTTTAAAATCTTCTTGTCAGAAACTGCAAGGCCTGGAGCTTAGATATTTAATACGAGGCATCATCTAGTGGACCTCTACAAAGATTGTTCAAATTGTGACCCTGGGGTCAGAACTGACCCCGCCCAGGGCTTATTTGATTTACATAGAGTTATATACATGTAGGGAAAACTTTAAAAATCTTCTTGTAAGAAACTACAAGGTGTGGAGCTTAGATATTTGGTGTTGAGCATTGTCTAGTAGACTTCTACCAAGATTGTTCAAATTATGGCCCCTGGGTCAAAACTGGCCCCGCCCCGGGGGTCTCTTGATTTACAAAGAGTTATATAGCAAAAAAATTTTAAAATCTTCTTGTCACAAACTGCAAGACCTGGAGCTTAGATATTTGGCAGTATGCACCGTGACCACAGTGGGGTTCAGATTTCAAAAACGTCATCGCATGACCTATATTTTTGACCTACTGAACTTCTTTTTTGTTTTTTAGCTACAGCAATGAAATTTAGACCTTGTGCACAGTTTTTCGTTTCGCTTTCAAAAATGTCATGGCATGACCTATATATTTGACCTACTGACATACATTTTGTTTTTGGAGCTATGGCAATGAAATTTGGACCATGTGTACAGTTTTTTGTTCCGATTTCAAAAATGTCATCGCATGACCTATATTTTTGACCTACTGACCTACTTTCTGTTTTTGGCGCTATGGCAATAAAATTTGGACAATGTGTACAGTTCCTTGTTCCGATTTCAAAAATTTCATCGCATAACCTATATTTTTGACCTACTGACCTACTTTTTTGTTTTTTAGCTACAGCAATGAAATTTGGACCATGTGCACAGTTTTTCGTTTTGATTTCAAAAATGTAATCGCATGACCTATATTTTTGACCTACTGACCTACTTTTTGTTTCTTTAGCTATGGCAATGAAATTTGGACCATGTGTACAGTTTTTTGTTCCAATTTCAAAAATGTCATCGCATGACCTATATTTCTGACCTACTGACCTACTTTTTTGTTTTTAGCTACAGCAATGAAATTTGGACCATGTGCACAGTTTTTCGTTTTGTTTTCAAAAATGTTATCAAATGACCTATATTTTTGTCCTACTGACCTACTTTTTGTTTTTGGAGCTATGGCAATGAAATTTGGACCATTTGTACAGTTTTTTGTTCCAATTTCAAAAACGTCATCGCATGACCTATATTGTTGACCTACTGACCTACTTTTTGTTTTTGGAGCTATGGCAATGAAATTTGGACCATCTGACAGTTTTTTGTTCCAATTTCAAAAATTCATTGCATGACCTATATTTTTGACCTACTGACTTACTTTTTTGTTTTTGGAGCTATGGCAATGAAATTTGGACCATGTGTACAGATTTTTGTTCGGATTTCAAAAACATCATAGCATGACCTATATTTTTGACCTACTTTTTGTTTTAAAGCTACAGCAAATTTTTCCCTGCATGGATCCTATATTCCGTGGGTAGGGTTTGAGGTCACTGGGTTAAGGTCAAGGTCACCATAGCTTATGATGGATATTTCTACTTTTTGTCATAGAGCCTGTATTTATTGACTGATATTTTACATGTTTCATATTTATATTTACATCACGTACATAGTTTCAATTAAAACATGAAATACTGCTTAACAGCAAACCTACAGCCAAAATACTCAGGTGAGCGATCTAGGGCCATCATGGCCCACTTGTTTGAAGTTGCTGATTTTTATAATTTGATTTGAAATAAAAAGACAGTTTGATCAAACAGCACAGAAAAAGCTAGTTTAGATATTGATAAACCGCATATTCACATACTCTACAATAAAGTTCACATTTTTGTTTATAAGTTTTGATTTTGAGAAACATGGTACTTCTTGCATATAAGTCAGTTATTGATTTAATACTCCTGATCAAAGGTAGAAATGCATTTAATTTTATGCACTGAAGTATTTGTACAACTAGCTCATTATTGCAGGTTTCAGCAGACTCGACAATGAAGTATTTGTGAACAGAAACCCAGGAATACCATCTGTGATAAAATTCCATCCATATGAGTCAGAATTGGCTGTAGCTGATAAAGATGGTGTGGCGTGAGTGACCTTAATTAGATTGATATTATTATGATGACAAATCTCTATAGAAACAAATATTCTTTTTATTAACCATTACCTGAAGTAACCAATCTTTTTCTCTAGTTAAGGCAGTGTTCAAGCTAATGGTTCTCATAATTAACTAGACTTGAATTGAGCTAGACTGATCACTTTTGTTTCTTGTAAAGGCAGAGTTTAAGTTAATGGTTCTCAAAATTAACTAGACCTGGACTGTGCTAGACTGATTGCTTTTGTCTGTAGTGTAGGTAATGTTTAAGCTAATGGTTCTCATTATTAACTACATATATTAGCTGTAGACTTTGACTGAGCTAGACTGATAACTTTTGTCTCTAGTGCAGGCACTGTTTAAGCTAGGCATTGTTGAACTAGGCAGAATATTCAGATTCTTCTTTATTATAATACATAACAAAGAAACCTTGTCTTTAACCTTGACATTGTTCAATGGATAAACAGTTTAAGCCCAATGAGTGATGACTCATGAGGATCGTCAATACAGTAACTCTCTGACAGTTTTAAATGTAATATATCTTGAGCTGAGTGTAGCTCTTGAACATATTTAATGGATTCAATTGGCTTTGTAGGCTATATTGTTAGTAAACAACTGGGTCAGTGCAATGGTTATTGCTTAACTCTTACCATGCTAAATATCTAAAATGAACTTGTCCATCTTTCAATTTGGACAGGTCCATTAACTGTTCATGGAAATGCTGATTGAAAATTTACTGACTCAGTGGCGACTAGTGCAGACCATGATCAGACTGCACGGATGTGCAGGCTGATCTTGGTCTGCACTAGTCGCAAAGGCAGTGTCAACTGGTTTTAGCAGAGTAAGGGTTAATGTTACTTAAATTTTAGAAGTTCATGTACATGTAGTTATGCAGATGCACTAAACAGACAGACAGTGCAATTATGATTTAAGAGAGGCTGCTCTAGTAAGTTGTAACTTTACAATTACTGTATGCATTCCAGTGTCATAAGAAACTTATTGAGAATGTTATATTTCAGGTTTTGGGACTGGGAGCAGGGTCCGAGACTCGGCTACTTGACCAACGGCAATCCTCGACACACCAAGATCACCTCACTAGAATATATCAATGCTCATGATAACACACTGCTGCTCTGTGGTTCAGGTACAGACTTGTACAAAATGTTCTATCTCCGTCTTTGTTAAATAAGTTTAAAAACGTTCTGTCGTGACCAGAAATCCAAATTTATTTGGAAACTCACCGTCAGTGAGATTATCATTTGTAGAGATTTTGTGAATAGAAATAGTCATGCAGACAGAATTAGTGACTTAAAACAGAAAAATCTAACAGCCTTCAACAGCTATTCAATTCAGCAGACACGTTTTACAGTTCATCATCATGGAAATATTTTAGAGTTACTGGATGTGATGAAATACCATTTTCAAAGTTCTTGAACTTGATAATTTCAGTTTTAGTATATCTGCAGTTGTAGAAAGGTGTGTGTCACACTTGATGTTTATATTGACATAAGGCTAATCTTCCTGATACATGTTGTACAGATGATGGATGTGTGAGGCTGTGGAGAAACTACTTGTCTGAATTAGAAACAGAGAGAGAATTAGTGACCGCATTCCAGGCTCTAAATGACATGTTACCACTGACCAGAGGTATGTACTGGGTGTAGTCTCCAGGCCATGGGATCTGAGATTTAAGATATTTCATATTAACAGTACCAGAACTTTGTTGAAGTAAAAGTTGTCAAATAATAATATTATTGTTTCCATGTAAAAGATACTTCTGTCCACTATTGTAAACAGAATAGCACTAGATTGAAATACAGTGGAAGAGAATGTGATCCTACGAATCTGCAAGGGAGCTGACCATTTTTGTACAGAACCCCCATTTTTCATTGTATCACATTTTCATATTTGCAATAAAGACTGAAAGGAGAAAAGAATGATTTCACAATATTCTGTAAATGTGATCTGTCTTGATTTCTTTGATTACCTTTTGCAAGGTTTAGAGTTTCGAGAAGTGAATAAACTGAAAGGTTTGCTAGAAGCTGTAATAACAGTTCTAGTTGTAGTAGCAGTATCCCATCATTTATAATCTGTTATGATCTGTTTCCATTTTAGTGGCAAAGGTGAAAGGAAAAACAGTAAAAATAGAGTATGGAAAAAAAATATATATTATTTACCACCTGCAGGTTCAGGACTGGTGAGTTACTGGGAACAGGACACAGGCACGCTACTAACCTCAGGACATGTAAGATTTATCAGAATCTGGGATTCAAGAAAAGAAATCAAAGTTCAGGTAACTTTTTATATTCATCCTGTTAGTGGAAGGTACAGAAAAGGTAGTTTACTTTGTTGAGAAGTCAGTCACTAAACTGGTTGTTTTATCTTCTTTTTAGCTCGCCTGAGCACGAGCTTTTGGTATCATTGATTGTCCGTCGTGCAGTGTGCGTCATCAACAATTTGATTTTAATGACTTCTCCTCCTATATCACTAAGCAAACTTTGACAAAACATGCCTGGGATATTCCTTGCATGAAGATCTACTAAAGTTGTTGAAAGAATTGAATTCCATCAGGAACTCTGGTTGCTATGGCCAGTTGCTCAGTTACAGAGGATCTGTTACAAAATTAGCAATATATTATTACTGAATGAAGTGTAGGAATAAAAGAATGCAAGACAAATCATACAGTATGTGTTTTTTTTATTGCAGGATATACCTACTGGGGCTGACAGTTCTGTAACATGTCTGGCCTCGGACATGTCAGGGAGATCACTTCTCATTGCTGGATGTGGTGACGGTAGTGTACGTTTGTTTGACAGGAGACTGTCACCCACTGAATGGTAAGTCCCATGACATAGAGTTTCTTTGACCTATTTAACAGTGTGTCTGAAGCCTGGATAGACACATGGCTTTCAGCAAAGAGAAATATTTGGTATTTCCTTTCACAGGGTAAGAATCTAGCACAAGTCCTTTTAAATATGGATGGTTGGGACTGTTTATAAATGGACTAAAACAAATTTAGGCCAAAACTTGAAACTTAATTATTTGAGGCTGATGATTGTCTTTGTAAGATTGCAATTATTTGAAAATAATAAGCTGCCTGTGACACAAATTTCACAGACTGATATAGTGCTCAGTGAAGTCTGCTGGTACAGATATGTTAAAGATTTCATTTTCCCCTAACAGCTGCAGACCTGACTCTATGGTTGAGTTGTTAAAGTCATTGACTGTAATTCACTTAACCTGTGACTGTTTGATAATTGTAGATGCAAGCTCTACTATCGAACATTTCCATATACCTGTATTTGGTAAAGTTCGTTACGGAGAATGGAATCTGGTCCCTCCCAGAAACGATGGTTAGCTAAACTGCCGGCCCAGTATGACTTTGACTGAAAAGAGCAGTTTAACTCAATTTAACTTAACTAAACCTTACAGCAGCTTTGACAGAAACTTCAGTGAATGTGAGAGATGACTTGGGTACAGAACCATTTACATGTGTATTATTACTGTTTCAAGTTAAAGAATACAGATTACTTTCAATATACTTTCAGTCGAGTGATGACACTAAGGGAGCATACCAGATGGGTCGTAAAAGTTCATCTACAGAAAGGCACAGAAGGGAAGATTGTGACTGCCAGGTAAGGTCTTTGCTTTCAGACAGAAGTATACCCATGTACGTTTAGATAACTTCCCTTCAGCTGATATTTTGTGTGACTTAATCACAGCAATCATATTTTCGGAAGAGTGTGTTTTTATACAGATTTAATTAAGTCAAAAGGAAATACAGCCCAGTAGGCTGTCAGTCATTATAAAGTGCAATGTAAGTTGTTAATACATGTATCTGATGGCTTGTAAAAAGGCTGTTTGTTTAAGTGGTAATGATAATACAACATGCATAGTTAGTATCAGTATGAATTTTTCCCATGGACTCTGTTATGTTGACAATGTTGCTGTATTTTTTGCAGTAATTCAGGAGATATTAGATTTTGGGATCCAAGGTTTACAGAAAGTGTAAAGTGTATTAACCTACAGTCGAGTTTTACCAGTGTAGATATACATCGCAGGGCTGATGTTCTTGCTTGGTATGAACAATATTTAGTATATATATTGAAAACTAAGGTTACTCTGTATTATAGTTGTATAAGTTTGTATATAGAATTATGTAAACACATTTTATATATATTTGAGAAAAAAAGAAACAACTTTCAGTAAATATTTGCATTAGGAGTTAGGGTAACAGTTTGTATCTTAATAACTATTGATACCCTGCTTTAATTGTTTGCTGGATGAAAATGACTGAAGTGACTACAACATCACTTTGAAAAAGTTGTCTGGACATCTTTTACTGAATGGTACTTGACTGAAAAATGAATGAAAAAATTTGCCATTCCTTACTCTGTCGGAATCATTGTAAACATTGGGTGATTCTGTTTTTGTGTGTGATTTTTTTTTCTGTAAATGCATTTTTGTGCTCCCACCACAAAGTGTGGGGGCATAAAGATTTGCACACGTCCGCCCGTACTTGCGTCTCATTTCTTGTGTGCGCAACTCCTCCTATAGATTGGAACCAAACTCACACACATGATAAGCCATGATGGGTTGTTGTGCAAGAAATAAAAGTATTTTTTCTCGGATCAGTTTTCACTGGATTATTGCCCTTTGTTGGTTTTTCATACATGCCATATATAATAAATCTTGTGTGCGCAACTCCTACTACACCCATGTTTAAATGTTTGCAAACTTATTACATACATATAATTACCTAAGTAATACTGAAATCCAATTACCTATTAAAAATAATTACAATATTGTTAAATAGGTGAATGAGTAATGGAAGAAAGCCATTGTTAATGAGTTATGGAAGTAAGACATTGTGAAAGAGGTATAGCAGCAGACACATTTTGAAAGAGGTTTATTTGTGATGCGAAGTACTCTTAGCCTATCAAGCAATTCACTATATATCCATTGTTTTCCCTGGTAATGAATTCCCTTTGTGTGACAAATTCCAAGTTGTGGGGGCATCAGTGTCTGACAGACAAGTCTAAAGTCATGGTGATCGTGTCTTAACCAGTTCAAGTGCTTTTGGTGAAAAAAATCACGTCTTTCAGATGAGGATTTGAAATACAAAATTTTGTCTAAAGATGCCTTGATATTCTCACCAGAAATGAAACAGACTTTCAAATAATGCCATGAAAAATATGTACGGTATTGCTTTATTACAGGTTGAAAAACACACAGTTTGATTGAATGGCAAATTTTGATATACATGTACATGAAATACATTATGAAAACTGGGTAATACAACTTGACCATGCTTTGTTTTTCAGTGGATCAATGAATCAGTGTATTGGTGTATATAATCAGTCTGGTGATACATTAAGTACAATCAAATATCATGATGGCTTCATTGGACAGAGGATAGGTGCTATCACTTCTTTAGCTTTCCATCCATACAGGGTATGAACAGACTTGATCCATTACATGTAGCATCCTGTAAATGCTTGAGAAATGAGAAAAGTCTTTTTTAGAAAGTACTTTGGCACTGGATAGTTTGATACATCTGTCACTATATTTTAGTGGGTGTGAGAGCATTATAATTATTGTGACATGTTAGTTATTTACATTTGATCGCATAAAACTTTAACATTTCCATTTCATCTGAACATGTTGCATATGTTTCTGAAATTTCTATTGATCTCAAAGGACCAATCAAAGCCCATAGATCAAAGGCATCATTTCCTCTCTGCTTCTTAAATATTTAACATACTAGCATGGTGTTCTGTTCTTTTTGCAGGTAAAACTGGCAGCAGGCAGTACAGACTCAAACATATCTGTATATTCCATGTCATTAAAACGCAGCTGATGATTGGTCTGTCACTAACTTCCTACATCTCACATCGCTGAGATTACCCCACCAAGCTTCCTTGTAACATCAGTGTTGTAAAGCACACTTTTTACTTCACACATGATACAGAAGCTCCATAAAGCAGGTAAATATCCAGATTGCTGCATCAGGCTGCGTTCTAGACAGATCCAAGGTGGCAGAATATTGAGACAGATGAGGATGTAAGCATACAGCCCACAGAAATTCAAACTGAGGCTAATGCAGACCGACTAGAGAAGACGGAATTGCAAGAAAATGAGTCATACATAAAATGTTAACATAAGACATCGCATTAATGATAGAATGTCAACATATGTGTATACACAGAGATTGTATAGTGCACAAACAGCATACGTGTATACACAGAGATCGTATATAGTGCACAAACAAACTTCCAAGCTGTGTTGTCGACAGTAAACGTATGAACTCAGCATACATGTTAAGGTTGTCAGTGACTAAAATGAGCCTTGACCAGAATGTTGCATAGGGTTCTGGGACAAATGGTCTCTTCTTAACTGAAATAATTTTGCTATCTTATCACAGTGTATATTGTATTGGCAGACTGTTGAATATTGACTCACTTTTTGTATGGATGTTACTTATAAAAACAACAGTAGAAAAAAGTGCAGAATTAGTAATTATTGTGCCATATGCTTATATAGTGTCTGGAAAAATGAAATGTGATCTGTAGTTTTTGTTAAAATATGAAATTAAATGAGCTTTCTTGAACTTGAGCACTTTTGTAATCATGTCTGAATTTTGTAGTTAACATGTTCAGAAGTTTTTGTAAAAAACTAAAATTTATAAGGGGTATTTGCTGCATATTGTAGACTTCAAAGAAATAAAGAATTTCAAGCACAGATAGTAATGTGATGTGATAATATTATGTATTCATAATCTCGTTAACAGTATTCAGATGTGTGTTTCTGAAACTCTGTCATTTTATGGAAATTTGAAATATACTTTTGAAATTCTTGTATTCTTTCCATTACGTAGAGGGATTGACTGAATTGAAACATTTGAATAATGTATTTCGTTGGTACCTTGTATTCTTTTAGTATTTAAGGGATAAATATGTTTTATTTGCTGTATGCATAATGAAATGTTAGAAAGACTCAGTGCACAGGAAAATTTAATTGAAGAAAAAATGTACACAGTTTTAGATTGACTGTCACGGCAGAAACTATTTGCTGTGAAAGAGGACTTGGAAAAGAAAAATGAAAATATCAACAGATGAATGGATGAATAACTGATACACATTCACTCATGCATTGAAATATTTGTCTCTAATTTCACACTATTCACAAATACATACATAAGAAATGTTACAGATTTGTGATGTCATCATTTCATATTACAGTCTTTATATTGCATATCACTGTGAAACAACCATATCATTCATTCTGTACTGACATCATTTACAGTGTAGATTTTAACTGCTGTGCTGATAAAAAGATTATAAAGGAATGTGTGGTAGTTGTACAGATGGGTTGCATTTGAGGTCATATGTCAGACCTGGATTTCATGTACCATTATTTTATAGATGTACATGTAGTTAGTATTATAACACTTTATAACATACTCAGCAACAATCATATTCCAGTAGTCCAGTGCTTTTTCATGTAAATTAATGAAATCATGTCATGTAAGCTATAAGTTCATTTGTCATGATCATTCACCTTTGTGAACAGAATTAATTTTCAATTTTATACTACAAGCACTACTAAAGTACTTTCTTAATGTTCTTCTGTTTCATAAGCTTGATCAGACTGAATGGATATTTTACTACAGGTTTATTTATTGTTGGCATCGGTTTCCCAAATGACCGACGTTCTTAGAGTTCAGTTATCAAAGGTTGTGGGGGATAGTGCAAGATACATAAAGCATTGTGTTCAAGAGGCACTTGTGGTTCTTTTACATGTTCAGTGTAAATCACCAATACATGTGACCACAGTTTATCTTGTCAGATAGACAGTAATGTGAGTGGAGAAGTTGGGAAGACTTCAAGAGAGTGATCTGGCCACCCCTGGATTACAAGTCGTGTTTGTTACCACTTTACAACTGTTCCACCCCTTTAACTTGGCAGTTATTTTCGTGCTTCTTCTGTCTTTCCATGTGTTTATTGATTTTTTTTTCATGATTTTTAAAGTGTGGAAAAGGTAAATCCTGTAACTGGAACAGAAAAGTGTCTTCTTTCTTTGGTCACAAGTTAAATAAATTGCAAACACATCTTTATGTTTATTTGTTTCCCTGTGTAAGTGTATAATTGAGTTTACTGTTGTTCTTTTAGAGATGTTGATGCTATGTTAAATAAATCATATAAATTGTGGAAACAAGATGCTGATAGTGCAGGATCTGGTGATAAAACACTGTGATAAATTATGTTGTTGATCTGTAAGAGATGAAATTTTGACTGAAAAGTTCCATGATTTGTAAGGTAATTTTACAGTATGTAATACACAGGCTTACAGTTACAAGAGATTTTTGTAAAATTACATGGTGGTACATTCTTTAATGTGAAATGGTAGACTTTGATCTACATTTATAGTTTGGTGTAACAAGTTTTGTTATTAAAGTTAAGGAAAGGTGCCAATTATTTCACAATACCTGAAGGAATGCTTTACATTTAAAGGAGACTACAATTTCTGATGCTTGCTGTACATACTTGTAATGAAGTTAATATATCACTGATTCAAACAAATATTTTGTCATCAGAAATTCTGTTCCTAAGCAAGCGTTTCATTCTAGACAAGATGTTATAGCTGAGTTATATTACTCTAGTTAAAAATATTTATGATAAATGTGGCCCAAAATTTCAAATATGTAATTCAAGTTCACAGCCTACTAGAAGAATGTAGAAAGCAGTACATTTTTTCATCAATGTAGAATACTTGGCAGCTTTAAAAACACATTTATTGCATGCCAGTTGTTTTTAGTTGGCGAATGAACTACTTTAATGATATTACTATGTTTATCACGCTGATATTAATCATACCAAAATTTCCTAGACGCACACTTCAGGCAAGTTACCTGATCTATTCTAAGACATTGTCTAAACTTCGGCCTCGTAAACTATTTGGTGGAAAAATCATGTTGTTTTTAAAAGTATATGAAATTGAGCTACATTATATGTGTTCAAAATTATCAAATTTGTACTAATGTTACATTGTATGTGCATTTATTGTTTTCCTGCTTCGTAAAGATATTAAATATGCTAGAGTACAGGTATATTAAAGCTTCAAGAACAACCTGGGGCTCATTTTGTAGAAGGGTATAAGTAAAATTGAACAGTCATTCGAAATATACTCAATATACTTAATATTTATTGCTTAGATTGAAGCGCTACACATGCACATTTACAGGTGTTAAGTAACTTTATGATTCTGTTTTTAGTCTGTAATTTGTTACCGACATAAAATCATGACAAACCAAATTTGACCAAAATATGACTAGACTATATCTTTGATGCATTTTTAAATGACCTATATGTAGGTTATGTAAGGTATTACCATATTTACTGTTCTGTGGAGTTTGCTTAACCCTTACCATGCTTAATATCTTAAGTGGACTCGTCCATTAATTAATTTACTGACTGAATAGCGAATAGTTCAGACCATGATCAGACTGATGTTGGTGTGCACTGTTCTCAGTCGATTGCCTCCAGCAGGGTAAGGTTTAAGGATCAAGTTTTCAGGATTACTGTTAATCTTGAATGAAATTTTGTTAAGTTCTGTTATTTTTGTTACACATGTTCTTTTATACAATGTGATGAAATTTTGCTCCTGGGAAGTGGAATTAAATCCAAAATGTTTTTTTATTGAAATTTCATAACCTACATGTGTGTTTAGTAACTATTAATTGTGAATTTGAAAATGGATTATAGAATTGTGAAATAGTGTATTATTTGTAAAATTTGCTTATGTAGATGATGCCAATGCCAACCATATTGTTGTCGTTTCTGTGACAGAATTTAATTAATCCGTAGAAGACAGAGTGATGTAAGCAGAGACGCTGATGGATGAATTCAGTTCTTATGTTAATACAATATAAAGGCAATCATATTTATGTACACTTGTGATGCATCTTTGTTGACGTTGAAATACGTACATTTCTTCTTTCAGGAATAGTTAAACTTCTGAAAAATTTGAAATAAATCCAGGGCATTATGTGTTTGTTTGTTGTTACTATATGAAGTCACATTTACTGGCCACCCAGTCAAAACATTAAAAAGGATGTCTCGGCATAAAAAAATCATTCCATTACTTGGAAGAAAAATAAAAGCATGCAAATTTCAACTTCCTGCATTACCTACTAGACCTGTCAAGACATACGGCAGTGTATTAAATAGTAAGGCAGTATTCGGCAGTGTATTAAAAAGTAAGGCAGTATTCATCAAAATCTTTATTTTTTTTTACAGCGTGCTTCCTGCAGGCTTAAAATACCTTTTTTTCGTAACAAATATAACATATGCAAATTATTTACAGTAATAAAATACAAATGGTTATGTGCAATGCTATGTATCTGTTTTAAGAGTGTAAAACTAGTCTGACATGTTAAAAAACTAAAAAAATTGTTCTCTCATTTCATGGGTAATTATGATTTACTGATCCAAACATCACAGTTCTACTTATACAAATGACATTCACAGCTAAAAATGTCCTAACAATCACTCAACGCTTTTTCCTTCTACAACTCGCCTGCCTAGTATAGTCAATATTGACTTTTGGCAGTAATAAGTTGAAGCTGAACTTTGCATACATAGTTTGTCCTGAACAGTTCCACACAGCATTTATGAATCCTATGAACACCTGACACCAAAATAAAGTGTCATGTTTGAAAGTAGAAGAATCGTGTTACATTAGGAAATCAAGAAAGCATTTTTAAAACAGAAACAGATTTACTTGACAGGGCCTCAAGGGTTGTCACTCTGGCATGACTGGAAGACACTGAAACTTGTTCATGATCAAGCATTATTTTTGTAAAGAGAAGTTACTCCAACCCACATTGTATTCAATGACTGCTTCTAATATGTATTAAAAATTAAAAACCTCAAGCCTTCAGTAAGGAAAATAAACGAAAGCTTCCCACTTCTAAGAAAAGGTACAAATGCAAAGCAATCCAAAACTTTTTTTTTGTTTTAACTACCAACCTGTTACCCTGAATGACCCACTAAAGATATAAAGATGATATCAAGTAACAATGATAAACCTCAGTCTTTTAAAAAGCATTCAAAAGTATGGAAAACAGTAATGGTAAGGTAAGAATGTTAACTTGGTCAAACAAGAGGGCCATGATGGCCCTGGATCGCTCACCTGAGTATGACTGCTTTTAACAAAGTTGCTATGGACCTGGTTAATTGACCCCAGATGACCCATATTTGAACTTGACCTAGAAATTATTGAAACAATCTCTTAATTTCCAGGATATTTGGACTGAAAAAGTAGCATCTAGAGTGTTAACAAGGTTTCTCGATATTTAGGCTCTGTGACCTAGTTTTTGACCCCAGATAACCCATATCCAGCTACAAATCATCAAAACAACCTATCTGACAAATTTCCAGGACATTTGGACTTAAAATGTAGCCTCTAGAGTGTTTACAAAGTTTTTCCATATTTGGGCTCTGTGACCTAGTTTTTGACCCAAGATGACCCATACTCCAACTTGAGCTAGAAATCATCAAAAAAACCTGTCTGACAAATTTCCAGGATATTTGGACTGAAAATGTAACCTCTGGAGTGTTTAAAAGTTTTTTACATATTTGTACCATGTGACCTAGTTTTTGATCCCAGATGACCCATATCCAAATCTGAGCTAGAAATCATTGAAACAACCTTTCTGACAAATTTCAAGGACATTTGGATTAAAAATGTAACCTCTAGAGCTTTTACAAGGTTTTTTTACTTTCGGGCTCTGTGACCTAGTTTTTGACCCCAGAGAACCTATATTCAAAACTGAGCTAGAAATCATCCATAGAATCTTTCTGACAAATTTCCAGGTTATTTGGACTGAAAATGCTACCTTTAGAATATTAACAAGGTTTTTCTATTTTTGGACTCTGTGACCTAGTTTTTGAACCAAGATGACCCATATTTGAACTTGAGCTAGAAATCATAGAAGCAACCTTCCTGACAGATTTCCAGATTATTTGGTCTAAAAATGTTACCTCTAGAGTGTTAACAAGGTTTTTAAATATTTGGGCTCTGTGACCTTGTTTTTGAACCAAGATGACCCATATTTAAACTTGAGCTAGAAATCATAATTAAAACATTTCTGACAAATTTCCAGATTATTTGGGCTGAAAATGTAACCTCTAGATTGTTAACAAGGTTTTTCTATTTTTGGGCTCTGTGACCTAGTTTTTGAACCCTGATGACCCATATTTGAACTTGTGCTAGATATCTTTGAAGCAACCTTTCTGACAAATTTCCAGATAATTTGGGCTGAAAATGTAATCTCTAGAGTGTTAACAAGATTTTTCTATTTTTGGACTCTGTGACCTAGTTTTTGAACCAAGATGACCCATATTTGAACTTGAGCTAGAAATCATAGAAGCAACCTTCCTGACAGATTTCCAGATTATTTGGTCTAAAAATGTTACCTCTAGAGTGTTAACAAGGTTTTTCAATATTTGGGCTCTGTGACCTTGTTTTTGACCCCAGATGACCTATATTTGAACTTGACCTAGAAATCATCAAAGCAACCTTTCTGACAAATTTCACAATTATTTGGGCTGAAAATGTAACCTCTAGAGTGTTAACAAGATTTTTCTATGTTTGGGCTCCGTGACCTAGTTTTTGAACCCAGATGACCCATATTTGAACTTGAGCTAGAAATCATCATTAAAACTTTTCTGACAAATTTCCACGATATCTGGACTGAAAAAGTAGCCTCTAGAGTGTTAACAAGGTTTTTCTATATTTGGGCTCTGTGACCTAGTTTTCCAACCCTGATAACCCATGTTCGAACTCGTCCGAGATATTAATGAGACAAACATCCTGACCAAGTTTCATGACAATTGAGGCAAAAATGTGACCACTAGAGTGTTAACAAACCAATTGTTAACGGACGGACAGACGGACGGACGGACGACGGACAAAAGGTGATCAGAAAAGCTCACTCTGTCACTACGTGACAGGTGAGCTAAAAAGTAGCTGCTTTGATATATTATAGCCACAGCAAGTATCACGTTAATACCAGACTTGACCCTGTAACTTACTGTTTACATCACATGGTTATATGTAATTTATGGTTTAAGTCACATGGATATAATTATGCAACTTAATGTTTACATTGCATGGTTATATGGAACCTGCTGTTGACACCACATGGTTATTTGTAACCTGCTGTGGACACCACATGGTTATTTGTAACCTGCTTTGGACATAACATGGATATATGCAACTAACTGTTTACATCACATGGTTATTTGCAACTAAGGACAAAATGCTAAGAAAAATAAAACTTTAAAAGATTCACATTTGTACTTACAAACAGCATTAAATGTAACAATTTTAACAACAAAAGCAGTAACATAACTGTACCTTAAAGAGGAAACACCTACAAGAGAGATTCTTTCTACAGGTAAAAAACAAAACTCACATTAAAACAAAATGCATAAAAGGTCACCCTCACCTCACAATGACTAGACAATCTTAAGTAAACAACTCCATATCCATCTTATAATACAGACTTTGACAGTACATCAAGGCTTCAATTCAATAATTAATGATAACTAAGGCATAACTTTAAGAACAATTATCAAAATGTGGTCCTACCGAAATCCTTATGGTACCATTAGAGTTCTATTTCAACACCTCATTACTAGCATTTACTTCAGTAACAAAACATCTCTACCACACAGACAAGTATACTGAAACTGAGAGCTAGAACATATTCTTCAGCAAACTTTCAGACTGCCTTCACCTTTTTTATTCTAAAAAACACTTTTAAACTGCATTTTTTAAATTCCAAGATCATATGCTTCAACAGACTTTTAGACTGCTGTCACTTAATTCAAAGAACATATGCTTCAATAGACTAAGACTGCCTTCACTTCATTTTAAGAACATATGCTTCAACTAAAAAAATAAACTCTTATAATGCAGGGTAAGGCAAAATGACATCCTGTCATGTAACTGTTAAAATAAAATCTACCACTCTAGCATTAATCTTATCATCTTGTTTCAACGTATTTACATGTATAGTTAAACAAAGATACATCTTAAGTCCTTTCATAGAAATTTCTTAACTCAAAAAAAATAGCTATACAGCTATCTGCTTAAGATGTAAAAGAGAGTAAAATACTGAAAATCTTTTTGGTCCTCTTTGCAAGATTCAAAAAATCAAATTATAAAACTGACGTGAATCTTTCAAACATTGCAAGTAATAAATGAACAATGAAAACAACAAAAACTAAAACACTCCTCAGTATTGAGGCCAAACTTCATTGAAGAAAACAGAAAAATATGAATACAGATTTTAACTATTATCTTTGTTAGTAAAGGGTAGTTAAAATTGTACAGAAATCTATACCAAGACCAGACATTCAAATCTGGCACATATATCACCAGTTACACACAGCATACATGTATAATGTCTCAGTCATATCAACATATCTTGCACACATCTCTCAGACATACAATGCTATTGAATGAATAATTGCACTTAAGAATGATAGTAGTACCACTTTGCTAAAAACACACTTGCTGCTGTGATTTTATGCTTGTATGAAGTCTATGTACACTATGAAAGGCAGAATGCTCTGAACTGTCAACGTTCTTGTAAAATACAGACATGCACTACATCCAGTAACAGGACAACACAGTGAGATCTACTTCATCTGTCAAAGTCCATTTTTATTTGACAATTTTAACTTACATATTTACTAACCATTGTTTCTGCTCACTTAAAGATCTTGTATCAAACACTGTGAGAAAGTTCTTATCACTTCATGTATTTTTACATATCTATTTCTAAAATATATGACAATGTATTTCAAAAAGCTGCGAAAACCATCTCTAGTTTACAGCCTAAAAGAAACGATGTCTCAAATGACAGTTCAAAGCACTTGCTAAATGAAGTGGAACAACTATTATATTTCCTGAGATCTGTCAACTTGAGAACTTTTGCTGTGTGTAGCTGTACAATGTTTCACAGGAAGAACAGACGGTCAGACAGCTCCTGTGATGGCTCCTTGTGGATGTTCTGTCCTACAAGCTGAGCTAACTTGTGGGCATACTGAAAATTGCAAAAATACGGATATCAGATTACTATGCCCCTGAAGACTATGTAGCTGCTTCTCAACCTGCTTAATCTATAATTCAACAACTCAGTATGCATGTACCTAGTGTAATACCGAATAGTCTGGGTACCAGTCAGTGCACACATACCTAGTGTTATACAGAATGGTCTGGGTACCAGTCAGTGCACACATACCTAGTGTTATACAGAATGGTCTGGGTACCAGTCAGTGCACACGTACCTAGTGTTATACAGAATGGTCTGGGTACCAGTCAGTATACACGTTCCTAGTGTAATACCGAATGGTCTGGGTACCAGTCAGTATACGCGTTCCTAGAGTAATACCGAATGGTCTGGGTACCAGTCAGTATACACGTACCTAGTGTAATACAGAATGATCTGGTTACCAGTCAGTATACATGTACCTAGTGTAATACAGAATGGTTTGGTTACAAGTTCTCTGTTTTAATATAATTTTCAACAAAATTTATTCATTTTGGATTCCATTGATTTCTAAGTAATTATTCAAAGCATTTTTCATTTATTCTTTTCAATGCAACAAATTTTCTTAATATTATTTACTGGACTTCTATCATCTTGAATGCATTTTTGTAGCCTGATCATGTACAAACAATATCAGACAACTAAACATACTTATCTAGGATTAACCAACTCCTGACCATTAAAAACTAGAACTATCGCTGAATGCGATTCATACCCCCACCAATGTCCTTGACAGAAGACGACATGGAAAGGTGGTTAAGGGAATAACTTTAGTGGCACAAATACATATACATAAAAAGAAATTATCTCTGGTGAAAAAAACAAACAAACTGTACAGGTAATAGTATAAATATATATTGTCAAATCATGTTCGAAACAGTTACAAATAACCTTTCATTTTCCCAATGTACTAAAACAAACAAAAGCAGTGAAGTTAAGAAAATAGCATAATTATGTCAAAATGTAATTAAAAGTGGAAAAACTTTGCATACTGAGCTTACTTGTTCTAGTTTTAGAAATATTCAAGTACATGTTAAAATTTCAGAACATTTTCTAAGTCAATTTTTGACCTTCAAGTGTGGCCTTGACCTTAAGCTGGCACAAGGGTAAGATGGGTTCTGCACATTGCCCAGTTGAGGTGAACATTTGAGTCAAGTTTGAAGAAAATCCTTCCATTAGTATAGAATTAATAGAGCGGACATGACATATTGTCTAGTATTGATTGTAAGTAAATTAAGACTTAAAAAGGGGCATAACTTTGTCAAAATGCAATACAGAGTTATGAAACTTGACCTGCATATCTTACTTGTGATACCTCATATATCTTTTAAGTTTTAAGCAAATACCTGTGCTAGTTTCAGAAATATTCATGTACATGTTAAAATTTAAGAACATTTTCTAAGTCAATTTTGACCTTCAAGTGTGACCTTGACCTTAAGCCGGCACAAAGGTAACATGGGTTCTGCACATAACTTTGTTGAGTTGAACATTTGAGAAAAGTTTGAAGAAATTTCTTCCATTAGTATAGGATTTATAGAGCGGACACGACATATTGTCTAATATTTGATTGTATGTAAATTTGAAGACTTAAAAAGGGGCATAACTTTGTCAAAATGCAATACAGAGTTATGAAACTTGACCTGCATATCATAATTGTGACATTTCATATATATTTTAAGTTTCAAGCAAATACGTTTTCTAGTTTCAGAAATATTCAAATACATGTTAAAATTTAAGAATATTTTCTAAGTCAATTTTTGACCTTCTAGTGTGACCTTCACCTTAAGTCAGCAAAAGAGTACCATGGGTTCTGCACATCCCCTTGATTAAAGAAAATCTTTCTATTAGTGCAGGACTTACAGAGCGGACACGACATAATGTCTAATATTTGATTGTTTGATATTTGACCTTCAATTGTGACCTTGACCTTGAGCTGACACATGGGCAACATGGGTTCTGCACATCCCCTTGTTGAGGTGAACATTTCAGCCAAGTTTGAAGAAAATCCTTCAATTGGTATAGGTTTTATAGAGTGGACACAATGGAGACGGACGGACAGACGCGACAAAGTGAATCCATTATAGCCCCCCCCACCCCACCCCCCCACATTTTGTGGTGGGGGTATAATTACAAAATACTTAATAACTAGCGTGTCAAGTTTTGAGTTTTAGGTAGTTACGACTCTGATATATTCAATTTGTGAGAATGTTAACATTTACTTGACAAAGTTATGACTATATATAGCTCAAAAGCACATGTAATTATATGAATAGGAATACACTAGATATAAAATATTGTAAATTGTAAGGGATATTAGTAATCCTGTTTGACTACTGTTAAAATGCAGTAAAAAGCATCAAAGTTCTGTAACTTGGCTATGCACAATTTAGAAATATCCAGTTTGGCCTACCTGACAAGGTGCTGGTACCCTCACAGTTCCTGGCCAGTTGTAGTACATGTGAGTCATCTTGTAAGCCATACGCTGCATGTGGTCTGGCTTCATACCCGAGTCATCACTAACTACGATGTAGTGGGTAGGGGATACTGTACCCTGACGTACATGTTGAGATACAAGAAAGAAATCGTACCTGAAAGAAATAGTTTGTGATACGTCAGCCAAAAGTTAACACCATAATATGGTTAGCAAAGATAAAATTTCTAATTAAAAAATTGGCACATTTATTTTTAAATCGATTTTGCTTCAGACCGGTAAGATTCTGCTTTTTCATGTTACACCGTATACCCTTTATCCTGGTGTCTGACATCTTAAAAAAGAAAATCTGTATGACAGCCAAACTGAGACACGAAAAAGTGCTGAATACTGTTGGATTTACTCAGACTGAAATGATAACAGTTTAAACATTTACCACTCTCTTCTAGTGATGGTGTGATCAGCCACTGTCCCTGATGGTGGATTCTCCATCTGACGTCCTTTCTGTTTACAAGATCAAAAGATATTCAAACAAATGCTGTAAGATTTTCACTGTAGACTATTCCAAACTAATTAGTCCTGACAATGTAACTACCATATAGATAAAGTATAAATGGCCCTGTGAAAAACAGGGTGTATTTACAGATACTTAAGTATGTAAAAGTAAAGTGTAGACTTTGTTCACATGTATTGTCTATAATCTAGTTGTAAATTAGTTTCATTGACAATAATGGAAAATTTCTGGGAAATCAAAACTGACTGTAGTCTAAAATGTGAAGCTGAAAATGGTTTGTTAACAGAAGGATGTGATTTAACAGGTAACATACATTCAGGAAAATCCTGGTGTTGATTCGTTTCTGCACTACCACAAAGGAGAGTTTAGGTGAGTACTCTCCAAAGCTAGTGAAGCATGTCCTCAGCTGACTCACTTCATAATCAGCTACAGTGTTCAACTGGCCATCACCTACACCATCACGGAACACTAGGATCTTATCTGGCAATGAGTGGTTCACCTGCAAACACGTGCATATTTTAATTCTGCACATTCTGGCCTATACTTCATACACTGTTCTTCAAAACAGTAGGTCTAAAATGCCGACTGTAACATTTTTAGAGCTGTCTCGATTTAACAAATGTTTATTAAAACCTATTAAACAAGATATGTTTGTAAAACATGTATGCCCCCTATCGGCAGCCAATTAGTCATGTGGCCAGATTATTGTGACTGACTTTTGACCTAGTGACCAAATATACATGTTATCTAAAATGTAAGTCTCACAGTCCACAAAACCCGATGCCATTTGGTAGCCAAGTTATTGGTCTGAATTGTTTTGACATACATGTGACCTTGACCTTTGACCCCAAAATCAATAGGGGTCATCTACTGGCCAAGACAAATGCAGATATGAAGTTTGAGGGTCAACGGCGCATGGGTTGTCAAGTTATTGATTGGAAACCGTTTTTTACCTACAAGGTCAATGTGACCTTGACCTTTGATCCCTTGACCCCAAAATCAATAGGGGTCATCTGCTGGTGATGGACAATCATCCTACCAAGTTTGAAGTTTCTAGGCCTAAGCGTTCTCTAGTTATTGATCGGAAACCGTTTTTAAGATGAAAGTCTCCGTGATCTTGACCTTTGACCTAAAAGTCAATAGGGGTCATCTACTGGTGATGACCAACCAGTATACCAAGTTTGGTGAACCTAGGTCAAAGTGTTCTCTAGTTATTGATCTGAAACCGTTTTAAGGATGAAAGTCTCTGTGATCTTGACCTTTGACCTAATGACCTTAAAGTCAATAGGGATCATCTACTAGTGATGACCAACCAGCATACCAAGTTTGGTGAACCTAGGTCAAAGCGTTCTCTAGTTATTGATCGGAAACCGTTTTTAGGATGAAGGTCCCTGTGAGCTTGACCTTTGACCTAATGACCTCAAAACCAATAGGGGTCATCTGCTGGTGATGACTAACCAGCATACCAAGTTTGGTGAACCTAGGTCAAAGCGTTCTCTAGTTATTGATCGGAAACCGTTTTTAGGATGAAGGTCCCTGAGCTTGACCTTTGACCCCTTGACCCCAAAATCAATAGGGGTCATCTACTAGTGATGGACAATCATCCTACCAAGTTTGAAGTTTCTAGGCCTAAGCGTTCTTTAGTTACTGGTCAGAAACGGTTTCTACCTACAAGGTCAATGTGACCTTGACCTTTGACCCCTTGACCCCAAAATCAATAGGGGTCATCTACTGGTGATGGACAATCATCCTACCAAGTTTGAAGTTCCTAGGCCTAAGCATTCTTTAGTTATTGGTCGGAAACCATTTGGTCTACGGACCGACGGACAGACAGACAATTGCAAAGCAATATACCCCCTCTTCTTTGAAGTGGGGGCATAATCACTTAATACTGTTAAGCAGTTTATTTATGACATTCTTAACATCAACCACCAGTGTAACTCAGGCAATCAGTGAATACCTCATGAAACTTGGTGAGTGCTGAGACCAGACATATCTTTAACCCATCCACTATTTCCTGAGATACTGGCTGTAGAGTGCAACGACTAAACCAGCGTGTACAGTTTCTATTCATGGATGCCACAAACCCACAGATACTCTGCCTCTTGCCAGCAGAATCATGGTATATGTCAATACCAACAACCATCAGACTTTTCTGAAAGCAACAAAAACTCATTGCAACTCTACTAGATAAAACATAACTGCAATATTAGTTCTTTCTTCAGGGCCATTCCAATACGTATGTCCCATCCCAGAAAGGCAAATACAAGAAATTCTGTAGAGGTGGTCTTTTTACAGTTTTTCTCTTCTTCTTCTTCTTCAAGAATGCACAGTCCCATCTGAAAGTGCCATCCTAGGATGGGAAACTAGCTGGAATGTCATTCAGATAATAACATTTGAATTAAGCACAGACCTAGTGTTATACAGATATATTTGAACAATTTCCATTTTAAACTGTTTGTACATTAATGCATCTTGAACAAAAGTTGCCATTCAGAACCACAGATTTCATAAAACTCAGAAAGGTAAACAACTTACAAAAGGTATGGAGACTCCCCAGAGTTCTCCTCCCAGCTTACAGTTTATCTGGAGAGCTATCTTCTGTACAACAGACCTAATTTTCTTCTGATCTCCTATTGTCTTTCCAATGATCACCTGCAACATTTATATCAGTAACTTAAAACATCTTCAATAAAAGAGGTCTTTTCCATGATTAAATACACTCTGATAATACAGTTGTTAGGTAATCCTTTAACCTATCACATCAATTTTATAGTTTAAAAAGATTCAAAACCAAAAAAGTACCGTCTTAAGATCAAGATAGTAGAGTAAGGAATATTTTAGAATTTGAGTGGTACAAATCTCAACATTTTAGTATCACAAAATAAAATAGTTCATGACAACAGGCAGTAAGAATTAATTTCAAAATGTGTCTGCAAATTGAATTTCACCACTTCAGCATCAGAAACAGGAGTGAGTAGAAAATCAAAGCACTATAGCAACTGAAGTGGCAATTATCATAGAAAGTGCATAGAGGCATGTACATTTTATCCAAGAATTGTTAACCATATGATTTTTTGGGAGGTATAATCTGAAGATCACTAAGGTCCAACTCGCCCTGGTTAGATTCATACATGGGCATTTCCTTAAAAAAGCCATGGTTCACAACATTAGTAGCAGACCACCTTGTGTACACACACTATACTGCAAACTCTGACATTCTTATAAAACTGTCCAATAGAAAGGAACACAGTCAAAACCAATCTGGTATCTTGTCTCATGACCCAGGATTCTCATGAAACTTCTATCACAAGAGTTTTAGTCAGGAATGTTAATATATCCCTGAATATAATATCCTGAAATGACAAAATGATCACACAGGTGCGTTGTCAGGGTAATCATAACCTTTAAATCCTCCTGTTTAATTTTCAAACAAACAGTCTATTATCAGACACATTCTTCCATTGTTCAGTCTTATGTGGATAGCAGCTGAAACATATAAGCCTTTACATACATATTTTGATAAAAAAAATTACCTATTCTAAAATATGCAATATTTTGACACCTCAAACTACTAACCTATATACAATTCATATTTTAACACACATAACATCATTTTGTTACATATTTAACTGTGTAATTTGAAGTATGTTGTATCATGACCCAGGATTCTCATGAAACTTCTATCACAAGAGTTTTAGTCAGGACTGTTAATATATCCCTGATTATAATATCCTGAAATGACAAAATGATCACACAGGTGCGTTGTCAGGGAAATCATAACCTTTACATTCTCCCGATTAATTTTTCAAACACTTGATTATCAGACACATTCTTGCATTGTTAGGTCTTATGTGGGCAGCAACTGAAACATGTTACCCTTTAAAACATGTTTTGACCAGATGAGCTATTCTCCATTAGGTACATATTTTGACACCCTCTTACTAGCAAACAATATACCATTCATACTGTAACAAAAGTAACATCATTTTGTTACATATTTAACTGTGTAATATCAAGTATGTTGTATCATGACCCAGGATTCTCATGGTACTTCTATCACAAGAGTTTTAGTCAGGACAATAAATATATCCCTAAATATTAAAAAATCCTGTAATGAAACAAAGATCATACAGGTGCGTTGTCGGGGAAATCATAACCTGTCTCCTGTCCTGTTTCATTTTCAAAAAGTTGTCACTGTTTCAGTCCGATGTGGTCAGCAACTGAATCCAACATAAACACTTAATACAAGTGTTTAAACAGATGACCAATGCCTAAACAGAGTATATCTTAAAAAATCTACTTATTCACCCATAAAAGCACATGTATTTTAACATACTTTAAATCAAGTTGATACACTTTTTTCTATGTTCATATTTAAGTATCTTGTTTCATGACCAAGGATCCTCATGGTATTTCTATCATAAGAGTTTTAGTCAGGACTATTTTTATATCCCTAAATATAATATCCTGAAATGACAAAATGATCACACAGGTGCGTTGTCAGGGAAAACATAACCTTTAAATCCTCCTGTTTAATTTTCAAATATGCAGTCCATTATCACACACATTCTTGCATTGTTCAGTCTTATGTGGACAGCACTTGAAACATAACCCTTTACATATGTTTGGACAAAAAAGACCTATTCTCAAATATGCAATATTTTGACATCTCAAACTATCAACCCATAAACAATTCATATTTTAACACACATAAAATCTTTTTATTACATATTTAACTGTGTAATTTGAAGCATGTTGTATCATGACTCAGGATTCTCATGGTACTTCTATCACAAGAGTTTTAGTCGGGACTATTAATATATCCCTAAATATTAAAAAATCCTGTAATGAAACAAAGATCATACAGGTGCGTTGTCAGGGAAATCATAATCTGTCTCCTATCCCGTTTCATTTTTCAAACAAACAGTTCACTTGCTCAGTTTCAGTCTGATGTGGACAGCAGTTGATTCCAACATGATCATTAAATACATGTTTAAACAAACTGATCTATTACTGAAAAATAAAATATTCCAACAAACCCATCTACTCCCCCATATACAAACATATATTTTAATATACTTAACATCAAGTTGATACACATTTACCTGTTTTCATATTAAGTTACCTTGTCTCATGACCCAGGATTCTCATGGTTTTTCTATCACAAGAGTTTTAGTCATGATTATTAATATATCCCTAAATATAATATCATGAAATGACAAAATGATCACACAGGTGCATTGTCAGGGAAATCATAACCTTTACATTCTCCTGATTAATTTTTCAAACAAAACACTTGATTATCAGACACATTCTTGTTTTGTTCACTCTTATGTGGGCAGCAACTGAAACATGTAACCCTTTAAAACATGTTTTGACCAAATCACCTATTCTCAAAAATGCAATATTTTGACACCTCAAACTATCAACCCATATACAATTCATATTTTAACACACATAACATCATTTTGTTACATATTTAACTGTGTGATATTAAGTATATCGTATCATGACCCAGGATTCTCATGGTACTTCTATCACAAGAGTTTTAGTCAGGACTGTTAATATATCCCTAAATATAATATCCTGTAATGAAACAAAGATCATACAGGTGCGTTGTCAGGGAAATCATAACCTGTCTCCTATCCCGTTTCATTTTTCAAACAAACAGTCCACTGGCTCAGTTTCAGTCTGATGTGGACAGCAATTGAATCCAACATGATCACTTAATGCAAGTTTAAACAGACTGACCAATTCGCAAACAGGGTATATTTTAAAAAATCCAATTATTCCCCCATAAACGCACATGTATTGTAACATACTTTACATCAAGTTGATACACATTTTTCTATGTTCATATTTAAGTATCTTGTCTCATGACCCAGGATTCTCATGGTACTTCTATCACAAGAGTTTTAGTCAGGACTATTAATATATCCCTAAATATTAAAAAATCCTGTAATGAAACAAAGATCATACAGGTGCGTTGTCAGGGAAATCATAATCTGTCTCCTATCCCGTTTCATTTTTCAAAAGGACCGTCCACTTGCTCAGTTTCAGTCTGATGTGGACAGCAATTGATTCCAACATGATCATTAAATACATGTTTAAACAAACTGATCTATTACTGAAAAATAAAATATTCCAACAAACCCATCTACACTCCATATATAAACATTAATCTTAATATACTTAACAGAAAGTTGATACACATTTATCTCTTTTCATATTAAGTTATCTTGTCTCATGACCCAGGATTCTCATGGTTTTTCTATCACAAGAGTTTTAGTCATGATTATTAATATATCCCTAAATATAATATCCTGAAATGACAAAATGATCACACAGGTGCGTTGTCAGGGAAATCATAACCTTTACATTCTCCTGATTAATTTTTCAAACAAAACACTTGATTATCAGACACATTCTTGTTTTTGTTCACTCTTATGTGGGCAGCAATTGAAACATGTAACCCTTTAAAACATGTTTTGACCAAATCACCTATTCTCAAAAATGCAATATTTTGACACCTCAAACTATCAACCCATATACAATTCATATTTTAACACACATAACATCATTTTGTTACATATTTAACTGTGTGATATTAAGTATATCGTATCATGACCCAGGATTCTCATGGTACTTCTATCACAAGAGTTTTAGTCAGGACTGTTAATATATCCCTAAATATAATATCCTGTAATGAAACAAAGATCATACAGGTGCGTTGTCAGGGAAATCATAACCTGTCTCCTATCCCGTTTCATTTTTCAAACAAACAGTCCACTGGCTCAGTTTCAGTCTGATGTGGACAGCAATTGAATCCAACATGATCACTTAATGCAAGTTTAAACAGACTGACCAATTCGCAAACAGGGTATATTTTAAAAAATCCAATTATTCCCCCATAAACGCACATGTATTGTAACATACTTTACATCAAGTTGATACACATTTTTCTATGTTCATATTTAAGTATCTTGTCTCATGACCCAGGATTCTCATGGTATTTCTATCATAAGAGTTTTAGTCAGGACTATTTTTATATCCCTAAATATAATATCCTGAAATGACAAAATGATCACACAGGTGCGTTGTCAGGGAAAACATAACCTTTAAATCCTCCTGTTTAATTTTCAAATATGCAGTCCATTATCAGACACATTCTTGCATTGTTCAGTCTTATGTGGACAGCAATTGAAACATAACCCTTTACATTTATGTTTTGACAAAAAAGACCTATTCTCAAATATGCAATATTTTGACACCTCAAACTATCAACCCATATACGTTTCATATTTTAACACACAGAACAGGATTTTGTTACACATTTGACTGTGTAATATTAAGTATCTTGTCTCATGACCCAGGATTCTCATGGTACTTCTATCACAAGAGTTTTAGTCAGGACTATTAATATATCCCTAAATATTAAAAAATCCTGTAATGAAACAAAGATCATACAGGTGCGTTGTCAGGGAAATCATAATCTGTCTCCTATCCCGTTTCATTTTTCAAACAAACAGTTCACTTGCTCAGTTTCAGACTGATGTAAACAGCAGTTGAATCCAACATGATCATTAAATACATGTTTAAACAAACTGATCTATTACCGAAAAATAAAATATTCCAACAAACCCATCTACTCCCCCATATACAAACATATATTTTAATATACTTAACATCAAGTTGATACACATTTACCTGTTTTCATATTAAGTTACCTTGTCTCATGACCCAGGATTCTCATGGTTTTTCTATCACAAGAGTTTTAGTCATGATTATTAATATATCCCTAAATATAATATCATGAAATGACAAAATGATCACACAGGTGCATTGTCAGGGAAATCATAACCTTTACATTCTCCTGATTAATTTTTCAAACAAAACACTTGATTATCAGACACATTCTTGTTTTGTTCACTCTTATGTGGGCAGCAACTGAAACATGTAACCCTTTAAAACATGTTTTGACCAAATCACCTATTCTCAAAAATGCAAAATTTTGACACCTCAAACTATCAACCCATATACAATTCATATTTTAACACACATAACATCATTTTGTTACATATTTAACTGTGTGATATTAAGTATATTGTATCATGACCCAGGATTCTCATGGTACTTCTATCACAAGAGTTTTAGTCAGGACTGTTAATATATCCCTAAATATTAAAAAATCCTGTAATGAAACAAAGATCATACAGGTGCGTTGTCAGGGAAATCATAACCTGTCTCCTATCCCGTTTCATTTTTCAAACAAACAGTCCACTGGCTCAGTTTCAGTCTGATGTGGACAGCAATTGATTCCAACATGATAACTTAATGCAAGTTTAAACAGACTGACCAATTCGCAAACAGGGTATATTTTAAAAAATCCAATTATTCCCCCATAAACGCACATGTATTGTAACATACTTTACATCAAGTTGATACACATATTTCTATGTTCATATTTAAGTATCTTGTCTCGTAACCCAGGATTCTCATGGTATTTCTATCACAAGAGTTTTAGTCAGGACTATTTTTATATCCCTAAATATAATATCCTGAAATGACAAAATGATCACACAGGTGCGTTGTCAGGGAAAACATAACCTTTAAATCCTCCTGATTAATTTTCAAACATACAGTCTATTATCAGACACATTCTTTCATCCTTCAGGCTTATGTGGACAGCAGTTGAAACATGTAACCCTTTACATAAATGACCTATTCTCAAATATGCAATATTTTCACACCTCAAACTATTAACCCATATACAATTCATATTTTAACACCACACATAACATCATTTTGTTACATATTTAACTGTGTGATATTAAGTACCGTATATTTCCGGCCATAAGTCTACTCCAGCCATAGGTCGAGGGTTAAAAGTTGCCCCAAAATCTGACGTTTTGCTCTGGCTCCGTCTATAAGTCGAGGGGTGACCAGAGATGGATGGACAGGTGGTTAGAAACCTTCACTCTATGGAATTACATACTAGAAAACATCGGCCAAATACGGCCGTGGACTGTATCTCGAGCTAAATGCACGAGTTCTTTGCGTATTCTGTTCACTTTTAGACATGTAGAAATGAAAAAAAAAATGGAAAGGCACAGATTACTTTTTAAAAAAATGATTGTTTTATTAGTTTAATGCACACATTTCTTTGTTTTGTTAAAATATCAATATTTACTGTAATGCGCAACGAACGGTAATTAGTGCCGTACTAATTGATAACTTGAATTGTTGGCTTCTATAATGCGCGGCCAATTAACAGTAATCAGTAAACAAATTCAAACATAACAATTTATTTTCATTTATATCCTACTAAAATCATAATGATGCAAACATTTGCAAACATTACAACAAAACTGTGAATTAATTTTAACAGTTACTGATTTACCTACGTACGTTATCACGTAAATCCCGCACTATTTAAAATTAATTAGAATTGGAATCCAATAGAGTTTGTGTACCAGGCTTCCAGTTTATAATCCATAATGATATGAATTCACTTTTTTTACATTTATAAATCAGCGTTAACAAGCGCAATAAAAGTGTCAAAAACTGAGAATAATTGAATCAATTTGTGTCTAACAGTTTATGTTGCCGCGACTCCGCCCACGCCGTCAATCAAACTTCCCTTCCATTTTCCTTGACCAACCACCGATCAATATTAGGTAGTGGCGGTCTCGATTCATGCGTCGGCTTTATGTCAGAGATCAAAGGAAAGACATCTGGCAATGGGTTTTCTGTTATTTACACACTTCAGACAGAGCAGACCGACACGTGACAGACTTCAAAGGGAAGGAAAAGGTGAAAATTTGGAGCAGATAATTACACATGTATGAAAGAGCCTGTTTACAAATAGAACATTAAAGGAAAAATGTTGTTAGCATGGACTTAAAAAAAATCGTAACGGGCGTAACAAAAGAAGTGTAAGTTTTTGATAACTGGCAATTAGCATTAATGAATAACAGTTGCTGACAAGCAGTAATGGCTGCATTTGGTGGTCTGGATGTTTGCATTTTACGGCAATTCAGCAATTTTTCAAAGTTCTATAACCGATACATGCATGGGTTTGGGAGTGTCGTCGGTTGAAAAGTAATGAAAATTCGACGCTGGGCATGCGTAAAGCACCGTTATTGACCGGGAAGTGGAAAAAAATAAGGGTTGCATTTGATGCCTCAGCCATAAGTCGACCCCCCAACTTCAAAGTGAATATTTTGGTCCAAAAATCTCGTCTTATGGCCGGAAATATACGGTATGTTGTATCATGACCCAGGATTCTCATGGTACTTCTATCACAAGAGTTTTAGTCAGGACTATTAATATATCCCTAAATATTAAAAAATCCTGTAATGAAACAAAGATCATACAGGTGCGTTGTCAGGGAAATCATAACCTGTCTCCTATCCCGTTTCATTTTTCAAACAAACAGTCCACTGGCTCAGTTTCAGTCTGATGTGGACAGCAATTGAATCCAACATGATCACTTAATGCAAGTTTAAACAGACTGACCAATTCGCAAACAGGGTATATTTTAAAAAATCCAATTATTCCCCCATAAACGCACATGTATTGTAACATACTTTACATCAAGTTGATACACATTTTTATATGTTCATATTTAAGTATCTTGTCTCATGACCCAGGATTCTCATGGTACTTCTATCACAAGAGTTTTAGTCAGGACTATTAATATATCCCTAAATATTAAAAAATCCTGTAATGAAACAAAGATCATACAGGTGCGTTGTCAGGGAAATCATAATCTGTCTCCTATCCCTGTTTCATTTTTTTAAAAGGACCGTCCACTTGCTCAGTTTCAGACTGATGTGGACAGCAATTGAATCCAAAATGATTCCTTAATGCAAGTTTAAACAAATCAATCAATTTCTGAAATAGGGTATATTTCATTAAACCAACCAAAATCCCCATATTCACATATATATTTTAACATTCTTGACTTAAAGATAATACACATTTATCTGTTTTCATATTATGTATATTATCCTATGACCCAGGAATGTCATAGCTTTTCTTTCACAAAAGTTTTAGTCAGGACTATTTATATATCCCTAAATAAAGAAATTCTGTAAAGACATTATGATCACATAGGTGTGTTGTCAAGAAAATCATGACCTGTCTTGTAACCTGTTTAACTTTTCAAACAAACAGTCTACTATCAGACAAATTCCTGCATATTTTCAGTCTGATATGGACAATCAATTGAATCCAACATGAACACTTTTAATATGTGTTTAAACAAACTAATCGATTCTCAAAAAGGTTTACATTGCACAAATCTACATGATTTGCCAAATACACACATATAATTCCACACACTCGGGGGTTTCATTAAGTTTTTGAGTTGGAGGGAGTTCATGTAAAGTAGGCAGGTGATTTACTGCCAGTTTGTTATAAATCAAGCCTGATTTTAAGAAAAGTAGCCAGGTGAAGATCTCAAAATAGCAGGGGAAAGTACCCACCTTCCACCTCTTAAAGCCCTGCACACTTAATGGTAAGCTGATAAACATATGACTGTGTTCATACTTAGTATCTTGTCTCATGACCCAGGATTCTCATGGTATTTCTATCACAAGAGTTTTAGTCAGGACTTTTTTTATATCCCTGAATATAATATCCTGAAATGACAAAATGATCACACAGGTGCGTTGTCAGGGAAATCATAACCTTTATATTCTCCTGATTAATTTTTCAAACAAACACTTGATTATCAGACACATTCTTGCATTGTTCAGTCTTAATGTGGGAAGCAATTAAAACATGTAACCCTTTACATACATGTTTTGACCAAATGACCTATTAACCCATAAAAGGTTCATATTGTAACACACATAACATCATTTTGTTACAGATTTAACTGTGTAATATTAAGTATCTTGTATCATGACCCAGGATTCTCATGGTACTTCTATCACAAGAGTTTTAGTCAGGACTATTAATATATCCCTAAATAAAAAAATCCTGTAATGAAACAAAGATCATACAGGTGCATTGTTAGGGAAATCATGATATCTACCCTCTCTCAACTTTCCAACAGGAAGTAAACTGACAGACACGATATTGCATACTGAAGGTTTGAAATTCAAACACTTTACCGTATAATTTTATGCACAATTTTAAAAGAGACCAATTCCCTAATTAGATATGATTTGAGCGTATCTTCCTTCACCCCAAATATTTACAAAGAAATGCATATACCAATTACAAGAAACAAATCCAACAATTTTCTTTTTAAGCATTTTATACCATGATCCAGGATCCTCATTATATTTCTATCACAAAGTTTTAATCTGGACTATTTATATATCCCTTAATATAAAATCCTGTGACATTATGGTCGCACAAGTGCATTGTCTGAGAATACATGACCCTCTCCTGCTTTATTTTCCAGCAAGAATGCACAGTTCTTGTATGATTTGGAAAACCATTAAATCAAATATTTAACTTTCATAAGTGTTTTACACACAGACCAATTATGCCATAGATACTTATTCGTGCATATATGTTAAAAAGAAAAGTTATTAACTATGTTTTAAAGCATTTTTCACAAATACAACTAGAACTTGTATATGTAGAAAAATTTTCAGTTTATTCAGCAGTAAAGGATGTGTGCTTCAGTAGCATTTTAGTTCGATTTTAAAATCAATGCAACAATTCTTCAATCTATAAATTCATGAATTTAGTCAGATTTAGTCAGTTTAGAACTTGCTAGACACAAATGTTTCTTTCCTGCATTTTTTTTTCAAGACAATGCAGCATAATTATATTAGATTAAATGGGAGATAATTACCTGACTTGGAATGGGGTGATCAACACAGCATGTCTTCTTGATGGCAGAGTATCTATCATCCCTACTTGTAGGACAGATTGGCACAACCAACTGAATCTGTAAACACAGAAATATACATGCTTACAATACTGCAGGATTCAACTTTATCGTGATAGTAAATCCAATACACAGAGAAATATTACACTCATATGCCAAACAAAAGAATTTTAATCTTAGCTGTATAAAGATGGTGACTGAGAACATTCAGATTCATGGAAACTGATTAAAAAAAAAAAAAAAAAAAAAGATATGGATGCAACCTATATAAACAGAAAAATTAAAACCTACAGATTTATACATATATATCATGGTTTGCAGAAAAAGTTATGCTCTTACCTTTGGATTGATTTGTTCCCTGAGGGCTCTAATGTATGTCTCTACACGATCATCCCTGAGTTCAAATCTGATTGGTGGACTACAATCTATACCCATTTGTGGGCACAGTTTCAACATCCATGTGATAAAGTCATTGGCCTTACTTTGATCTCTGCGTGTGTACAACACAACCCAGGTCCTCAATGGTACAGCAGTTATGACCTGCTGACGACCTGTCGCCTGACCCCAGTCGGCATTGGGTCCTGCTGATACTTTACCAGTACTAAATATAACCTCCTCTTCTGGCAGTAAACGACCATCAAACTGTAGGGTGGAATAACTTTCTATTAACAAGAGACGTTGCCTTTCAATCTTGATATTAATGAAATCTGCATGCAAAGTAACATATGCAAAATATTTAGGAGATTTCAAACTTTTTATATAATGACACTCAAAAATAGTCTCTGATTAGATCATTTTTGTGTGAGCATTTTCAGTTTCCGTAACTATTTTCCTTTGTTGATATGCATGAGAATAGAACCTTGCACATTCTTACTTTTCAAAACTATCAATCTTGTTGGTCTAAAGTAAAAAAAACATTCATTATATTTGGCACAGGAAAACTCACTCATAACTGAATTAAGGTACACTCAAGGAAAATTGAATTCCCTCACCTGCAGTGTGTTAGTCTCCAGCTCAAGACCCCATTTTTCTAGTTCAGCCTTAGCTTCAGGAGTGTTGTTGACAGAATCTATAAACTTTTTCATAGTCAATCTTCTCTGCTCAGGGGTCACTCGGGTGTGACAAGCCAGGTCCTAAACACAGTATTTCAACATTAAGAGTTTAGAAGGCAGAAAGTAAATCAACTTCATACAGAGATGTGTAACAGAGTCAGAAGTTAAAGTTCTATAAATGTGACTTGATTGTATTCCAAATTTTCCTTCCAAACTTTTGTCTATAATACAAATTATCAAAGAATAAGCAGTTTGGTGTTAATACACCAGTATAGTAATGTCTAAGTTTATACAATAAATAGAACTATTAGGAATTTAACCCAGATCTTACTTTAGTGTTCTATGATGGATGTTTTGTTCACTCTCAAATACTAGTTGTGTTTTTTCAACAACAAAAAAACAGTCATTTTGTAACCCTTGTCTAGAATAATTTCTTTTTTATAAACACTAATGTACACTTAAAACAACTGCATGGTTGACACATAAATGAATGCTGTATTCAATCCAAAGTGAAACCAGTGAGACTAGCTGCTTACTTTCATTACTCTGAAGTCCTGTCTCAAGGCATCAGTGAGACCTGACATGTAACATAGTTCTGGGATCAAACATATCACCTCTGGCTGCTTGCGAGGTTGCTGAAAAAACAAAAGCATTAATATTTCAACTGATTCTTTTGCTACGAAGAACTCTTTTCATAAGTAGGAATGGTGTCATGTAACACACATATTTCTCAAAATAGCTAGGTCAGGAATAAGCAAGTGGAGCTGGGGATAGTTAAGTGCAATTGCTTACTTTACCACTGGAGATACTTACTTGTCCAGAAAAAAGCTTCTTAATTCATCCATTTTCTATATAAGTAAATCTCATTTATTTTCAATCCAAAGATAACTAAACCCTCAAATGTAATGTAAAGTACTTACTCCACCAGGTTCAAGCTTCTTTCTTGGACGATGTAATAGAAGAGGCTGTTCATGGTCCTGGATTGTGAGATTGTAGTTTTTCCTAAAATAACCATGCCAATTGTAGTCAAAAATTATAATACATTTTATTTAACTGGCTAAAATCTTTCTTGGCATCCTAAATAAAGACCACGACTTAATCAACTTCAGTAATTTCAAGGCTTCATGAACTGGAATTCTATGGTTATTTTCACACAAACACAAAAGGTATGAGAGTTACAAGTATCTATACAATATCAGGAAACTGCTTACTTGTAGTATTCTAGAAAGGACATTTCTCCTCCAGCATGTGTTGAGAAAGTCTGTTTAGGTGTTTTGTCCCATACTATGTCATCAACTTTGTATGTCTTATTATTATAGCGTGTGAGAACCACTGTACCAACCAAGGTTCGTATCACTTCATCACGGAAGCCCTGAGCATTTCTGTTTACAATGTTTGTCCTGAAAATTCAAATGGAGTAAGTTTTAAATCAACTCAAACCTCTAGAAACAATACCACAGCATGCTCCATACAAATGAAATATGACAGGAAGTTAACCGTTTATAATACTGTTTAAAATCTTGATTTATGTAACAAAACCAATGAATCTTACATGACATCTAGGACAGTTTCCGTTCGTAACACCCTATGTGAGGCATCAGCCAGTAACATCAGCCCACCTTCCTGTTCAGCAACTGCAGTTATATATCCTGGCCAGACCTCCAACCTATAACATGCAAATCCTAGCTACAGTCAAACATCATGTTTAGCAAAATTAGGATAATCCAGAAAAAAAAACAAGAAACAAAACATTAATCTTTGCTTTGATCAATTTTAAATATACACTGTTGCTGCAAACTTCTAACACAAACTTTGGAGGAAAAAAATCTGTTTCACCCTGGTTATCGGGATTAATTTTTATTTTATCGCTATTTTAACTTTCGTATTTTTAGACAAAGCTTAAATATAAACTATGTCTATTTCTTGGGCCTGACATAAGTGCAAATGTTGTTAGTTTAACAGCAAGATTCTCTTGAAGATGAAAAAGTTAGAGTAAAAATATATTACGAAACACTTACTTGTGTTGTGGGACACTGGACGGTGTATGAGGATTGTAATAGTAACGGCCAACCTGTACCATCTGTAGAATTGTCATTATTCTATAAAACAACAGAACAACTTTAATACATGTAGTTATAATGGTCTAGTAATATAAAATATTTCTTCTGACTTGCAAAACAAGGAAACAGATTTTCTTAATATTCTCAAGACAGGTAAAACAGGGACTCAACTGCCAAACTTTCTATCAGTGTAAAAGCACAAGTACTCAAACCATAACTAGGACCCTAATGTCTGAATGAAAATTCATAATTTTTAACTAATTGTTACAGGATAAAGCAACTAAATACGTGTTTTCACATGGAAGCCATTTCCCGGTTCATAAATCAAGTTGTTATCATGCAATTCAATTAAAAATTATGCATACCAGGCCTAATGTTCATTCTTTCAAAAATACTCTACTTCAAAGCCAGGACTCAAACCATATAGAAACAGCAAGCAATTGTTTCAAAACTGTGTGTCATTTCGCACAAAGTGGAAAAACTGTCAAACATTTTTCTTCATGTAAACAGTAAATTCCTCCTTTGAAACACAAATGCACTGAACATTAAATTTTAATATACAACAGACATTTGTAAAAATACACTTGTGAATAATCAACCTTTTCATTTACATTATTTTCACTAAGTAAAAAATTGCAATCATTCCTCAGACAGACACTTCCCAGACATACACTCGGACCCCGTTACTACGCGCCCCGTTATAACGCTAACCTCAGTATAACGCTCAAGGGTCATGGCTCCCAAAAAAAAAATAAAAAAAATAAAAAAAAAAATAAAAAAAACATACATATTTTTCACCCACAATAATGATTTTACATGCATATCTTACGTGCATATCGCGTAACTGTCTTGTTGTACTGCAATAAGGCAGGAACGCATAAGCTTGATCCCCTTGTGATTGGGAAGTTTGGGAAGCCTAGATGCTTCCATCACATAAATATGAGCAGCTTACCAGCTCTCTACCGGCATTCAAAGAATGCCTGGATGACGTCGCCAATTTTTGAGGAATGGTTTCATGAGGAGTTTGTGCCTTCTGTCAGGAAACATCTACGCCGTAAGAAGTTAGAAGCGAAGGCCATTCTCCTTATGGACCATTGTCCTGCTCACCCTGGTGTCGAGTCACTGACGTCATTGGACCGTAAAATAAAGGCAGTGTTTTTGCCCAAAAACACTACTTCAAAATTGCAGCCATTAGATCAGGGAATAATTGCCACTTTTAAGCGGAACTACCGGCGTAATCTGACAGGCATTATGATTGACAGCAAAATGTCTGTGTCTGATTACCTGCGTAAGTTAAACTTGAAAGAGGCAATACATCTTTGTGGAGATGCATGGAAAGACGTTTCACAGAGGAGCATCATCGGCTGTTGGATTAAGGGATAAGGAGCGGCGTTCTAGCAGGAGGATAGCTCTGATAGCGAGGATTTTGATGGATTCGACGAGCAGGATGTGGCTGCAGCACAACAACGGGCAACGGAGAGTGGGACCTTTTTACAAGAGGAATTGGTAACAGCACATCAGTTATTCGGTTCTGAGATGGATGATAATTGCATACAGAACTGGATTACTGCCGACGACGAGGTACCCACGTACCACAAAATGACGGACGAGGAGATAACTGAAAGTGTCCAAGGAGAAAAAAAGACAGAAGATCATGTGGAAGAGGAGGAAGAAGAAACCATCATGTATGAGCCACCTCCCCCAATTTCTGAAGTGCTCTGTTCTCTAGATACGGCATTGCGCTGGATTGAAACTTCAAAGCGCGGCACCGTATCTAAAGTTCAGGCTGTAAGAAATCTTATACATGATGCCAGGATGGATGCGAGAGACAAGTCAGTGCAGCGAAAGATGACGGAATTCTTCAGCAGAGAAAACAGGAACGACGGGTAGATGCATAAAAATAGGTACCTTGAGTTACGTGCAGCGTTACACATTGTAACTTACCGATTTTCACGGTTTTACTTTCGTAACGATCACACCGCGGTTTTCCCGGGAATTGCTTATGTTTACATTGTTCTTATGCGATTTTAATCTGTTTTTTAAACAAAGCAGGTAATATTTTACCAAATAATATTTTTTCTATATACAAAATGTTATTGAGTGGTTTACAAACAAATTTGGTTCTTTGAACGTTTTAACTTTAACATAATGATACAGTTACATGTTAAATGGGTGGGTGGGGTAATACTAGCAAATTCAACACGTCAACTATACGATCTCGGTAGGCGCGTTATATATCGGAACCCCGTTTATATCGCGGTCTGAAACCTTGGACCCCAACTAGAGCGCTATAACGGGGTCCCAGTGTAGTATTGTCATATTCTCAAGAGGGATATTCTGTGATGTCATCAAAATATTCACATCAAATACAATGAAGCATACAGAAGTACTCCATATGCAACACAGACTACACATTATGGCATCATAAGGTAACATTTAAGGCTACAACACAAACAACTTCTGGATTTATGCATTACTGAATCAGGCATAAATAGAGGTTAGTGCAAATACTTCATTAGTGTATTTTTACAAATGTCTGTTGTGCACTTTTCTGCTGACAAACTTTGAAGTGTCAGTTTCAGAGCACAGTATCACAACATACATGATGGAAAATGTGTGACTATTATCCAACACTGCTAGATAAAAGTTTTGGAAACAATCGCTCATTTTTTCTAAACAATTTGGGCTGAGGCTTCGGAGTAATGCTTTTTTCTGAAAAAATAAACACACTGGGCTTAAATGCATCAGATTTTTATGAACATGCTTTTCAAAAATTTCAGACTTAAAACTTGGGTCTGTGTGAAAACTTGATTTCCCTTCTTATATACATGTGGTTGTAATGTATGACAGTTAGTTCAAAGTTGTGACTTTCATTCAAATGTATAATAAGGATCACAGTTATCTTCCTTATACCTTTGAGCAAAGACAGGTGAGTGGAAGGACCAACTAATGAAGAGCTAATTTGTTTCAACAACCACAAACTTTACCTCCTGAATACAATATTGTACAGCTGTTGGCAGGATTCTGGTGGAAGAACTTTGGTCTGTCTGATAACAATAGTGATCTTTGCCTGATCTGTTGGACGCTCACTGTGTAAGACTGTCTCCTAAGAAACCAACAACAATGGTAAAAACTAACTGCAAAGCCATTTATATGGTTCATACACATCCTCTCTGGTAATATTTCAGCGAATGGACTTTTATAATCAGTTTTGAAGTAAAATATTATGTTCTTATAATCTCACAGCATCTAAATATATAATTTATGAAAAAAATATTTTTATGTCAAATCTGGAGTACAGCCTCTTTAAGTATTTTTCCATTCAACTTTGTTTAATTTTAACAGTGGAAGAAGACTGCTTATGATGAACAGCTAATCTGTAGTGTAATTCTTTTGAGTGGAATTCAATAAATTTTTCTTAAAATATTTCAAACCTTTTTTCTTCATGCATGACTTAAAAGATTTGAGGTGTGAGAATTAAATGCATCATTTCTATCATGATAATACTTAATGAATTCTCAGATGCCTTTACCATTAGTTTCTCTTAACAGCAGTGACGCCATTAATTTTGTATTGACAGTTCAATTTATGGGTACCTCAAAAAATCAAACTGCACTTATGAATTGGTCTACGCAAAATTTGCAATTTTGATCCTCTTGACTTCAGGTTATCAAACACTGGCGGAGTATAGATGGTACAACATACTGCAAGATCTAAATTTTTTCAGAAATATTTCTGGTAACTTAACTACTATAATACAAATAACGCATTATCTTCAAAATATTCGAGATGTACAATTAAGTTTGAAAGTTCAACGAACATACCTGCTGCTCTAACTTGATCGGCAGATACAAAATAGAGCCATCAAATGCTTTTGTAAAACCTATTACATCCCTGTGCTCATTTATCAATCTGATTCGCATACCCTTGCTGTCTATGTTTGGACGGAAGTCAACATGATACTGGTATACTCCCTTGTTTTTACACTTTATCCTTATGTAGTTTGCAGACAACTTCAACCTACAGAACAAATCATATCACACTAACATAAAACAAACAAAAAACACTTTTCAAATTTAGTACTAAATTTCATTCTTTATTATTTTTCATAAGTGTTCCTATTACCACACATGACTAATCCCCATTCTGACTAGGCCTTTTATATCTGGTCCACATTAGTGTACTTGAATCAATATTTTCTTCAGATACCATGAAATTTATGTTCTATTTATACACAGTGGTGATAGATTTAACAAAAACCTATCTAGAAACTTACGGTTGTCCCACCTCTCCAGAGTTGTGTATCACAGGTTTTCGGTCCAAAGTCATGCTGGCAAGACCTCTTGTTGGTGGTGCCCCTGTGCTAATTTCTTGTTGTTGAGTTTGAGGTGGTGTTTTAGGTTTCACAGGGGACTGTTGTGTTGGTGGAACGATGGTTTTTTGAGGGCTTGGTAGATGGGGTGCTACTTGTGTTTCCGCCTGCTGTGATATAAAAGCTGCCCCTCTAGCAGTTGTCTGAGGCAAAGATTGCCCAGATCTGCAAGTACAAGATACTAGCATGAATGTTCTACATTGCTCATCTAAGTACAAAATGTTGATTACAAACAACGCAAAGATCAAGTAAGACTAGGATAAAAGCTTGGCGAAATCTGGTCATTTAAATGTCAACTAGAAAAAAATACTCACGCCTTCAACAAAGCTTGCATTGAAGCAAGTCCTCTGCCCATAGGTCTGGGAACCACTGGAGCATCACCTCCTACAAGAATGATCAAACTTGAAGTAAAACGTGCTCAAACTGAATGTTATTCAGTTCTTTCTACGAGTCATTGTCTTTTGTTGTTGTTGTTGTTCTATATACAAGACCATTTGGAATACTTTGTTTCAATTCATTTCTTTATTGCATTTGTAAAGGTTGTTATACTAGTATTCATTAAGAATTTTTCTATTTCATGTTTCAAGAAAAAAATAAACTATTACGTGTTCCTTCCATTAAAACACACATTATTATCTCTGTTTAAATCTAAAAGGTGCAAACAAGTGCTCTATAAAAAATCAGCTCCTAGATTTCAGCCATTCAGCAATAATTACATGCTTAACTAACACTGAGTATTCTCATATAACTTGGCATCATCATCTCTTTCCTCTTAGTATTTACTTCGCATACCAAAGCAGCTATCATTTAATTTTCATAGTGTATTGTATATCTGGACAAAAATCTCCTTAAACAGTTAGAAGCCCTGTACCTGGTGTTGTACCTGGTGTCGTTTGCTGAGCTTGAGCACTGAGCACACTTGCCAGCAATGCCCCTCTTCCTGTTGGGGCCACAGGTGGTGCTGATCCACTGGCCTGCTATCAGAAAGTCAGGTAAAGAAATATACTGTTTTAGTGATGATAAAAAGATCTATCAGAAAGAACAGCACACTTTACATGCTATTTCTGTGTATACCAAATGAAAACCATCTCCATTTACAGTAAAAACAAAACATTTCAGCAAAATAAAATGGAAGTATCTTAGTGTTAAAAGGATTCCTTTGATTTTGAACAGTAATGCTCATTTGTTAAAGGATAAAGTATTCATTCACACTACCTACCTGGTGTAGAGGTATCTTTTTTTCTTTTCCAAATCATTTTTTATTCACTAGTGTAAACATTGCAGATGGTGATATACATGTATTTTGAAAATATTTCATTTTTCCACAAGAACGGAACTTTTTCTGCTGTCAATAATACCACTGACTAATTAATAACTATCATGGAACAGTAAAAAAAGAAAGTTTGCAAAATGAATGCAGGACTTACTTGACCTACATTCTGCAAGCTTAGACTTAGTTTATAACATTTTCACACCTGCTGATTGCTCTCTTGGCCATTGTCTCCAGGTTTCCTTGCAGGCTGACTGAGGGCCTGTAGCAAAGCTGCACCCCTCCCTCCTCTACCAAACCCACCAGATGCCATCCTAAAAAAAGAAACAATCCTTTCTCCAAAAACAACATTATTGAAATTATTATGTTAACAAATGTACAATATATTAAACCTTTCCAACTGCATATTCTCAAAGTTAGCGAAATAACATAACATATTAGCACAGATGCAAAAGTTCTCAACTTAATGACAGAATTGAACTTTTTGCAGTTATTATTTTTATGAAAAACCTTACAAAATGTTATTTGCCAACTTTGTGGGAAAAAAAAATTTCTTGAAACTGCTTTTATCTAGTTTATCTATTTAGATAACGCTGTCGATATTCAAGTAAACCAGTGGAACATTTCTGATTATCTGAATTCGGTTTTTACCGTAATCGCTCGAATATAATACACACTTTTTTCTAGAATTTTTAGTTTCCACGAAGGCATGCGAATTATACACAAGGGTGGGCTGTCAGACAATTTTTTTCCAGTTTGAAAAAGCCATAAAATACTGACCAAAAGTTAATAATTTTGGCCTAAATGCCTGTTTAGTTGTACCTTCTTTTTGGACAGCATAATGTTAAGGGGGAGAAAACCAGTGTCATCAGTATCGTAAAAGGCCGTACTATAATGCCGGTTTTTTGTTGTTGTGTATGCTTTTTTTTTTTTTTTTTTTTATTTTCACTGTTTCTAAATGTATAACGGCTAAAGATTCAATCTTGTAACAAGATCAATGATTACTAGTATTATGCCGGTCAATATTCGCACTTGTTTAATCATCGACCAATTGATTAGATAAATGAGTCGCCTGTATATTGTTAAACAAACACAGTAATAAGGTCGTTTGATGTCGCCATAATTACGAGATGTTAGTTTACACATCAAAAAGATGTTGAAAAGGTGTTGACACTTTGAGATAATGCCTTGTTCTCAACGTTCTTTAAGTACTGGTGAAAATTTTGAGTTGCTCATAACAAACTTTGTTTCTCAAACCGCCTCTATACGACTGTCAAGATAACCATCTCAGAATTGTCAGCAAAATGGGCCATATTCGTGCATCATAAGCTGCTATAGCTTATGCAGAAGAGAAAGGGAATCGTGCTGCTGGCGGAGAATTCAGCGTAAAAGAAGCCTGCGTTCCTCAGTGGCGTAGACAGAAAGAAGTCCTGATGAAACAGGCCAAGACAAGATGGGCCAACTGTGGGCACTCAGCACAGTATCCAGCCGTTGAAAGAGAGCTACTGAAGCTGGTTACTGATCGTCACAGCCAAGGAATCACCGTTTCAACCATCGAACTCCACTTGGAAGCCACGAAATTATCGAAATCAGCCAACAACACACAGGAATTCAAAGCATCGCAGACCTGGGTGTATAACTTTCTACGTAGAAATCATCTTTTGATTCGTCGAAGAACACACATATCCCAAAGGCTCCCAGAAGAATTTGAGGACAAAATCGTCGGATTTCAACGCTTTGTAATAGATAAGAGAAAAACCAACAACTACGACCTCGCTCAGATTGGAAACGCCAACCAGACTTCACTGACTTTTGATTTACTAGCCAGCATAACAGTTTGGTCTACCGGGTCGAAATCCATAACCATCAATACAACGGGAAATGGGAAAAACAGATTTACTGTCATGTTGCCTGCACAGCTGATGGTGGAAAGCTGCCGCCCTATGTAGTATTTAAATGTTGAACTCTACCAAAGGGGGTCCAATGGCCGAAGAAAATTGTTGTTCGGGTGCAGGAAAAGGGTTGGATGGACCAGAGTCTGGTGCTTGACTGGGTTAAGACAATGTGGCAAAGGCGTCCCGGTGCTCTGTCCAAGAAGTCACTACTAGTGCTTGATCCTTTCAGAGCACATAAATCGATTCTCAAAGATTCAAAGACCGATGCGGCTATTATCCCTGGTGGCATAACGTCGATCTTACAGCCACTAGATGTTAGCGTGAACAAGCCAATGAAGTAAATGATACAGCGCCCGTGGAATGACTGGTATATTAGTGGCAACCACAGCTTCACGGCTGGCAGAATGAGAAAACCATAACTGGAAGTTATTTGCCAGTGGATTGTTCAGCATGCCCACTGGTTTTTTTAAACATGGGTGTAGTACCCAAGCATTTTGAAAAACGTGGGTACATGACCAAAAACATGGGTACCATGTAAGAAGTTGTAAATATGACAAGATTAAACAAGGTTAAATAATTTTTTTTTTTTTGTTTATTTCAACACTTTTTGAACTGTTACCATTCTGAAGTTAAGTAAGCAAAGATTTACTTCTAAAAACTATAAACCAGGTTACATTTCAACTGTTAAAGTTTAGTTATCTATCCTCAACAAAACACTCTGCGTACCGGAGTAAATAGTCGCTTATGGCAATGCAAAAATGCTGGGAACCATCGCCTATAGCAAAGCAAAAATACAAGTAAATCATTGAAATGCAGTGGACTTGGTCGCGTTTTACGGAATGGGAAGTCCGCAACGACCTCAGGGAAAATGAGAGTTCCCCCTTGGCATGTACTTTAGTGAGTGTGTATAGAACAAAATATTCATCAGTTATTTAAGTAGGTTTAGTAAAGATTTCATGCATGCGCCACACACATTATTCTATCGATTTAGATACTATGGCATGCTGTTCATAAATATGCAACCTTATTTATGATAATATTATCATTCTTGTAGGTGATGCGTGCTCCATTCATCATGATATTGACTATTCATGTGTTCATACATAGCAGGGACTGTAGAGTTTGTTGCTATGACTAGAAGAACATGTGCAGATTATGAGTAAGTATTCAAAGTAAGACATCATTGATTTGGCATATATAGTTTAACATTTTTACATGTGTTGTGTGGATAATTTGTTGATTCATTTTAAAGTTCTTAATAAATTTATTTTACACTGATTAAAACTTGCCCATATATTTATGACAGTTTATGATATAAATCAATTGTTTTTAAGCCATTAAGCAAGGTCTGAGGAATCAACAAGAAGTTGAAGACGTGGTTTGGGACTTTCAGAAGGCCATTTGGAAAGCTGTTAGACGGGTTTTCCCTGGGCATTTTTTCCTTCTATAACAGGGGTCCATGTTCGGCCCCTTCACAATTCAAAATTGCACTTTTTTTCACAAAGCTGCGGAAAAAAAATCAAAATTTCAAAAGAGAAGGTAAAACATTGAAGTCACCGATATTTTGTGAAATCTCTTGAAATTGTGAATTTTTTTATAAATTTTATAAATAACATGGGCAGGGAGTCTTCGCTCTGCAGGTCACACATGGCTACAGTGCTCCAGCTAGGATTTCAGAAGGGCAGGGAAATGGATCTCAAAACTGGGCACTTTTTGCGCGCCGCAAGCTCAAAATAGGGCACTTTTACAAATCTCGGATCGGACAGTGTTGTAAATAAATAATAATAGTGTTAACTGAAGATTTTTATTTTACTATTAGTCTTCATATTATGAAATCAAAATTATAAATGATCAACTGTGGTCAAAGGAAATTACATACATTTAGTAACAAGTGTATTTCATAATACTTTCACAATATTGTTTATAATGGAAGGGGTGCTGACTTTGGGACTTTCATTTGCTTTCAATTTCTTTATTGGTGTTTAGTCTGCATTTTCAGAAGACGAATTCTCATCATCTTTACCAAATCTGAAATGAATAAGATCACCCAGTCAATATTTTATAACTACTGTGTAATTATTTGCATTAAAAAAATATTTCTAACAATGTAGACCCAGATCAGCTTTCAATTTTAACAGTCTGACCTGGGTCTTCATCGAGTCTCTTTTTGGTCTACACTGTTCTGTATTCAGTTAATAAATTAAGTCAATATTAACCAACACAACTAACGATGTATTTTAAAAGCAGACACAATTTAATTAATATAATTTAGTCAATATTTACCAACATCACTAATGATGCATTTTAAAAGCAGACAAAATTAAATTAGATAAGATTCATACCCCAAGAAATCAGTCAATTTTGTCTTATTTTCCCTGCCTGTTTTGGCTAGGGAACGCATCATACGTCCTTAGACTTAGGTAGGCATTTTTACAAATGATAACTGGACATAAGCATGTTATATTAAATATACTATTGACTCTAATTGAAACCAATTAAAAAATGACTCGTTAAAAAGAGAGACTAACTGTTACAAAAACTGTCTACAAACACTGCCATACACCGATTGACACTTTTGCACAGTTCTATTTTTAGCCACAAATAGCGCCACCTACTTCGAGTAAAAGTCAAGCGCAATACATACAGAGCGTACACAACCAATTTTAAATTGACGAGAAAAGTTTCAAAAAATGTTTTTTTAAAGTAAATTATTGATTGAGAAAATTCATTCAAACATCAAACTGTATTTTTATGACGTTTTTACCAAACCTTTAATCTTAAAACCAAAGAAAATTGACATTTTACGGACTTGCTTTCCGATCACAATTTTCGGCATTTTAAAACTCATTTTAACCGTTGTTTAAAAATATATAATTTTTTATAATCAAACGAATTCAATAAAGCAATGTTTCCTGAAAAAAAAAGAGATATTTTTCAAGAAGATTGCTTGACATTTAGCGAAGAATAAGCAATTTAAATAAAGCAAGAAACGATGGCGTATCGGCGATTCCATGTTTTTACTCGAAATATTTATTGGTGACGTCACAGGGACTTTCCTAATGGCGTGCGCTGATTGGTTTAACTCCAAAGTGTCAATCGGTGTATTACACAATAAGCTTAATTATCCCAAAAATTTACATCAAAGTCTGTACCTCAATATAATTGTTGCTCATCCAGTAATCCCTGTATATCATGTCTAATTGTTATAAAAACACTGCAGCAATCAAGCATTGCAGGTGTTAATTTCCAGATAAACAGGATACCACCTACTGAGTGTAGTAAAATCAATAAGCGTGACGTCTGGTTTGTAGGTCAAAGTTGTAAAATTCAGTGGCTGCTTAATATCCGCTAAAAGGTAGTGTATATCAACTTATAAGTTGCACTAAATTTTGGGCATGGCGCTCTGATTTTAGGGCAGGGCGCACGGAATTTCGGGCAGGGCGCGGCGCCCTTTTGTTTAAGCCTAGCTGGAGCACTGGGCTATAAGGCAAGAAATAGCGAGAGGCGGAGTTTTACGGGGATTCCCTAACGAGTTACTGGCAAGTGATTATGTGTTTTGTAAAAAAACTGTGTAGCTTAAAAAATTGCCACATTTTATGACACCATTGAATCTTATCCATGTTTGGCCAGGGCAAATAAATTTTGACTAGGCAACTAGATTTTCACTTTGATCGTTATGTATGTGAAATTTGAGACAGCGGAGCAACGACTTCGACCAAATCGCCCCCTCACGAAAGCCCTGTAATGTAAAGATCGGTTCAAATTATGCTCCTTGTTTAGTTCTTTCTTTGAGATATTGATATTTACATACAAAATTAAACCATTAAAATATGTTTGATTAATAAAATGATATGTAAATGCTGTTCAGTTTCTATCGAAAGCTTTGTCATTCTGTGTAGATGTCCCATCAACTGTGTTGTTCTAAAATGGCAAACTTTGAGCAATCTTTGAGAGATGGTTTTTAGAAGTGCAAATTCACTGAAAAAATTATACTAAAGTCGAAAACAAACTTTTTAGGATAAAAAATAATTTGAGGCCGATTTGACTAATATTCGTGGGAACCTGGCTGATTCGGACCTTGGCTGATTCGGCCCAGGCTTATTCGGACCCTCCTTGGCTGATTCGGACCGCATCCTTGGCCGATTCGGACCACTTTCTTGGCTGATTCGGACCACGAAACTTAAAAAATATTCATCATCTTTAACATTTTTTTTAAGTGAGTGACTTCCTATTTTTATATTTATCTGGCTTAATTTGATTGTTTAATTAATGATATGCACTTCAATCAATACATTCTGTAGTAAGTGTAAATGCATACACTTCTGATTCCATGATTTCATTTGTGAAAAGCAAGGAGTAAAATTGCAATTTATGTACACCAAGTTTATTGAGTTGTTGCAGTCAACACTCATAACTTAATGGCATTAAACAATGATAAACGGCAGGCGCGTTATTTGCCAATTCCACGACTTAATTGTTATTTAAAGCTAATGTGTTGTAAGTAATTAATTTTTCACGCTTTTACCTTGATTAAAACGACGGCCGGATCACACTTACTTTATAATGTGTTGACTGAAGTGCATATCAATTAATTTTTCACACTATTAACGTGATAAAACAACGGCCCGATCAAAGTAGGGCATTTACACTTACTTTATAACGTGTTGATTAATTAAAGTGCATATAACTACTTAGTTTTTCGCACATTCGTTACATTTTTTTAAAATTTTTGATGACTTCCATTTTTATTTGTTTATTTTCCTTCAGTAGATATTAGTATTATTATTATATAAACAAATATGTATAATGGGAGAAGAAATGACAGACAGACAGATCGACACACAGATTTCTTTATTACACCCAATGCAATTTTTTACAACCTGGGGATAAGCAATTATTCTTGTGAATTTTACTCAATAAATATGACCAAATATTTTCAGCGTCACCCGCATCCGCCCTTAAACAATCAAATTAAGCCAGATAAATATAAAAATAGGAAGTTACTCACTTAAAAAAATGTTAAAGATGATGAATATTGTTAAAGTTACGTGGTCCGAATCGGCCAAGGATGTGGTCCGAATCGGCCAAGGATGTGGTCCGAATCAGCCAAGGATGTGGTCCAAATCAGCCAAGGAGGGTCCGAATCAGCCTGGGTCCGAATCAGCCAAGGTCCGAATCAGCCGGTATTCATATTCGTGACAACAATCACAAGACTCATACAACGGCATGCTGTCTTGGCCATACATCCTTTCTGCAATATATACAGATTCTGCAATATAAACAGGACAGTTCAATATAATCAATGTAGACTTCATGATCCATCACGATGCTTAATTTCAGACTCACCAATGACACGCTCCTTTTTACGCAAAAACACGAAAATAACTTACTGGTATTTCCTTCCTATGAAATAGCTCTACTCCCCTAAGTAAGCTGACAATGTCTTCATTAAAAATATAGTAAAAAGGGAGTTTTGAAATAATAAGAACTCATATGCTAAACTAATAAACTATCAGTGTAAACTGCTTCCCGCAAAAGTTTGGTAACCTCGTTTTCGTTAGTGAGATACCCGGATAAAAACATGTGTTTATGTAGACTTTTTTTTAAACGAAAATTTTATGGTGTAAAAAGATGTAGTACGGAATTAAACAAAAAAGACAATACAGACTATACTAGGAAGGCGCGTGTCAGGAACATTAAAATTATAAAAGATAATAACAAATAAAAAAAGATTTTAGTAAAGATCTTTACTTAATCATTTATCTTAAATGTTTAAAATCTATAAAACTTGTTCAGTCCACTGATAAAAGCTTGCACAGTTGGGGTAGCCTTAATCTCGGTCGGTAATTCGTTCCAGAGTCGTACAGTCCTTGGGAAGAATATGTTCATGTGATGTTGTGTTTGTGATTGCGGGATGAGGAATTTATTGTTTATGGTGTTTGTAAGGTGATTGTGATCGACTCTGACTTGTTGTTTTTTTTAATATTATTATTATTTTTATTTTGTGTAGCATGACCAGTCTGGCAATCCTGGCATGGTTTCGCCGTAAACTTGTTCTAATGTTGACCATTTTAGTTCCTTAATCATGTTTGTTACACTGCTTGTAGACATCTTTGTAAACTTGGCAAGTTAAATATTTATTATTCTTTTGTACATTCCAACTTTAATTTCTGTCCATTAACTTGGCATTTTTGTGGTGAGACTAATACCAAAAAGATAGAAAACATACAGAAAAGAGCTCTTAGATTTATTTATAATGACTACAAATCTGACTATGAAGGTCCTCTATATAAGTCCAAATAACCAACTCTAAAAATTAGAAGGTAAAGACAAATGGCTATTGAAACTTTTAAAATAGTTAATAAGCAATCACCAGCTTATCTTCATGATTTAATTAAAACTTGAAATAACTTTTATTCTTTTAGGTACACTAACACAGTTGAAATCCCCCAGGTAAGAAGTAAAAATATGGTCTCAAATCTCTCCGTTCCGCAGCACCAAGACTCTGGAACTAATTGCCCCAGCTATTTAGAGATGTAACGGCTCATGGGACTGAAAGAGCTGTAGATGTTCTTGTTGCCAACACTAGAACTTATGTGTTTGTTGGCTTTTGTCAGCTTTTTTTCTTTAGTTGCCTCTCCTAGCATGTATTTTATTAATTTTGTGTTTAGTTTGCCTTGCTTTTGCTAGCTTTTAGTTGCTTTTAGTTGCCTCTCCTGGATGCAATCCAAATTTATATTTAGTTTTATATTACGTTCTGTTAATGCGTGAGGTTGCTGCTGACCTATTCCCCTCAAACCTGATTAGAGCTGATACTTTTTCTTAATTTTATTTAATCGTCACATCCTTGTGCTACTTTTTTACTCAAGTTTTGAATGTGCCTTCTTGATCAGCAGGAATCCCACAATTTCTTTTTATAAGTCAACCTTTTTCCTGCTTATAGTATGAGTTCTGGCAAGTTTTTGCAGTCTTCATGTTGTTTGCCTTTGCTTTTTACACATACTGCTAGATATATTTGTAACTTTCAAATAACTACTTTTAGACTTACATTGTATATTGTTAATAACATGGTATATGACATTAGTATTAGTATTAACCTATTCTTAATTATCTATGTTTTAAACCTTGGCTGATATAATTATGGTATGTATGAAATGTAACATATTATCTAGAGTTTCCGTCATGTTTATTGATCCTAGCGTGTGTTTTAAGGCATTTATATGGATTCTAGCATGTGTTTTAATCTGCTATAACTTCTCATGATTTGTTAAATTATGCTTATTATGTCGGTCAATAGCGATACATCGCTAATGTTTTACTGTTTCTGTAACACCGACTTTAGATAAAAATTTTGTCTTTGTCTTGTATAGTGGTAATCATTATGAACGTACCTTGCGGCTGACCTCTGGACCATTTCTATTCTGTGAGTGAGATATTTCTGCCATGGGTGCCATATGGTTGAGCAGTATTCAACCTGTGGTCTTACATATGTTTTGTATGCAGCTTCTTTGAGTTGTTTGTTTTGTGTTTTGACATTTCGTCTGATGAACCTTAAGCTTTTTTTGCTTTGTTTGTGATGTTGTTTATGTGAGATGACCATTTCAGGTTACTACTTATAGTAACACCTAAGTATTTAGGTGTCCATGAATGCCAGTTACATTTCTTTGATGAATACCATTTCAATTCAGTCTACCTTGATATTTTTTGTTCAAATTACCGTCATTTGAAAGGGTCATTTTAAACAATCACTGAAACGATTTTAAACCCTAATTAACTTATATTCTTATTATCCCGAGTTTGATATATAAATTCATATACCAACATTGCTTCAAACATTGCAAGTTATCCATTTTACTGTTTCTACCAGTTATAATTTTAGAAACAGGACGGTTTTTATGTATAGGTTAACATTGTTTTAAAGTAAAGTTGTCCACCAAGAGCCTTCCTCGACGATCAGGGCAAATATAATTTCACTCGAAAGCTATTCTGCCTCCATTTCCTACCTACCGAACTTATCACTCGATTTGGATAGAGTCAGACCAGTGACCAGTGGAGTGACCGTTTTCAACATGAGCATACGTAGCAATAATGACTTTTAAAATATATCATTTGGTATTTCAAGCATTCGGAACCAACATGAATGTTGAAGGTGACATTAGTTAGCTAATTGTTCTAAATGCAGTTAAGAAGTAAATGAAATGAAACGAAACTCCGTCGGTATCAGAGGAACAAGCATATAACTCTTCAAGACAAAACATTTACTCTCTAGTCCAAGCACAAAGAATAAATATTACCAACGACAGGTCGTTGGGTTGTTAGTACAAACCAGTGATGTAAACTCTGTGTAGGTTACATCTAACTGTTGCTGACATTTTCAACATAAGAGTTAAGGTAGCCAAGCATTTGGCATTGTTAAACATACTCTTACGGTAACGCTTTGAGAACAGATGATAGTCTTCTTATAACCAGGAAAAAGTGCTGTATAGTATATACTATACCTTACATTTGAATTATGCAAATATTTATTTCTAACTTTTAATCTATTTCTAACTGAACACTATGCCCTACATAATGAGTTAATAATTACTTGTGTGAAGAATACTTCAGGTTCGTGTATACTATCTTTAGATAGCTTAAATAAATTTGAGTTGGAATAAGAATATTATCTAAGAATTATAAATACGAATAAATTTTGAATCTCATTGCAAAAATTTCGACTTTCATCGCTTAAATTGAAAAGGCCGACATCGTGGAACAAAAAGAGATGAAAGCAAATATTCTTTGTGTAGAATGTATATACAGTGTAATGAATGACGAAATTTATGAGAAGAAAACAACAAAATCTTTAAACAAGGTTTGAGACAGTTAAAGTCGATTTTTATGTGCTTAAATATATTTGTCTGTTAACAAGTTTACCTGTAATTTTACTAATCTTCTTCTTGTTTATCACTCTTTTCAAATTTAATATATTCAAATAAGCTAAAAATCTGCTGTAGCACTTTAATGCAGAATAGGTGGACAAGTGGCCCAGTGGTAACGCGCTGAACGTGTAATCTAGGGTCACGAGTTAGTTCCCCCACATTATTAATTGTATTTCAGAGGGGACGTGTAACCCTGAAAAATCCACCTGCCCCGAAGTTGGTTTGAACTCGGGTACCTTCCATTACTAAGCGGACACTCTACCACGTCGCCATAAAAGCTAGTTGATAGGCAAGGGAGTACAAGTGCCGTAATATACCTCTGCTACAGACGTTAAACTGAGGTCTCATGAATCATTGGTATAGAAATACACTTAGCACGGAAAAGAATCAGGGGTGTCTCTGGAATGGGATGTTTTTGTTACTGTATTTTGCATTATTCCCCACAACTTGATAAAATTAATCTCTCCAGGAGGCGTTGGTGATATGGCAACCGGTACAGACAATAAATTAGTCAAATACATAGGTAAAATGCCTATTAATCTATATGTTATATTAAGTTATGATGTGTTGTGTCGTGTTGTATTCTTCTATCCTGGCAAAAAGCTGTTTTAACATATATAATATAATTATCTGTACACATGGCAAACTTTTTTTTTGACATGTCATATGACTAGTTAAGCTCTACTTTTTGATGAAAACTATTTCATAAATATTCAAGAAAGAAACATTTCATTGACGAAACGTAACGGGACCAATCATTAAATGAACGTGTCGGCGTGGCCGAGTGGTTAACGCGTCGGACTAGTATTCAAAGGATTGCTAGCCGCACGGGTTCAAACCCAGTCAGGGGCAAGCCGTTGTTTCCTTGAGCAAGAAACTTTACACTCATTGCTTAGTACTGGTTAGTTCCAGGAACGGATTTGAGAGCTAAAAGCTTCCTACACAATCGAACTAAAATAAATTTGGTATAAACTAAATGAAAGTATCGGTTTTAAAAGCTCTTTGAAGAGAACTTGTGATATTTGTGTGCTGTGTATTTTCTGTGTTCGACTTCATGAGAAAAATATATCTTACTATTATTAATATTTACAATATTTACATTATTTTGTTTCTATTTGTATTGTATTTGCATTGTATTGTATTTGACTTGATGTCATACAGGGGGAAGTAACCACCACAAGAAGTTAATAATATTTCGTTTAAATGAAATAGTATTTTTACTGTATTTAGTTTTGTAGTATGAAAAAATGAACTTAAGTAAAGCCAATGTCAGTAGAAAGTAAGATTTAATTTGCCAGTTGTATTTTTTTGGACCGGCTTGTATAGGCCATATACGTCAACTAGACAAATAAAGTGAGTATCCCGAAAATCAACCGCCGACATTGCTGTAAGAATCACTGGTATCAGAGCATGCAGCAGCAGAGAACATTTTATTTTTAGATTTTAAGCAAAGACCTAAAGATGGTATTTTAGGCCCAGCTTTCTTTTCTCTGGATCTGGTAGCAGAACCTGTTAGGACACAATTAACGCCCAACCCATTCCATCAGTTGACAAACATTTCACACCAAGACTTTCTCCCAAGACATTTCACCCCCAAAATGGGGGTGACAAGTCTATAGGAACGTTGAATCAAAATCATATATACATGATTGAAATGCCTCGAAATAGTATATATCCATAAAATTTCATTATCGCCGTTCCTGGACGGCGATATATACAATTAACAAGATCAGAACAGTTTTGCCTGTACACCGTATGCCTTTAGCCAATCAAAGCGAATTATACATATCGCATGATAACAAAATGGACGTCAAAAAACTTCAGCAAGGGATGCGTAAATGGACTCGCCCAACCGCCATGTTTGTCGGGTTACTTATTCGTTCAACTGAAAAATACCATGATCAATTTACGAACTCAGTACCAGTCTTCAGGCTCTTGCAAGATAAACACAGGATAATTGCAAAATTTTTGGCTTCATGTCATTTCTAACTAGAGAATGTAGTCTAAATAAGAGTATGTTTTGTTTGTTTTTCCAAAACTTACACTTCTAGAAAAAAATAAAAGCTTGCTTCCTGATTCTAATCAGGATACAAACTCCTCGCAGCGGTTACTTCCCCTGATCAGTACAGAAACTGTAGCAAAGCGTGACGAAACCAGTGCGAGGAGTTTGATCAGGATATATCCTAGTTTTATATATGCTTGATAAGAGTCGGGGCAATATTGTATTTTTGACCTTAAATTTATTCTGTTTAAATTGAACATGTAATATTCTTATATTCTTTTCACTGCAAAGCATGTTATAAAATTATCAAATTAATGAATGTCAGACGAGCATGAAATTCATGCATCTATGGATAAGACGTCATACGTGGCTGAACGGTGATTTCAAGCATTTTTGGAAATGCTAATACTTGTCAAATATATATCCTAGAGTACACAGTTTCGACGCACCTAAGAAACAAAGCTTCCTTGAATGGAACAGTAAGAATGAAACAAAGAAAATACCCTTGCCATGGAATTTTTATTCATTCATTGAAAGATTCATGTAGTTATCAAGCGAGTGTAATTGAAAATCAAAGAATTAATTCAAATTTTGACAGGTAAAGGTCACCAACATGACGGAAACGAGAGTACAATAAAACGACGCACTTGATTGGTTTCTAAAAGTACACGTTATAAAGATTGAAATTCCATTTGCAGCAACTGCTACAACAATTTTATGGCAGTGCGAGACAGTTTACAAATGAAATAAAGAAAGCTTCGAATAAATTATGATTATTTTATCCTACCTGAAACATTGTGAATGAAATTTGATTTCAGGTGGTGGTAACATTTACATAAGTTACAAGCTTTAGATAACTGCTCAGTTAAATAGAGTAGTTAATTAACTAAATATAAATAATTGAATAAGTAAGCATTAACAATAATTATTGTAGGTAACTGGTTAAAATACAGCTGAAAACTAAAAATGAAAAAGAAGGACAGAAGATTTGATTAGTCAGGCCTCGCTAATGTTTTGGGTAACAAGTACATGTTGCTTAACAGAGGTTTTCTTTTTATGTTAATCACATGAAAAGTCACATGGCAGTCACATGACCTTAAAAATAGCACAGAAACGAATTTCTACTATGTTTTCTTTGAATTTGGGCTGCTTTAAGTTCTGCCAATAAAAGTAGTTAGAAAAAAATGTGATTTAATGTAATCTAACTGAAAATCTATGTAAAAGTACATAAAAATATCTCACTCTTAACATTTTCGCATGAAATCATAACACCATCTATCGACAGAACCAAATCAGTGAGAGTGACGTCACGGGATTTCCTATTAGCCAAAAGGAGGTCAAAACTAAAATGGCGTTGAAATAGTGTTGCGTCGAAATAGAGTACTAAAGGAATATTAATGTTAGATAATAGATAATAACCAAAGTCAAGTAAAAGATTGACCATAGATTATCTTTATATCATAGTCTGAAAAGTTTTAAAAATAACCATTAAATATAAAAATAATATAAAAATGTTGTCATGCTAAAATCTTCACATCATAAATGCATATCAGGTAATTTATGTTATTTAAATTTTGAAAGTTAAAAGTCACATGGAACTTTAATAACACATTTCCTCTATTTAAATTTTGATTTTAATCAATTACTTTTCGTACAATAATTGTAATTAATTCATTTAAGTTATCAAATTCATATATATATATACATTTATAAGTGTAATCTAAATTAACTTTTTCATGTTTAATTGTAATTAATTTATTAACCTTTTAAAATAACTGAACCCAGGAATGTTTAGCATACAGGTTTTAAGTAGGTGCTTGCAAAAAGAAAACTGGAACTCTGATAATAAATTGTACAAATTTGACATCATAAGTACACTTTTCTATCTTGGGGAATTAATAAGTGAATAAATGATTGGAATTTGAAATAATTGCCTGATCAAGTTTTAATTGTACCCAGTGTTATTTTCTAGGGATTGGGAATGTGGCCCTAGCCTGTCAGGAGGGGAAAATTAACCCGTGAAATTCCAATTTTTGGGAAAATCGCGTACTTTTTGTCTAATTTTTGGGACTTTCATTGCTATGATTTTAACACATAAAATTATTAAAAACAAGCAAAATAATTATTTTTCCTTCTTCTGATCACACATGAACACAACAAATATGTCACATTTTATAAGTGCTGGTCGATTGACACTGACTTGTACCTGCCTGTTCACTAGCTGACTTGTTAAAAAATTGTAAAATTGATTTATTATGGCTGCTGTGTTTTGGTTTTTCCTGTAGCTTCACCAATTATGTGATATTTTGTTATTATTTTGCTGTCATAAAGTAGTCGTTCATACATCATAAAACGCACATGAACATGTTGTTAAATGTAGATTCCTCATTTCTCCGCGGATCTTCGAGATGCTCAATGTTTCAGTCTGTGTCTCCTCAAACAGTCCTAAATTTAACGAGTTGTTTCGATACGGATGGGTAAAAATCATTACATTACGACAAACTGATTCCGATAGGCCTTGTTGTAAAATTGTGAATTGTTTGCAGTAAAACAGATTGTTGACGATTGTGGCATTTTTTCTGTATTTTCGGAGGGGAAAATCACATTTTGAGGGAAATTTTTCGTCTCGGTAAGGGGAAACAATTTTCCTATTTTGCCTGGGGATGAATATTCAACTGGCGGAAAGTATGAAATATTTTTGTTGGGTCATTCACACCCATATTACTCGCACATGTGTAACTGTTTAACCTAATAAGACATAATACTGATGTTTTCAAAAGTGAGGAACATTCATACATAATTACTAGTTTATGATGAATGAACAAACACCTTTTTATTCTGTCTTTGTTGTACATGATGATGATGATAATGCTGACAATGATAGTTGTTTAATGTACATATATATTGCTTTTTGAATGGAGGATCATTCATACATAAATTTAGGAGGAATAAACAAACATGCATTTAACATCTTTAATTAGAGATAATACGTTTCATTATATGTGCACAATATCGGATTAGTTATCTGCTGATTAATTAAATACCAAAAACACCTGCATTAAACAACTATCATTAATAATGCGCGAGTAATTAGGTGTGAATGAAGTATTTCACACTTTCTGCCTATTGAGTATCCAGAGTTACGAAACGACTTTTCATTTACTATACATAATCAGTTCGACGAAACCGTTGGTGGAAAAAATGACCGTCACCTGATGTTTTCATCTGGACTGGTTTAGTTTCCTCTTTCAAGTTTTTCTTCAGATTAGCAGTAACACCTTTATTAAATGTAGGCTGAATATCAATTAAAAATAATCAATGCAATATCTGTACTCGGTACAAAATTATCTTTATTTGTATCATTCATAATTATGATATTTACTAGTGATGAATAAATCAGATATGGCATATACATATAATGTCAACTGGTTGAACAGTCTTTCAAGACACCTCTAATCTTAAACATTTTTACTCCAAGATTCCTTATCTTTTATGCAAGGTGAAAGGCTGTAAGTAACCAATCTCTAACTAGATGGCAGTTCACTATGAGGAATTGTCAGAAAAAACCCTTGAAAGGACTCAAACTTTCAACCTCCCTCTGTGTAAGCAGACTCCTGAACCACTTGGCCACAGAGTGAGTGCTGTTTGCAACTTCAGCCTTGGCATCCTTAATTGTTTTAAGAGTAGAAGTTTTGTAACTTCAGATGGTTTCATTGGTGCTATTATCTTTTCCAGAGGCAGAGATGGCTCAGTTTGGAGCAGGAAAGAATCCACCATGGGCAAGGACACCAACAGGTTTGTGCAAATTGGATATTTTGCAGATTCAATAAATAGCAATACTTAAGTTTGAGCTTAACACTTACTATCAGGTACAAAATATCATGACACTGTCAAGTTGCATAACTGTGTCAACTGTTTTTCTGCAGTAATCTCCCCTTCCTGAACTTAGTGAATTGGCAAGTTGGATATTTTTCAGCTTCTACAACAATTTGGTAGGAAATGGGTCTAGATTATTCAGACTTGCAGGAGCTGTGGAGTCATCATGTTCTAATGCATTTCATAATTATATTACATATAGATGTAAAAAAAACCTGTTCTTTATGACTTCATTTGTTTGTGTAATTTATTTTTGAAACTAAATTCATTAAAAAGTTATGTATAATGAAGATACAATTACATTTATGTTATTATATAATACCCCTTGATATACAGTGGCTGGTCCCAAAATTTTTCAGTTGACAGTCCAGTTGCTGAATTAGATTAAAGTCTAAAATGCAGAATAGAATGCAGTAGAGTTTAGACCTTCCAGAATTTAGTTTATAGCATGTGTTAACAATAGGAGTCTGGCTGTGCCATGATTTTAAGTTTGGTTCATGACAGAATGCTTCAAGGGGGAATAATATGTGTTTACCAAACACAGGATCTTGATAATTCTGAAGTTCAGGTTTAGATGATTAAATATAGAATATAATTGTAGAGTTTTCGGGAGTGAGCATGACTCAGCAGATGTTGACGCCAGGTGTAGCTACCCAAGCAGTGTATAACCTGGCAGCACAGCAGAATTTACAGTCTCAATTCCAGGCACAACAGATGGCAGCTGCCACCATGCAGGTATCTCTTACAAGTTTAGATTGATTTTTATGAATAATGAAATTGACGGACAGTATGCAGCTAGTTTACACTGTTAGATTTTAAGAGGAGAAAATTAATTTTGAGTAAGTTTACATTGGCAGTCATGAGTTCATTTTTGCTGCCTTTGCCAGTCTATTTAAAGAAATAAGTTGTGATAACTTATTATTTTCTAGTACATGTATCTAGTTAGATGATATATAAATATGGCACAAAGTAATAGTGTAAGCTAAATGTATATTAGTGTTTTTAGTAGCCAAAATAGCCAACAGCTACTAAAGTTATTCAGAAATGGCACCTTTTTTCACAGTCTTTGATGAAAATTAATGAAAAATTTTATGTATTTTTGACTCAGTGGAACATTTGACTGCTAAATTTTATTTCTGTTTGCCAACTACTTTAATAGGAAATTGTATCAAGAAAAATGTGTCTCTTAAATGTCTTATTTGTTGTTGTTGTTTTCTCCAGACTATGCAGCAACAGGCTGCAATTTTACCTCAGCCTGGTATTGCCATGCCAACCTCTCTGGCAACAGCTAACATGGGGGCTATCAGTTACCCAACATTGAAGACACAACAACAAGCAGCCCAGCCTAAACAGAGAGTTTTCACAGGATCTGTCACAAAGCTACATGATAATTTTGGCTTTGTTGATGAAGATGTTTTCTTTCAAACTACGTATGTACAAAATTGTTGAGCAGTTCTTTAAAAGTGTTATTATATAAATAAGAAGTCCTAATGAACAGAAGTGGAAATGTCTTTAACATTATTTCAATGAAGAAACCTTTCCTGGTTTTTTTTTTAAATGAAAAATAGTATGTACTACTTTCCTTAAAAAAGAATAACTATCTTTGTTGCTTTGAATTTTACAATGATTGTCAGAACCACATCAGGATGATCTTTGAGTTAAAGAAATTAAAGTTCTTTCACAAGTCACTGTCCAGTTGTCTGACTCAATATGAAGACCTATGGGTTTTTTTCAGGTGTGGGGAGGGGGGTATTAATGCTATTTTTATCGACAAGATGTGTAATCTCTTTATCCAGCACTTTTATTTTGGGCTGCAGAGAGGGTATTGAACTAAGAAAAGATTGCTCTCACAGGTTTGCTTACTTTATTGATATGAAAGTAATTCTGATAAGAAAAATTGTTTATAATTTACAGGTGTGTCAAAGGTCAGATGCCAAAGGTAGGAGATCGAGTTTTGGTTGAGGCACAGTATAATGCTAACATGCCTTTCAAATGGAATGCCACAAGTGTCAAAGTACTCAATTATCAGGTGAATATAGATCAGTAAATTTTGGTCCTTTCAACATAGAAAATTTGGCTAATCCACTTCATTCAAGTCATTGGTGTGAACATATTGCATTACAAGAAGGACTGATCTTCACATTTCTATGAAATCAGAACCTCCAGAGTAAAGTTAGAGAAATAATTAAATTAAATCTGATTATGGTCCACTTTTACTTCATTTCTAGTTAATTTTTTTTTAGTGATAAATATTTCTGTTTCAAGTTACTTTAAACAAGGCTGTAGTATTTGTTCTTTGTAAAGTTTTGTAATTAATAATTAGCACTGCATTAGTTCTGGTAGAAGTGTCAAAGGTTTAACACTTCTGTTATTATGCCCCCTCTTCAAAGAAGTGGGGGTATATTGCTTTGCATTTGTCGGTCGGTCGGTACGTAGACCAAATGGTTTCTGACCAATAACTAAAGAATGCTTAGGCCTAGGAACTTCAAACTTGGTAGGATGATTGTCATCACCAGTAGATGACCCCTATTGATTTTGGGGTCAAGGGGTCAAAGGTCAAGGTCACATTGACCTTGTAGGTAGAAACGGTTTCTGACCAATAACTAGAGAACGCTTTGACCTAGGTTCACCAAACTTGGTATGCTGGTTGGTCATCACCAGTAGATGACTCCTATTGATTTTGAGGTCATTAGGTCAAAGGTCAAGATCACAGGGACCTTCATCCTAAAAACGGTTTCCGATCAATAACTAGAGAACGCTTTGACCTAGGTTCACCAAACTTGGTATGCTGGTTGGTCATCACCAGTATATGACCTATGTTGATTTTGAGGTCATTAGGTCAAAGGTCAAGCTCACAGGGACCTTCATCCTAAAAATGGTTTCCGATCAATAACTAGAGAAAGCTTTGACCTAGGTTCACCAAACTTGGTATGCTGGTTGGTCATCACCAGTAGATGACCCCTATTGACTTTGAGGTCATTAAGTCAAAGGTCAAGATCACAGAGACTTTCATCCTAAAAACGGTTTCTGATCAATAACTAGAGAACGCTTTGACCTAGGTTCACCAAACTTGGTATACTGGTTGGTCATCACCAGTAGATGACCCCTATTGACTTTGAGGTCATTAGGTCAAAGGTCAAGATCACAGAGACTTTCATCTTAAAAACGGTTTCCGATCAATAACTAGAGAACGCTTTGACCTAGGTTCACCAAACTTGGTATGCTGGTTGGTCATCACCTGTAGATGACCCCCTATTGATTTTGAGGTCATTAGAACAAAGGTCAAGCTCACAGAGACTTTGACTCTAAAAACGGTTTCCGATCAATAACTAGAGAATGCTTTGACCTAGGTTCACCAAACTTGGTATACTGGTTGGTCATGACCAGCAAATGACCCCTATTGATTTTGAGGTCATTAGGTCAAAGGTCAAGGCCACAGGGACCTTGATCCTAAAAACGGTTTCTGATCAATAACTAGAGAACGCTTTGGCCCAACCACAAGCAATTAGGTGCTGCCGGGGGGCATTTATGTTTTACAAACATTTCTTGTTTATGTTTAACTTGATATTTGTTTCAGACTGGAGGTGCCAGTTTGCCAGGTAGCAAGCCACCAGCACTTATAGATACCACAACAGGTAAATGGGCAACTTTCCTCTCTCTTTTTGTCTCTGTCTCTCTCTCTCTCTGCATTTGAAGTTTGGTAAGCATGTATCAGTTGCAGGGGAAAAAATTCAGAATTGATAGGGAAAGTTTTAAAAGTTATGTAATAATTATGTGATCCTTGAAAGTAATATCTTCTGCAGTGTTCAAAATATAAGCTGCTAGTTTTTAGTCAGAAAACCTTTGAAATAAGTTTAGGTTATACATTTTAGTCAGAGAATGAATATATAAAGATGTATATTTTCTGTATTTGCCTAGTAGTTGAGGTTTACTGAGTAGCAGGTTGAAGGTTCGAGTCCTGTCAGAGGCTTTTTCTGACAGGGCTTGTTGATAAGCAGTCAGCTTGTTAAAGAAAGGTTCCCACCTGTCTGTATGCTTGGCATAAAGAATGAGTGTTCAGGAGTGAAAGTGTACAATAGAAAAAGTATCTCTGAAGACCGGGAGGTTGGCCCTTTCAGTAGTAGTAAAACTGTAATAAACAAGCACGTAACTTTTTACTTTATCAATGATCATGCCTTTTGTTTTCATGATTGTTAGGCCGTGCCAATCGCAATGAGAGAAACAGGTCTAGTGGACGGAGTTTTGACAGAGAACGTGACCGTGAAAGGACCAGACGACGAGAAGAAAGGGAAAGAAGAGAACGTAGAAAGTCTGAGGAGAAAGAGAAAGAAGGGACAGAGGAGAAAGAAAAAAGGAAAAGGTCAAGGTCACCAAGAAAGTCAGGATCCCCTGCCTCATCGAGAAGGTCCAGATCACCTGTCAGGCGCAGACCTAGAATTATACCAAGATATGTTGTTCAGGTGCCAAAAGTACTACTTACATTGTAAGTGTAAAGTTCAACCTTTATTTAATACTAATGTGATACTTTGTGGTGTCATATGAGCAGAGAAGGACATCAGCCATAGAATATTCAGTGGTATACTGTAGTACAACACAATGTCATCAGGTCATCTTGTTCTTTTGTTAGACCAAAATGTCAGTCCCAAAATAGGAAGTTTCATCATATTAGACTTAGAATGAACAATGCCATATTGTGGAATACTGTGTTCAGAGGCAGTTTAACCACTCGGGTAAAAGACATTAAGGTTAACCTAGTATGCATCTCAACTTAAAACCATGGTATACTCACCAATATTCCACTCTACGACCTTGTTTATTATATAATTTACTGATACTTGAAGTTTTTGAAACATTTACCAAGGGTTAAGTATGTCATCCTGTACCTTTGATATTTTAATTTCTTTTCTAAATATCTATATACATGAATTATTCACATGATTTTGACATACCTGCTGTCAGTTGTTCATGTACATTATATTTTGTACACAAAATAAGAGACTGTTTTATCGATGTTTACCAATGCGATACCTTCATTGTAATTAACACAATTTCTGAAATAAATTTTTGAAAAAGAAAATCCCTCAAACATCCAGATATCAGTATTAAATGGAGTTTCTGAGCCCTGTTTAAGTAAATTGCAATGTTTTACCTTCTGTTAAGATAAGATAGTGTGTTTGAAGTTTTCATTTCAGTCGGCTAACTTAATTCAAAATTTGTTTCAGGAGAGAGTCAAGTGTTGTGACTCTTAAATCCAGGTACAGTAATATGTACATTCCAAGTGACTTCTTCAATGCAGAGTTCCCCTGGCACAATGCGTTTCCCTTGCTACGACCATTTCAGCTCGGCAAAGCTTGTTCATTCCATGTAATGCACAAGGATATAGACAGAGTAGGTCAGAACACGGCTGTTCTTGACCCTCCTGATGCTGATCATCTGTACAGTGCTAAGGTAATGTAAGAGAGCACACTAGATCTTCATGTATATTCACTAAATTCTATAAATGGCATGTTTGTCATGAAGTTTCTAATGCACATAATTAAAATGGTTAATTGATTGTAATCAAATGTATTTTTCTTGTACTTGCACAGTTTTACTTTGAATTATATGTTTGAATTTCTGTAAAACATTAATGTCAAATCTAGTATCAGTAGGAGCTGGGGATATCAACCATTCCCAAAAACTTTAGGACGTTTAGGACTATCTTTGCATATTTTTCTGTTTAAAGTGCCCCAGCTCATTTATGTAAGAAATTCAAATGTTATGTTTTTTGGCTTTTAAACCTCAGTGGAGTCCCTTTAATAGTTTGAGGTCAATAATTTAAATATGCTGTTTTCATTAAAATGACAAAACTCTTCTTCCAGGCCAGTTAAGATTTGTCAATCATGCCAGTAAAAAGATCAATATTTTAATTATTGAAAACATGGAAAAATATTGAACAGTGAAATAAAATGTTAGCAAGTGTTTTTATGCCTCCACAAAGTGGGGTGCATATAGCGTTGCACTTGTCCGTCCGTCCATCCGTCTGTCTGTACGTCCCGAAATCTTGTGAACGCAACTCCTCTTAAACCGGATGGCAGATTTTGCTTAAACTTCCAGGGATGAACAACCTTAATGTGTAGAAGGTAGTAAAGGAAGGAATTTTCGCTGCGACCAAATTTAACAGAATTATGGTCCTTTGTTGATTTTTTCACTAGAAATTTTGTGAACGCAACTCCTCTTAAACCGGATGGCAGATTTTGCTTAAACTTCCAGGGATGAACAACCTCATTGTGTAGATGGTAGTAAAGGAAGGAATTTTTGCTGCGACCAAATTTAAGAGAATTATGGCCCTTTGTTGATTTTTTCACTATATACCATATAGAAATTTTGTGAACGCAACTCCTCTTAAACCGGATGGCAGATTTTGCTTAAACTTCTAGGGATGAACAACCTCATTGTGTAGATGATAGCAAAGGAAGGAATTTTTGCTGCGACCAAATTTAAGAGAATTATGGCCCTTTGTTGATTTTTTCACTATATACCATATAGAAATTTTGTGAACGCAACTCCTCTTAAACCGGATGGCAGATTTTGCTTAAACTTCCAGGGATAAACAACATTAATGTGTAGATGGAAGTAAAGAAAGGAATTTTTGCTGCGACCAAATATATCAGTATCAGGTCATGTTAAATTTCTTTATATTTTGTCAAGTTGATGTCTTGTCTCTATATATGACATCTTGCTGTATAATATTGTGCAGTAAACTAAGCAGTTAGACTTTCCACATATGTGTGTGCAGTTGGTTATGCTGGCATCTTGTTTATCAGTTTAGTTTATGCTGATAATATTTTACCATGCAAGGTTATGCTGCTATCAGTTAACCATTCAAAGCAGTGCTAATATCTTGCTATTCCATATATTTACTTTTGCTGATAAATTGTCCACCATTCCTGGCACTTCTCTTTTGTGTGCAGTTTACTAACTTATGCAGATGTCTTGTTGTAATGCTGAAATATTGTCTTACATTTCAAAGTAATGCTGATATCTTGTCTTACTTTTAAAGGAAGTGCTGATATCTTCTTTTGCTCTTTCAGGTAGTGCTGAAATGGTGTCTTACTTTTCCAGGTAGTGCTGAAATCTTGTCTTACTTTTCCAGGTAGTGCTGAAATCTTGTCTTATTTTTCTAGGTAGTGCTGAAATCCTGTCTTACTTTTTAAGGAAGTGCTGATATCTTCTCTTACTCTTTCAGGTAGTTCTGAAATCTTGTCTTACTTTTCCAGGTAGTGCTGAAATCTTGTCTTACTTTTCCAGGTAGTGCTGAAATCCTTACTTTTTACCAGGTAATGCTGAAATCTTGACTTACTGTTCCTGGTAATTCTGATATCTTGACTTACTGTTTCAGGTAATGCTGAAATCTTGACTAACTGTTCCAGGTAATGCTGATATCTTGTCTTACTGTTCCAGGTAATGCTGATATTTTGTCTTACTGTTCCAGGTAATGCTGAAATCTTGACTTACTTTTCCAGGTAGTGCTGAAATCTTGGCTTACTGTTCCAGGTAATGCTGATATATTATCTTCATTTTCCAGGTAGTGCCTAAATCTTGTCTTACTGTTCCAGGTAATGCTGATATCTTGTCTTACTTTTCCAGGTAGTGCTGAAATTCTGTCTTACTTTTCCAGGTAATGCTGAAATCTTGTCTTACTTTTCCAGGTAGTGCTGAAATCTTGTCTTACTTTCCAGGTAATGCTGAAATCCTGTCTTACTGTCCCAGGTAATGCTTATATATTATCTTCCTATTCCAGGTAATGCTGGTATCTTATCTAACTGTTCCAGGTAATGCTGATATCTTGTCTTATTTTGCGAAAATGCTGACTTTATGGTTCCCACCCTACCGGGAAAACGGGAAAAGTCCGGGAATTTCATTATTTACGCTCCCGGTCGTGAAAAGACCGTGATTTTTACAAACTTAGGACAATTTCGGGGAAAAGACCGGGAATCGGTACGAAACGGTTTAAGTACGAAACAGAGAACGAAATCGAGGCTTTTGTGTATATAGTTACATCAACAAGTTTTACGCTTAATAATTGACGGATATTTACGAGAGTTTGTAGTTGTTTTACGTCGAGTTTGTTGTCCAATCAAGAGGTTAAATTTTGTTTCAGGTATTATCGGAAGTATGTAAGCGTCTCACTGATGAAGATTTGGCAATATGTCTGCAGCACGTTTTTTTAATGAGCGGGAGCTGGGGATATCAACCATTCCCAAAAACTTTAGGACGTTTAGGACTATCTTTGCATATTTTTCTGTTTAAAGTGCCCCAGCTCATTTATGTAAGAAATTCAAATGTTATGTTTTTTGGCTTTTAAACCTCAGTGGAGTCCCTTTAATAGTTTTAGGCCAATAATTTAAATATACTGTTTTCATTAAAATGACAAAACTCTTCTTCCAGGCCAGTTAAGATTTGTCAATCATGCCAGTAAAAAGATCAATATTTTAATTATTGAAAACATGGAAAAATATTGAACAGTGAAATAAAATGTTAGCAAGTGTTTTTTCCTGTTGGATCGTTATGTTCTTAACCATTTCTCATATATAATGTAGTACTAGTTCTAGACACAAAAGTTGAAAAAAAATTCTAGCTATGTCTTCAGTAAGACTATTCAAAGAATTAAGAAGTCAAGCTATTCTGCATTTTGGAATTGGGTGAATTTCTGCCTCAAAATTTTGGGTTATGTTTAATTGTCAGTTTGAAATATTCAACATATAATTTTTGTATCAAACAGTTAAATACTTGACTATCAAGAAGCACTAAAATAGTTTAGCAAGCTTTATCTTTAAACAGCTTGTGGAATGCTTGATATTTTTATTGAATGCTCACATCAAATTAGACTCCTTGTCATCTTATTTGGAAATAATTACATGTAGTATGAGATCTCAGATAAACACCTAATACCATACCCAACTAGTCCATTGTTGAAATGCAGCATTTGAAAGGGTTAAACTAAAGACCAGAAGCGAGGTCATTGACATAATTGTAATGCCGGAAGTCTGGAAAAACCTAGAATTCTCAAATTAAAAACTTGGAATTTTTCAAAAAATCCTTGAAAAAACCTGGAAAAAGCCTGGAATTTCACTCCTTAAAAATAGTGGGAACCATGTGATATATTATTTTACTATTCCAGGTAATGCTGATATCTTGTCCTACTGTTCTAGGTAATGCTGATATCTAACTGTTCCAGGTTATGCTGATATCTTTTCTTACTATTTCAGGAAATGCCGATATCTTGCTTTACTATTCCAGGTAATGCTTATATCTTTGCTTACAGTTTCCGGTAATGCTGATAGATTATTTTACCCTTCAACGTAATGCTAATATCTTGTTTTACTGTTTCAGGTAATGCTGATATCTTGTCCCAGTCTTGATGATCTTTATCACAAATCATGCTCCCTGTCTCAGGACCCTGAGAACATGCAGGAGAACTTTGTGCACCCAACTCGCCTTATCAACTTCCTGGTTGGCGTCAAGGGAAAGAATGAACCTATAGCCATAGGTGGGCCCTGGTCACCCTCCTTGGATGGGCCCAACCCTGGGGAAGACCCTAAAGTCCTGATAAAGACAGCTATTAGGACAACCAAGGCTCTGACAGGAATCAACCTGAGTGCCTGCACACAGTGGTAAGTTATACCATGTTCTGATTGTATAACTGTAAACTCAAAAATGTCATTAAAGTCAGCATAACAGATTGGCCACATTTCTGAAAATAAGTAGTAAAATATTGGAATGTAGGAAAAATAGGAAAGGAGAGAAATATTGATGTAAAATAAAATAAAGAAAGGAAAACAGGCAAATAGATTTAGAATATTTGAATAAATGAAACTGATGAATGACTTTGAAGAAGTTGGGGTTATTGAGGTAAATAGAATCTTTGAGTTTATTAAGTAAATTATGCTTTTTAACTGTTACCTTTTGTGTATTTTAAATCATTTTTGACCAGTACAGATTGTAAGATGGTGTTTGTGGCTAGGCTGTTATGTTGAATGCTGGCAGCATTCACAAAATGCTGTCAGCATTCACGAGCATCATTGCAATTGAATGTGATAGCTTTAACTAATAGTTTTGCAGAAAAACAAGGAATCCAAACAGGCACTTTCACTAATGTCATAAGAATTTCAGTTGCATTCTTTTTTTAATGTTTTACATTTTTTTCTTGTATGCAGAAATTATTTTTCAGGGGTTTTACCAACAAACACAGTTGAAAATACACTAATGGTCTTGTTATTATTAAATTCAAGACATTGTGTAGTTATTGTAACTATCATGTTTCATATTCATTAAAAATGTTGCTGAAAATTTAAATATTTTACTTTGAAAAGAGAGGTGATGGAACTTTCAAAACTATATAGCAAACTCAACATCTACAGAAAAATGTTGCTGAAAATTTAAATATTTTACTTTAAAAAGAGAGGTAATGTAACTTTCAAAAATATTTATTAAACTCAACTTCTACAGAAAAGTTAATAATATGATATCTTATTTCAAGATGATATCAAATTTCATGCTCACCAACTACAGTGACTCACTGTACAAAAGATAAGATTCCATGGTATCAGGAAAATGTCTAGCAGAAATTTTAGTTAACATACTGTTATTTCTGATCTCATTGGGGCAGATTTAATAAACTCCGAAATTGAAGGAATATTCTATCTAGTTGTTGAATATTTTAAAAAAAATGTTGTTTTAAAGGTAATCTTCAAGGCTTACAAAATGACAGTAGGGAGAAAAAGTCAGCTAGTTCTTTCATCATATTATAGACTGTTAGTGTATTTGTATATGATTCCAAAATAGTGGTGATGTTATTCTGACAAATTGAAGGGCTATTTCAGTTTCTTTTTTCTTTTTTTGCAAAAGGAAGTTGATACTTTCACACTGTGCAGTTGCAAAATAGAAATATTATTCAAACATAGCCAAGGGTTATTTCAGTAGTTTCAAAGGAAGCAGATTGTCTTATTTTTGTCTGTATGTTCCCATTTCTTTCCAACATCATTCATATTCATTATCTTGTAACCGAGGAAAATTCCTACATCATTGTCATGTAACATTGTCATCACCTTCATACTGTGTGTCATTACTTCATATCTATTGACATGAATATTTTTATCCCTAACTTACACAGGTATCGGGTAGCTGAGGTGCGATACCTGCGCCCAGAGGAGACCCACAAAGGGAAATTAGTTCCAGCTCGTGTAGAGACCAGTGTTATCTACCTGCCAGACGTGTGGAGCTGTGAGCCTACACATCTTGAGTGGGAAACCTTGCAGCTCGCCTACAAAAAACAACTTCAGAAAAAATTGGCGCAGCTCGAGGGAAAAGAGGAAGCTCAGGCAGAACATATTCTCCATATTTAACATAAAACTTAATCATATTGTTTTTTTCTTATTTCAAATAGCCATGATACAACCAAACCTTCAGTTTATGTGAACAATGAAATTACACCGAGCGGAGTCTTGGAATTGCTGATGCATTTCCTCTGCAGATATATCAAGATGGACCCTTAGTTTTCCATTTTTTTATATTTTTTATTTTTATTTTTTTTTTTTTTTACCTTTATTTTCACTTTTTTTTCCGTGCCTTAATGAAAAGATATTGGCAGCAAGACTAATGGACCTGGGAATATTTGGGAGCAGATTGTTGAAGGGAATGACTGTATACTATAGTTGTCATAATTATTTGTGAATGTTTGTTTGAGTGGGAGATGGTCGTCTTAAAGCAGAGAAGATATGTATGCTAGCTGTGTCACTTAGTTTCTTTTTTTTTCTTTTCTTTTTTTTTTTTTTTTTATGCCATGATGGATTATTGTACTTTGGTACCGTCAGAGGGGAAACCTTTAATTTCATCTACAGTCTGCCTTTAAATATCATATTTGATCAACAGCTAGAGAGTAAAGATAAGAATTGTATGGATTTGTAATTTCTTCCATTTCACAAAGTGCTCTTTTAAAGCATGTATGCTCTTCATGTTGTAGGATGATGAGGAGGAAGGTACAGATGAAGCACTCGGGGAAAAGAAAGACCCCACCCACTTCTCAGAACTGGACCCGAAGTCCATGAAGGTATTTTGTTTTAGCACTAAAAACAACACATATGAATGAATCTCAAGGAAATTAACGATGATTTTCTAAATTTTGTTTTCATATACAGAACCAAATCCCTGAGAGATCCCACTACATTTGTCTGCAGCTGACAAATGGTAATTGAAGTATAACATTGTAAATGAATAGCTTACAGTTTTATTTCTTGGATTATTTCTAACATTGTATATGATTTCACAATGGTATCTTACGGGTAACTTCCTGGAACTGATTTTTCAAACTACACATATCATTTTCAGATCATTGACTTACGTAGAGAATTAGAATGCCGTAATTTGAGTTGGAACTAATTTTTCAAACTACACATATCATTTTCAGATCATTGACTTACGTAGAGAATTAGAATGCCGTAATTTGAGTTCTAAAGGTCTGAAGTCTCAGTTGATTGCACGATTGACCAAGCAGCTTAAGTCTGAACAGGAACAGGAAGAAGAGACTGCAGCAACTAAAGCTGAGGAAGTCAAGGTACATGTAGAAATTATTGTTGAACAGTTTATAGAGCACACATTTATTTATTATTTTTGAAGAACAGCATTGGGATAATACTCATTCCACTATTTTCTCTAATAACCTGGCACAGATTTTGTTATACATGTCAAAACAACTGACTGACATGTCATTTCCAGATTAGTAAAAACAGAAAATGTTCTTACAGAAAACTTTGTCTCTGAAATAGTATTTTGACGTATCTAATTTTAAAGAAAATATATTTAAGCTAAAGTCTGTGGACTGTGTATGTAGCTTTGAAATGTCTTATGCTCAGAATTGGCTCAATACATGTACACTTTGTGATTTAAAAGAAGTGGGGTTGTGTGTAAGCTCATACATGATGAGAATGAAATCTGTTGTGAGTTGAGTTAATGTTTAGGATAAGACACTTTAACTTATGCTTTTGAGCAAAAGATGCTTGGTAAACTAACAGATTGTCTTAGCTGAAATACTGTTGAAACTCCAATTAAATCCAATACTGTGAATAAAATTCTGCTTGAAATTCAACTGTTTGCAGCAAGAAGTGCCTGTGGAGGAAGAAGTGAAGATGGATACAGAGGAAGATGAAGAGAAGAAGAAGAAAGAGGTAGATACTTGATACAATTGTGGTAGTGATATAACTCTTCAAATTAACAGTTTTTTGGATGTCCTTGAAAGACATCATTGGTAACTTAGGTTAATGATGTAACCAAAGACACTGACAAGGCATGGTCATAAAACCAATTTGTAAACAAAGAAATTTAAAAAGAAAACATTTTCAGATCCCTACATAACTGGTGTTCAAATTTCAATTACACTCGATGACTTTCTGCTAAAAACTAAGGGTGTTTAAACTGTTGTTCAAGGATACACTGATGACATCAGAAGTCCTGCTTCAGTTGTTAACTGTGGTTTTGTAATAGACGTATTTTATCTCCCTGTTTGAAGGAAGAAGAGAAGAAAAAGGAAGAGGAACGTAAAAAAGCTACGCTTGAGAGAAGGTACACACTTCCTGACAAGAAATCAATTCTTGTTTACCCAAATCCTGCAGCCAAGGGAGGCAAATTTGACTGCTCAGTTATGTCCCTTAGTGTTCTTCTAGATTACAGGCCTGAAGATAATAAAGAACATTCTTTTGAGGTGAGTGGTTGCTATTATAATTACTATTGTAATGTGAAATGGAAACTTGAAATCTTTAGATTATAACAAAAATGTGTTGCAGAATATCAACTTGTTATAAGTACATCTGATACAGTAAAAAGTATGTCTGTCTTGGTGATGAAATAACTAAGAATTTAAAGATATTTTTATTTATGTCCATCTTAAATGTGAGAAACACTTTGTTGCTTTTTACTTACATGATATCTGAACATTCTAAGTGTTTTGAGCATTTATCTCAACAGTAATGGGTCTTGGTCATTTTTAACACTGGTACAACTTTAACCTCCTTCAGTGATAGCAGCTATAGACTTTCTTTTCATGTATATAATGATTGTATAGGTATCTTTCCTGCAGTCATGGCTTGATAAGTGATGAGTGGTGATATTTTTAGTAAGTATGCATTGATTACACTTTCTCACACTGTATGTGCAGGTATCCTTGTTTGCTGAGTTATTCAATGAAATGTTGATGCGAGATTTTGGTTTCACCATGTATAAGTGTCTGTCTGCTGTACCAGAAAAACCTAAAGAGGAAAAAAAGGAGAAAGAAAAAGACAAGAAAAAAGAAGATGTGAGTAGATAATAGTGTCAGTTTCCCTGTTATAAAAGCAGTTATTGACTTCTGGAAGCAGACTATTTATATTGCAAATATTTCAAAGAAGTAACATTGATTAGTCTTAACATCCAGCGAAATGATCAAGACTTAGATTGAAATATGCTCTCTTTTTTCCGTCCAAGTTACATGAATGTTTTTTTTTTTTCCTTTCATAAAATATGTGGAGCAAAAATGAAATGAAATTTGTGGTAGCAAAGAAGCTCTTAACCGTATGCTTGAAAAATAAGGTTGGTATGTAAAGATGAATTCTAGAAGTAGAAAATTTTGTAAAAATTAAATCACATAAACTTAATAAGAAATGTGCTTTCATTTGTTGTACAGGAGCCTGCTGCAAAGAAAAAGAAGACAGATGAAAGGGACCGAAAAGATTCCGATAGAAAGGTAATATTATGTAACACAGATTTTTTGTTAGGGCTGTTTTTACGTTAGTTTGTCAAGGTTAAATAGCTGGTTCTCAAATGAATGCATTTCAAGTTTAAAGAGAAAAACTCTATGGTAGCATTATCAATAGTCACTGAAGACTAAAATTTTAGAAATAATTAGAAAACTCGTGTGTTTTTGAGTTAAAGGTAAACTTGGCTACAAAACTTTATGACCTAGTGTCAATCTAGAAACTATTTGTATACAATATTTAGTAGATCTATGTCAGTATTCAGTTGTATGTGTTATATATACAAACATGTTTTCAGGAGGAGGAAACTGACAAGAAAGATGGAAAGGAAAGTCCAGAGAAAAAAGATGATAAGAAGGATGAGGATAAAAGTAAATAGCTTCCCTTTGTAGATACAATTCAGTGATTAAATAAATAACTTGGCAAGAAAAAGAAAAATTATGCATCCAGTTATTGACTTCTTACAGTCAGTTTCAGTAAACTATTTCATTACAGTCTCAGCATGTTGAAATGAGAATTTACAATGTCTGATACAGCAGAATCAGTATACTGTATGTCCTTCACAGGATCTTGAGTGGACAAAGAAAATGTCCTGCAAAAAGGTGAACATATTAGCCCTTAAAACATATATGTAGCTACTGTGTTTGAGGTCATTGTATTGAATTTCAATTGCAGAAGATGATAAAAAGAAAGAGAAAGAAGAAAAAGAGAAGAAGAAGAGGAAATATATAACAATAAAACCAGACCTCCTCTTGGCCTGTATATATTTTGACCAGAACCATTGTGGTTATATACTAGACAAAGACATGGAGGAAATTCTTCATGCCATAGGACTGTCACTGTCTCGAGCCCAGGTTAGAATTTATAGGGTTTTGTACTCCAAAAGTAATATGGTAAAAAATACACCCTGACTTGGAGAGTTTTGTATGAAAACCTTAAGAAGCTGATGGCTTTGTTGGCAGTTTTCTTCATTTGCTTCTTGTCTTTAAAGCAACTGACTCACAGATGGGCTGACGATGAAAAAAAACAACAGAAAATGTTCTTACATCTTGAAATTTTTGCTGCAGTTGTGAAGAACATATTTAAACTAAGTTACTGATTCATTTTTTGATACAGAAAACATCAAAATATAAAGTTTTACACACTTTTATCGGTAAAAAATTTACGCCTTCTGTCACGGAATACATACTTTAGTTATAAGATTAATTTTGACGCATCCTTACAAGTAGGCGCTGTGGCTCGGTGGTCTAGATCGTCGCTCTATATTTTACTGATCGAAAGGTTTTGGTTCGAATCACGGTTTTGTCAAAACTTTTTTTTTCAGTTTTCATGGTGTATAGAAGCATAATATTATGTTTTTTCCATAGTACATTAAATTCTCTTAAATTTTAAAGAAAAAAAATTTTCAGCAAAATTCTGTGAGTCAGTCGCTTTAAGTGTAAGATGCAAGCATTGTTATATTTCTTAAAGAATTTTGGAGAATAGTTCCATAATATCAAGGAAAAGAGGAATGTATGTATACACTTAATAGTAAGTTTGTTTCTTATATAACAATTTAAACAGTTAATTTAGTATGTAGTTAGTATAATTAAGTATGCTTAGAATGATCTTGTCTAGTTAACAAGTTATGTACTTACAAGACTTCTGTACTTACTTTTTCTGACTGTAGGTAAAAAAGATGATAAGTAAGGTAGTATCTAGAGATACATTCAACTACCGCAAGCTGACAGATGAAGCTATTGGAGAAGAAGAGAAAACAAATGAACTGAAAGAGATAGAAGTTGACTTGGAGAAGCTAGCTGAAGGTAATTGATCATATCATAATGATGCACTCATTTGCCATCAGAAATTCTCTCTAATCCACTAATCCAAGGAGACGTTGGAACTAGCTGTGTATGTATTCCTGGGCCTTAGGTTATTTGCACAGAAATTTTCGAAGGTGGTTAACTTGATACCAGGTGTAATGTTATTTAACTGGATGTAACTGATGTAACTCAGCCTGTGACCTTGAAATTTAGTTTTGCTAAAACTTTTTCAATGACAAAAATTGACTTCATGTAGTGTTACTTTGAAGTTACCTAGCTTCCTAGCAAATTCAGCAGGAATGAACAGGCTTTTCAATTTGCCAAAGCAGTAGAGTATAAATTGACAATTGTAGAAATTGTTAACCTACCTTCTTTAATTTGCACATAGTTCTTTGAAAATTTCCTGATAGTATAAACAGCAAGCAACCACTTTGGATTATGGATGTCATTTGAGTTTGTAAAACTATTTTGTGACTGTATGAGGTTTTGTGTTGATACATATTAGATTATTTTGTGATCAATTACAGGCAATCATTGTATGCTGATTCAGAAGAAAGATAGTACACCTTCAAATACCCCTAGTAAGAGGAAGGCATCGAAGAGTGATGCTGACACCTTGTCTGGTATGGTCATGTACAATGGAGCCATGCTGGACATAGACAGTTTGCTTGAGAGGCTCAGCAAGGGAGAGAAATCCATGGCTGAGTTTGAGAGACTTGTACAAGATGTAGAGAATGAGAGAGGTATAATGTGGTTTTTAAAATGCTCTATAAAAATTAGGGCCGGGAACGAATAAGGAATTTGATGTTCGAATATTCGTTTTGCATGTTCGAATATATTCGAATATTCGTTTTTACAAAATTTGATCCAATATTTCTCTTTTACGTAGAATCCGAAATTGATTAGGTCGAATACTATACTACTTAAATATGCTGAAATAATCGACGATTAAGAAGACCTTTATTATTATGTTAAAGTTTTTTGTTTTATTGATTGTAAATCGATATATTTGTTTATATTCTTACTTTTGAAATAAATTCATAATTTGATTGTCAGTTTATCCGGCTGCTGATCATTTGTCTTATTAACGGGAGGTAACTCACATGACTCGACTGACCGTGAATCATCGCTCTTACGAACAAGCTGAATATTTGTTTATGTTCCCCTCCTTTTGCAGTATTTCAGCTTTTATCATTTGTTGCTGGGTCACACCAGTACTTGATTACAGTAATCATTAACGTGCATTGTCGCACTATCTTTTCCGGACAGTAATAATCCTTTAGTTTTATCAATAGAACGTGAAAACTAATTCCAAACACGTGACGGCATTGCGATATATTGACTTTGATTTTTTCAACAGAGTGAGAAAGATACGTCCAAAATCATCCCTTAAAAAAAATCTGAAAACTGTTTGCAAAAAGTTATTGGTTCCGAGTAGAGCTTTAAATTTCAACTGGGTGAAAGAGTTAATTTTAGAGTGATGAATATCGATTTGTCGATTGTTCTAGAATGATTAACAGGATTAATACGTGCCGATTTATTTCTCTTCACAAAAATTAACACAATTATCGATTGATCGGAAAGATTAAAGCACAGAAAACAATAAAGTAAGATAATTAAAGTCGGAAATATTACATTATAAACTGTCAGACAGGTAAATTACAAACTGTGAAACGGGTGCCCTTTCGATCAACTATACCCCAAACTTTTCACAGTTAATTGGCGATAATCGTTGACACGCGTTATACAAACATATGAACACCTGGTCAAGTGAAGGTCAAGGGTTTAATTTACGATCTTTGACATTTAAAAGTAAAAAAAAAAAGAAAAAAAAATCAAAACCATTCCTTTTATCGAATATTCGTATTCGTTTTTCAACGTTCGAATATTCGGTCGTGTTTCGAATATTCGAATATTCGATTATAATTCCCGGCCCTAATAAAAATGTTCCGAAATTGTTAAAGGATTGTATTTTTGTAGCTATCTTTGGGTATAGCTTGTTATTAAACTTGCATATACTTTGACTGAATGAACTAGACGTGACAAACAGTTATATGAGATTTTTTTTCATTATCTTATTTTATTTTATTATTGTCCTGTTGAAAAGTTTTCATTTTAATATACCAAGTTGCTCTGGATATCTGCAAAATAAGCCTCTGTTGTTATATGTGGAATGTCAGTGGACTTTGTACTTTTATTGAAGACAGTTAAAAAACAACATTTTTCTTGTATCAAGTACTGATCAAGTATTCTAATATTTTCATTATAGTTTCAACACTTTCTTCTATGATTTATAGATCAAGTTAAAAAAGAACTAAAGAAGAAAGAAGAGGTGAACACAAAACTTGCGGCTGACCTGAAGTCATTAAAACATGAACTGTCTGTACAGACCAAAATTACCAGTAGCTCAGAATCTAACAACCGGAAATACCTGTCAGCTTTAATGGAGACTCAGTCATTAGTGTCAAACTTGGCTCACACAGTGACCTCAGCTCTAGGGGAAATGGCAACAATTAAGGTGGAGAAGGTTGAAGGACTTGTGAAAGAGGAACCAAAGGAGAATGGCTCAAACTAAACATTTACATTCACCTATATGTGTTCATAATTCATCATCATGATCCCAATTTATTTTGAATATGACAATAGCTGATAGAATAAGTTTTATTTCCAAATCACAGTTCTTGTGTGGTCTGTCTTGAGGAGTTATATATGTACTGTTGGTACACAGTCTGGAAGTTACAGGTAGAACATAGCTGTGTGGTACCTTTTAGGTCTGTAATTTTGTTCTCTTTCGAAATTAAACTTTTATGTTAAATTTTTTAATTTAATTGAACTATGGAAGCTGTTGCTGGCTTTCTAGAACCATTACTAAGGACAGAGGAAGGGACAAAAATACTGCCAGATTTTATTTTTTCTGTTATGTCAATGTCTTAATGGCGTGTTAATGTTTCTGTTTTCATGAATACATTGTGCATTGTCTGAATGAGACAGAATTTCAAAGTAAATGCATGTAAAATAATTTTGTGAATGTTCATTTGTTGAAATAACACAAAGATTGATCTTACACCTGTCCCTCACAGCTACAGTTGGCAGAAAACTATTTTCTATGTTTTATGGGATTGTTTTATCAGTTTTGCTAAATCTGTATGACTTCTGAATCATTCGAATTGTAATGTTGGTACGTGTATACATTCAAATTTGAGGTTGCAGTTGAATTGCTCGATAATGCTTGTACAGATTGGTGCAAATGTGGAATTTGATATTGAAATTCCTGTAAAGTTGGTAAATGCTATTAAATATTTTGTTTAGAAATACGAAACTGATGTGTGTCAGTCATAAGAGAAAGAAAGAGATAGAGCATAAAAAGTGAATAAAGTGATTCAGAAAATGTTTACTTGTTATTTTTGTAAGGTTGTTCACATGACTGTAAATTTTATTAAGAATCTATAACAGGATTACTTAGGTCATACTCAAGAATGAAGCATATCAGTTGATGTCATAAAACAGTAAATAATACTTTATTACCTTACACTTTGAGTGGGTGAATCCAGGAAACAGTCATCGAGTGGGATTAATGCAAGAACTTGTTTCTCAGTGTAAAATATAAAGGTTAAAACCAAAAGTTGTACATAATACGAACTTAAATACAGCAAATGGCATTTCTTGTGTAGTGGTTGATTAATATATAGCCCACAGCAATTTAACTTTCTGCAGAAACATCAAAGCTACTGGATTGGGAGACTGTTGAAATTGTTCTTTAGATTATGATTAAAAAATACTATGCATGTCCTTCAAAATGCCCTAATTTACATTCAGTGAAAGATGCAAATGTAAACTAAGCAACATGTTTTCTTCAGAAAAATGTCTACAATAAAGTAAATCTGGCCATGGTCAACTCTACACATTGCCCCATATAGTGGAAACACTAGTGTACAGTTTTGTACTAAGTTAAACAGAAAATTAGGGCACTCCTTAGTCTAAAAAAAAAGAAATCCCTACCTGACTGTTACACATTCCACTTAACAGGATTTTTCTGTGTTCAACTTGATTGCTGAACTGATTATAACAAGTTCTAAGATTTTACTTGAAACAGAAGAATATACAGTCTACAGTATAAAAGTGATTCAATTTCGCCACAAAAGTGATAGATTTAAGACGAACTTTGTTGCAATAAATGCATTTGCAAGTCTAATACCGGAACAACATTAAACAGATAGTGCATACTGCATAGCTAGACCTGCTGATAGAATCTAACAAACACCTAAAATATTAATCTGATTATTGTTAACCATTTAAATGGCAAAATTTTACACATGAAATAAAATGCTGAACGCCTGCAGTTTTCTACAGGTAGTGGCACCACTCAAATGCATCTACCAAAGAACAGCGTATTAAATATATCTTAGTTTCAGCAACATTGCAGTCTTGGTCCTGGATTACATACTTTAATTTCTTGACATCACGTGAGGCTACAAATCCAATCAAGTCAAGTAATATCTATAGTGCTGTATTTAATATCGGACATATTAACCAAGTGATCTTTTTTACACTGACTTACCAAAACAGACGTATATTTCAAATTAAGGCAGTTTTAGTTAAAATTCAATTTATATAGTTAGGCTACTAAAAGCATAGGAGTACTTAAAGGTCATGTGACACGTAATGTTTGAATAAGACTTAACATGGTAATTATCTGCTATAAACAAAAGCTACATATAAGCAACTTATAAGCATCAAGACTAAGGGTGCAACATCGTATAACAGACACTCAAACTAAAGCAGCAGTGTAGGCTAAAGTAAGTAAATGTAGCACGTAACATAAAATGCAGTAACATTACAAAATTGTGCAAGCAACATATAGAATCTACTATTAATAACACGAGTAATTCAACAAAAGAAAAAGACGTCAACCAAAATGAAATGAGGAGGTACACAAGAGCAGACATTGGGAAGCAGTTAAATAGGCCTGAAGGCGGTAAAGATAATCTAAGGTATACAGTATGTTGCTACCAACAGTTAGGAAAAATGCAAGTCTGTAATTTCGCACGACGAACAGGGGCATATCTCTCCATTCCAAATGTTTATTTTTGATAGATGATGCCTTACGGAATTATCAGCATATAGGTGCTTAGGCTAGGCAAAAATACAACCAATGCATTTCGGATGTACTGAGCAAAATGGTAACTGATTAGCCTACTAAAAGAAAGCTTTTGCGTGTCATGTACAATCATGCTCCGCTAAGTAAGTCCATTTGTCGTCTGCACAGGAGCTTGACATTGCATTTTAGACATTCAAGAATCGAAACTTTATTTCTTCAGCGTTTTTTTGTACAGAAAAAGAAGCTAGACTTACAGTTTCGACTCTTGAATGACTAAAAAATACAATTTCATGCCCCTGTTGTCGTCTGTATTAAGCTAAGGGGCATAACTGAGTTTTGACTATTAATCGAGGGGTAGTAATGACGATGTGACGTATGGCGCGTAATCACACCTGTAATTTTATCTGATAGTCAGTACACAAACCGTTATTGTTTGATGTTAGACTTCACAGATGACGGACGCGCAGATATTTCGCTGATTATCTTTGGATTTAAGAATAAACAGTATGAATCATTAATAGTAACGGAATTTAAGCAAAATGAAAAGCAAAACAGATGATGTACATAGGTTAACGGAGGCTGTTTACAAGGTAACCATTTTCTGCTTTAATAGAATAATAGATTCTAGTTCGTTATGTCGACACGGATACGATCAATAGTTAAAAGATAGCCATTTATGAAGTGGTACACGGCAGAAAAAATGCGACCACGCCTGTTTCAAAGATGACAACTCTTCCTAAATTGGGTACGCCTAGAAATAGTAACCCGGAGTTTCATTTACAACAAAACAAACATTTTCTAAAATTAATTAGTAAATCCATAAACCAAAAAATGTTTAGTTTTCGAAAGAAAATATGTTAATTATTATATGAGGGCAATTATTTCATTTATTTATTATTTTACAATTATAATTTATATTCCCAAATGTATACTTCTAATATTCCCTAATCTGTACTCTAAAATCGTATAAATAAGTGATTATATTGAGCTTGAAGGAAAATAACTGAAACAGGACTCATTGTGAAAATGGGTTTCAAAAACTGTTCAAAAAAGTCATAAACTTTCAGATCATCTTGAGGTATGGCACCAGTTCATAAACCAATTCATTTCACCTTTGACCGACCAATGTTCAGTCTTGCCTGTTGATATTTCAGAATCTGGTTGAGAACTTCAACTCTGGTGTGAGACAGATTCTACTGACAGGGAAAGCATACTATAAAGCTCTACAAGGTAACCATTACTTAACTAAAGAATCATGCTATTATAAAAATCGTAATTGGTTTGACCAGGAAATTTACCACAAGGCATGATACAGCACATCTACCATAACACTCTCAATGTCTTTAAAAACCTATCAATCTTAACAATATAGCCCTACTGCATCCTGAGGATGATTGTTCTGAAATAATTTAAATTAGAATTTGTTGACAAAAAAAGAAAGTTTTCTTGTATTATAAATTTCTTGTAATATTTATGACTAATGCTTAAAAAATAACTTACTGACAAAAAATAAGTCAGATAAATTGATTTTTTTCCCTTTCAAAGTGCTATACCGTAACGCGACGGTATAACTATATCGTATAAGATTTAAAGTAAATATCTGTAATATCGCATATTGGGATGGTGGTGACAGTAAAAGCGTTGGAAATATTTTGTTAACATGAGGGTCCAGAGTTCAAATCAGGCTGGAGCGAAAATATTTTTTTTATTCTATTTTGACTTTTATATTCAGTTTTGAAGTAAAATATTATGTTGTTATAATCTCACGGCATCTAAATATATAACTTATGAAAAAAAAAATTTATGTCAAATCTGGAGTACAGCCTCTTTAACTGTTGCTTTACTGTTCCACCAAGCCGCAAAGGAGCTTCACCAGATTTTAATGAAACTTGTATTAAATCATTCAGATAAAGAGTCTGGCAGACTGATGTCAGAAATTTTGTCCTGGCAATAATCATGATTAAAATAGTTTGTCATAGACCTTATGTATCTAGCAAATTTAATGGACACAGAATTATTTTTTTGTGTTTAAATTAGGGTTGAGGTCAAGTGTCTATAAAATTTGTTGAACCTCAAATCAGGGTAGGCATGTGGTAATGAGATGAGATAAGATATATAAATAATGTAAGAAAAGTAACAATCAAAGGGTCAGATGGCTTTGAGGTTACCATTGGACAGTGTTTAGGATTGTTATAAAATTACGAAATTAGCAAAGTACAGAGAGGTAATGCAAAGATTATAACAACAAGTTCTGATTAAGATACAGAATTACAAAGATGATAACCTGTACAGAGTCAAGCGTCAATCTCCCTGGAAGAAAACAGTTCTCTCATTAACTCAGTGAGAAGTAATTATCAAAGTTGTTATCATCAGAGAGAAAACTTACCATTTTTGGGCTGGTTAATTACAACAATTTGAGACAAATTACCATTTTATAACAGCAATATGCCAAAGTTCTGCCATTTTAATGTGGCAAGATGCTTTGCTTCCCTAGGAAACATTTTTTACTTCCAGTTTTCAGATGATAAGGACTATAGCTATTTTTTCCCAACAAATATTAACATGTTTCAAAGTTGTTTATATGCTCTGCAAACAAGAAAATTAAATAAGATAAAAAATAAAAAAAGGGGGAAAAAGGAAATGCCCGTTAAAATTTTGCATGAATGGCCCGCATTTTAAAGTGTATCAACATCACATCTGTTCCATTTAGATTGGTTTCTTGTTCAAATGCCATTTAAGTATTTTAAAGGCCTTAATGCTCTTAACAGTGTTTACTTTCCTAAAGTTATATCTTTATTAAAGAAATTTGTTATAGTCACTTCAGTTAAAACTTTAGGAGAAAGTAAGTTAGGTTTGGATTGTATGAACAAATATTTGTTCACTGATATAGGACAGAGATAAAAAAATGAAATACAGTGGGGTATAAGTATTTGGTCAGACAAGATGAAATAGATTAAACCAAAAATACAAAAACTACAAATAACGAATATCAAATTTAATCAAAACACAACAGCAAAACATGAGGTCAATCTTGAAATCAGTTAACTTTAGGCTTTAGTTTATTTTTAGTTAATTGCGAACAAATCTGGTATCATTACTTATTATAGGGGCTCAGCCTCAAAATATCACTCATATTATTGCTTCACAAAGATTAGTTTGATATACACCTCCAAGATTACCAAAAAGGATTTCAAAACTAAATTATCCATTATAGAGATGATTTTTTTGCTGATTTAAGATTCTTGTAGAATGCATTGAATGTTTGATACTGAAGGGTAGGTGGGAACAGCATTATTTCATCAAACAATGTTATCAGAACTTGGTGTAAAATGTTTAAATGTATACTTCCATTGTGTAGTTTATCTTATGGTGATGACAAATTCAGATTTCAAACTGGCCTATAGATATAGGCAAGACTGTTACCCACTGGTTGATCTGTATTGCGATTACAATTTTACTTCATTTTTTTTTTCAATCAAATTATTTTTGCCAGTACATGAAATAGTGTGCAGAGTATCATGCAAGGCAGCTTCGATCTGTTTTAATACCGGAGAGTGATCTTTGGTTGAGAGAAATAGTAAGAACATTTATAATATAAGTTTCTAAGTTTTCTACTGGTTAAAGAAGTCTGTTGTACAGGCCCATTAATATGTTAACATGTGACAAGAAAATGTTTTACTAAAAACATGTTAAAATATTGATTAAAATCCTGTTAAAATATTGATTTGGATAAATAAGATATTTTTTAAACTTAGATATTTCTTCGACAATTAGGTCATATTGATATTATAGGCCCACTATAATATCATTTTTAACCAATTAAATATATACTGTACCTGACATATATTATAAAGAACACATTTTTTTGTACTTCATTTCTAAACAAAAAATAGTTTTCCTTGTCTAAAACTGAGTTCAAATTTTTTAAGTATATTGCAAAACCTCAAATGGTATGCTCCAGTCACCCACTCTCTTAAATTATTACAATCACATAAAATGATGGCAGTGACAAAATTGCTAGATTACAATAAATTATTCATCCTAGCATGCCCTTTCCCATGAATATTTGGGATAGAGAAATGTCATTAAGTAAAGACTATTGTTTCAACCCTGTTGGCTGATGAATTTTCTTTCGCTTCATTGTAATGCAAGTTTAAGCTTTGCCTAATACAGTCATATAAATGTAGGATGAATAATGTTACCCATCCTAAAACTTGTCTTGGAGTCTTTCATCGTCGGTTGCCTCTGGAACATATTCCTTACAACTACGATAGATTATAGTGAAATGGAATGGATCAGATATGGGTTTTCATCCATGGGAGTCCTTTAACACCTTAGTTGTAAGCCAGTAATTCAAGTAACTCCAAACTTTACTCAAAATGATTGTGAACTTCAGGAAACTAAGCATTGCTATGATTTTTAAGAAAGAAAGGATAGTTTTAGTTCAAAATACTTAGTACATCATTATTTCGTCTTTCCTCTAAATTTGAAATAATTTAGTTATATGATTTCTTCACATCCCATAACATAATGCAGTGGTCTATGTTAATCGATCGTCTTTTTATCCTTTTTCTCAATGTTTCCTGTAACAGAATGCCTCTATTTAGATCCTTTCTCTTGGCAACAAGCATGATTTACTGCCGTCAGTGTACAATTTACTTTTAAATAATTCAGAGTTTTTGTTCATTAACTGTCAACTAAAAGTGAAATAACACACAAAAATTTGTGTGAAAATCCATCTCCACTGGCACTCAAACACGATCAACAGATAGGAATGAATTCATGGCTCATTCACACACATTGTATAATTGTATAGACATAACTTTTGACTTCTGCAACTTCTTCAAAGTTTTCTCCATACTCTGACTCTTCTTTCCAACAAAAAAGTATGACCTGGCTTGAAAGTATTTCATGAAAAATTGTCATTTTCCTCTCGTTGACCAAGAAACTTACGCACATGAACTTATTTCGCTTTGTTACATCTGTAATATTATCATATCTCGACATCTTCAGCTTGAAAAACCTTCTACATGTATTATGTCTTCATTACAGCTGTATCAGTGACAGCCCAGGCATATAATGATGCCCTTGGTCGTGTCGGCTCAGCAGCCAAAATCTGCAGGGGAGGTACAGAAGAAATAGGTAAGTATGAATTTTAAGTGTAGATTAGTTCATATTGTAGAGATATAATTTTCAGGTGAAAATTCATTTACCAGTTTGAAACTTAAGATTTACATGGATTGAATACTTACATGGGGCTGAGGTATTGTTGCTCTTAAGTGTCCGCTGCACGTCACCATTTCAGAAGCCACTTTTTTTTTTACATACTGGTATATTTGTGCAGTGTATATGGACCAAATCTTCTGAAACTTGTATTTGTCTTGATCTTTAGGAAAAGATTAAAGTTAAGTCATGTTAGGTTGAAAAATAGGTGACCAGAAATCAGGTGTACAGTAGAACAGTAGAAAAAACTATTGTACACTACAGAATCACTTTTTAGACCCAATCTTCATTGAAACTTGGTCAGAGTGTTTGCCTTGATTATCACAAGGACAGCTTTGAAACTTGATGATAAATAGGATTAAAACATTGTTAAATTGTGTAAAACGCTAGGTCTAGAAGCCTAGATCGGTGGAACTAAATACTGCAGAGATAATATTCTGGAGCCTATCTTCATGAAACTTTTTTCTAATTGTTTATTTTTGAATGACATCTTCTTTGAATCTGAAACTTAATTGCATTAGATCAAATCTTAGGTCATCAGCAAAGATCAGAAGAAAAGTTTTTGAAAACTTTAGCGGCAGTTGTTTTTTCTTTATCAAAATGAAACTTGGCTATAATATTCATCGAAGCTTAAATTCCTATTTGTCTTGGTGAAAATTGTCCATATTGATGAACTTTCTAGATGAGAAATGTTATTTCTGTATGACATAAAATATGTGATGCTTATGTTTTCAAGGACAGTGGTATTTACATCAGCAATAAAGGGCCACAATGGCCCTCTTCTTTTGCATCTCGCATTTACAGAGTTTAAAACTTCACAGCTCTGCCTTCCCTGAGGAAAAGGTTACATGCCAATGCATCTTAAATCAGTTTCAACATTTTAGGAAATTAGAATTTAGTTGTGGTCCTCCTTTCTTAGGTTAAGCAACTTTCTAAACACACAGAATCAAGGAGATCTTTACTAAAAAAATGCTTTGTGTCAACAGTAATAATGCAGTCTGCACATATTTAGCTGCAGGCGGTTACTCATTAATGTGAAAATGTCTTGTCTTTACAAAAATGAAACTCATACTTCACAAAACTCCGTCTCATTATTACTTTGTACATTTGTCATAAATGTCTCAGATTTAGGTGTGGACAAAATGAGGCTGACTGCTGTCATAACTTCATCTTCACTAATTAGTCAAACATATAAATAATTACCTTGCTTATATAGACAGCTTATCTGATGCAAAAATAATAATGTTGACATGTAATTTTTAACATGACTACAACTGTAAAGGTACAAGAAATTAGGAAATTTGAATTCTAAACAAAATGCTGAAAATTCTTAGCCTTTACTAGTCTTAAGGGATCTCAGGTGAATTTAAAGTTTACAAGTATATTAAGTTAAAAGCTGTGTATATTACACATACCTTTGAAGAGCAATTCAATTTAAAAGCAAAATCAATAAACCTGATGCAGTTTGAGTTGAGAGAGGGAAAAAATAACTGACAGACAAGAAAATATATTTAGCACAAGATGCACAATTTCTGATAATGTGCAATGTATTTCCCTATACACCAAGAAAGTTATATATCAAAGGAAGTAAATGCTGTTCCCCTAAACATACTAATGTTTCCTCTTTTGGTGTTTCTAGAATTATGGCACATGATATTTTTGTGAAAATATAAAAGAATAAATAAAAATGTACTTGTTGTTGAAAATTTTTCTCTTGCAAAATTTAAATGGAAACAATTCAGAGTGATTTTCACAGCAAATATCTTATTAAATTATTTCAGTCTTAAAAACTGTCATTGGAGACCCTTTTGACACTACTGCTCCGCTTGCTGCATTTAAAGCAGACACTGATGTGTAAAAAGAAAACAAATTATTTGGAAATCTGTCTGTTTAAAAAGATCAAATGTACTGCCAGTCAAGTTATTCAACTCTTCTGTGTTAGAATGGTAATAATGTTACAAAAGAAGCATCTTTTAATATATGATACCAAATAAAATTCTGTTAAAATTATTTTCTTGATGTAAACTTGCATTGGAATGAATGAATGGAGTTTTTTGGCACAACTGAGGTCATTTTGGGACTTGCATGGGAGATTTAAAGAATTGGACATTCAAACTAAATGCTGATTCAAAGATTTACTGCTGGTGTAATAAATGCAGCCGGCCAAAATAAGCCACATGATAGAGACCTGTGGCTTGTAAAATTCTAGAGATCCTGACAACCTTTATGACATGCATGTCTTTTTGTTTGCGTGGGGCCATGTAATTGGATTTGGTGGTATGTCTTTTTAGAGCTGTAAGCCCAAGTGGCCTTCACCTTAGAAAAATTATTAAACAGACTGTAAATGTGAGAGAAAGTAATAATAATAATAATGATTATATAAAAAAATAAAAACAAAACATTACTTTTATTCTACCCAGATACCATGAATATCTATAGATATAATGGCTTTACTTATATTTCAAATAAAGTGAAATTAAATTAGAAGTTTCAGCTATTTCTTTTAGAAAAAGGAAAAAAGGTGTGTCACCTCTGATTGGAACAACTTTCTTAATATACAAGGGTTGTACAGAAAGTCTCGGGACAAGTGCCATAACATTCTTATTTTTTAATATTTTTACACATTTTTTTTAACATACATAGCTTTATTTTACCTTTTTTCTCAGAAGCAAATTTACAAAGTCAAAAATAATGTTAGGTAAACGTGAAATGTATGAACAATTGTAGAAGGTCTATGTCGCAGTGACGGACACAATACACATGTCAAATTTTCTCAAAATATTCCCCAGAGTACTTCACTCATTTCTCTTGTCTTGGAACATGAGATTTAATTAGCTGTTGAAGTTTTCTGTTAGTTTTGTCCTGATACACTCCCTAACAACCACAAGCAGGTCTTTGACGCTATCAAAACGTGAGCCCCTCAATTCATTCTTGATGGTGGGGAAAAACCAAAAGTCACATGGCGCTAGGTATGGAGAGTATGGGGGATGGGGTATAGTTTTGATATCTTGTCCAGCTAGTGTTGTCTTTGGCACCTTCTTTCTCTTTGCTCTTATCAAGTCACGCCTCAGCACCTGAAATCGTCAAATCTGAAAGTGACAAATTTACATGTATTTTTATGCTGAACTAACATCAGGCAGTTTCCCAGAATAACGTCTACATACATTACCTCTAGTTTGCAGAGCTAATAGGGTCCATAACTGTAAACTAAACTTGTAGTTATACAGACAGTTTCAGTATCGCTGGCGTGGTGTCAGTTATACTCCTTTCATACTTACCTGGTGTTACCATATCAACAAAATAATTCGGCTGTATTTAAGAATATGTGTATGCATATGTTTAATGGATAGATGAAACATGTAGGTACAATTACAAAAATTTCATACAGATGTCAAGAAAAAAAAATCTGACAGCACTTGTCCCAAATCCTTTCAAACACCCCTCGTATGATATCAAGATTATTTAAGGATGTGAAAAGGCAGTAGCATTAATTAAATTTTGTGTTTGATAAATGGCTGATGAATGCATTTTGATGTTACAATCTGTTTCTACAGGTCATAGGTAATCACCTAGCAAGAACCAGAGCTTTAAATGGCCTTATCAAAAATACCTCTACCACTTGGCTATATGTTGGATCAACAAGTAGTTGAAATATGCACTCAGGTGAATAATGTCACCCCCCCCCCCCCCCCTTCGTTTCTGCTCAGAAAGTGGAGTGCCATTTGGCACAGAGTCTTGAAACTTCATATAATGATTGTCCTTAGTGAGTAGAAGAAGCCTATTGATTTTGGGGTCAGCCAGTCAAAGGTCAAGGTCACTGTGATCTTTAACTTAAAAATGGTTTCTGCTCACTAACTTGAGTTCTATTTGACCCAGAGTCTTCAAACTTCATAGGATGATTGTCCTTAATGAGTAGAAGAAGCCTATTGATTTTGGGGTCAGCCGGTCAAAGGTGAAATTAAAGCACAGAACACATAATTATGCTAAGTATTCCACTTTAGACTCTAAATTATGATTTAAGACATTATGGGGGACAGACATGATTGGAGACATCTCGGGGTCTGATTTCTAATCCTGAAAGGCTATAGGGACCTACATAAAATGAAATGAAAAACAGATATGCTTACATAAATATATTGTATGTGGAAACAACAGTTTGTTTTGCTTATTCTACATATACTGCATACTACACTTAACAGCCCTTTTGAAGCACAAACATTTTCAAAAAAGAAAAAACACAAACACACAAAAATCACTTATTTCCCGACTTCTTCAGTTGTGGGACATTATCAGCATATATCTTGCCAGCTGTTGTCATTGGAGTTATAAACCTGAACTCTAATGCTGCATATTTATAAAGTGTTTAGTATTATTTCTTTGTGAGTGTTAATGAATAGCAAAAATAATCACTAACAAGATGCTTCCATGATTGGTGGGTGTCATATTTTGTTAACTTTATCATAAAAAAAAAGGGTTTGAAATGCATTATTCCAAAAGATGACCATGGATAATATGAGTTATGATAAATATAAGTGTATTATCCAGGGAAATGTTACAGCTTATGAGACCTCATGTTGCTTGGACATTAGCCAGTAATTGTGTGAATTTAGTTTGACATGTAAAAGAAAGAGAGAAATGATCATTTGCTATATCTTTAGAGGACAAAATATGGTTACATAAAAGACAGGAAATGACATTTTTATTTATTAATTTGTATATTACACTTAAGCAATTACTGTAGTCTTATAACTGTATTGGTTTCTCCCTGGAAAAAAGCATGTAACCAGACAATACTTATATAAACTATGTATCATTTTCTAAAACCTTTTTATTCAATTTGCAACCAAGCCACACCTGTTAAAGATACACTGTTCTATAAATCAATAGCAGCTTGTTGCCATAGTAACTTATCCATTTAAAATATAACAGTCTCTGTTTACATCAGAAAATGGCTATTGTATACCACAGTATCTAGAAAACACTGTCATTGACTATTTTTCGCTTAAAACCAGTTATACTGAGCTTGTGTTGTTGTCACCCTTGAAATACATAGTATATATGTCTCAATATCTGACTCTGAAGATCTGAAAACAACAAAATATGAAGGATGTTTTACAATGTATGTCTGCCTTGTTTTTGGTATTTGTTAACAAGTCTGCAATGAATTTTGTTTTCATAAAATCACTGATTGAAAATATTTTAAAACAAAGTACATATATTTTCAAACTTGGTAGGTGCAAAGACCTTGACAAGATAAAATAAAATATTTCTTTTTTTAAAGGGCCCAGAAGGGTCAAAGAAATGGTCAATGTCATTTTATTTTATTCTAAAAGTTATGACCTAGATATTAACTAAATGTCAAGGACACAGTGCAAGGTTAAAATTATGTACAGGTCAAGTTCATAACAACTTAATTATCAAAAGTGTTTTGTATTTTTGAACCAGAAAAACAGTCGTTCAGAACTGCTGTTGAGGTGAACCAAGAACATATAGAATAACAAAAAATGTTTGAAAAAGAGATGTTCTTGTCCGATGTGTCCAAACAGGTGGTAACAACCATGTAAAAATTGTTTGGAGTAGTTATTTTGTAGTAAAATCTTCAGACTTTGAAGCCTGGGGGTCTGACATTAGTGGACAGAGGTTATTGTTAAACAATTTGTAAGTGGTCAACACATGAAAGCCTCAGGCAACAATGTGTTCCTGTGTCAGATGCAGATATGAATATCACCATCACCATCAGGGTCAGTTTTGATATTTTATGATAAGTTTTGATTGGGTTTGTAGAAAATTTGTTCTGAGAGTTCTTAAACCTGAAAATCAGCTGAAAATGCTAATATTGTTCAAACAATAAATAATTTCAGTTCATAGTGAAATTACATAAACCCAGATGATCAGTCGCCCACCTTGGCCTTTTCAAGGTTAAAAATCTCAGCAACCGGTTAATAAGGCTCACAGAATGTCAAAGGTGTACACTTTAACTGCTAAGACCTTTTCAGGAAGTTTAAATTGCAATCTGCAATGGGTGACATCAATTTCCATGCTGTTCCCAGCTACCTTAAATTAGATAAAATGTAAATTACAGTTGTTGTTGTGGTCAAGGTCAGTATGTTTAAAATTTCTTTACTGTCAGAGCAAAAAGGTCAAATACCTTTGTAAAGTCAGGAAAACTATTTCAGAAACATCATTAACATAAAATCAAAAGTTTAAAAGACTGTAGGAATCCAGAAACCAGCGAATCTCTTTAAACCCAATATTTCATTTTCACAGTATTGATTCAGGAATGAATTTGTCAGGAGCTGGAACAGAAAAAAAAATCTTTTTTTTTCTGGAAATAATATCTGCAACTTTTTTTCATAATTCAAAAAAAAAAACACACAAAAAAAATCATGAATGCCTTGACAAAATTCTTTGGGTATAAATGTTAAGACTATACTGTGACTGTTACTAGATTTTACCAGTTTTCTGGGCACATTATATTATCATTAAATACAGCCTGTATTGAATACTGGTCATTCTAATTGAAATAGGTAGTAACAGTAGAGGAATTGTTGTTTAATTACCAAGTGACGGTGATTTAACAACATTTTATTATGCCTTATTAGCCTTTTATGCATGGTAGGTAATAATACCTACAGTAATGGCTGCTCATGCCAACAGTCGGCTATTGACAGGGAGAGTTTTTATTACAGGTGTAAATTGTTTGATGTAAGTGCTAATGATGGTATTATAAATACAGGCACTGTTCCCAGGGGTACCTGGTAGAATAAGGCTATTGTGGAAATAAAGTTGATTCCATAGCTGATATTGAATTTAACCCTAGAAATTATTGTTCTGATTAAATGATCTAAATTTTCATTTACCTCATTAACTTCTGCATCCATTGACCCGAGTTAAGATGTTGAATGTTGCATAAAACTTAATTATTCAGCTATTAAATGTAATATAAAAAGTACTATACATTAGCTCTAAGGCCATACTGTGTAGCGATTTCAAAAACTGAGGACTTCTGTAGCACAGTTAGTAAAAGCATAATAAGCCAAAGGTCCTAGATTCAAATCCTAGTTTGGATACTCATAATTCTCTGGAACTAGTATAGATGGGATGTTAGTTCTATAAATTGATATCATCATTAGCATTCTTGATGTTTGGCTTTAGTTTTGGTTGGTCTTGTTGATCCCTCAGTCATACTAGCAGCGCTCAAAAATATAACACTTGTAGCAAAAACTTTCATGTAGAAAAATGTATATGCAATTAAAGTACATGTATCTTAATTAGGACAAATGCAGAAATGTTTATCAAACCAGTGGGTATTTCTCTACTTGTGATCTCAGGTTCTATGAATATAATAAATACAGGGATGAATGAAAATCCCAACATGATGTGTTATGACTATGCAGTACAATCGAAGTCTTTCATTCCCACACATGTTTAGGGTCCAAGTTAAGATGTTAGTACTTGTGGTTGTAATGCTAAAGTTGGTGTTAAATTGAATTTTAGGGTTTTTCATTATATAAAAATTCTGTAATATGAACATGTGTGTCTTATTGCAGGAGAGGCTATCTTGCAAATCGCTGAAGCTCAGAAGGAAATCCAGATTAGATTTGAAGACAGCGTAAGTATAAAAGGCTTTGTTAAAGCAAGATAACATGTTTACAGGATCTAATGACCTCTTGAGGGATATGCAGTAATTAAATTCTGACTCTGAATTTCAGAAAGAAATTAAAATAAATGGTACAAGGACAGATTGCTAACTTGATAACCATTACTGTCTGTCAAGTACAATAGTATATGATTTTAAAAAAATTGTCACTATTGAAGTGGAATTAAGTGGAACAATAACAGTAGACAAAATCCCTCAAAACTTAAGGTATTTTGAAAAAGACATTTTTAAAAAAAAACTGGAGAGTCCATTCAAATGCTAACTTATCATGATATTGGTGAATACATTTTAACATAATTTGTTACAGTTGTAACACTTAAGAATTAACATGTTACCCAAATGGCTAAAGCTACAATTTTTAGCTCACCTGTCACGTAGTGACAGAGTGAGCTTTTCTGATCACCTTTTGTCCGTCGTCCGTCCGTCCGTCCACAATTAGTTCGTTAACACTCTAGTGGTCACATTTTTGCCTAAATTGTCATGAAACTTGGTCAGGATGTTTGTCTCATTGTTATCTCGGACGAGTTTGAACATGGGTTATCAGGGTTGGAAAAGAAGGTCACAGAGCCCAAATATAGAAAAACCTTGTTAACACTCTAGAGGCTACTTTTTCAGTCCAAATATCCTGGAAATTTGTCAGAAAGGTTCTATTGATGATTTCTAGCTCAAGTTCAAATATGGGTCATCTGGGTTCAAAAACTAGGTCACGGAGCCCAAAAATAGAAAAATCTTGTTAACATTCTAGAGGTTACATTTTCAGCCCAAATAATCTGGAAATTTGTCAGAAAGGTTGCTTTGACGATTTCTAGGTCAAGTTCAAATATGGGTCATCTGGGGTCAAAAACTAGGTTACAGAGCCCAAATATTGAAAAACCTTGTTAACACTCTAGAGGTAACATTTTTAGACCAATTAATCTGGAAATTTGTCAGGAAGGGTGCTTCTATGATTTCTAGCTCAAGTTCAAATATGGGTAATCTGGGTTCAAAAACTAGGTCACAGAGCCCAAAAATAGAAACATCTTGTTAACACTCTAGAGGTTACATTTTCAGCCCAAATAATCTGGAAATTTGTCAGAAAGGTTGCTTTGACGATTTCTAGGTCAAGTTCAAATATGGGTCATCTGGGGTCAAAAACTAGGTTACAGAGCCCAAATATTGAAAAACCTTGTTAACACTCTAGAGGTAACATTTTTAGACCAATTAATCTGGAAATTTGTCAGGAAGGGTGCTTCTATGATTTCTAGCTCAAGTTCAAATATGGGTAATCTGGGTTCAAAAACTAGGTCACAGAGCCCAAAAATAGAAACATCTTGTTAACACTCTAGAGGTTACATTTTCAGCCCAAATAATCTGGAAATTTGTCAGAAAGGTTGCTTTAAAGATACCTAGCACAAGTTCAAATATGGGTCATCTGGGTTCAAAAACTAGGTCACAGAGCCCAAAAATAGAAAAATCTTGTTAACACTCTTGAGGTAACATTTTCAGCCCAAATAATCTGGAAATGTGTTAGAAAGGTTGCCTTGAGGATTTCTAGATCAAGTTCGAATATGGGTCATCTGGGGTCACAAACTAGGTCACAGAGTCCAAATATGGAAAAAACCTTGTTAACATTCTCAAGGCTACAATTTCAGTCCAAATAACCTGGAAATTTGTCAGAAAGGTGAGTTCTAGCTCAGTTTTGAATATAGGTTTTCTGGGGTCAAAAACTAGGTCACAGAGCCCGAAAGTAAAAAAACCTTGTTAATGCTCTAGAGGTTACATTTTTAGTCCAAATGTCCTTGAAATTTGTCAGAAAGGTTGTTTCAATGATTTCCAGCTCAAATATGGATATGGGTCATCTGGGATCAAAAACTAGGTCACATGGCCCAAAAATAGAAAAATCTTGTTAACATTCTAGAGGTTACATTTTCAGCCCAAATAATCTGAAAAATTGTCAGAAAGGTTGCTTTGACAATTTCTAGCTCAAATTGAAGTATGGGTCATCTGGGTTCAAAAACTAGGTCACAGAGCCCAAATATGGAAAAACCTTGTTAACACTCTAGAGGTAACATTATAATTCCAAACAACCTGGAAATTTGTCAAAAAGCTTAATTCTATGGTTTCTAGCTCAAGTTCGAATATGGGACATCTAGGTTAAAAAGCTAGGTTATAGAGCCCAAACATGGAAAAACCTTGTTAACACTCTAGAGGTAACATTTTCAGTACAAATAACCTTGAAATTTGTCAAAGAGATTGTTTCAATAATTTCTAGGTCAAGTTTGAATATGGGTCATCTGGGGTTAATTAACCAGGTCAATAGCAACTTTGTTAAAAGCAGTCTTTCTCAGGTGAGCGATACAGGGCCATCATGGCCCTCTTGTTATTATTTTTGCTAAAATGCAAGTAAATTTTGCAAGACAGTTAGATTAAATGTCTTCTAGTTATAAGCATTATCATACTATTTCTTTTCAGACAAAAGCATTATTTACAGAGCTCATACTTCCTTTAGAACAGAAACTTGAAAAGGACTTCAAGAAAGCTCATGTAAGTATGTTCAGCATAAAATCATGCTTAGCTCTGAAGTATGCTCATTTTTAAAGCATGCTCAAAATATCAATATATAATATTCAATATGCTCAGCTTAAAAGAAAAATCAATTTTTAAGTATGTACAATATAAAAGTATGTTGAGTGTATAATCATGTTTGCTCAACTTTAAAGTATGCTCAGCTTAAAATAATGCTCAGCCTCAGAGTACACTCAGCTTATGATTGCTCAACTTAATTATGCTCAAGTAAAGGAAGTATGCTCAGCTTAAAAGTCTGCTCAGCTCAAAGGTATGCTCAGCTTAAAGGTATAATCAATTTGTAATTATGTATACTTATCTTATAAGTATGTATGCTCAAGTTACAAGTATGCTCAACTTTAAAGCATGCTCAACTTAAATGTATGCTCAAACCTAAAAGAAATATGCTCTGCTGAAAGGGGTGCTCAGCTGAAAAGTATTATCAACCTAGAAATATGCTCAGATATGACAAGGAAAGATGAACTATGACTAGCTGATCTGAAATTTGTTGAATTATTTTAAGCTGAATTGACAGAAAAGGAAAGAATAAAGATTATGATTGTTAAAGTGAAAGTAGCATGGCAGACATGTTAAAGGTGTAGTAAATAGTCAGATGTAGTTTGTATTCTTAAAGAGAATGCTGCTTCAGACCTGATTTACAGTATCAATATGAATTTATTGTCAAGGAAATTATGTGAACATCTAAATGATTTAAATTCAAAGTATTAAATGTTTGTCTGCTGCATCTTATAGACATTAATGATTACTTAGCCATGAATGTGGTAGTGAAAAATTGTTCATACACCATTTTATTGTCCTAGTGGTTAATTGGCTTAGAGAGAGGGAGGTTGAAGGTTCAAGTCCCATGAGGGGCTCGTTCTGATGAGGCCGTTTGGTGAGCTGCCAGGTAGTTAAAGCATGCCTTGTACCTGGCTAGGATTAAGAAATGGGAAGGAAATTAGTACAATGATAAAGTTGTCTTGAATTAAAAGTCATGGATGCTGGCCTTTTTCAGTATGGGTGACACTATAATAAATACAGACTTACATAAAGAAATCAAAATGATAACAAAAAATGAACTGATACAAAAGATAAATATGGTGCTAATGTTAACAAATATGCTTTGTCAGAATTTTAAAAAAAAATTTCTATGGATCCAAGTATTTCTGAATTTGACATCAGAACTGTTTCATTGATACAAACTGACTCAAGCATTAGATTACTGATGTGTTTCTTCGAAGCAAGTGGTTTATTGTGATGGGTAACACGGTTGTAAAAAATTAAATCATGATAGCAAAAAATACACAAGGAAGTTGAAAATCTTCCTTGTTAGATGATTATCAGAAATTTACATTGATAGTAAACTATTATAGATTTTAGTTTAAAAAAGTTCACAGTTTTAATTCAGGACAGTTTTCTTAAGAGTTGTAATCATTACAGTTTATTCTATAGTGACACTACATAATAATCTTGAAAGGTACTGGTCAGACAACAGTTCCTCCCTGAAGTACCCAGAGCAATGCCTGGAGTACCGTAGGCAATTAATGTAAATTGGTAATAAAACTTTGAATACCCCAAATTCTCTCATCAAAGATGCCTTGCAGTACTAATCTACGTAAGACTATTTATGGGACTAACCCATTGAAATAATATTAAAAGGTTGCTGGTTGTGTTAATAATTTACAGTTCATTTATTCCACTTAACCCTGAACATGCTGAAATTTTGTAATGGATTTGCCCAGCTTTGAATTTGGAACAGTCCATTCAAAGTTTAAGGGATTTCAATATCAAAATACAAAAATGGAGCTACCAACAGTATAGAGCCTGGTCAGACTGCACGGATGTGCAGGCTGGCCTGGCTCTATACTGGTGGCAAAGGCTAATCACTTTCGGTTCCAGCACATTAAGGGTTAATGGCAAGACCACAACAGTAATCATAATTATGTGGGTAAAAGTTTGGTCAGTTGTTCTTTTTGCATTTAACCAAAGAAGTTATAGGCCTTATTGCTGTTTTCCTGATTTATGTTAAATGTTCTGTGTATTGGTGAGTATGATAAGTTGTAGTTGAATCACTTCTAATGCCAAAAAGAGGAAGATCACTGCCACATCTAAGCTTAGAGGACTCCCTTTAGGCTAAGACTCCTAAGCCTGTTAAGCTCATGTACCCTTTTATTATTGTGCCTTTTGTATTACTAGTGAAAGTCAAGTGTTGCTGTGATCATCAAGGAGTAATCTAAGTGTCAAATCAGTGCTTCAGTGATAGTGGAGAGGATTACATAGACGGGGGTATCATACTTAAGTATGAAAACAACAAGGGAATATCCTGACCAATTCATCTGTCAAGTACAATACAAATATTTGCTAATTGATAACACAACCAATGAGTTTCACCTGGCTATGATTTATCATTGGCCGTTGTCAGCTTTTACCATACCTGACCTAATTGAACAAATATCAAAAAGATAGGGCTAATTTTTCAATATTTTGGTAACAGGACAGTTGAAGCCTTTCCCAGGCTAGTGATTATTCATAACCATATTGCGACATGAATGACAGTCAATAACAACAACAACTACACTTTCACAAAATCTGAACTCATTCCATAAAGGGCATCGCGCTTCGGCATGGACGCCAATAATTATCTATGATTTGTCTGTGTATAATCATACATTTTTTGGAGAATTGTATTTCTTCACTTATTTTACTTACTTAGTCCTCTTGACCCACTTCTAGGCATAGGGCCTTCACTATTGCTCTCCGTCTGGTATTGTCTTCTGCTCTTTACTTTGGCTCACTCCTTGACAGACAAATTGACTTAAGCTCAGCATCTAGAGTTCTTCTCCATGTGGTCACTGGTATTCACTTTCTTCTATGGCGTTGTGGATTCCAGTCTAAGGCATATATTGTTATATTGAGTTGATCTCTTCAATGTATATGGCCAACCCATCTCCACTTCATCTCTCTAATGGTTTAAGTTATAGGTTGTTGTTTGGTCCTCCTCCAGAGCTCCTAGTTGGAGCTTCTTTCAGGCCATCTAATTCTTTGTATTTTTTGGAGAAATCAGTTGATGTGGCAGCTTGTGGTCCACTGCCTTTGTGTGCTTCTGTGTTTCCAACTAATACAGCAGCATGGCTTTTACTTTCGAGGTGAAGAGGGTCAGTTTGGACTTTAGCTTCAGATAGCTGTTGGTGCAGATATTTCTGCATATCTATAGACAAAAGATAAACTTTTATCAGCTTATTTTGTTTTTTTTTAAAAAGGCCTGTGAGTCATCACTCAGTTTTATTTTAAAAAAATATTTATCACAATTTTCACAGATGATATATCAAAGGTCAAGGTCATGCTTAGATTCCATGACAAGAAGGTACTTACAAAAATCACAGAATAGCGGTCTTTTGGGAAATAATGCTTACAATGCTTTTATACTTCTACCAGTGATTTGCTGGCCCATTTTATGAAATTTACAAAAATTTAGGAGGTAATACTAAATATAAAAATCATGACAATTCATTTCATTAAAAGACTCATGGTTTGAATATAATTTCTGGGAAAACTTGTTTTGCCAAAATGAAGAAAAGAAAAAGAATTTGCATCATAACATTTTGAATTAAATTTCTTTTTCAGTCAGATGGAAGAAAATACACACAGGAACATAAGGCAGTGTTATCTCCCTATAACAAGGCATGTGAATCACTGAAGAAATTCAGGAAGAAAACAAAGAACAAACTAGTGTATGATAATGAAAAAGAGGCTCAGGTAAGGATAATTGAAATATTAAGCCTTAACCTGCTGAATTTTTGTAATGGATTTGTCCAGCTTTGAATTTGGAACAGTCCATTCAAAGTTTAAGGGATTTCAATGTCAAAGTACAAAAACTGAGCTACCAACAGTATAGAGTCTGGTCAGACTGCACGGATGTATATTGGTGGCAAAGGCTCCAGGAGGTTAAGGGTTGAGCCTTAAAACATGCACAACTGCTTAAATTTACACAAAACAAAAAATGTCTTAGGAGATAGAAGAACAGACCTTTTTGAAATAGATCCTATTATACAAATGGTTGATGTAAGTGATTTTGAGCATTATCACAGTATTAATATCATGTATATACTAAACATTTCTATGTATTCTAGTGTGGTATAAGATAACACTGATTGTGTTCTCATGAAGACTCAAACACATGGCCTTCTAGCTGAAAATTCAGCAAAAAAACATTTCTTCACATGATAGTTACATTTGTGCAACATTTTGTTTTGTCATAAAATCAATGTCTAAATGACAACTTTGGTCCTGCCTATTGAAGAATGTTGCATTGTATATGTAATGGAAAGTTCACATATATAGTGGAAATTTAATTTATTATAAAGTTTAGTCGTAACAGCAAGATGAAGTTTCTGCTTTATTCTGTCCAATACTAACTTGAATGTATCACCTGTTTCAGCAAAAGCAATTCCTTTAAATTAAGCACTCGAATGATTTCAGAATGTAGTTAATCCTTGTAGGAACTTGAAATTGTTCCGTGGAAAAATTAGATACAATAGGAAAAGTCTGAGATGTAATGTAATCAATGCAGTAAGGAGACACAAAGCTAGAGAGGATATTAAAGATTGTTGTACGACTTGAAACAAGTTTTTTAATAAGGGAAGAATCTCAACCTAGTTTTCACAAAGAATGCTGAATTTCCAAATACAAATGTACTTACCAATAAGTATGCAAACTTCAGCATGATTCATTTTGTAGAAAAAATAAAACAACATAAATAATTGTTTTGCCTTTTATGTACATTTTGAATACTAAAGCCTAATCATGTTGTACGGTAACTCTTGTCTCTCTGCAGAGTTTTAAAAATAAATTTGTATCTGTTTATTTTCAGACTTTAAAATACCAGGGGGCCTGAGACATTCTTTGCCACTGTAGACTTATTTGGGAGGCTGCAGTTAGATTAGAAGCATTGTTCAATATACTTTATATTTTCAGCACATGAGGACTCTTGAGAAGTGCCAAGAGAAGTTAGATCAGTACAGAGTACAGGGTTTGAAACTGGTAAGATTATTAATGAAAACAGATCTGAAATACATATAATATGCATTGATGCCAAGTGGTTTACCTTGAGATCAGATTTGTTTTTGATACAAAAAATTCTGAAATTGATACTGAACTTTTAACAGGTGAAGACCAGAGTTGGTAATGGTTATTGGAAACATGGTTTCAACTCTTTGATAAGTAGTGTTATTTTGGAGTTCATTTACTGAGCTCCTTGATTAAGATTTATAGAAAATATCAGTTTTAGGGGAAAGGATTCTACTAGTACAAAGATTGAAGGAATCTGTTTCAGATGCCATGTATGACTGTCTTTCCTAGTCAAATTTAAGGATGAATGAAACGATTGGCCACTGTGTCATTTTTCTACATGCTTGGTTTGTTTTCTGTTCTTGCATAAAAAAGCAAGCAGTGTAGCTCCTGTGAGAAAAGATATCCCTTCGCTTATACTTAATTTGCGAAAAAGAAAAATATGAATCTTGAAATGCTAAGTTTTGCAATTAAAAAACTTCAGGATGCCAAAGCTACTCCCCTGAAGCATATTTAAAAGGTAAATCATTTAGACAGAAGGTGTAGTCACAACAAAATGTCATTGAAACTAGAAAACAAAAGATTTTTAAACTAGTGTAGAAAGCCAGTTTATTTACTGAAATTGCTTTGTTGGCAACAATTAATAGGGTTTGAAGAGTGAAATTATATGAATATATCAATGAATGCAACACCCTGTTCTAGATAATCAGTACATTGAAATCACTAACAAAGTTACTAGGTTTATTGTATTTAAGTCATATCATTTCTACGGTTACAAATGTTGCTTACTGTATATTCTACAGATACTTAACATCTGATTCATCATTTTTCAAGTATAAATGTGACAAAACAATTCAGCTTATTTCAGCTTCAGGTTTTCAAAAGAGAACAACAAACTTTAAGGAGAAAAACTTGTCTTCAAAAAATGGACAATATCTTGTCTTAATTAGGTTAAATTTGACAAACAAGTTTAATTAGTCATAGCTCAGTTAAACTGAACCTTTGGCAACAACAAACAATATATATTACCGTTTTTGCCCCATCTAGCACCCATGCTCCTATAAGTGCTCCTGACGTGTCTTTTGACCTGCAGATGAATAGGCGCCCTTTCTTGCAGTAGGAAATTTGTAAATAAACATGTTTTTGCATCCTTGTTTCTTTCTCATTTTGTAACGGTACCTACAGATTTTACTACCGTCTTGCAAAATAGATATCCAGTTTTAATCTAGAAAGTAGGCTTTATATTAGTACCTTTTTAAGCAACCCCCTTCTCTTGGATTTTCTAAGTGCCCTGGGCACTAGATGGGGCAAATACGGTAACTGTGTTTCTTTGCAATAACAGAATATCCAAAGTATATTTTATTTAGGTATTATGACTTAATTGTACTGTGCTTTCTTTCTCAGATATATTAAGACTAAATATTTTAACTGTGGTATAATTTCTCTACTGAAACATACCTGCAATAATGAGAAATTTCATACATGGATTGTGTTTAGTGTTCTGAGCAGATGTACTATGTATTGTTGTAAAATGGATGAGGTAGTATTCTAGGAGCAGTATTGATTCTATAGGATCTGTCAGTGCTCCATCGGGAGGTAATTAAATTACCTAGTGACAGCCATTGCTAGGTGTGCTTGCTGATTCCATACTCAATCACTCGATTTCAAAACATAGCAGCTTGTGTTGTGAGAGATATAAAAGGCACTTGGTTTTAGCAATTGTATAAAATTTCTTGGTAGAATTAATTCATCTTTTAGTATGCCCAGAATGTGAAATGCAAAAAAAGTGCTTCTTTAGTTTATAAACCTAAAACATTTTTGCATTCACTCCTCCATACATAACCATGATGTACATTAAATTTGAAAAGGTGATTTCTGCACAAGTAAGAAGGGGAGATAAAGCTGAAACTAAGACAATCGATGCAAGGTATATAGATAGACATTGGCTTTATTTTGCATCGTTTCCCCTCAAAACAGGACAAGACTGATAGGGACAGATAGTCTTGTCCTGTCATGGATCTCGTTTGCCATCTGCCACATAAAGTTTACATCACTGTCATACTGTAAGCTTGTTTTCTATAATCAAATTTCAGGTAAAACGACAGAACTCCTTTGTCAGTAGTTGTCTGTTCTTGTGTTTTTTTTCTGCACAACAAAACCAGTTCAATCCAGAAAATTTAATTCATTTGCAGATTTATTGAACTGATCCTTAATTTAGTAATACTAAGAACTTTGTAGACATAGTGAAAAAATATTGCTTATTTTAAGGACATTCATAATTTGAGTGTCTCTTTTTGTAGGCCTTGCTTGAAGAGCGTAGATGTCACTGTTTTCTTTTACAACGATTATGTGCAATTTCTCAACTGAATGCTGTGAGATACAGGCATGGAGTAGACCTGTATTCCTCACTGCCAGAATGGCGACAGATCTGCTCCAACCCCCACATTTTACCACCATCAGCTGATCAGTTATTATTGGACTATATGGTACAGTATAAAAAACATTTTCAAAACTTATGCTTTCTTCTTTGATTCTTCGCAGCATTTTTTTGCATAAAAAACTTAACTTTGAGTCAGAATGGAAGTCAAACTGCAAATGAAAGGCAGACTGTTTTATTGGTTGAGAATTCTTTAAGTCTTTAAATACTTAAAAATATTCCACATGATTGATTCATCATGAAGTTTAGTATCATTGTATGCACTGTAGGGCAGTTGAGTGATGATCATTTCTGTATACAGGATGAATCCTATGAACCAGTGAATGGAGGACCTAGTTACCATAGCAATGGTTTTCTCCATAGAGATGGTCCAGACACACAGTCACTGCCACTCAACAATGATTTTAGAAGGTCAAAGAGTACACATGATTTATACAGACAGTCCAGTCACTTTGATGGAAGTAAGTTATTTTGACATAGCTATGTTCTACCATTTTATTATCTTTATCCTCAGGGATCAGTCCTAGGTCCATGTCTCTTTCTCATTTAATTGGCCGAGTGCTTTTGTCACACAATACAGTCATGTATATATGTACCATAAAACTCTAGTCTTTCATTTGTTTCTTGTTCTGAAATTCATAAAAAGGATCATCATGGTAAAAATAATTTTAGGTAAAACCCTACCACCTAGAACAGCAGCCCCGCTTCCCCCACGAAGCCAGGTCAAAGCTATGTACACCTTTACAGCAGGGGTAGATAACCAGCTTAGTTTTGTTGATGGAGATGTGATTACTATCATGGGAGAGAACTCTGATGGTTGGCAGTATGGACAAAACAACAACACACAAAAGTAAGCAGAAATACCCTACAATAATTTCAGTTGTTCATTTAAAACAGGATCAGAATTTTTTATTCCCCTAGAGGGAGGGCATATTGTTTTTATTTGTTTGTCACAAAACTTTAACCTTGACCATTACACAGAAGTCCTTCCACCTACAGCCTCCAAACTTTAGAGGTGCATGCACCTTGAAGAGCTCTACCTGCCGACCCACTTAAAGGTCGCGGGTCAAAGGTCAACGCCCTCCCCCCCATTGTTCAAAATAAGTAAAAAGATCAATTTTCAAAATTATATCCAAGTGCCCTTTTTCCCATGTCATTCCATCATTATGTAAAATACGAGACTTTGTAGAAGTAGGTTATATACTGGTACCAACACACTAGGCTGGTAAAAATATGTGTATTTGGTTTCAAGATGTTCTTATATAATGAATGATCTTTAGGATATTTTAATGGTATTATTTTTCTACCTTAGTGTGTGTTTGTCTGAAAAAGCTTGTTGTCAAATTATACTTGCTATAAAGTGATGCAAACCTATTGACAATTGTTTGTTCCAAAATCTAGACGGACAAGAACACATTCTGTCCGATTTCATCCTCACACCGCGACGTAAGTATAGAAATGTATAGAACAGTGCATATTGCATTTATGTAAGAACATTCAGTTTCTTTCCTTGAAAGTTTTCAAATAAATGCTATAGTTATAGTTACTGTTGTTGCAGATCAGTGCACTGCTTAGGTGAATCTTAATCCAGAATTGTGAATGCATTCTACATTACATGTTTGAAGTAGCTGTGCATCATCAGCAACTTTATTTTTTGTCAGTATGCAAAATTGTCAGAGAAAAGTTTCTGTTAACCCTTTACCACATGTTTAAGTGTTAAATCTCATATGCGACCAGTGCAGATCCAGATCAGCCTGCACATCCGTGCAGTCTGATCAGGATCTCCACTGTTCGCTTTTCAGTCAGAAATTCTTTTATGAATATAAAAGCGAACAGTGGAGATCCTGATCAGACTGCACGGATGTGCAGGCTGATCTGGATCTGCACTGGTCGCATATGCGTTAAAACACGTATCTATGGAGTAAAGGGTTAATGCAAGACCTTACCACAAGTGCACATTGCCTTTATTGAAATGCCTGTCATATTACTGGTGTTTGTGATAATCAAACTAGGAGTTGGACAGGAGCAACAAGAGGCAGAGAGATTGCACTCTGAGAAGACAGTATCAGTGGTCCAGTGTGAATGCACTGGATTTGTACCAAGGGTGGCAAGGTCAACATGCTCATCTGCTTACACTACTGTTGGATGAGATATTAAAGAAAGGCCCAATGTTGGTGCTATAGACAGAGCATAAAAAAGAACCAGGAGTATCATTTGAATATGATGTTCTCTGTATCTTGCACAATCACCTATAATCTAAAATAACTTAACTTTCAAGGAAAGTTGTTCAAACTACAGATAAACTCACATTGACACATAGTTTTGAGAGATGTTGCAACTTAGGGCCTTGATACTGACATTACCTATATGGTCTTTAAATGAAAAGGAACATTGGTCATTGGCAATACACAAGATCCATCTCTCACCTTGATCCTCAAGCTGGGACTCTTCAAAGTGATCTACATTAAAGGTCAAGGTCACTTTAGCTTTTGTTGGAAATGAGCTCAAGGTCACCCAAGCTTTTGTTGAAAAAAAACAAAACAAGTTATAACTAAAGTAATATCTTGACTTCATTGTTTTTAAGCCAAAAGTTAAAACGTCAGGGTAAAAGAATATTCATTTAAGACAGATGAATTCATTTATACATGTACTTTTTGTACCCTTAAAATTTATGTCAGTATTGATAATACAGAGAAAACCAATCTAAATATTCAGTCAGTCTTCCTGTAACATATGTCTGTACAAGATTACAATTATGTATGTGAATGTTGTGGTGGAGTACACATTACTTGCCCCAGAATTCCATCCACACTGAAGATTTTAGACTGAGAGTTCTGGTTTTTAAAGATAAACAATAACACAATTATTTCCATGTTGATTTCTTTAAATTTTATGTTTATCCACAGTATTGAAAGTATTCTCATGTTACACTGAATAATTCAAGGAAATTTGTAAGCACTAAATCTAAACTCTAACAAATTACTCTCAGCTAGTGCTTTACAAATTCATGCATAATGTTTGCCGCCAAAAGTATAAAAGTAAGAAATACATGAAATGCCAAAAGGATAAAAGTAAGAAATACATGAAATGCCAAAAGGATAAAAGTAAGAAATACATGAAATGCATAAAAGGCAATAAACAGATATTTACTGGAATAAAACAATAAATAAATTTCTTACATGATTGTAACTGGAGACATCATAAACAGGTCACTGGAGTGAAAAAAAATATTAAGAAGAAGAAAACCAGAGAACAAAAACACCTGATACATAATATCGCTATCTAAATGACAAATGTATTCTGTGCAAAATTAATGACCAAAATTAACAAACATCGATTTTTGTCAAGTTGAAGATTATAGAATGTGACAAGATTGCTTTTTCTTTAATACTAGTTAAAGTCTCCACCTGTAGTGACACTGCATATGTGCATGAACTGTTAAATATGAAACACTACACATGTTCATGAAATGTGAAATATAAAACACTGCACATGTGTATATGAACTTAGTGCAAATTACAGTACAGACTGTTTAGTGCAACAGTAGGCTTTCGTGTTATAATTTTGATGTGCACTTCCTTAAATCATTTTGTTTTGAAATGACAAAACATCATAAGATTTACTTCCTGATTAAAAGTTACCATCTACCGGTAATCTTTTAGTATACAGGTTTGATAAAACGAAAACAATATATAACCTGTCTGTATTAAAGATAACAGGTAGAGATAGTTTGTTGATAATGCTATAGAATGAATACAAGGAAAAGAATTATTCTCGGCAAAAGAAAGAGCGTTTTAACCTTGTAAAGCCTACCTATAGTCATAACTAAAGTCCAAAAAGCTCTGTATAATGAATGCATCTACCACCCTACTACATCTTTTGCATTTTTATGTCCCTGAAGGGAGGCATATAAAGTTTCAACTGTCCGTCCGTCAGTCAGACTGTCCCTCTGTCCGTCAGTCAGTTTGTCCGAAAACTTTAACATAGGCCATGACTTCCTTATTAGTAAGTGGATTTACTTCATACTGGGCACAACACCCTTTGGACAAGACCTTCCCACTAACCTATATTTATTTGACCTTGACCCCTGAACGACCTTCACCTTGAAGATCCAGTTGTCCAAAAACTTTAACATTGACCATAACTTCCTTATTAGTAAGTCGATTATTTCATATTTGGACACAACACCCCTTTGGACAAGACCTTCCCACTGAGCTATATTTATTTGACCATGACCCTTGAGTGACTGGTCCGCAACTCAAAGTCAAAGCACCACTTCAGGGGCATTGTCATGTTACAGTGACAGTTCTTGTTTCATATTGTAGGGCTTAATAAGTGAGACTTGCTGGTTTTCAGGTCTGGTTCTGATTTAAGGCTTTCAGTCCCTAAATTCAAACAATTAATATTAGTCCTACCTGATTGTTTTGTATGAGAGCAGTTTCAACTAGTATATTTTGTGTTTCTTGTGTGCAGCTTTAGGGATGCAGGGATTAAAAAAATTAGTTATGAGCCACAATACCTCTTGTTTCAGTCAAGTTTTCAAAGGCAAATTTTCCTCTTTAGTAAAAGTGTCTGCTTACAAAATTTTATCATATTGTTGATGTCTTTTTTTTAATGTAATGTAATTAATTTTCAGTTCTAATGTCTGTCATTATGGTGAGTTAAAATACTTTTCAGACTTGGATGGTTCCCATTATCTTTCACACAACCAGTGGTGAACAGTGGTAGAGACAGTCAAGAATTCAAATTAAAGTAAGTAAAAACCCTTATCTTTGACCAGCACAAACAGCTACCAGAACTTGTAACAAAGAGAAGGGAAAACTCATGTTTGTCTGTGCAATGCCCTCACATTACAGTTAAAGTTACTCTGTGCTTTTATACTTGATCTATTTCAGATATTTGACCAGTCACCCCATGATTGATATGATAAGATCTCTGGCAGAGACATAGCCAGCTGTATGCACTCAGATTGAGGAGTTATGTCCCTTTGACTTGTTATAGTACTGTCTTGCTCATATTTGAAAGAGAACAGAATAGTAACATTCTTACCAAGTGGAAACTGAACTTGGTCACAAATTGTACTACTTCTGTACCTCAGAAGATTATTTTTAATTAGGCAGTTTGAGTTGTTTCCCTTGTATTATAATGAGACAAAAGTTGCTAAGCCTCACATATTTAAGATTCTAAGCAGATATAGTATACAAGTGAAGAAATTTAAAGGAGAAACTTGTAATTAAAACTTAGTTGTTTTTGCAAACGTTGGCATCTTATCATTACTGTAGTTTGAGTAAGTCTTACCCTTCTAAATTTCTAAACTGGACCTGTCCAGCTTTTAATGTCGACAATACCATTTATCATTTAAAGAGATATTAATTGAAAATTTTAATTTACTGACTGGAGAATGAACAGTGCAGACCATGACCAGATTGTTTTGATGTGAAGGCTTTTCTGTGCTGGTTACTTATGCAAAAGCAATTGCTACCAGCATTGTGGATATTATTTGATGAAAATTTGATAAGTAGAAAGAATGCACTGTTATCGCAGTTATGATAGAAATGGTTTAACTTTTACTACAGTCCAAACCAAAGATATAAGAGTGTTGGAGATTTACTGGACAGCCGGTCACTTTCAGAGTATGCACACCACTATGACCATGACATCCCTGGAAATGTACGCAGACCGAAGTCCCTGTACGAGGGACCACAGCATGGGGCATCAGCCCCTCAGGTATATTCATAATCCTTTTGTCCAGCTTAAACCAATGTAGAGTCCACAACACTGTTTCAGTTAAAATTTGTGCTACCTTTCCACCAGCCAGATGTAACTTGCTGATATTTTACTGTTGGTATGTCATTTAATAAATTATACTGACACACTAAATGACTTATTCAGTAATAACATAAGACATATAATTATTAAAGTCTTTCAAATTCATCAAAATCAAGTGTGTGTGCAACCTGTATTATTGCATGCAAATTTGAGGAAATAAAGGCACATTTGATGAGTTTTAGTTTAGTGAATAAAAGATTGTTATACTTCAAATATATAAATGTTTAATGCTAAAAAATTAACTGACACAGTGTTGTTAATCTGAGGGTTGAATCCAGTGCATATTGCTTATATGTAATCAAATGAAACAGTTGTGCAGCCTGAATAAATACTGAAACCTTTCTGTAAATACTAATACAATATTCCTTGGAGAAGCAGTGGTCACGGGGTTAGAGTGAAAGACTTCTGATCCAGAGGACACTGGTTTGTGTCCAACCAGTAGTGAGATTTTCTAATTCTTGTCATATTCCACACTTTTGATGCAAGTACTGGTCTGAATACAGGAAGCAGTCATCAAGCAGGTTTAATATATGTTGCTAGAACTTGTGTCTCAGTTGATGTAAAATAAATTTGTTTAAGCTAAACAACATTTCATCATGCAGAATCAGTGCAGAAAAAGTATATGTTAATCACAGATTTATATAAAGAATTTAACATTAAATATTTTTTCTTTTGTATCATTTTAATATACATGTAATCAGTGACTCATTTTTTAAAATACATACATTTTAAAATATAACATGCTTGCTGTTTGGTTTCAGGCAGGTGGAACCCTGGTCCCTGTTATCACAACATACAACCCATTCCCTCCCCACTCACACTACCCCACCCCATTACTGTCACATGCAGACTGTGACAGCATCTACCAACCTATTTCCATTCCCCAAGACAACACAGAGCAGGTATCAGTCAATGTAGATATCCCAGCATGCTTTGCGGCCATTGTTTGGACTGGTTCCTTATTAGTTTCTTTCTCTGATGCTATAGGGAACCAGTGTACTTTTGTCTTGTATATTTTAATATAATTGATGTGATTCTTATTGTTGTATATTATTGTTTTCTTTTTTTCAGCTCAGCAGCACAATTTTCTGTGTTTGAGTACAGAAGTTATTACCTTGTGTATGTCGTCTGCCGAGATTATTTCATACAATTGTTGTAAACTGTAATTTTGTGTCTTTTATTTGTCTTTAAAAGAGAGGTTGCCTTTTGTCTTTGTGTATGACGGGCCAACTTTACAAGAAGTTCTACCATATCTATATATAACACTGTAAATACAGAGCACCTAGGTTACTGTAACCAGTATTTTAATGAGTAGTTATTGTTCTGTGATTTGAGTGTCAGAGTGAAGCATCCATATTCAAACCTTTATTCATTATCTACAGATATACATATTAAAATTTGATGTTGTAAACTGAGCATAATATATATTGTCAAAATTAAACAATTTTTCTTCCTTTAATCTTCATCTCTATGTATCATGTTGTCTTTTTTGGGATAAATTGTTACATTATATTTAATTAACTTTATATTGAACATTTTTTCTAAAACAATTTAAATAAATCTTATTCTTAAAACACAATAATGTATAAAATCAAATTAATAAGATAATGATCTAAAAATCTTAAAAGTGTTTTGTGAATTTAATCAATTTGTCTTCCTTTTTTCAGGGTAAAATGTACTTAAGCTTGAAGTAGAATGTTTACAGATGAAACAAATAAACTATTCTATTCTGTTTCTCTTTTTAGCTCCACAGTCTCTACACAAGGAGAGAAATGTCTCCACAACGCACGCATGCTATCTACAGCACACTTGGGAGACCAGTGCAGGACTCGTATCAAAGTTCTGCCAACCACTACAGCCCACAAAACTCCCCACCCTTACCACCACCCCCATCCCCACCCATGCCAAGAAACTCAAGCCAGTACACTACCCAGCTCCACAGCCCTTACACAACTGCCTCACAGCTACATTCTCGAGCAAACACCCTCCCAACACAAACCACAAGTGTACGAGGTATGACAGGGGCTCCACCAGCCCCAGCTGCCCCACCACCAGTTCCACCACCACCTCCACCACCTCCCCCAGTAGCCTCAGTCAGGGAGAATGTGCCAGCTCCTCCCCCTGCCCCCATACCAGGGACTCCAAGTCATAAACATCCAGTAAATAATACTACTGCATCTATGTCAATTCTCTCACAGCAGAATCCACACTTGACCACAGCTAGTTCATCCAGGTATGGAAGCCCATCAAGACAGCAACCCAGCCAGCCTCCCCCACCCCCTCCCTCACTGCACAGGCCTGAGGTACATGATGCTGAGATAGAAGAGAATGTCAAGTGAGTGCACTGTATATGGTAATACTATTTTTGCAGTCTTTAATAATATTATTGCAGTCTTTAGAGACTTCACATTTTATTATGTTGTTATTAGCTTGTCTGTTTCAAAGAAAAAGTCGAGCTATTATGATCGCAGGGTTGTCATCGTCGTTGTCATGCAAGACTTTAATGTAGCCCATTACTCAAACAATTTAAAAGGTATCAATATAAAACTTGGACTGCTTACTTACCATGACAAGAGGCAGTTGTAACACAAGGGGCATTATTCTGAAAGATACTTTTTTTGAGTTATGCCCCTTTTTAACTTAAAATTTTTGTCAAAATTGCTTATTAAATTAAGTTGAATGATTTCAAAACTATCAGAGGTATCAATATGAAACTTGGACTGCTTGCTTATCACGACAAAAAGCAGTTGTAACACAAGGTGCATTATTCTGAAAGCTATATTTTTATGCCCCCGAAGGGAGGCATATAGTCTTTGAACTGTCAGTCCGTTAGTCAGTCCGACAGTCTTTCCAAAAACTTTAATATTGGCAATAACTTCCTTATTAGTAAGTGGATTGACTTCATTTGAAGATACAATTGTCCAAAAACTTTAACATTGACTATAACTTTTTTATTAGTTGGTGGATTTACTTCATACTTTGACACAACACCTTTTGGACAAGAATTTCCCACTGACCTATATTTATTTGACCTTGACCCCTGAATGACCTTAAACTTGAAGATCCAATTGTCCAAAAACTTTAACATTAGCCATAACCTCCTTATTAGAAAGTCAATTAACTTCATACTTGGACATAACACCCTTGTGGAGAAGACCTTCCCACTGACCTATATTTATTTGTCCTTGACCCTTGAATGACTGGTCCTAAGCCAAAAGTCAAAGCACCACTTCGGGGGCATTGTCATCTCACAGTGACATTTCTTGTTAGAGTTATGTCCCTTTTTAACTTACAATTTTTGTCAAAATTACTTATTAAGTTGAATGATCAAATGTATCAAAGGTATCAATATGAACAATATCAACATCTTGACGTGAAACATCAGAGGTATATAGACCTCCTTCAGGAGTAGTGCACAAGAACCATAACTATGGCCCCAATTGTCGACGTTAAACAGACGAGCAGAGCTCTTGTTGAAGCTTGTTTTTGCAGCATTTGACATGATGGATTTATAAATATTTGTTATTTATTAAAGTACCGTAGTTCCTGATTTATTGCTAGACAGTGAGAAAGAATCTAATCTGTTGTCTTTGACAGCTTTCAGATATGATGAAACCAATAAGTTTTACTTACATCAGTATGAAATAAGTAATTACTGATACACTGAGTTATTTTTACCAAAGTTACCAATACAATATATTTGCTATTATCATTTTTTTTTCAAAGGGTAGGAGAGAAAGTAAGCTTTAAAAGCTATCAATGAAAAGAAAATAGATCAATATTTTTATCATTCATCCATCAAGATATTTTTGAGGTTTTATTTCTTTGTTTCACTGACAGCCAGAAAATAAACATTTAATTTTATTTCCAGTTATCGCAGTAACCCGATGTTTGCCAGTGTATCACTTAGACAGACCAAGACCAATGATAGATCAGCCCCAAAGGTCTGATGATTGACAGACTTTCAAGGACCTGAAAAATAGATCAGTATCTTTGTTGAACACCAATTTGATTGACTTCTCTCTCGAAATGTGTTTAGTAGTAAGATAGAAAGATTTAGCATTAGGACTTTTTTTCCAGTGTATGAATACAGACTTATATGCTCTAAAAATGAGTGTAACTTTATTGTTTTAATTTTTCATACTTACCAGTTCAAGTTGATTTTGGGTTATATATTTTTACAGAATTTCAAATAAAGTGCTTTAGTGAAAGACACAAATATATAAATATATCTATATATATATGGGCCTTGAGTTTCTAGTTCTGTTGTGAAAACAGGAATAAAAAAAAGGGTTAAAGTGCTTGTAAAAATGATAGAAATGAGAATCATTAATGTAGATAAAAAAATTAATTTGTAATATTCATTTTGTTGATAAAAAGACTTTAACTTACTTATCTTCATTTTGATATGTATTTGAATTGTGTTAGGGCCTTAATTCAGTTAAGGCTCTGATTGTGTATATGGTAAAAAGACAGGTATTATTTAGATGCTTTTATCTTTTCCTGTGATAATGTTTTTGTACAAAATGCAGTGACACAAATATGTTGTTTGTAGAGATGAAACGTAAATTATATTACGTGGTATATTCACATGACTTTGTCTTGCTTTTGGCTGAGTTCTGTCATTGGTTGAAAAGAGCTGTTTTGGGCTTGTATTATTTATGTCCGATATACATGTATCTTTAAAAAGATAGAACTAATTTTTGAATATTCTTTTAAAGTTAATATGACAGATTTTGAAAGAAATTTGTAAGAAGCTGATGTATTTGTACATTGTTAGTGGTTTTGTTAAAACTTTGTACACGTAGTGTAAAGTCATGTAAGGTATTATAATTATGGTCAATAAATTTTGATAGCTAGCTTTATTGTTAGCTCACCTGAGCACATTGCTCTCACTGTGAGCTTTTGTGATTGCTCTGTATCTGTTTTGCATTAACTTTCTACTTTAAACAACATCGTCTAAACCACAAGGCCAAACTTGATAAAACTTTGCAGGGATATTCCTTGTATGAATTTGTACCACAGCATTACCACAGTTGCTCAAAGAACTCTGGTTGCTATGGCAGCAAGAATGAAAAACTTTTTTGGTCTTCTACATCTCTTGAACCACTTGAAGGATATTCATTAATCTTTGGTTAAATGTTATTTCATTGGGATAATATGCAGAACCCACACTTCAGAAGGACCAGTTCAAAATATAGTTCAAGGTCAAATATTTGAGCCATAGAATTCCTATCTACTGAACAATTGACCTCATATGTACTAATTTTGAAACCTGTAACTGTACCTTGAGTTGAACCATTCTTACTTGCCATATATGACATCTTGATTGGCTAGTTGTAAGGTGAAATATCACTAAAAGTACTCATCAATAATTACATAGTCCTTGAAAATCATGTTGTTTTAATTTTGCCGATGATGAAGTTATATCTTCATTGTGACAAAGGTCACTCCCTTCTTGCGTATATTTCCCTGCCATCAGTGGAGCTCCTTCTAGCAGTATACTCAGGTGAGTGCATTAGGATCATTATGACCCTCTTGTTTTATGTTCTAGTGAGTTTCTTTATCTTTATCTTTTTAAAATGATTTTTAATTTGGAATTTTCTTAAATAAGCAAAGATACTTTTAAGATTCTGGCTTTTGTTTTGATTTTTATGCTCCCCGAAGGGCGGGCATATAGTTGCCACTTTGTCCGTCCGTTCGTCCGTCATAATTTTGTCCGGAGCATATCTCACAAAATCTATGAGAGATATCAAGACCAACCTTCATAGGTAGTTAGATCTCATTAAGGAGCAGTGCAGTGCACAAGAACCATAACTCTTGCTTTATTAATTTTTGAGATATTGCCTTTTGAAATTTCTCATACTTAGTTTTTGTCCGGGGCATATCTCACAAAGTATAAGAGTTATCAACTTGAAACTTTATAAGTAGATAGATCTCATTGATGAGCAGTGCAGTGCACAAGAACCATAACTCTTGCTTTATTAATTTTTGAGTTATTGCCTTTTGAAATTTCTCATACTTATTTTTTGTGCGGGGCATATCTCACAAAGTATAAGAGATATTAACATGAAATTTTTTTGGTAGATAGATCTCTATGAGGAAAAGTGCGGCGTGCAAGAACCGTAACTCTATTTTGCATAATTTAGGAGTTATTGCCCTTTGTTATTTTTCATACTTTAAAAAAATACATATTAAACAATACCTTTTTGGAATTGGCATTTATTCAGGGAGCATCCATCGGTTCTACCGATTTCTTGTTATTGTTACATTAATGTTCTGTATTATTAGTTTTCAGAATGCAGTTTTATTCATGCTTAACCATATTTTATTGTTTGTATGTAAAACATTGTTATTGTTTATTTAACAGGGACTTAACTGTGTTAATCTGTTGTAAGATTAAGTTTGGTATGTGCTTTGTGATACGTTTCAAACATTCAGGTCAAATAACTCTTCTTTATTTTTTTTCTTTTAAATTATGGCCCTTCTGCTTCAGTTATCTGTTACTTGAGAATCAAATGATATTGTAAATATTCAACAGTTTTTTCTTACACGTTCAAGGAATGTAAAATACTTGACAACGTATTTATAATCAATAGAGTAAGTGAGTCCTCTTTTCAATTTTCTTGTAATTAAAAATAATGAAAAGAAAAAAAAGTAAACTTACTCCAAAACAAACAACTGCTTCTGTTGTAAAATAACGAGTTATTATACAGTCATTAGGTTATCTTGAATTGTTTCTTTTTGAGATGAATTTTGTCCTTATTAGTCAAGGTACATGGTACTTTTTGACTAGAGTAAATTTATGAACAAATTAAGAAACAATTTTTTTCCTTAAAAACCAGAAGCAGTAAAACGCATGCACTGGCATTATTTTGTATGTCATAGAACAGTGAAGTCTTCATGCCACAAAATTAATAAAAAACAGCTAGAACTGCCCTGGGCAGAGGTAACAGCTAATTAAATGGATGTTAAAGAGTAACTGTTTTGTCTACAACAGCTTTCGAAATCTCTTGTAATTTTATCATTTATGGTGCTAATTAGTGATCATGTACCTATGGGCCACTGGGATATTTCTATAACCTTAAAAATGTATTCTGGATGGCTTTATATCTATATTTATGCTATAACGAAACTGTATATTTTGTTGAAATAAATTCCTTTGTTATTCTAAAACACTTTATTTTTCATATTATTGCAACTTGCAAGTAATGACAAGTTTTTCATCATTTGCCTTCATTTCTGTTTATCTGAGTTTTATCCTCAGTGCTTGTTGCACAGATTACTGCAATCTTCTGATCTTCCGAATAGTTTATGTTACTATTTGAAGATAATTGGTCTGTCAACGAGTGGGGACCGAAGCCTTGATGACTGGACCACTGCTTCACCCCTTAGAAGTTCATTTGCAAGCTGGTATGGCTTTTTTGCGTGTTTTGAATTGCTAACCTACGAATTTCAAGACAATGAAAATGAATAAACAGTTCAGTGAAACATTCTTACAAATTTAATCAATGTGTAAGTGTGATCAAGATGAGCTTGTGTAATCACCCTGTTGTTTGTTATCCGTTGCCAATACTAGTATTTTAGCTTGTGAACACACTAGAGGCCATATTTTTAACCTAGCTTGTTCAGAATGTTTGTCCGGATGATATCTCTGACGAGTTCGAAACTAAAGAACTAGGTCGTCAGCCAATATCAAAGGAAAACCTTGCTAACATTAGAAGCAAAAGAGGCCAGATTTTACATCTAATCTTCATGAAACTATTCAGTTTAATTTAGTTTAATTGTTTTTGTTTGTCCTGATGATATCTCTGGCGAGTTCGAACCTTGGTCATATAGATTAACAAGAGGGCCATCATGGCCCTGTATCGCTCACCTGAGTATAACTGCTTTTAACAAAGTTGCTATGGACCTGGTTAATTGACCCCAGATGACCCATATTCGAATCTGACCTAGAAATTATTGAAACAATCTCTCTGACAAATTTCTAGGTTATTTGTACCGAAAAATTTTACTTCTAGAGTATTAACAAGGTTTTTCCATATTTGGGCTCTATGACCTAGATTTTTAAAATAGATGTCCCATATTCGAACTTGAGCTAGAAATTATTGAAACAATCTCTCAGACAAATTTCCACTGAAAAAGTAGCGTCTAGACTGTTAACAATGTTTTTCGATATTTGGGCTCTGTGACCTAGTTTTTGACCCCAGATAACCCATATCCAAACCTGAGCGACAAATCATCAAAAAAACCTTTCTGACAAATTCCAGGACATTTTGACTGAAAATATAGCCTCTAGAGTGTTTACAAAGTTTCTCGATATTTGGGCTTTGTGACCTAGTTTGCGACTCCAGATAACCCATATTCGAAACTGAGCTAGAAACCATAGAATTCAGCTTTCTGACAAATTTCTAGATTATTTGGACTGAAAATGTTACCTCTGAAATGTTAACAAGGTTTTTCCATATTTGGGCTCTGTGACCTAGTTTTTTACCCCAGAGGACCCATATTTAAACTTGACCTAGAAATCCTCAAGGCAACCTTTCTGACAAATTTCCAGATTATTTGAGTTGAAAATGTAACTTCTAGAGTGTTAACAATATTTTTCTATTTTTGGACTCAGCGACCTAGTTTTTTACCCCAGAGGACTTATATTTGAACTTGACCTAAAATTCCTCAAGTCAACCTTTCTGACAAATTTCCAGATTATTTGAGTTGAAAATGTAACCTCTAGAGTGTTAACAAGATTTTTCTATTTTTGGGCTCCGCGACCTAGTTTTTGAACCCAGATGAACCATATTCGAACTTGAGCTAGAAATCATAGAAGCAACCTTTCTGACAAATTTCCAGATTATTTGGGCTAAAATGTTACCTCTAGAGTGTTAACAAGGGTTTTCGATATTTGGGCCCTGTGACCTAGTTTTTGACCCCAAATGACCCATATTCGAACTTGAGCTAGAAATCATCAAAGCAACCTTTCTGACAAATTTCAAGATTATTTGGACTGAAAATGTAACCTCTAGACTGTTAACAACATTTTTCTATTTTTGGGCTCTGCGACCTAGTTTTTGAACCCAGATGACCCATATTCGAACTTGAGCTAGAAATCATAGAAGCAACCTTTCTGACAAATTTCCAGATTATTTGGGCTAAAAGTGTAACCTCTAGAGTGTTAACAAGGATTTTCAATATTTGGGCTTTGTGACCTAGTTTTTGACCCCAGATGACCCATATTCGAACTTGACCTAGAAATCATCAAAGCAACCTTTCTGACAAATTTCTAGATTATTTGGACAGAAAATGTAACCTCTAGAGTGTTAACAAGATTTTTCTATTTTTGGGCTCCGTGACCTAGTTTTTGAACCCAGATGACCTATATTCGAACTTGAGCTAGAAATCTTTGATAGAACCTCTCTGACAAATTTCCAAGATATTTAGGCTGAAAAGGTAGCCTCTAGAGTGTTAACAAGGTTTTTCTATATTTGGGCTCTGTGACCTAGTTTTCCAACCCTGATAACCCATGTTCGAACTCATCCGAGATATCAATGAGACAAACATCCTGACTAAGTTTCATGACAATTGAGGCAAAAATGTGACCACTAGAGTGTTAACAAACTAATTGTGGACGGACGGACGGACGACGGACAAAAGGTGATCAGAAAAGCTCACTCTGTCACTACGTGACAGGTGAGCTAAAAAACTGGGTGATCAGCCAATATCAGAGGAAAACTTTGCTAACACCAGAAGCCAAAGAGGACATATTTTACATCCAATCTTCATGAAACGTGCTCAGAATGTTTGTTCTGGTGATTTCTCACATTATTTTAAAACTAGGTCACAGTGGATCAAAAACAAGGTCAACATTTCAGATCAGTTGAAAACGTGAATACTTCTAAGGCCTTATTTTTGAGCCAGTCTTCATAAAACTTGGACAGTATGTGTTTAGATGTCCTCTTTGAAGAGTTCGAAGGGGGTTTTGAGTCACTAACCAAAATAAAGGAAACTTGTAAACATCCGTGTGTCCATATTTTTGACACAATTGTCATAATCTCTATGATAACAGTGAAACATTGGGTAAAAGTCAAGGTCATATCAGAAGAGAACCATGTGAATTTTCTAGAGGTTACACCTTTCGTCCAATTTTCTTAATATTTAATAAGAATGGGTGTTATGATGGTCTCCAAGATCTTTTTGGCTCAAAATAAAGGTCACAAGATCAGAGCAGTGGAAAACCCTGTAAACCCCTTTGGTGTACAAAGGACAGACGGACAATGCGACACATTGCTACAGTCAAAATTGTGTAATGTGCTACTGTGTTTCAGAGCAAACAAAAACATACTGATAGGCAGAATTTTATACTACCAAGCAGTAAAAGCGACAGACAGACAAAAAGGACGGACACTTTGCGACACATTGTCTAGTGAAAATTTTTGCCATATCATGTTTTTAAGTCTTTCACCAATGACATACAACACTGACGCTTATACAGGTTGTACCATGTACATATGAACTGGTAGACGAAGACAGACGGATGGTTTGCGACACTTTACCACAATACGAAGAACATCTGTTAAATTCCCAGTTTGTTTGATAGTTTTTTTTTTTTTTTTTTTTTAAATCCTGTCGAGTGCAAATGAGTAACAGAGCGGACATATACAGGGAGGCAGCATTCTATGCTTTGGCGGTACTTGCAGGCAGAGAGTTTAACACGTTACATCTGTCTGGTGAACACCTGTGCTATGTTATTTTAAAATTCTGTGATGTGCCACGGAGTAACAAAAAGGACGCGAACATAAGGCTAGCAGTATTCTCATTATTTGGATAATGTTTTGTAACCTCGACATAGGAAAACATTGGACCTGAAGTTTATGCGCAACATATCGGTATCATGTGGGATTTTTGTGCCAGATAATTTCATAGTCGCTTGATCCACAAAGTGAAAAAGTGGACAAGGAATATTGACGATCTGTTTGTTTGACCTTGACCGCAACTTTTAATATACTCAGAGGATAATGTTTAGTCAGTACGCAAACTTTTTGGTTTATTTTTATTACACTACTTGTAAATTGCAAAAACAGTTTCTCACCATAAAATTCATTTAATATCCAATATATCTTAAGAATTTCAACGAAAACAAACGTCATTTTCTATAGATATTCCGTAAATATTTCACATAGGTGTCAAGATCAAAATTCGCAAAAATGTCAGTATCTCGTGTGTCCGCCTCTTGCCTGGATAACAGCGAAACAACGTCGCCTCATACTGTTTATGAGTCGTCTGATGACGCGTAAGTGCGCCCATTCCTCGTGCTAGGCATGCTCGAGGTCATTAACGTTGTTGACATCATTCCGCTCACGCAATCTACGGCCAAGGTGGTCCCACATGTGCTCTATAGGTGACAGATCTGGTGATCTGGAAGGCCATTCGAGTGTGTTTATGTTGTTTGCCGCCAGGACGTTACGTGTGTAAAGAGCAGTATGACACCGTGCATTATCCTGCTGAAAAACGTCAGCTACAACGGCAGGCAGGATAATGTCAGCACAATAGCGCGCGGCATTTAGGCGTCCTCGAACAATTTTCAGTTCAGTTTTACCTTCATATGATATACCGCCTCAGATCATGACACATCCGCCACTGTAACCGTCACATTCCACAACGTTGGCAGGATCTAGCCGTTCACCATGACAACGCCATACGCGAACCCTACCATCGGCCCAATTAAGGTTAAACTGTTGCAGATGATAAATAGTCCGTTCATTGCAACCGTTCAGAAGCACTTGCACCTCCTTCCAGCAATCCCAACGCGATATTCCTATCATTTATGGACAAGCCAGGACGGCGCCCCATGTAATCCTACTCTGTTTTTACACTGGTTTATTTAACTGACCACAATAAACTATCGATGCTACACAATGTGAGACAAAATGACCATGTGGTATACCCGAGCACGTGCGTCTCGTGCATTTTCGAATATTGGCCGATACCATAAAACGATTATAGCATTGGTGATAAAATCGTTACATACATAGCCGCTAAGTATTACCCTGGACATGTATGAAGTTAAACAGCGATATATGTCATATTGTCAATTTGCGAGGCATACATAAATACTGACTAAACTTTTTCTTTTGAGTTTAGTATGCGACACGTACATGGTCTCATCTATGTCAACTTATTTCAAAATCTTTTTATCCATGACGAAGTGATACCCCTGACGAGAAATGGACTGACTCACGGATTGACATAGTGATGCCAATATACTCACTCCTCCCGCAACCCCCCCCCCCCACCACACACACAAAAGAAATCGCTTGGAGGGGTATAATGATGGTTTTCGTTGGAGTTTCTTGTATAGAGAGAGATGAGAACGTTGTCTCATTTTAACGACGTCTGAAAAAAGAAAAACACTGAGAATAAATATGCATACTTTTAGCGCGCCAGTGAACTAGTCTCTTTTGTTCGGAGATTAAAATATTTAGCATTTAACTAATAACCTTATGAAATACTAATAAAAAAAGAAAGCAAATGTAAGTAACAATATAATTGAAAACGAGTTGACATCGACAAAATTAAGAAATGATTATAGCGAAGACGATGATGATAGTTACGGTGAAAACGACAACGACGATGATAATGACGAGGCGATGACGACGATGATGTTGATGGAAACGATTATTAAGTTGATGGCTGACAATGATAGATGTTATCAATGAGGAAGGTATCCGGCTACCTTGTGGAACGTGGATGGTTCTACCGTGTAGGTAACTTAATACTTGTGTTAGTAAGACTTCATCTCCTTCGATTGGCTGCTGTTTCTTTCTTTCTTTCAATAATTTAATTCAATTTTCTTACCTGTGATTTTTTTACAGCGACGTGAAGCACTTAACCAAACACGACGAAGAGCCACATGTTAGAGCAATGATCGAATGTCAACCTGCTGATCGGAAAGTCGTAAGAGGACCAAAATGCATGATTTAAAATAGTATCAAAGTTTCTGAACTGTGTGATATCTGAAAACATAGTTCATAAGATGTGCAGTAATGTTGAGAGAGAAAATAAAATATTTTGAGAAAAACGTGTTATAGCGTTACTAATGTAGTTAAAGTCACAGGTGCAACAGTTAAAATGATATTATTCTTCCAAAATATCGGAAAATTGTCTACAAAACAGTCAGTTTAAGACCTTCATGTAGTAATCAAATCATTATTTGCCACAGAGGGAACTTAGGGAATTCCGCTTTATTCCGATATAAGAAAAATCATGAGCTTTTTTTCAAATCGACGTACAATAAGCTTGTTATAACTCACAGCAAAAGGAAATTAGTATTAGTCCACGTGAGTCCAAGTGAAGTTTCATATGACAGTTTCAATGTTCAGTCGCTTGAAAATGAGTAAAACGATAATGTTAAATCGAACCAAACGACAACCAAAGCCCAATCTGTATCGCGTAATGATAGACATCTTGCAAAAGTGATACCAATTGAAAGAGTAATATCAATTCTAAACAGCAAATATCTTGGAGAAAGCAAACACAGACGAGTAATATTAAACAAACAATAAACGGCAAGTTTTAGCTCCATTTCGCTCAGAAAAGATGGTCAACCTCTCAGAGTACATTTTTCTTTTTTCGTATTAACAATAGCTATCACGCGGGTGTATCATTTGTTTATTTAATTTCGAAAACTGTAACAAAAGGCGACTTAAGTAAACCACCAGGCCACCAGGGTGGCGACATGGTCACGCAGTGCACCCCCTACACAAACGTTACCATGTTTTTTCTTCCAGAAACATCTTTTTTGATAGTTTTACATGTCAAATGGGGTAAACAGGGTTGTAAATTAGTGCCAGTCTGAACTTAATTGCTATTCAAGATAAGCTTGACTTTTCTTGTAGAATCCCGATCATTGCATTTGTGACACTTTTCAATGCCCTGTTTCATCGCAGATACAGAAAACGTCAAAAGTCTGGGAGAAAGCAGACTCGGGCGAGAATTCGTAAATAGTATGAGATCACTTTGCGCGTAGTCTTAATATGTCAAACTTAAGAATCCACCGCATAGATGTTTTTATTTTCTTAACGTACGGTTCAATTTCCACCGCAAAACTGGCGTTATACACCGCAGACAAGCGTCACTTGCACCACCTCAACCGGTAACGTATGGACACAGTGTCTTTGTGAGATAAGTTTCACTGAACATGCTCTGATAATATCTGTTCACATCTCTCTGGAAAAGGAGGCATTTTATGCTTTAACTGAAGAGATGAAAAGATACATGGATCTCACGTACAAACAAACAGTGATGCTTAGCTGGCCACCAAATGATTACAATCCTGTAGTGTGGACAGTGTTGTAGTGGTAGATTTGAAAGGTTAGCCTGGATAAAATATGGGTTCATCAGTTTTTAGTACCGTTCACGTCTATCAAAATCTTGTGGGCAGCGGTGACTCTATGGGTGGCCGATCAGAAGACTACAGAACTGATTTAATACTCTTTTAGTAAATTTGTTTAAGTTTTTGTGATAGAACTCGTTTTTTTTTAATTCGGTCAGTCTTAAGTAATCAATGTCTGAACAATAGACTAATCTGACATTATAAACATTTACTGTCGATTTTTAATGAACCGATGTGAGCAAGTTACTCTTGATAAAAAGCAACAAAAGTCGTTCTTGCACTTTTAGTGTCTGACAAGTTTCTACACATTTTACATTAATGGACTCCTATAATTAACAAATGATTCACTACTTTCATATGTTACAAATTAGCTTGCTTTCTAACCGGACTTCAACTGATATGAAGGCGTGTAACTTTCAGATACGGACAAGATGTGTCTGTTCCCGCTCAAAATCCAAACACACCTTAAATTCATAAACATTTACGTGTTGAAAATCTATAAATACAACCAGGAAGTCGAAATTCTTTAGACTGGCTGTGTTCATTGATATATAGTTTTTAAAAAAGATTTCCCAATGAATGCGTTTCTTTAAATTAGATGCCTTTTCTAGAACCTTTTTCTGGTTTTTAAAACAGGAAAACTGAATGGATCATTAGATATTTGTATGTCGTTAATGGAGACTTATTTCGGGGACTGATAGCGATTTATTACAAATGAACATTTTCTTACTTTGCATAAGGCCTATGAAAAAAAATGAACATACGTTCTTTTCTTGCATTATGAATTATTAGAGTGGACCAAGAGCTTAGATGGGACAAGGTCAGCTACTAGTAGCCTGCAACCAGTAGCTGGTTACTTGTCCAAAGAGAAGTTAGCGAATAAAAGGTTACAATAAGTAATTGGCAGGAAACCAATCAAACCAACTTCTTAACCCTTTGATGATGTCCAAGGTTTATTAATCAATTTATCATTAGTAAATCTTACAAAAAGAAAAACAAATGACGCAAAAGCTCGTATTTTATCCGGTCAACACTTCTTGCTTGAAAAAACTAGAACTTTTTTATATAGGCACATACATGTATATATTATTATACCTTTTCGTTTTCTGAAATGTTTAAGCCTGTTCGACAATAACAGTATTGACAACGTAAACAAACATCAAAACTGAATTTTGATACGCTATCGCGGTTTGTTGAAAAAAAAAAATGCTGTGCCGCGAACTGGAACATGGCAACTTCGAATTAAGTTTTTAGTGGCGATCTTCGGTCTTGAAGATATTTTTGCAAATATACTGTTCTATACGTTTCGAAATAAACTTTCTTTTTATTAAGGAAACAAAATGTTAAGTGGAGTAACCAGTTGTCATTTATTGTCAATACATGCACGCAGTAACTGGAGGAGTTTAACATAGTTTAACATAATATTGAATTCCACTGCTTCAGTGCATCAGCACTTTGATTAAATTAGCTATCAATACTTTTTTTCTTTAAGGTTTTGTACCGAGTGTGGTTTAATGTCGGCCAAGTTACGATAATGTTTGTACGTGAGTATGGAGTAACAATTGACGAGAGCACGTGAGCAAGACTAATCAATTTTTTCTATGAAACACGCATTATGGAAATTCCCCAAATCGCGCTTTCGTTTTTGAAGTTTTATTGAGAGAGGGCGTCTATCACTGAGCAACTGATGTTTTAAAGCTAGAAACTTTTTGAGGCTTTTCATTGATGCAATGTATTTGGAATGCCCCAAGAAGTTTCTTGTTTTAGACATTAAACGACGGACATGGCGGAATATAGTTTATTAACTTAAGATTAATGTAATAACGAATGTGAAAAACAAACAAAAATGGACAAGGAAAAATTGCAACAAGGAAGACTATATAATGGGAGTATTTTTTTCTGGAAACATGTAAAACAGGAGAAAGATGAACAATTACAAGATACCTTTTTTTGGCGATACCAGCGTATTCTTAGTAATTTTTGTGTCGAAGGTAAGTTGTTTCTAGATCAAAGTGTAAAGTGAAATGGCCGATTTAAAAGGTACAAGTGCACGGTTGTCAAAAACAGAGTACAAACAATGTGTTGCTCGGGAATTCTGAAGTGGTGAGACGTTTGGCCATCTGATGACCGGTTTTCGGCTAATATCTGTCGAATCAGTCTCTTATACTATTTATACATTACCAACCAATGTTTTTACTGATTTCAATGAAGTGTGTAGGTTGTTGGACTGCAGAAGAGTGTGGAATTCAGAAGAACTTATTTGATGCGGTATTAGGAAACATTTAGCAAACATCCAGCATCAATAGCGATGGAGTTTAGGGTCATCTTGTAGCAAAGGCGGCAAGTTATCTTATGACCGTCAAGTTTCTATTCGTTTTAAAGTACTGACTAAAATGTTTTAGAAATGGTGTTTAATGGGCGTGCTTGGCAAACTTGCGGGCACAAATTGAGAGATATTTATGCCTGGTTCATGGACTTAAAAAAAAAAAGACGCGCAACAGGCCGAAAACGTCAATACGGGGTTTGTTTTTTAGTTTGATGTACCGTTTAATACATGTATTTTTGTCAAGCGAAATGCTGTTCAATTCAATATTCTACAACCTTTTTTCATAATAATAAATGTGATATATAACCACGATTCATTTTGTTAACTGACATAACACAGTATCTAGCCGTGACGAAAGTCAGTATTCATCAATACTCCATTGAGCCAGTATCGACCTTATATCTATAGGTCCGATCAATTCAGGACTGGAAACGAGGGAAAAAAGACAAAGGCAAAAAATTTAGAGAATTTATTAAGTATTAATTTCACTGTTACACAGTGATGACCGTAACAACCAGTATGCCGTTTTTGTCTCATGTGGCTGCAACTGTACACCATTTATTTGAAAACAAATGTAGTCTATGTAATCTTTACTGGTCACACTCAACCTCTCTGTTACACTATGGAACAATGGTATATAATATCATTACATTAGAAATACTAAGTCACCATTATGATACAATAGTTAAAAGTGTAGTTTCACTTAAGATGTGTATTATTTAGAATGCCCGAAGAAGTACAACATGTCTTTTTTCCTATCAGGGAGAAATGTCAAAACAAACTGAAAGAAAACAGGCTAAAGTCCATTTTGACAGGATCAAAGGTCGCCTAAACATGAGCAGTGGTCACCACTAACAGCTTGTTAACACTCCAATAAAATTTGTTATGTAAGACAACATTGTAAAAAATTTTTTATGTACAACTGACAACATAAAATGCCACATTATAATAAAATTAGACCAACACAAAAATGTTGGTGCTTATTGTAACAATTTACTGAGACACAATTGGTATTTTTCTTATCTAACAAACAAAAAAAAGTTGTAAGATAACACAGGAGACCCATGAATTTACCTCATTTTTTTTCTAAAAATGAATCCTTCAGCTTAAGTAAGATATTGGATAAATACACTAAATACCTTCTACTGTGTTGAGCACCATTATTTTATACTTGTCTGTACTTAAATGTTCACAATCTAAACTTCCTCGTTGGAAAATTCAATTTTTCCCCTACAAGTGAAGGATTATGAAATACCAAATGAAACAGATAGTGCAGTTCAAAACCACTTCATATAATTTACTTGTTCATTGTCAAACAAGTGAACACCACCCAAGCACTCACTCCTCACACTTTTAACTTGGAGACTGTTTTAAAGAAAAAAAACAACAACATTTTCTTGTTTTCTAGTACACATTTTGACCAATCTTGTAGCATATTCAATGTGTGCTTCAATAAAAAAATGTTTTTTTTTTTGCATAATCATTTCAGGAAGAAAGGAAATACCATTTTGAAATCTCAACTGCAGAAAGAGACAATAAAACAGGGGAACAAACATATAGACAAATTTGACAAGTCAAATACACCTAGTAATTTAAGATAGCTGCCTTTATTTATAATTGTCCTATTATATATACTCAAAAATCAATAAACGTGCACAACATGAATTCATGAAGACGACTTATTTTGCAAAAGGTTAAGATCATGGTATAGTATTTCTTCAAGGACACATATGAATACGGTGAACTTCAACTAACAAAAGGCTTTGTATTACCCGCTATGTAAGAAACCATTAAAAACATCATTTGAAAAGAACTAAAGCTTGTGTAAAAAAAATGCATTGCATGTATTGACTGTTTGCATTTCCTTTTTAAATACACAGCCAGTCATCCGCGAAGTTTTTAAAAAACTATTAAGAATTTTATCAATCCAAAAAATAGAACAAAAAATTAAGGTGCATCATAATATTTAGATAACTGTCCTTTGAAGGTAATTGGTTTTTCATGCTTATCCATTCACCGATGTTTGTAAACCACTTCTTTTCATAATTTTCTATGAAAAAAAAACTGACATAAATGACCTTCCTTCAGACGAGTCCAAGGGTAGTTTTGTAATACCTAGATTCTTTCTTCTCATTTACTTTTCAATTCTTTCACACTTTGATTAGTTTATAAGACTTTGGAAAAAAATCATGTATAGTTTATTTGTTGGGTGTTACTGGGGTCAGATGAATAGATCCTGGGTCACTGAACTGCCCCACCCTGTTATGTATGTCCATGGCTCTCACAGCAAAATGGTACTTGTTCCCAACCTGGAACTGTGTAAGTGTACATGCCATTGGCAGAGGCAATGCCTTCACATCTCCTACCTAAATAAACATATTGCATATTACCATTCTGAAATAATGAACAAGCATATTGTTAACATAGAGCATACTTTTACTTTTCATATTCAAATACGCAGCACTAGAATTAACTACCATAAGCTTTCCAGCTCAAACAACTGGAGGGAAATTAACATGTTTAGCTGCATAAATTTAGGGTTCCAATTACAAGATAATGATTGTATATTTATATGCATTCTAGTATTTCAAGAATAACTTCTCAGTAAAATTATTAAGACACCATGTTTGAATGGCTCTGAATTTAAATACCTTCAGTGAAACATTCATTGAAATACCCAGTGCATCGCCGTTGAAAACTACTGTAATAAGACTAGTCTTAAGTATACCTTTTTCCAAAGAGTGGCTACAGGTTGGGCTGAAGTTTCTTGGTAAGCAAACAGCTGGTAGTTTGAGATCTCAGCGACTGAATCATTCAGTGACATGTTCCATGACAATACTATTCCTGTAAGAATAAATCAACACATAACTACTTCTCTTGCTGTCGCTTTTCACAGTTTTTTTGAAGGTCAAGTGCAATAACTTCTTTATTTGTGTTGACCTTCCATATTATTGTCCTTGACCTTTGACTTAACCTTCTTCAATACACTCAGTTGAAACACACAACTAATATCATAATTGTATAATACTCAGCACCGCTTATAAAGGCCGAGTACATTATGTACATGTACTATTACAGTGCCTTATCTTAGAATTTTTAAAAAACATTGACAAATATGACACTTTTAGTATGAAAGATCTTCAATACAGAAGCTGATAAATGAATTCCATGTAGGAATGGTTTCTGACCCACCTTGACTAACTCTGGATATTTTAAGACTAGGTTTTGGAGGCAGTCCTTTGAGACCGGTAGTAAGTTGCGATGGTAAAGCTGGAAAGGGAGCTGGGTGACTGCTTGCAGGTACCTGTAACATTTTAACAAACATTCAGTAAAACAATGAACAAAGTCGGAAGCATTTCTTGTGGAAATTAGACTCTTTTCTTACAATTACCATCTTCAATAACAAGAGCAAAAGAAGACTGAATAAAGAGGATATTTGTTTGTTTTTGTGGAAGATGAGAATTTATTTTATGCCTACCAATGAAATATAGGGAAATATCAGTGAGATAAAAGTGATAATCCACTGTTTTGAATCAGTGAAATTACCATTTTGATAATCCACTGTTTGTGCCGGAACTACTTTTTTATCAAATTTTTTATGAAACTTCAGGAATTTCCCCACCACGTAAATACAAGAGAATCCGCTGTATTTCAGACAGTGACAGCGAGTGAAATTTATTTACCTTGTTAAATCCAGTTATAATATTGAATTCCTGAGCCTAACTAGTTGTGAACAATGATGAAATTCGCCATAAATTATTTAAAATGTCTGATTTGTTTACATAACTCACATGGACAATATCCAATATGGCCGACTTTCAATTCAATTGATTGAATATTACTCGGTATTAATCCGCTTTTATAATTAAAGTATGTATGGCTAAAATTCAATAAATATTGATAAACTGTGTAGAGAAAAATAAATGTTATTTGATGAAAGTGTATTCAGTTTATTTCAGCAGAAGTAAAGTTATCATATGTATTGGAGATTGTCTGCACTTTTTTTTGTGCGGAGTAACGGTTTGACCAAAGTACGCATTAACTGATTTGGGGCTCACCATGGGAAATTTATTGAAGGCCCTGAGTAAAAATGTCATAAAATACCCAGTTTTGACATGTTGGCATAAAATAAAAAGAAAATTTGTTTGTTTTTTAGTGGAAGATGGGAATTTATTTCATCTCGTGAACACCATATGTTTATATTTTCACTCGTGGCTGCGCCACTCGTGGAAATATCACATATGGTGTTCACTCGATGAAATAAATTCTCATCTTCCACAAAAACAAACAAATATCCTCTATTTATTTCATCGAGTGAATACCATAATGTGATATTTTCACGAGTGGCGCAGCCATGAGTGAAAATATAAACATATGGTGTTCACTCGATGAAATAAATTCTCATCTTCCACAAAAACAAACAAATATCCTCTATTTATTTCATCGAGTTAATACCATAATGTGATATTTTCACGAGTGGCGCAGCCATGAGTGAAAATATAAACATATGGTGTTCACGAGATGAAATAAATTCCCATCTTCCACTAAAAAACAAACAATTTTTCTTTTTATTTTATGCCAACACGTCAAAAATGGGTATTTCATGACATTTTTACTCAGGGCCTTCAATTAATTCCCCATGGTGAGCCCCAAATCAGATAATGCGTACTTTGGTCAAACCGTTACTCCGCACAAAAAAAAGTGCAGACAATCTCCAATACATATGATAACTTTACTTCTGCTGAAATAAACTGAATACACTTTCATCAAATAACATTTATTTTTCTCTACACAGTTTATCAATATTTATTGAATTTTAGCCATACATACTTTAATTATAAAAGCGGATTAATACCGAGTAATATTCAATCAATTGAATTGAAAGTCGGTCATATTGGATATTGTCCATGTGAGTTATGTAAACAAATCAGACATTTTAAATAATTTATGGCAAATTTCATCATTGTTCACAACTAGTTAGGCTCAGGAATTCAATATTGTAACTGGATTTAACAAGGTAAATAAATTTCACTCGCTGTCACTGTCTGAAATACAGCGGATTCTCTTGTACTTACGTGGTGGGGAAATTCCTGAAGTTTCATCAAGCAGGCCAGCTTTTGGACTGGAATTTATGACCTGTTGAGATAGTTGCTTGGTTGCAGTTGTAGAGGAATTGAAATTGAAAGTAACATTTCCATGAAAGTGACTGTTCATGAAAAATCCTCTTAGTGCAGGACCAGATTCACTATTTCCTGCTATCATTGGAGCAGTGTGGTTCTTGGCTGAATCAGGATTTGATGTTGAACTTGATGGCCTATCAGACAGGATACTTGAAATGTATTTACTCTGAGCATTGTTCAGTTTACTGTAATTGTTAAGACTGTTCACATTTTTATGGCCAGAGATCTGAACAATTTGGTTTGCTGGGACTCCATCATCCGACATCTTCTGGATCAGTCGCTTCCTTGCACTGAAAACAACAGAAATATAAGTCGGGTTAGTTTGTTACTATCCTTGAGGTAACTGTTCATGTATTTTGTCACATTTACAGTTATTTTGGGGTTGTGCCGAACGCCTGTTTTCATCTCATTTTGGGAAAAAAATCTGTTGAACAAAAAATGGCGACTTAACACAGATGTTACAATTTTAAATATATATCGTAAAAGTTATTCACTTTCAGAAATATTACAGATGTGAATCTATCTACTTGAGTATGTCCGCAGAAAAACATAGAGCTGGCGTTATGGAGTAGTAAGTAGCTTAATATATACAATATATATATATATCTCAGATTATTGAAATTTATTGTTGCTATTTTAATTTTTGTGTGGGCCGGAATGCAAAATAAACAATGGAGTATGAATTGTCGCTCATTTCGATTTGTGTTGTTTATTTTGCATGAACGCTTATAATTTGTTATGTTTTATATAATGTTATAAATTTATTTCAGATTATAATCATAATTTATTATAACCAATGAATTATAAAAAATTATCGGTATCAGTGAAATTAAAGCCATAATTCATAGTTTCATCAGTGAAATTATTAAATTGCCACTTCATAAAAAAGAAATCAGCTAATTAATTAGACTTTGGTAACAAATTACCTATACGGTTTTATACGTGGTGCATCAATTCCTGCGTCGTCTTTCATCTCTTTCATAATGGAGTAGATTTTGTTGATTCCCATTGGTGTTTTTCGGAACCAGCACTTTTGTTGACTGCTACCTGGTACCAAAAAAAAGGCACTGTCGTCTGTATTTAAATCAGTCGGGCGTTTCTGGCTATACAGCTTGTAGATGTGAACTGGATCTCTTTGTGGATTTTCAGGGTTACTGAATGCCTTCGGTTTGATAAGCCTGTAAAATTTTAAGAAATTACAAGTTATTATTTTGTTTAAATTATTTACTGATCACTGGTCATAAATTGTAAAAATCTTGCAATAACCCGTAATAGTGTAGTATTATTTTGATTACCGTTCATATTCAAATAAACACTGTGCCTTTATTAGGCAGATCATAGTATTTATTTAAAAGCAGATGAAATTAAGGGATATTCTCAATCTCTTAGCATTGACATTGTTGATCAATATAAGTTCTTTGAAATATTTTGAGACAAATTATTTTTACCTTGTATCTTTGGGATTGGCACCAGTCCTTGTTTTAGTCTGTCTTTCAGTGTCTAGCATGAGATACTCCTCTCCTGTCTGGTCATCTATCTGCAGCTTGACGTCGCCCCACCTTAGGTTGTGAATTTCTTGTCCAGTTCTCATTCCAAAGTGTGTGGTGCATATAAGCCATAAGGAATGGAGCAGTGAGTGCGGACTGTAATCGCCCAGTGTTCTGCATTCATACATTTTGTCCAAGTGTTCCTCCTGTAATGCTTCAGCAGTTTTTGGCTTGTTGCCATATCCCATGCTTTTGAGCTCTTTTTGCTTACTTTTCAGAACCATCATTGCCTTGCAGAAATCAACATCATTTAAAATGGACATTTTGGAATTTTTTGACTTTAGATAGCGGTCAATGGAACTGACAAAACCTCTTAAGGTGGTTGGCTCGTACTCCTTTCCATCAGGCTTGTGTGCGCCAAGCAGAAATTGACAAATATATGTATTTAAGGTGTCTGGCGGAATAAATTCCGGCATTCTCAATTCATTTTTGGAGTTCAGGAACAAAGTGAAAAACTTCATGTCGCTTTCAGTTTTTCTCTGCGTGTTTTTATTTACAGTGGATTCCATGAACTTGTCAACATCAACAGTTTTGAAAGTTCTTTCACTAGTTTCAGTTAGATTTTTAGGCTTTACCTCTTCAACATCTTCAAGTTCTTGCGGACTGACTTCATCAAAGGTGGATTCCAGGAACTTGTCAACATCAACAGTTCTGAAAGTTCTTTCACTAGTTTCAGTTAGATTTTTAGGCTTTACCTCTTCAACATCTTCAAGTTCTTGTGGACTGACTTCATCAAAGGTGATTCCTTCATCAACAAGAGCCATGTTACACATGGTTAATCCCCCTGCCGGAAATAAGTTACCTGAAGGTTGTACTTTCAAGTGGTTGCATGTTGAAGTCCCTTTCCACATGTATGGTATGTGTTCTGTTCTGTTCTGTTCAAGAAAAGTGCTGTATTGTTGAACTCTTGTTATAGAAAGACTTAAAAAAGTAAATGTAATAATGTGGGTTTGCAGTTTGAAGAAAATCCATAAAAAATAGGCAAGGAAGAGTTATTGTTCTTAACACTGCACTACCTACCAATGTGCTCTGTCAGTGTATGAAGTTTGAATAAAATCCTTCAAGTAGTTTTGGAGTTATGCTCCGGACAAAATTTATCAAGTAAATCTAATAAAGGGGAATAACTCTAAAAATAGGAAAGGTAGTGTTACTGGACTTGCACATTGCACTACCTACCAATGTGCTCTGTCAGTGTATGAAGTTTGAATAAAATCCCTCAAGTAGTTTTGGAGTTATGCTCCGGACAAAAATTATCAAGTAATTCTGATAAAGGGGAATAACTCTAAAAATAGGCAAGGTAGAGTTATTGGACTTGCACACTGCACTACCTACCAATGTGCTCTGTCAGTGTATGAAGTTTGAATAAAATCCCTCAAGTAGTTTTGGAGTTATGCTCCTGACAAAATTGTTTCGGACGGACAGACGCACAGACTGACGAAGGGCATTTCTAATATCTCCTCCGCCTTTGGCGGAGAGATAAAAAAGTGTCCAAATAAGGCATTCAGCTCGAAATCATCCATTTCTGGCAATTTCTGCCATTTTACCTTCTGATAGCAGACAGCTGGTAAAGGGAGGTAATAACTGGATAAAAAAACTAAGAGAGGTAATAAGAATTAAAATTTTGGACATGCAATGGAAGTAATCAGGTAAAAATTGAATATGGAGTGTGTAAGATTTGCTTCCCTTGATAAAAAAGTAGTTCCGGCACCAACAGTGGATTATCAAAATGGTAATTTCACTGATTCAAAACAGTGGATTATCACTTTTATCTCACTGATATTTCCCTATATTTCATTGGTAGGCATAAAATAAATAGAGGATATTTGTCTGTTTTTGTGGAAGATGAGAATTTATTTCATCGAGTGAACACTATATGTGATATTTTCACGAGTGGCGCAGCCACTCGTGAAAATATAAACATATGGTGTTCACGAGGCACTGTCTGAAATTCAGCGGATTCTCTTGTATTTACGTGGTGGGGAAACAAGTTCCGGCACAAACAGTGGATTATCAAAATGGTAATTTCACCGATTCAAAACAGTGGATTATCACTTTTATCTCACTGTTATTTCCCTATATTTCATTGGTAGGCATAAAATACATAAAAATCTTATATTTTAACAAATCAATGACTAAATGACTTACGAAACAGAAACAATAAAGGAAGTTTGCATTAAAATCTATATATTTTATTTCTTTTACAGTTTTTTCTATTGGGAAATTTTCATCTAGTCACCTGCAAATGTAGGAAATCTATCATAATTTGTTTACCTTTTGGGGAACAGTTATGGTTGGCACTGCAGCCCTTGCTAGGGATGTGCCAGGGGCCATGGCAGGACTCGGGCTCACCAAGGTTTGTGACTGTGGCACTGTCTGGGGAAGAGAGGAAGTTTGTGTTACAGGCGAAGCCATTGTTACCATCATTCCTGGTCGAATAGCTGGTGCTGGGGAAGTAAACACTAGCTGATATGTTTGCTGATTTGGAAGACCCGTTCGAACAAACTGTGTCCCTGGCGGGGCTATCACATGCCGTACACCCTGCTGATTTGTTACCGTATTTATTCCTGACTGAAACGCAACCAGTCTAGTTTTCGCGGAATCATCATCGTCAGTGAGATCAATAACTTTAGAAGCATTTGGCGAAGTTAATGTTACTGTTTTTGCAACAGTTGTTGTAACTTGAGTAGGAAGCTGGGTAACAGTTTGTTGAACAAATCCCTGAGAGGATGCTGGCTTGGTAACATAGGTTTGTGGGTACTGGAGCAGACCAATCACAGATGTGCCAACTGTTGTTGTTGACGTGGTTGCTACAGATCCAACTGTCTTCTGTACCCGTGTTGTATCCAGTAAACTCTTCACAGATGGAGTCTGATAAGTTGACGTTACCTGCAATTAACAAAGTTGGAGTTCCCCTTTAGTGAACATAAATTTACTGGTAAATGACAACTTTGTTCCTATTAGAATTTAACTAAAATGGTTTATAAATGTTTGCATATTGTGTGAGCTATTTGGATATGACCCAGACTTATATGACTTAGTTTTCTTTCTCTCTCAAATTTGACACTAAATTACAATGAAGAAAAATAATGAAAGATAATATGTCTAACAAATTATATACTGTACCATTTTTGAGCTTTGTGTGAGCTGAGTGGTTATAGCTGGTGTAACAGAGGACTGTGGGATAGGGAGTCTTATTGTGCCATTTCCAACAGGAGATGTGACCAGTGGAACCTGGGCTGTCACTCTCGGTGAGCCTGAACCCACTTTAGTGTTCCTTGAGCTTGCAGTCTGAAAATTATTAAATGTCTTACACAGTGACTTGATGTGTTGACAGAGTTAAACACTTCTCCAGATCAATTTGCAGAAAATATGTGAAGGTGTGAAGGTCAGATACAAAGAAAACAAAAAGCAAGAATGATGCACGAGCTAAACAAAGCAAGATTTTGATGTGTGTGCAAATAGCTATATCAAAAAAAGGTGCTTTTTTTATAAGAAATCAGAAAGATTTTAAGATTACATATTAGCAACATTTCTGTCATCATATTAAAGTTTGTTTATTGCAGGCACTAAATAAATGAAAAAATGAAATCTGCAGAATCACTGGATGTTTTAGATACAAACAAACTTCCTAGATCGAGTCCAAACCTCAATTCATCTGACCAACTACTGGTATCAAAGCAAAACATCACTCATTGCAAAAACAACGTAACGTTTTAGCTCTTACATTTGTGATATAAATGGCTGCCAGTTATGAGTTTATTTAAATGGCCTGTTTAAGATTGGAGTAGTAAGTAAAATATATTAGCCAACAGTTTCTAGAAAACAACACTGAAAATGTAAAAGAAGGTAATAACTATGCAAAATGAAAGAGCAATATTAGTATGGCATTTGTGAAATTATAGATCTGATGGGCTAAATCATTATTAAGTTTCAAAAACTGCTTATGAAAAATAAAGCTAATGAAAAGTTGTGTTAAAGAAAGCTAACAAACTAGCACTATATTTTTTTTTTTTATTTATTACCACGGAAAAAGTACTGGTTGCTTCAGCAGAAGAGGGTAACGATGTGTTCCCTTCTTTTGATTTCACTGCTAACAGCTGTTTTAATTCTTTATGAACAGAACCTTTCTACAAAATGGACTAAAAAACATGCAAAATGAAACAAATATAGTCTGGAAAAAGGGGGATAAAAAAACTAGATATTAAATGCAAAGCTCATTGTTAGAAGCAGTTAATCTTTATTTGTTATTAGTTTGTTATATTTTACTAATAATGGAACAAAAGAGGACAGATGCACTGACACTGGCTTACATGTATTTACTATTTTAAATCGAGGGCTCATAAGGTCAACAAATGATGTATCAGTAAAAAGAGACAAAACATGTCGAACAAAACACAGCATGTGCATTTAAATAACCATTGTGTTTGTAAATGAACATGAATGGACAGATGTGCAGATTTTAACACAATGTATTGTTAGTGTTATTAATCATAAGGAAGATAAAATAGGTAACTTGTCATGCACTAACAAGGAACATACAACTTAAGTACTGGAAAAAAATCCATACCATTACATTATTTTCCTGAAATTATGGTGTAAATCTGAATTAAGAACATGAATAACCCTATTGTTAATGATTTACTTTTCTGATACTAAAAATATATTCAGTTATGTCAACTCATATCATATTTCATTTCAAGTTAAACGAGTTATCTAAGCTATGATAACGTACTGAGAATTTTGTTCGGCAATTCAACAACATTATCATTCTGTGCTCTTTTATCACTGTCATTTTAAAATATGGAGTGCAGTTCCTAAAACATTATCAAAACTAAACAGAATTTAGTGACCTTGACCTTTTGATAGTGACACCTAATAATGGACACAGATAAAAACAGGTGGTAGTAATTTTTACTACTGACACTGAAAAGAAAACTCATCAAATAAACAATTCAAATTCTTGGTGTAAGAAGCAATTATTCATACAGATTTTCTTCATTTGTTGTTTCTTCAGGACCTTGGTCTTTGAAAAAAATGACTTTAAAATCATTGTTTTCTTTCTTTCTAGGTATTTTTATATTTAACTTAGTAAATTTTTATACCAGTGAAAATCATACCTACAAAGTACTAGAATTAAACTTTCTATAAAATACTGAATGATGATAATCATCATAATAATTAATGATAAATTAGCATAAAAAATTGTGGCAATATATGAAGCAAAATGAAGAACCAGCCATGCACAACAAAATTTTACCAAGTGAAAAGAGACAAGGGATACATTTTATGTTTTACCAACTAACATGGACAGTAGTACTGCAGTAAGAAAATATTTACTATGAAATAAAATGTAACTTCTAACAGATGAGCTGATTCAAATTAAGCAAACCACTAGAAGAATTAATGCAAATATTATTTGAACAAAAGAGACCATTTTAATTTTTAAGTGGACATACAGACAAGTGTGATATCAAACACAACACAACTGTGCATCACAGAAAGTCCATGTGGGATCAGAAAAAATCAAGATGTGCTCTTAATAAAACAACAACAGTGGGTCTATGCCTTTACAACAACAGTGGGTCTATGCCTTTACTTTCAGTCTTCAAACAATATCAAAAAATTAAAAAAAAAAAAAACCCAAAAAACTATCAGTTATTTTTATTGTGACCTGAATGATATCTGATTGCACAAGATTTTTATGTGCCTATTTCAGCCATGTTACATATCTCAGGTTCTAACCCACCAACATTTTGATAATGTTTGGATAATGGCTGATGGTTAACCAAGGCAAACAATTGCCACCTACAGGGTGGAATCCGGTGGATGTCAATCAACATTTCATCAAGACAAAATAAGCATCACTCTCAAATGCTGGCAAAGATATTGGATGAAAATAGGTGCTGTTAAATTTTTTCTGCATTTCTTTCAACCCTTACCATGCTAAATATCTAAAATGGACTTGTCCGTCTTTCAACTGGGACATATCAGTTAATTATTTGTGGGGGTGCTTAGTGAAAATTTTCAGACTAAATAGTGAATAGTGTAGACTTGGCAGCCACTGGTCACAAAGGCATCGTCAATTGCCTCCAGCAGTGTAAGGGTTAAGATTAAATCTCTGATTTCAATAAACATTTTGTTTGAGAAGCTGAAGTTTCAGATGGGTTCCATATAAGCTTAAGTCCCTCATGATGTACATGTATATATTATATCAACCTGATGAGATGGACAGAGAAAATGTGCAGACCAGTCTGTTGATTTAGTTAAGCTATTAAGCGTTTTACAAAAGGCTTTAAACAAAGAGTAAAAGGTTAATTAGCTGTATACTTTAATACAGACAGACTACCTGTTTATTTTCTATTTGGTAAAATGATGTGAAAAGAAATAAATAACAAACTTACCCTGCCTTCATCCACCTGTACAGCAACATTTCTTGTAGTAATTTGCTGTGGAAGAAGATTTATTACATTGAAGTTCATAAGAGAAATATGCAAACACAGGATAGTTTGTGTTCATTTTTTTTTGCGAACTCTCTTGGAAGCAAAAATCTCCTATAGATCTATTCAAACTGTTCTCACTTTGAGATATTATTATGTTTCTTTATAACAAATGTCCAATACATTCTTGTAACTGGTATTACTGGTTACTACTCCCAATGGCTGCTAGCTGTAGCATGGAAGTCACAGACACATAATATAGTTAACAGATGCAACCCATAATCCTTTGAGTAACAAATTTGATGGTTTATCTTACACTACTGTTATCCTTAGTTTTCTTGCATTATTTTGATAATGAAAGAAATGTACTGTAATTACCCTCAAAGCTGCAGTGGCAGCCTTCCTTTTCTCCAGTTTCTGTTGTAGCACTGTGACATCATTGACCTTGACCTGTAAGTCCTTGACCTGTCTCTTCCAAAGGTCATTGTTCTGCTGCAGTTCCTTGACCTTCTGGCTGAGCTTGGCAACCAAGGTGTCATGCTGGGAGGTAAGGTACAATTTAACTTTTTCTCTTACTAAGTCTTCTAGTTCCTACAATTGCAGAGAAGGAAATAAAGCAGGTAACTCAATCATTAAACTATTCAACATACACATTGGTCAACACTGAAAAAAAAATTTTTTTTTTAGATCACCATTCTTCTCAGAAGAAAACAGCAGATACAAATATATGTATCATAGGACATGAAAAACATGATATGGAACTTATGCGATAAAAAATAACTGTAAGAGTTAACTTCAACAATTAAAACTATACTAAACATGAAAGTTTCTGTCCACTGGTAGTGTCCACAAACTGGTCCAGTACACCATTAATATCTGAACATTATGATCATTATGGCAGACCTCAGGCTTTCTTAAACAACTTTCTCTTGATATGCTGTACTTGTATATTCAGAAGCAGCTTTTCTTATTAATACGGAAATGTTTTATAACCTAAATTTGAGCCAAAAAAAAAATTGCTTGAAGTTCAGTATAAACTTAATAATATTATGTTGTAGAGAAGATAAAGTGATAAAGATGCTGAAATCTTTTATATATTTCAAGATTATGTTAATCTAACTTTGAACACTGAAATGCCTTGGTCATATGCTTAAATATGGAGTTCCTAAAGTTGTTTACATTAAAAACATGAATGAGAACATTAAGAAAAGGAGGTTAAAAAGTAGTCTATTTTAATTGAAGTCTGTTATAATATTTGTTGATTCTTTAGTTTGCCTTTGTCCCAAATTTTGACCATATACAAGAGCTCCGCTGAGCGGCACCAATGCTTGTCTGTTTTACATGTTGACAATTGGGGCCAAAGTTATGGTTCTTGTGCACTACTCCTGAAGGAGGTCTATATACCTCTGACATTTCATGTCAAGATGTTGATATTGTTTATACTGATACCTTTGATCATTCAACTTAATAAGCAATTTTGACAAAAATTGTAAGTTAAAAAGGGACCTAACTCCAAAAATAAAGCTTTCAGAATAATGCCCCTTGTGTTACAAAATCCTCTTGTCATGATAAGCAAACAGTCCAAGTTTCATATTGATACCTTTTAAATTGGCTACATTAAAGTTTTTGCACAACGACAATGACAACACAGCGATCATAATAGCTCAACTTTTTCTTTGAAACAGACAAGCTAAAAATCATGTTTCACTGGTAAGTACTACCAACATGTCACAGATTCAAGGAGAAGAAGTACGAGTCCTCTAAAAATTACCATATTCTAAGGGAGACAACTGCCCCACTTCCTAAGAAATAGTACACTTTTTGAATTACCTCCCATTACCCAACACTGATTTAAATTAGTTGGATAGAGGCATTCACTACAGTAAGAAATAAAATTCATTATAATTCATCAAATACGTTATTGATGACATTGTTAAAAAAACTTTGCCAAAAACATGTTACACAAGAACTGATGTTTTCAGAGCATGTGTTTGTTTTAAACTGTTAGTTCGCTCTTTATCTATTAAATAGGGAATTCGAATATTTGAAAATCGACTGAATATTCGAATCTGAAAATCAAATTCGAATATTCTATAATGATTTTTAAAAAATAAAACATCGTTGATTTTTATAAATACAACCATTCTGATTTTGCAAAAAAAAACACCTATCTGTTGATATTGTGTTTGTTTATTGCGTGTCAAAAATGATCCAGTAAACAAACTAGAACTGTGTCCATAGGACTCGGATGCCCCCACTATGCATAAGTGCTCATAAACAAGAGCATGTATATTCTGTATGTAAGATTTAGGTGGGGAACAATTTTTTTCTGTAGTTGCAAATGAATTGAGGTGTTTTGTATATTATTAATGCTGTCCTTTTATTTCAAAATTAGATATTTTATACCGAAACAAGGGCTGTTGGATGGACAGCACGCTTGACTATTCTTAGTGCTTGAAGGTATAATAAAAGCCTGAAATTAAAGATTTTTCAAAGTCTTAAAAGGGGAATAACTAATAAAAATGCTTAAAAGAGTTATGGGCCTTGATGGAATGACACAGTCTACGGCAAAGTTTGAACCAAATATCTGCAGTAGAAAGGGAAGAAATAGTGAAAATGAGAAGCTTGCCCTAAAACTTTAACCTGATAGCCACGCCGCAAGTACAACAGACCTCCTTATTCTTTGAATAGTCGACATAAAAATGTTGTAAATATTTATGTACTTTGAGGAATCACATTAGCGAAGACGAAGAAAGAGACACACAAGTAATTACATGTTGATGATATTAAAGTAAGCAGGTAAAATTTAAAAAATGTTACACATGAAAGTTAACTACAGATTAAAGTATAGAAACCCTAGGTGTGTCAGGTCCTGTAAAAAACATTACCCTTCCTTTACTATCATCTACACATTAAAGTTAAAGCAAAATCTGCCATCCGGTTTATGAGGAGTTATGTTCAGAAATTTATTTCACTTTATGGTATATAGTGAAAAAATCAACAAAGGGCCATAATTCCGTTAAATTTGGTCGCAGCAAAAATTCCTTTCTTTACTATCATCTACACATTAAGGTTGTTCATCCCTGAAAGTTTAAGCAAAATTTGCCATCCGGTTTTTGAGGAGTTGCGGTCACAAATTTATTTGGCTATATGGTATATAGTCAAAAAATCAACAAAGGGCCATTATTCAGTTAAATTTGGTCGAAGCAAAAATTCCTTCCTTGACTATCATCTGCACATTAAGGTTGTTCATCCCTGAAAGTTTAAGCAAAATCTGCCATCCTGTGTATGAGAAGTTGCGTTCACAAATTTATTTCGCTTTATGGTATACGGTGAAAAAATCAACAAAGGGCCATAATTCTGTTAAATTTGGTTGCAGCAAAAATTCCTTCCTTTACTATCATCTACACATTAAGGTTGTTCATTCCTGAAAGTTGAAGCAAAATCTGCCATCCGGTTTATGAGGAGTTGCATTCACAAATTTATTTGGTTTATGGTATATAGTGAAAAAATTAACAAAGGGCCATAATTCAGTTAAATTTGGTTGCAGCAAAAATTCCTTCCTTTACTATCATCTACACATTAATGTTGTTCATCCCTGAAAGTTAAAGCAAAATCTGTCATCCGGTGTATGAGGAGTTGCGTTCACAAATTTAATTTTCGCTTTATGGTGTATAGTGAAAAAATCAACAAAGGGCCATAATTCAGTTAAATTTGGTTGCAGCAAAAATTCCTTCCTTTACTATCATCTACACATTCAGGTTGTTCATTCCTGAAAGTTTAAACAAAATCTGCCATCCGGTTTATGAGGAGTTGCGTTAACAAATTTAATTTTGGCTTTATGGTGTATAGTGAAAAAATCAACAAAGGGCCATAATTCAGTTAAATTTGGTTGCAGCAAAAATTCCTTCCTTTACTATCATCTACACATTAAGGTTGTTCATTCCTGAAAGTTTAAGCAAAATCTGCCATCCGGTTTATGAGGAGTTGCGTTAATAAATTTATTTGGCTATATGGTATATAGTGAAAAAATCAACAAAGGGCCATAATTCCGTTAAATTTGGTTGCAGCAAAAATTCCTTCCTTTACTACCATCTACATATTAAGGTTGTTCATCCCTGAAAGTTTAAGCAAAATCTGCCATCCGGTTTATGAGGAGTTGCCTTCACAAATTTATTTCACTTTATCGTATATAGTGAAAAATCAACAAAGGGCCATAATTCCGTTAAATTTGGTCGCAGCAGAAATACCTTCCTTTACTATCATCTACACATTAAGGTTGTTCATTCCTGAAAGTTGAAGCAAAATCTGCCCACCTGTGTATGAGGAGTTGCGTTCACAAATTTATTATGCTATATGGTATATACATGTAGTGAAAAAATCAACAAAGGGCCATAATTACGTTACATTTGGTCGAAGCAAAAATTCCTTCCTTTACTATCATCTACACATTAAGGTTGTTCATCCCTGAAAGTTTAAGCAAAATCTGCCATCCGGTTTAAGAAGAGTTGCGTTCACAAAATTTCGGGACGTACGTACAGACGTACGGTTGTATTATCGTACGGTCGTACAGACTGACGGACAGGTGCAACGCTATATGCTCCCACTTTGTGGGGGCATAAAAAATTGCAATGCATAATTGGCAGGGGCAATCGTTACGGTTTAACAGTTTGCAACAGGCGTAATTGTGATACCTTATAATCGTTTGTTCATTTTAACTGGCGCCCATTTATTTCACAAATTTTAGAAGTTGTTTGTCTCACAATATTCAAGGATTAACGTCATGTTTTATGAAAACAAACAACTAGTCATGCTTATTGATATTACTTTTTAGTTGCCCAATGATGAATCAGTTAAATAGCTCAAATATTTTCCTCTTGTAAGTATATATGAAAAAAAAAATCATCCTTGCTTTATTTCTGATTATTGCTTAACAATATTGAAATAAGCTGTATAAAAAAATAATAATAAAAAAGAATAAAAATGTCTCCCTCGCGTGTTTGGACTTATTTCACACGGTTTTAATGAACGGAATATATTATGTATTGCCATCACTTAATAAGTATTTAAAACTTCCATTTAACAAACCATTTCTACGCCATTTCTAGATGATACATACTAAGTAACACAGCAGTTTCCCCGACAATGTACAGTACCAATGTTCGGATATAAAAATTCGGGTAACTGACTGAACTGAAAACAAGAGGGCCATGATGGCCCTGTATCGCTCACCTGAGTATGACTGCTTTTAACAAAGTTGCTTATGGACCTGGTTAATTGACCCCAGATGACCCATATTCGAACTTGACCTAGAAATTATTGAAACAATCTCTTTGACAAATTTCAAGGTTATTTGTACTGAAAATGTTACCTCTAGAGTGTTAACAAGGTTTTTCCATATTTGGGCTCTATGACCTAGTTTTTTAACCTAGATGTCCAATATTCGAACTTGAGCTAGAAATTATCGAAACAATCTCTCTGACAAATTTCCAGGATATTTGGACTGAAAAAGTTGCTTCTAGAGTGTTAACAAGGTTTTTCGATATTTAGGCTCTGTGACTTAGTTTTTGACCCCAGATAACCCATATCCAAACTTGAGCTACAAATCATCAAAACAACCTTTCTGACAAATTCCCAGGACATTTGGACTTAAAATGTAGCCTCTAGAGTGTTTACAAAGTTTTTCGATATTTGGGCTCTGTGACCTAGATGTTTCAACTCCAGATGACCCATATTCAAACTTGAGCTACAAACCATAGAATTAAGCTTTCTGACAAATTTCCAGTTTATTTGGAATTAAAATGTTACCTCTAGAGTGTTAACAAGGTTTTTCCATATTTGGGCTCTGTGACCTAGTTTTTGACCCAAGATGATCCATACTCCAACTTGAGCTAGAAATCATCAAAAAAACCTGTCTGACAAATTTCCAGGATATTTGGACTGAAAATGTAACCTCTGGAGTGTTAAAAAGTTTTTTTTACATATTTGGACCATGTGACCTAGTTTTTGATCCCAGATGACCCATATCCAAATCTGAGCTAGAATTCCTTGAAACAACCTTTCTGACAAATTTCAAGGACATTTGGACTAAAAATGTAACCTCTAGAGCATTAACAAGGTTTTTCTACTTTCAGGCTCTGTGACCTAGTTTTTGACCCCAGAAAACCTGCTACTATATTCAAAACTGAGCTAGAAATCATCGATAGAACCTTTCTGACAAATTTCCAGGTTATTTGGACTGAAAATGCTACCGTTAGAATGTTAACAAGGTTTTTCCATATTTGGACTCTGTGACCTAGTTTGTGATCCCAGATGACCCATATTTGAACTTGATCTAGAAATCTTCAAGGCAACCTTTCTGACAAATTTCCAGATTATTTGGGCTGAAAATGTAACCTCTAGAGTGTTAACAAGATTTTTCTATTTTTGGGCTCTGTGACCTAGTTTTTGAACCAAGATGACCCATATTTGAACTTGTGCTAGAAATCTTTGAAGCAACCTTTCTGACAAATTTCCAGATTATTTGGCCTGAAAATGTAACCTCTAGAGTGTTAACAAGATGTTTCTATTTTTGGGCTCGGTGACCTAGTTTTTGAACCCAGATGACCCATATTCAAACTTGAGCTAGAAATAATAGAAGCAACCTTCCTGACAAATTCTCAGATTATTTGGTGTAAAAATGTTACCTTTAGAGTGTTAACAAGGTTTTTCAATATTTGGGCTCTGTAACCTAGTTTTTGACCCCAGATGACCCATATTTAAACTTGACCTAGAAAAACAAATTTCCAGATTATATGGGCTGAAAATGTAACCTCTAGAGTGTTAACAAGATTTTTCTATTTTTGGGCTCCGTGACCTAATTTTTGAACCCAGATGACCCATATTTGAACTTGAGCTAGAAACCATCGATAGAACCTTTCTGACAAATTTCCAGGATATTTGGACTGAAAAAGTAGCCTCTAGAGTGTTAACAAGGTTTTTCTATATTTGGGCTCTGTGACCTAGTTTTCCAACCCTGATAACCCATGTTCGAACTCGTCTGAGATATTAATGAGACAAACATCCTGACCAAGTTTCATGACAATTGAGGCAAAAATGTGACCACTAGAGTGTTAACAAACTAATTGTTGCCGGACGGACGGACGATGGACAAAAGGTGATCAGAAAAGTTCACTCTTTCACTACATGACAGGTGAGCTAAAAACGAATATTCGAATATGGCAAAGTGAATATTCGAATATTGATATTAGTATTCGTTCCCATCCCTACTATAAAATAATTATGTATCATTTAAACAATATTCTTTTCTCACAAATCTGATGATATTTGTGACAAACGTTAATATCCATGTCAAGCACTAAATTCTTTATTAACACAAATACCAATGTCCCAGTAATTTTTGAAGTGCTCATGTAATATTACAACATTGTGACTTCCTTCATGTTCGTGCACCATCCAGGTATAAAAAGTATTTTAAAACAAAATCTCACTTTATTATCAGCTCAAGTTTGAAGTAGTTAAAACATATCCCTACTCCCTACATTGTAAATTCATTCCATTTTTTAACAGAATAGAATTATTAGTTTCAATATGGGTCCTCAGCTAGGTTTATAGAAAATTTCCATGGTTATGCATAATCCAAACTGTAACACTGTGTACACATAAAGTTATCTTGCTACTTGACATGTAGTTTTTAATACATATTGTATATGAAAAGAGCTCAGTGAAATGCTCAGCTGAATGTATAGTCAGGTTTACTCTAGGTATATGTATAGTTAGAAATGAAAAGCAGTTCTAGCTTTTCTTTCTCGCAAAAATTTCAGTCAAAGAAACTACTGACTAAAGTTACTGCTTCAGTGAGAAAGAAACTCATGTGCTGAAACTTCAAATACACTAAATCAATCAAATATTTACAAACATTATTAACACCTGGTAAGGCACCTTTAAAATGCATTATGAAAGTTTCTAATATAAAGGGAGGTAAACACTCTGAGTCTAGCTGTATGTTTTGCCAGGTTTGTTTTCTTATTACCTCCCCTTACTCATATTCAACACTAAACCAGACATCAACATTTGCATGACTGTAATCTATAAGTGCAAAAAATATTGCTTTTTACTTTCTAAAGATATTTAGGAATCAATAAAATAAAAAAGGGATTTTCTTGTGCTTAAGGTCAATAATATTTACACTGAATTTTTCTTCACTGTTTAAACCATATATACCAATATGTCTCAAAATGGCTAGCGCTGGACTTTGAGATGAAAGTACTAACCTTTTCAGTTAAAGTAATCAACTTCTTATCTTCCACAGCTTTCTCGTCCTTAGTCTCAATCTTGGAGGCCTCTACAGTTATTGACTTTTCATCTTCCTCAGAATCGGACACTTCTATACTAGCAGGTTCTACCCTTGATCCTAGCCGCCCTATTAACCCAGTCAAATCAAATTTTGATCTCTTAGATTTATTTCCACTTTCCTCTTTATCTTCAGCTGAGCGTTTCCTATCAACAGAATTCTTATATAATTGTGATTCTGTTTTCTCTATGCTATTTTCGTTTTCAGCTTTAACAGTTTTATCATCTGAGACAGAACTTCTCCTATTATTCAATGAAACCCTTAGTTCACTTGTGTCACCTTTTACTGTTTCACTATTAGTATTGTCATTTGTTTTTAATTTATCACAGTCTTGCTTTGGCATTAACTTAAGTTTTGTTTCCATTTCAAATACCACATCATTATCCCCATCTTTTTTAGAACTCTCATTGCTACTTTCATTTTCCACTTTAGTAAAACTTTCATCTGACTTTATTACATTAGAACCTGCCAAAGTCTTTGTCTGAAACTCATTTCTCATGGCAGGCATTGTTGCACCTTCAAATATAACATCATCATCGTCATCGGCTAGTTCCATTTGACCAGAATTACTTTTACGTGCATTAACATTTGAATTAAGATTTTCATTATCTTGATCACCTTTTGACATTTGAACTGAATGGTTATCAACCTCGACTGAATTTTCTATCTTTTGTGAAGGCCTGCCATGTTTCATAACTGGGCTTTCCTCAATTTTTGCATCATCTTTTTCTAACGATTCTTCTTTCAAACCCTCAATTTTAGTGTCATTTAGGTTATCCTCTGTATCTTTTTGATCTGTAACATCTGTATTGTCTTCTTTCATCACTTTTTCATCTTTTTCCATTGCTTCACTATCTTCCTTGTCTCTCTTTATTTTCGAATTTGAATCATCAGTTGTAATGCTGTCAGTTGTTGTAAGCGGTGAACTGGTACCTGACAAATCATGATTAAGAAAATCAACAATCTCGTTAATTCGCCCACAGCTCCCATTACTATTACTATCCTCTTCAAACTGAATTCTCTCCATTGAATCATGTCGATTTCCTAGTGTATTCTCACCAAAATCTTTGCCAAATTTATCACTGCCCTTTGAAATATCAGCAAAAGAACCAGTCTTAGTTTCTTCCATTTCTTGACACCCTTCCATTTCTGGACACCCTAATTCCATGTCTGACTTGGTCTTGCAACATTCATCTGATGGTTCACTGGATGAGACCTCTTCTGTTTCTGTATTGCACTCTTGGGTATTGGAATTTTCTAAACTAAGTTCCAAAAGTTCATCCTCATTATCACTTCCTATCTCCATTGGAATACCTTCATCATCATCATCACCATCATCATACAGAATATCTTCATCAGCGTCTGCCAATGAAGTATCATTGTCAATTTCTGTTGTGTCTTTAATATTTTGCTGGTCCTTTTCACCCTCTTTTTCTATTAACTGACCTAAAAAAAAGGTGTTCTAAAACAGTTCAGTTATCATTTAATATCTATAAGATTTTCAGGGTATTACCTAGGACAATATCATATGAAACTAGGGTTTGTTTATGAAACAAAAACTGTAGTCTCCCCCCACCCCAGCTGAACATATATTAGGTCCTACCCATACATGAACTTGGACTTTATTCAAATGTTACATGATCTCTGACTAAGCCAGGCAAAAAAGATCAACACAGCATAACTAAACATATTATTAACATATAAGTTTCAATATAAGATTAAACAAGAAATGTGCCTCAGGCCTCAGACATGAATGCCACTGAAACATGGCAATGGTCACAGTCATGGCACCTTATAACTTGATGTTACCTTGATCTTTGCAGTCTGTGAACTGAAGGCCCTTTACGTCTAAGGGCAAGACTATTTTATGTCCTTTACTTATTGGCATGGTCGGTAAAATTAATCAATCTCCAAAACTGATCTGTTTCTAAAGATACTGATCTAGTGCCTTGTACCCATAGGTTACCACATGTCTTTTACAGAAAAAGTGTTTCAAGACAGTTTCTTACGTTTTAACTTTTGGATTTTTATGCTCCAGTTGAACACCACTGGTGAAAATATAGTTGAATTATACAATTGTAAGAGTTGCTCACAGAAGCAATAATAAGTAAAATTAAACGAAGGGTAATAACTCTGCCAAAAATGATTGAGTCACAAAAGCCGGAGTACATGCACTTCGGCACTTGATAATGATCATTCTGTGAAAGACTGAACAAAATTGCACGAGAATGTAGGAGTTGTGCAACAAAGCAATATTAAGTAAAACTGATGCCAAAAATAATTGAAATGCAAAAGCCAGAGTATATGCACTACGGCATTTTATGATCATTCTGTGAAAGTTTGGTGACAATGGAATGGAAAATCTAGGAGTTGCACACACAAGAAATATTAAATAAAATTTAAGAAGGGCAATAACTCTGCCAAAATACTTGAATTGCATAAGCGTGAGTATATGCACTGTGGCACTTGATAATTATCATTGTGTGAAAGTTTTGTGCAACTGCTAAATGCCACCCATTGGGTTCATAAAAAAAAAAGAAAATTTATTTTAACAACAAAATCCTCTGGATATGTTTAAATGTCTCTCACCTGTAATTTTGCTAGATGAACTGTCACCATCACCACTATTACATGACCCTGCTGGACTTGGGACTTCTCTGGACATCTCAGAGAACTTAACTTTTGCTACCAACCCTTTCAGTGAATTTCTGACTTTATCATCTAAAAGGAAAGGTGATCTTTTTCCTTCAGCAGAGCTAGTGTGCTGTTTAATAGGAGTTCTATTCAAAGTGCCAGTTTTATTATCATTTGCTTTGTCAATGTGATTATTTCCTACTTCCCTGTCTTTCACATCAGCACTATCACAAGAATCATGACCATTGACCTTAGGTAGTTCAGATTCCTTATTTTCACATTCTTTCTCCAGATCACGTGCTTCAACTACATCCGCTTGTAACTCTTCAACTGATTCATCATCTACATCTACTAATGAACAACTAAATTCATCGTTTTCCACTTCTGACATTTTCTTATCGTTTACTTCACCATTTGTTTCTAAGTCTATATGAGTTACATCACCATTTGTGTCACCAGGTTTTATATGACTAGTGCCAATCAATATATCACCATTTTCACGGACTTTATTAGGGAAAAGTTTGTCAAGTTTTGCATCCCCATCAATTATCTTTTGGCCATTTAAGTATTTGAGATCATTTTGTAAGTCTTTAGTTGGGTTGCTATGGTTACTCTCGTTCGATCCAAAACCCTCATCAACGTCCTCCATGTTGTTTGTTGTTCTATCTGGCGTTTGCTTGCCGATTTTTTCAGCTGTAAAACAACAGTATATCACATTGACAATTAATAGCGTGAGCAATATTTATGCAGTAAGTAGCACATTTTAAACCTGTAAAATACTTGAATTAATCACATTATTTCGTGAACACGTGAAAGATGTCGACTCTGCATTTTAGGTCAGGTCAGAGTTAACTAACTTACACAGTTTATCGAAGTGTGACCGTGTTTTTTTTTTTGTTCGGGCAGTTCTCTATTGATTATGAAATGCATGATCTAACAATAGTCGTTGAATGTTATAAATATAGCCGCCGAAATAATGAGACGTGGCAACACGACAGAACAACATTTAGATTTTTTTGTCGATTATTCTTGTGTTTTATTACCCCGAGTATTAATCATGTGGAAGACTCCGGAGATTGTCAAAGTTTGCAGGACTTGTCTGTCCGAAAATGAATTTCATTCATGTGTTTATCACTGTAAAAAATCGCACAAATCCCTTGGGCATCCTCAACTATTTTCACGAAAATCTCCTTGATCAACACAATGATTTTGAATAGTTTTTGTTCAGGCAATACTCCGCTCGTAACGGATTTTGCCCGAATCAAATCTGTTCAGAATATGTGTACGTTAAAATAATTCAAACAGCAAACTCTGTAGAATATTGCCACACACAACTGTTTACTGTTTACTGTTTCTTTGGAGTATCGTAAGCACTTCTGTGCTTGTTGACTCCCTCGATCTCATTTTAACATTAGGTCAAAATTACCTTTCTATCAATTCTATACAACTGGGTGTTCAAAATTATGTTTTTATTGTCAAACGAATTCTGTCCCGGGTAACTACAGTCAAAACTTTGAACAAATTCAAGAAAATAGAAGAGTTATTAAGAAAATATTTAGATTTTCAGCGATGTGTGTGCCAGTTCAACCATTTTTAAGAAATCGCATACATCGGAACACCTCGGGCGACTTCTATAAGTCACCTCTGAAATAATGTGGTAGGCGCCATATTGGACTATTTTAAATATGCGAAATTGAAAACATTTCTTAAGGGCTCTACCTATTTATACTTAAAATTAACATTTTTTTCTAATGCATCAGACAAACACTGCTTAAGTTTCTGCCATGTTTGTTTATATTCTTATTAAAGACGGGCGAATTACCATTTGGTGTATTCATACAGTTACATACGAGGTCGGAAAAGGCCCAGTTGTTACGATTGAATCGCATCCAGAATCTGTAAGGATACGACAATAAGATGTGTTGGTGTATATTCCCCTACCATCATTGACGGTTTACACAACATAGAATGTATGCTTATTAAACAATTTTGACGCGTTAACGCAGATACATTTGAAAACGCATATAAACACATCAGCAAAATACATTAAACACCTTTCGAGGCATGGATGATTTAAATATGCGGTTGAGGTATTGTGTATTTCAACGCAAGCAATCAAGATGTTTATAACAAATCGGACAAAGAAAGCAACTGGGGCTGTTAAATTTGTGAATTGTAACGGCTTTGTGCAATACGAGAATTATTTTTCATTTATACGCGAATTTCCCGCCATTTTTAATTTCTATCTCCCGGAATGTTTTACCACAAAAAAGCTATCTATCCACTATTACTACGAAGTCGAAGTGATTATCCCCGAATTAAATAGTTAGAAATATAATTTTTTCATCTTTTTCCGTAAGGATAAGGTACAGTGTGCAAATTTGTGCTGCTGTCCATCGTGGAGTAATAATGCTTACCTTCCACACTGTCACACTTCGTGACCCTCGACCACAACAGTCACAGCATAAGTTCATTTAGATTACAGTACACAGAGCATTATCTGATGTTCATCAAAACTGCAGCAAAACGTTTCTCAATGGGTACTGATTGAACCCCTGACTAATTACACACTAAATAGTATAACTAGTCAACACAAAACAGAACAAAACAGAAGCTGAAGACTGGGAAGGAACTGTACTTGTCATCATGGAAAAACTCTTATACATTAACAGTTTTTATGCTTTACCTTCTTTTATTAATTATTTGTTCTTAAGAGAAATATTGTAGCGTTAAGACTTGTATTTTTTCATCTTTTACATATACACTGATGCAAAGAGCATGTTCCTGTAATACGCACTCTTTTCATATTTCAAAATAAAATATTTGATTTTACTGCACTCGCTATTTAGTTGGAGGTAGCTAGTAGCCAATGTTCTCCGTGCCAGCATTTCTTCTATGTCACTGTATAAATGTTGTGTAGTTATATTGACACAAACGTTATTTTCAGAGGGCCCCTTTAGTTGGATATCATTCAGTGAGCTAATTATTACAGTAAGACAGCCTTTCTTAAATGCTGTTATAAAATGCTTGTAGATTTCGCTCTCTCTGTGCCAAAAATGTTGTTCGTTCCGATCTTCATCAGTGTTGGTTATCTACATCTCTTCTTGTATTGGTGCTTTTGTGCTAAATAAAAATGGTTCTTACGCTGCTCTTTTTAAAATGAATAATTAAAAGTCTTTTTTTATTCATCCGAGAGACCGGCTTAATACGTAATCAAATGTACAACAATCTTTTTTCTCCGCCGTAATGTTCATGGAAAGACTAAGAGTTTTATGCTACTTCTTCACTTCTTTGTGGATAATTGCTAAATTTCGATCTTCTATTTGGCACAACTTTAACTTATGGGAACAAAGTACTTAAATTATAACATAGCAGTACCTGCCATAATGAAATGCGCATCTTTTATTGTTCATGTCACGTGATCCTCGACCTAGCGCATACACCTATCTACTGTAAAGTTATGTGAAGAAAATTCAGAATAGTTCGACTTAAGTCGTTATCGTCGGTAATTAATGTACAAGTACAATCATAGAAACAAACTGATGTCGTGGACAATGTCTACTGCTTCATATCGCTGAACGTCGTTCAATACCGTTTAAACGACCAAAGCACGCTGAGTCGCTGAATGATATCTCGGCGAATATTGATTTAGACCACGTACAAACAGCGCTCGCTCTAGCTATTCGGGCGATAACTAGGTCACATCAGCTGTTACATTAATCGGAAAATCCGCGAATATTTTTCGAACTCGTGAATACTTAAGACCGTATAGCGATTTTGCATATTTCTTCAGCTCAGTTTGAACAAAAAGATTTTCTTCAGTGTGAATCTAGTGTTAAAACTACTAGCACAATTACTTTCCACTCGAGACAATAACAGATGAACCACAGCATATTTACTAAAACGGGATTTTTTACCAAGAAGAAAAACAAAAACAAAAAAAAAACAGAACTTTTAATACACATAGTAAAAACTCGATATTAATACGTAAGCTGGCGTAATTCGATTAAAAATTACACGAGTGTATAATTTTTGCACCTTTGTGAAAGTACAATGTGTGCACAGTTAGGTATTTTGCAATCAAGCTCCGAGTCCGATATATTAAGAATGAGGGGTGTGGTTTATTGCTTGTGTGACAAAAAATAGGTGACAGAAACTTCGGAAAGTTCAATCACCACGGAATATGAATGAACAAGGTTCGGTACCGGTCGAAGCTACAAGACCGAGCGTGGCGTGACCAGTATATATAACTTCTGTATTATAATGCACTTGTTAAGGTGTTAAGCAAAGTGATTAAGGATCGCTTATCGACGAAAATTATAAAGTTTCAGCAAAAATAGATCAAGTCATGATCAAAATTTTAATATTCGCGCATGCGCTCAGTGTATACTGCAAGTATATGCGCGCTTACTGGGGGCGTTCTCAAACTTGTTTGTTCGAAAAAAAGAAATCGATACTTCAGCGTAACAGACGGTTAGACAGCTTTACTTAGCACAATTCTGTCGAATATGCATGTGAGTAGCCAACGGTGGTCTAAAGAATAGAGATGGTCCTGCATAAAAAAAATTGATTGCATGGACAAAGGTACTAACCAGTAATGAAAGTTGCAAGCACTTTCCCCAAATCAGTGAAAACTTAAGTAAACAGGCTTACAACTGATCAGATAAAGCAGTTTGGAAAAAAAGTCACGAGACGTAATCTGAGAAAGGTTATTTCAATCAACCATCTTTGTGAATTATATTTTCAGTGACTGTGTTAATGTTGTATCCCGAAATACCGGGTAATAATATAACATGCTGTATAACCAACATGCAAGTGTACTGCTCTGTTATAATTTAAGTACCTCTTTCAAGTGCGCAAAGTTCATCTAGACACCAGCTGAGTTGATATAAGAATTAAAGAGAAGTTTTATATAGGAAAATTAAATACGGGCATACACGGTTTTAATCACGCTGTTTACATGAATTTTACGGAAAGTGATAATCTCCCCTTCCCCTGAAAGTTATTGGATTTTTCTGCTACATGACGCAGATTATGGGAAGCCATTTATGTCACCACGCTGAATATGCAAAGTCAAGCCACCTAATTAACAAAAACGAGAGAAACTATTTATATTACTTCTGTTCTGTTTGTCCAGTAATTAAACATGAAAGAAGAAAATACTTTCATAAACATGTCAATGCAGGATTTTGCTACGCTCTTCAGATCTGAAAATTTAATTTATTGAGCTTTGTTAATGTAAATGTTACCAGCAGTCAAAATAGCCACTTGCTTCTAAAATTTCTTGGGATTATTTTTAAAAAATGCCTTGATGAAATATTATGCGAGAATGATTTGGAGTCGGTTGTCAAGATACACTGACATAAAGGAAAGCTTTTGTTGTATTTTACTTTTTCAACTCATTAAAAAAAAATACAAAAATAGCCTGCTATTTTATTCTGTACAATCATGCTATTTTCAGGACAAGCTGAACATTGATTATATGCCCGTGAATAACTTGTAATGATGAAATGGTTCCTTTGTATGCATATGGTGGTTTTTAACCCATATATGAAGTCATTAAAGGTTGCACGAGTTCATTTTCAATTAAAAGGGTTTCTGGTATAAATTTTCAGTTTTATTCTATTAAGGGAATAAAGTCTTTATTCTGTGTAGACCCTGATTACATATTGCTGCGACTGATTTGGGTCTGCACTGTTTGCTGATGTTTACATCTGTTGATGCTAGTAAGAGTTAAAAAAAATTGTTATGAGTATCTTCCTACAAATTAACACACTGACAAGGAATGTATCTTCTTTACCTCAATCAAACAGTTATTTACAAGGACTAAAACTTGTTTACATCACTCATTTAGGCCAGGGCCTCAATTAAGGCCCTGTTTAGGCAAATAAGAAACAGCTACAGTTTTAACTATCTTTGATGTTCAGTTCATTTACTAGAATCACCTGATCAAAGTATTTCGGTCTGGTTTGGTTTATTGAGCTTTAACGCCAGTTTTTACTGCTGTGGTCATATCCTGACAGTCAGTCTACCTAACAAGTGTTACTGGATATCCAACCAGTTTACTAACCAATTTGACCACAAGGGACTGACTTCTTCCTCAATTGCTTCAGAGGTGAGTGACACATGACCTGTAGTTGCATTGACTGAGATAAATTATCACGAAGAAATTTTGCCGGCCCTCATTGGGATCAAACTTGGCACTTCAGAATTGACAATCTGATGCTCTACCGATTGAGCTAGCCGGGCCGGCTGATCAATGTAAATTAAAGAGATGGCTTACAGTACAGAAATTATACTATCAATATCATAATTGTTATCGATGAAATAAAACAGTGGTAGAATAAATTTTACTATAACTTTTGTATGAAAGGTATGTTTCTCTTCAGTGTTCTCTTTTGAGTCTGCTGATAATTTATAACGACAAACTAAAAAATTTCATACAGAGTGCCTTCAGCAGTGTCAATGTAAATATCTACTGCATATATCAAAACTGAAGCTGTTGAAGTGCATAGAACTTTCTTTAATTAATAATGGAATGGACAAATTTTAAAAACTCTACATTACATTCATAAAGTAAATATATATTTGGGGTACCTTAAGGGGTGCGAGGCTTTTTTTCAACTTTAAAAAAGGTTGATTTTTTTTCAGTTTAGAAAATATAACTTTACATGACATAAAATGTTAGTTAGAAGAACACTTCAGTACAATTAAAGAAAAAGTGAAAAATGAGTGCAAATCCCCCACACAGATCCTCAGTATTAACATACTGTCACGTGATTCGACAGAAGTAGAAGGAAGGGATAGTCTCAAAAGTATTATTTCGATAGTAAAAACCAGTCTGTGATACATTTTCAACACGAAATTTGCTGTTACTTGTTAAGTCCGACAGTGCACATATCGATGCATAAAACCGTCATGCAAAGAAAACAGCGGCAGTTTGCAATTCATATTTGACCAATGCACCTAACAAAGAATAGACACCGACAAAAACAGGGAACAGCAAAAAATTAAATACGTTACTTCATTGTTATTAGATTTTCAAATACTACACTAACTGAATCATAGAATGCTAAGAACAAATGAAGACACACACATAGAAACTGAAATATCGAAAACTTACGTTAAGGTAAGACAATATAACTGTGAAATAAATTCACTTCTCGTCAGACCTCCAGATAATCACAACAAACATGGCGTCAATTCACACGCATGCGCAGTGATATAAAATTTATTTGTCTATTCAGTTTTGAAGACTAGAATTTGACGTCATTTTCTGAAGTTCGCGTCAATCTTAAATATAAAGCATGAACTCATTTAGGGTACTATATAGTCATTAAATGCAAAGTTGTGTTTAATGCTTTTCATATGTTTATTGTCAGAGACACATATATGATCCAGATAGTGTTCATAACTTCTTCGGTCCGATATAATTCAAGTCAGAAGTTATATCGACAGGAAAGACACTCAGTTTTGCTTTTCAAAATTTCAAAAAAAAAAGAACAAAAAAAAAATAACAACAAAAACAAAACAAAAACAGCTCTATTGTCTTGTAGCAATCTGTTTAATCGACAAACAAGCCGTCAAGTTAAGTTTTGTTATTAAATCAGTTAACAGATTTGAGTCGGTCTCGAACATGTCAGTCTCTATCTCTGTGTCAAAATATTCTTGTAATTATTTAGGTTTTAGGCCAGCCACTGAAAATAGAGCGATATTGGCCAATCGGCGTCTTGCCGGTATTCAGCTCGACTGACACGTTACATATTGTATGTATTAACCCAATTTCATCGCAGCAGAGGCCCCTGTGTAGAAGTTTTAATTAAATGCAATACCAATTTGACACTTATACAAAATACTGATTTTATTCTGTCTAAAATAATATTGGAAAAACTTGTTTCCTGACAAATTAGGTATAAATGAAAACCGGCCATTTGTTTACTCTAAGTTACCTCCCTTTTAATATATTAACGAATTGCATCGTTATCGTCGTGTACAATATATCGCAAATATGTTAATAGAGTTAGCTGAATGTAAAGACGTCAAGTAAGTGCCTGGCACAGTGCGATTCATAAGAATGATTTAACGTCTCGTCAAATAAGCACCTAGCCTATTTCTGAGACAATGTAGTAGAGAACCGGAAGCATCGAGTTGTATTTTTTTAAAAGAATGAATGGAAATATCTGATTTCAAGTGCGATCATCCTTTTTTTGTGGTGGATTCCTTTTAGGAACAGGACTAAAAATGGCATTTTTAATGATAGTTTTATTACAGGTCAGGGAGAATGGTCGAATCTATGTACTGAAGGCTAAGGAATGAAATAAGAACGTGCAAAATGTTCTTTTTAGAAAAAAAAGATTTAACCATCCAGTATCCTTTATCGAATTTTTAAGTTCCTCTTGTAATTTAGACCACATTTGGTCTTTTTTTCTGTTTCTGTTTTTTTTTTTCAACAATCAGGCGCGTAGCTAGCCTATAAAGAATGTGGATTCAAAATAATCTAGGGGGGTCAGGGGGCATGCCCCCCCTGAAAATTTTGAAATAAATGGTGCAATTTGGTGCGTTTTGGGGCCTCCGGAGAGCTTTCTTGACGCGGCTGAATTTCAAACCACATTTTTTTTACTAAAAAAATTTTTTTTTGTCAAAATAATGTGGATTCAGCTGCGTACTCGCGTATAGGCAGCTACGCGCCTGACAATTCGGCAAATTGTTCCTGTGCTTTGTAATTGTAAAGATGAATTATTATTACGTAAAAATACTGTCGAAATTTAGTTTGTCTATACTGAAAGATTTTGGACTTGAATTAAATTATATTTTTTTAATGTTTGTGTATCTTCACTTTCATATATTTCTTCATATTCATAGTCATAGCACCAGTTTCTGTTATTTTGATATGGCCAACTTCAGATCTTTTACTATTTGCCAATAAATTTGAAACTTTCTTAAAAAAACACCGAATAAAGTGAGGCAGGGACCCGGTTCATGTATAGTTTAAAATCTACAGTTTCCTCTGAAGAATTTAAGTTATATTTTAATAACGTATTACCACGACACAAGCCGGCCACACCCCCTAGCCATTCAACTGAAAGGAAGAGTACAAGGGAACGAACACACACACACACACACACACACACACACACACCTGGTTTAACATTAAAATACCCATTTGTTCCAGTAACACCAGTTTTACCCTGAGTGGATCTCACCACAGAACACAAGATACAAGAAAAAAGAAATTTTATTTTATGAAATATATATATTTCAACTAACATTAGCTTCACGCTATTTACCGACAGACAAATAGAAAAAATAAAAAATAAAACAAGAGATGTTTGTAAAACATACATGCACCGTAGCGCCTTATCGCTATTGTCAGCCATGTCGGTACATTAAGTGAAGGATGCCAGGGGCTTCTGATATCAAACGCTATTGGTTATGGCAAGTAGATGAATGAGAGGAACTGTAGATTATGCCAATGTCACTTTGGTTATAAAATGTATAAAGTTCAGGTACTTGAGAACACGAAAAAGTACAGGAACTGCATAGGTAGGTAGGTGGGGAGGTTGGGTAAGTAGGAAGGTTTAAGGCCCAAGGTTTCTCTAGTTATCAAATAGAATCTGTTTTTCTCTTTCTAGTTTATAGCCACTGTGACCTTGACTTTTAGCCTAGTGACCTCAATGACAAAAGGGGTCATCTCCTGAACAGACCAACCGCGGCATAGCAAGTCTAGGGTTAATGCCCAAAGCTTCTCTAGATATTGATTCGAAACCATATTTCTTTTAATAGTCACTGACCTCTGAATTTTGACCAAGTAACCCCAAAACCAATATGAGTCATCTACGGGTCATTATGAACCTGCATTGCAAGTTTAAGGACCCTAGGCCCAACCATTCTCTAGTTAATCAGCAGAAACCATTTTTCAGTTAATGATCAATGTGACCGTTGATCTAAGACCCTATAAACTATAGGCGTCATCTACTAGCCATGACCACCCTGCCTATGAAGTTTTAGGAAGCTGGGCCCAAACGTTCTATAGTTAGTGATCGAAAATCGTTTTGCATTTCAAGGTCACTGTGATCTTGACTTTTAACCTAGTACCCTGAAAGACTACGGGGATCATCTATTGAAAATTTTGAAATAAATGGTGCAATTTGGTGCGTTTTGGGGCCTCCGGAGAGCTTTCTTGACGCGGCTGAATTTCAAACCACATTTTTTTTACTAAAAAAATTTTTTTTTGTCAAAATAATGTGGATTCAGCTGCGTACTCGCGTATAGGCAGCTACGCGCCTGACAATTCGGCAAATTGTTCCTGTGCTTTGTAATTGTAAAGATGAATTATTATTACGTAAAAATACTGTCGAAATTTAGTTTGTCTATACTGAAAGATTTTGGACTTGAATTAAATTATATTTTTTTAATGTTTGTGTATCTTCACTTTCATATATTTCTTCATATTCATAGTCATAGCACCAGTTTCTGTTATTTTGATATGGCCAACTTCAGATCTTTTACTATTTGCCAATAAATTTGAAACTTTCTTAAAAAAACACCGAATAAAGTGAGGCAGGGACCCGGTTCATGTATAGTTTAAAATCTACAGTTTCCTCTGAAGAATTTAAGTTATATTTTAATAACGTATTACCACGACACAAGCCGGCCACACCCCCTAGCCATTCAACTGAAAGGAAGAGTACAAGGGAACGAACACACACACACACACACACACACACACACCTGGTTTAACATTAAAATACCCATTTGTTCCAGTAACACCAGTTTTACCCTGAGTGGATCTCACCACAGAACACAAGATACAAGAAAAAAGAAATTTTATTTTATGAAATATATATATTTCAACTAACATTAGCTTCACGCTATTTACCGACAGACAAATAGAAAAAATAAAAAATAAAACAAGAGATGTTTGTAAAACATACATGCACCGTAGCGCCTTATCGCTATTGTCAGCCATGTCGGTACATTAAGTGAAGGATGCCAGGGGCTTCTGATATCAAACGCTATTGGTTATGGCAAGTAGATGAATGAGAGGAACTGTAGATTATGCCAATGTCACTTTGGTTATAAAATGTATAAAGTTCAGGTACTTGAGAACACGAAAAAGTACAGGAACTGCATAGGTAGGTAGGTGGGGAGGTTGGGTAAGTAGGAAGGTTTAAGGCCCAAGGTTTCTCTAGTTATCAAATAGAATCTGTTTTTCTCTTTCTAGTTTATAGCCACTGTGACCTTGACTTTTAGCCTAGTGACCTCAATGACAAAAGGGGTCATCTCCTGAACAGACCAACCGCGGCATAGCAAGTCTAGGGTTAATGCCCAAAGCTTCTCTAGATATTGATTCGAAACCATATTTCTTTTAATAGTCACTGACCTCTGAATTTTGACCAAGTAACCCCAAAACCAATATGAGTCATCTACGGGTCATTATGAACCTGCATTGCAAGTTTAAGGACCCTAGGCCCAACCATTCTCTAGTTAATCAGCAGAAACCATTTTTCAGTTAATGATCAATGTGACCGTTGATCTAAGACCCTATAAACTATAGGCGTCATCTACTAGCCATGACCACCCTGCCTATGAAGTTTTAGGAAGCTGGGCCCAAACGTTCTATAGTTAGTGATCGAAAATCGTTTTGCATTTCAAGGTCACTGTGATCTTGACTTTTAACCTAGTACCCTGAAAGACTACGGGGATCATCTATTGATCATGACCAACCTACATACCATGTTTGGGGAACTGGACCCAAGGACTTTCGAGATATATATCGGAAATTATTTTGCTTTTCAAGGTCACTGTGCCATTGGCCTTTAACCTAATGACCCCAAACACTATAGGAGTCATCTAATGACCATGAACAACGGCCAATTAAGTTTTTGGGAGCCTGGGCCCAAGCGTTCTATAGTATTGATCGGAAACCGTTTTGCTTTTCAATGTCACTGTAACCTTTGTCTTTGACCTAGTGCCCTGAAAAACTATAGGGGTCATCTAGTGGTCATGACCAACTTACATATTAAAGTTGAGGAAGCTGGGTCCAATGATTCTCTAGATACTGATTGGAAACGAAGTCTTTACCGATCGACCGACCAACATTGCAAAACAATATACCCCCTCATCTTCGATGGAGTGGGGGATGGGGGAGGGGGCATAATAAAAGTAGCTGCAAAAGAAATATCATGATAACTAATATACCAGCGGAATAAAGAAACTGTGCATGTGTTAAATGTTCATGTATCGCTCAATTTTATTAATTAAAGCTTGAAACTTTACACATGTAAGTTGTGTATCCCTCTCGGTCATTTACACTGGTCGGTGAATGAATTGCAGAGGTAGTTTGTCTGTCTGGGCAACGTCTTCGTTTTCACGTTTTTTTATCGGCCAGCAGTAAATTGCAAACACGTTTGTCGTGTAAACCTGTGTAAAAGCACAGTGTTAATACCTGTTAGACACAAAACCAGGATAATTTTTAAAAACGCCTTTGATACACCATACCAAGGTTGAATGGAACTGACAGATGCCGCCGTAGGCATGATCGAAGCTGGTGTACGTCATACTGACGTACCAGACAATTTGGTATGCACCGAAATACTGTAGACGCCTTGTGGAGACAGTACCAACAGTTTGGAACCACCAGAGACCGGCCTCGGTCAGGACGTCCACGTGTAACGTCTAATTGCCAGGATATGTACATCCGGGTCGTCCATCTGCGTGAACGACTCAGATCTGCTTCTATGACGCTAGATTCTATTCCTGGCCTTAAAAGAATTAATCCCGAACGGTACGTAATCGATTGCTTGAAACAGGCATACGTCCACGACGCTAGCCATACGTCCTGTTCTCCAGCAACGTCATCGTATAGCACGTTTTGCCTGGTGTAGACGACACATACACTTCACGCAGCAGGACTGGGCACGTGTTCTTTTCACGGATGAGTACAGGTTTCATCTCGACAGCAGCGACGGTCGTTCTAGAGTGTACCGTCGTGTTGGCGAACGTTTCCATTGCAGTTTTGTGATTCAACGACGTCCATTCGGCAGAGGTAGTGTCAAGGTGTTGGGTGGCATCTCATCCAGTGGCAGAAAAGCTCTTGTGGTTGTGGACAGCACACTTACAGGCATCAGATAGCGTGACGAAATCATCCGGCCTAACGTCCTTCCATTTGGGCAGCAACGTAACGCCACGCTGCAAGTGGATAACGCTCGCCTGCGCGTCGCGCGGGTCGTCAGCGACTTCTTGATCCTGAACAATGTGAATGTGCTGTCCTGGCCTGCAATCTCACCGGATATGTCGCCTATTGAACACGTGTGGGATGAGATGCAGCGTTGCTTACGCCGCCTTCAAAATCAGCCTTGGACGTTACCTGACCTGTCATGTGCGCTTGTGAGAATATGGAATGGAATTCCAGGCATTTTTCAGCACACTTGACACATCAATGAGGCGTCATTGTCAAGCATGCATCAGTTCCAGTGGTGAACCTACACGGTATTGATGAGCTGAACTTTGTTTAGAGAACGTCTGTGAAAACTGATCTCTATACAAGACGTCGCTGCTGATGCAATAACCATATCAATGAAGCTGGTGTTAAATAAAGTTCAAATAACCCCTGTTGAATTTTTTTTGGCGGTTTCTTATATACCTCCTAAGTTATAGTATATCATACCCATGCAAAGTTTCTTTTCTCCGCTAGTATGTTACATAATTTAAGCAATTTCATCATCTTTAATTAAAATGCACATTTTAGTTGCAACATACATGCTAAAGGATTACAAGCATAACAAACAACACAAATTTAATGAAATAACATTCACATTTACTAAAGGCACAGGACATTACATAAGATTCATACGAAAAATACACATCACAAAGCTTAGGGGTGTATGGTAAGCTAGACAGTATCACGATACAAGACATAAGAAAATACATTTATATATACTTGTAATAGCATAAGGAGACAAAAGCAGTATAAAAGGAAAAGCAAGTATAAAGCATTCATCATACAGTACACTAGCACAAACATAAACTATACAAGGCAGTCTGAAGGACAGCTAACTCCCCTTCCGCAGCGGACATGAATTGTGTACTTCTTGACCTTTAACCAACCACGACCTTGATGTTGTGCCATGTATATTATAAGCACATAGTCACATGATAGTAATTATTTGTGCCAAGTTATTTAAAATCTTCCATAAAGTCAAAAAGTAATGGAGAACAGTTAACCTTAACCTTGGGGGTACTAACCTGGATGTTAGGTTATGCACATCGTGTCATAGTGGTGATCATTTGTGCAAAGTAATTAAAAAAACTTTTCGCAAGCCAAGTTAGTAAGTTATAGAGCAGACGTGAAATGTGGATATTTGACCTTTAACTGTGACCTTGACCTTGGGGGTAGCAACCCAATTATTTGCCTCTGCACATCGTCTCATAATGGTGATCACTTGTGCCAAGTTATTTCAAAAATTTTCAGCAGTTTAAAAGTTATGGAGCGGACACGAAATGTAGACATTTAACACTTGACCTTTAAGTGTGACCTTGAGCGTGGGGTAGCAACCCAATAATTGCGCTCTGCACATCGCCTCATAATGGTGATCATTTGTGCCAAGTTATTTCAAAAGATTTTCAGCAGTTTAAAAGTTATGGAGCGGACACGAAAGTGTTACGGACGGACGGACGTACTGACAGACGGAGGCCATTCCTATTATCCCCTCCCCGCTTTGCGGACGGGGATTAAAAATGGAATGCATAAGCTTTAAGATCGTCTAGCAAGTTAAACAAAATAAGATAAATAAAAACCAAGGTTTAAGCAGCTTAAGAAAGGTGCATTGTCAGATAAGTTAAAAAGTTATATTTGACAAATTTTCAAGCATGTCCGTCTGAAAACACGCCAGAGCACAGACATTTGTTGTACAACTTTTGAATGTTGATCTGACGATTAGCATTTTAATATTTAGTCAATTTTACACAGTTCTTGCTATGGACACGTGCGATTGGACTCCAGAATTTAGATGTTACGTATATGACCCCCTGAAGCCACAGGCACAGGACAGAAAGAATTGCAAACAATTTATTTGACAACACGGGCTGGTGTTGCGCGAACTCTTTCTTTCTTTTGTGGTGTTGTACATTTTCATTTCTTTCTAATCAAGGTGGTTACAAAATACCAGATGTTTGGCAGCTAGTTTGTTCAAAAGTCGTATTTCTTTAACACTGTTTCTTTCCAACAATGTCCTGAAGCCTATTTCCCTTGAGAACAGTACTTACAATATATCCTTGTTCTTTAATTACTGGCTGTCTTCGCTATCTAGAAATTTGTGTGAATGTTTTTGGCTGTTCTTAATTTTTGATAGAAAGACCATGAACCAGTCAAACACAGATGCTAGTATTTTTTTCGAGAACTAAAAAATAACTTGTCACAAATTTGTGAAATGTTTTCACCGTCTAGTTTTCTTAGTTAATTTAAAATACTGCGACATTCAGTTTAAAAATGACGAGTAATTGTTGACAACAATATAAAATATTGTTCCGTAATTGACTGCATCAAAGACCTAAAATAACATATTTCAAGTCTTTGACTGCATCTTGATTAAAACGGAAGTATTCGATTTCCTCTGTCTGAATGTGGTCTTTTCCGACTTCATTTTGTACTGACTGCTTCTTCAAACGAAATTGCTTGTTTGAATTTTCTTGAAGAAAAGTCTTAGATATCATTTTGTAATTGGGACTACATATTAAAACAAAATAGCTTGTTTAATTTCCGATGTTTGACAATCATCTTAGATAAATTCGTCTTGAATATATCATTTTGTATCTGACTACATTTTATAACAAAATTGCTTGTTTGATTTCCATTATTTGACAAACACCATTGCCAAATCATTGCATAAAACATTTTATTTAAAAAAGTATTTATTTGGTTTTCTTTGTTTGACAAAGATGAAACAATCCGTTTGTAACTGGTTAAATCATAAAACTCAACTGCTTGATTTTTTTTTTTTTGACAGAGGTCTTGTAGCATTCTGTAATTAAGTTTTAAAACAAAATTGCTTGTTTGATTTTCGTTGTTTGAAAAAAATCTTCGGCAAATCATTTCATAAATGACTACATTTAAAAACGAAAAGTATTTGTTTGATTTTCTTTGTTTGAGAAAGATAAATATCTTATTTTGTAACTGACTACATCTTAAAACGGAAGTGCTTGTTAAGGTTTTAGTTAAGAGAAGTCCTAGACATCATTTTGTAACTCAGTACATCTGAGAACAGAATTGATTGATTTTCATTGTTTGGGTAAAACATTTTATAAAAGGCTAAATTTAAAAACGAAGTGTTTGTTTTGTTTTCGTTTGACAAAGATAAAAGATATCATTATTTAACTGACTAGATCTAATAATGGAAGTGTTTATTCAGCATAGGTCTTAGATATCTTTTTGTAATATAAAAACATCTTAAAATAAATTTGCTTTTTGATTTCTTTCCTTTCCCAAAAGGCAATATGTAACATTTCGGAACAATGTACATCTAAATATTTTTTTTAACTGACAAAGGGATTAAAATCATTTTGAACACGTCTAATTCTAAAAAACGAAAAAAATGTTTGATTTCCTTTGAAAAAGGAATTCGATATCATTATCTAAGTGACCACATATAAAAATGAAAAATACTCGTCTGGCTTCTCTTGTTGACAGAAGTCTTAGATATCATTTCGTAGCTGATTGCATCTTAAAACCAAATTGCTTCATTTCCTTCGATCTGACTACGACTGAAAACGAAAATACTTGTCTGGCTTCTCTTGTAAACAGAAGTCTTAGATATCACTTCGTAGCTGACTGCATCTTAAAACCAAATTGCTTAATTGATTTCCTTCGTTCTGACTACATCTGAAAACGAAAACGCTTGTTTGGCTTCTCTTGTTGACAAAGGTCTTAGACATCACTTCGTAGCTGATTGCATCTTAAAACCAAGTTGCTTAGTTGATTTCCTTCGTTCTAACTACATCTGAAAACGAAAACGCTTGTTTGACTTCTCTTGTTGACAAAGGTCTTAAATATCACTTCGTAGCTGATTGCATCTTAAAACCAAGTTGCTTCATTGATTTCCTTCGTTCTGACTACATCTGAAAACGAAAACGCTTGTTTGGCTTCTCTTGTTGACAGAAGTCTTAGATATCACTTCGTAGCTGATTGCATCTTAAAACCAAGTTGCTTAATTGATTTCCTTCGTTCTAACTACATCTGAAAACGAAAACGCTTGTTTTGCTTCTCTTGTTGACAATGGTCTTAGATATCACTTCGTAGCTGATTGCATCTTAAAACCAAGTTGCTTAATTGATTTCCTTCGTTCTAACTACATCTGAAAACGAAAACGCTTGTTTGGCTTCCCTTGTTGACAATGGTCTTAGATATCACTTCGTAGCTGATTGCATCTTAAAACCAAGTTGCTTAATTGATTTCCTTCGTTCTGACTACATCTGAAAACGAAAACGCTTGTTTGACTTCTCTTGTTGACAGAAGTCTTAGATATCACTTCGTAGCTGATTGCATCTTAAAACCAAGTTGCTTAATTGATTTCCTTCGTTCTAACTACATCTGAAAACGAAAACGCTTGTTTGGCTTCTCTTGTTGACAATGGTCTTAGATATCACTTCGTAGCTGATTGCATCTTAAAACCAAGTTGCTTAATTGATTTCCTTCGTTCTAACTACATCTGAAAACGAAAACGCTTGTTTGGTTACTCATGTTGACAAAGGTCTTAGATATCACTTCGTAGCTAATGGCATCTTAAAACCAAGTTGCTTAATTGATTTCCTTCGTTCAAACTACGACTGAAAACGAAAACGCTTGTTTGGCTTCTCTTGTTGACAAAGGTCTTAGATATCACTTCGTAGCTGATTGCATCTTAAAACCAAGTTGCTTAATTGATTTCCTTCGTTCTAACTACGACTGAAAACGAAAACGCTTGTTTGGCTTCTCTTGTTGACAAAGGTCTTAGATATCACTTCGTGGCTGATTGCATCTTAAAACCAAATTGCTTCATTGATTTCCTTCGTTCTGACTACATCTGAAAACGAAAACGCTTGTTTGGCTCCTCTTGTTGACAAAGGTCTTAGATATCACTCCGTAGCTAATGGCAATTTAAAACCAAGTTGCTTAATTGATTTCCTTCGTTCTAACTACATCTGAAAACGAAAACGCTTGTTTGGCTTCTCTTGTTGACAAAGGTCTTAGATATCACTTCGTAGCTAATGGCATCTTAAAACCAAGTTGCTTAATTGATTTCCTTCGTTCTAACTACGACTGAAAACGAAAACGCTTGTTTGGCTTCTCTTGTTGACAAAGGTCTTAGATATCACTTCGTAGCTGATTGCATCTTAAAACCAAGTTGCTTAATTGATTTCCTTCGTTCTAACTACATCTGAAAACGAAAACGCTTGTTTGGCTTCTCTTGTTGACAATGGTCTTAGATATCACTTCGTAGCTGATTGCATCTTAAAACCAAGTTGCTTAATTGATTTCCTTCGTTCTAACTACATCTGAAAACGAAAACGCTTGTTTTGCTTCTCTTGTTGACAATGGTCTTAGATATCACTTCGTAGCTGATTGCATCTTAAAACCAAGTTGCTTAATTGATTTCCTTCGTTCTAACTACATCTGAAAACGAAAACGCTTGTTTGGCTTCCCTTGTTGACAATGGTCTTAGATATCACTTCGTAGCTGATTGCATCTTAAAACCAAGTTGCTTAATTGATTTCCTTCGTTCTGACTACATCTGAAAACGAAAACGCTTGTTTGACTTCTCTTGTTGACAGAAGTCTTAGATATCACTTCGTAGCTGATTGCATCTTAAAACCAAGTTGCTTAATTGATTTCCTTCGTTCTAACTACATCTGAAAACGAAAACGCTTGTTTGGCTTCTCTTGTTGACAATGGTCTTAGATATCACTTCGTAGCTGATTGCATCTTAAAACCAAGTTGCTTAATTGATTTCCTTCGTTCTAACTACATCTGAAAACGAAAACGCTTGTTTGGTTACTCATGTTGACAAAGGTCTTAGATATCACTTCGTAGCTAATGGCATCTTAAAACCAAGTTGCTTAATTGATTTCCTTCGTTCTAACTACGACTGAAAACGAAAACGCTTGTTTGGCTTCTCTTGTTGACAAAGGTCTTAGATATCACTTCGTAGCTGATTGCATCTTAAAACCAAGTTGCTTAATTGATTTCCTTCGTTCTAACTACGACTGAAAACGAAAACGCTTGTTTGGCTTCTCTTGTTGACAGAAGTCTTAGATATCACTTCGTAGCTAATGGCATCTTAAAACCAAGTTGCTTAATTGATTTCCTTCGTTCTAACTACATCTGAAAACGAAAACGCTTGTTTGGCTTCTCTTGTTGACAAAGGTCTTAGATATCACTTCGTAGCTGATTGCATCTTAAAACCAAGTTGCTTCATTGATTTCCTTCGTTCTGACTACATCTGAAAACGAAAACGCTTGTTTGGCTTCTCTTGTTGACAGAAGTCGTAGATATCACTTCGTAGCTGATTGCATCTTAAAACCAAGTTGCTTAATTGATTTCCTTCGTTCTAACTACATCTGAAAACGAAAACGCTTGTTTTGCTTCTCTTGTTGACAATGGTCTTAGATATCACTTCGTAGCTGATTGCATCTTAAAACCAAGTTGCTTAATGGGGGACATTGGTGGATTATCTACCCTGAATACTCTCTAATATTACTTTGGTCCTTTCATTTGGATTCCTCTGCTTTCATCGCTATTTTCTCTTTTGGTATTGTGATAATTAAGCCTAATTATTTGCAACAATGATAGTCAGATTAAACATTTAGTTTAGCAACATGCTTTGCTAATACCATGATGTTTGTTTTTTGTTAATCCTAACTTTTTATTTAATATATAAGTGACAATTTTCACAGCTAAAAGTCAAGACAATCACAAAGAGAAACAAGGATAAAGTCAGAGGATTCCAACTGAAAGGACCAAAGTGCAATTTGGTCTACCTTTGATGTTATCTGAGTAAGGGAGATAATTTGTAATCAGCAATGTCCCTCATTGATTTCCTTCGTTCTAACTACATCTGAAAACGAAAACGCTTGTTTTGCTTCTCTTGTTGACAATGGTCTTAGATATCACTTCGTAGCTGATTGCATCTTAAAACCAAGTTGCTTAATTGATTTCCTTCGTTCTGACTACATCTGAAAACGAAAACGCTTGTTTGGCTTCTCTTGTTGACAGAAGTCTTAGATATCACTTCGTAGCTGATTGCATCTTAAAACCAAGTTGCTTAATTGATTTCCTTCGTTCTGACTACATCTGAAAACGAAAACGCTTGTTTGGCTTCTCTTGTTGACAATGGTCTTAGATATCACTTCGTAGCTGATTGCATCTTAAAACCAAGTTGCTTAATTGATTTCTTTCGTTCTAACTACATCTGAAAACGAAAACGCTTGTTTGGTTACTCTTGTTGACAAAGGTCTTAGATATCACTTCGTAGCTAATGGCATCTTAAAACCAAGTTGCTTAATTGATTTCCTTCGTTCTAACTACGACTGAAAACGAAAACGCTTGTTTGGCTTCTCTTGTTGACAAAGGTCTTAGATATCACTTCGTAGCTGATTGCAGCTAAAAACGAAGTTGCTTAATTGATTTCCTTCGTTCTAACTACGACTGAAAACGAAAACGCTTGTTTGGCCTCTCTTGTTGACAAAGGTCTTAGATATCACTTCGTGGCTGATTGCATCTTAAAACCAAATTGCTTAATTGATTTCCTTCGTTCTGACTACATCTGAAAACGAAAACGCTTGTTTGGCTTCTCTTGTTGACAAAGGTCTTAGAAATCACGTCGTAAGTTACTGCATCTTAAAACCAAATTGCTTAATTGATTTCCATCATTCTGACTACATCTGAAAACGAAAACGCTTGTTTGGCTTCTCTTGTTGACAAAGGTTTAAGATATCATTTCGTAACTGACTGCATCTTAAAACCAAATTGCTTAATTGATTTCCTTCGTTTAACAGAAGTCTTAGTATCATTTCAGAAATACACGTATACTGTTGAGGAGCAGTACAAGGGGTCCAAGGGTTAGAGCGCCAGACGCCCGATCCGGAGATAGCCAGTTCGAATCCAACCATCGTAGAGTCTGCAGTGACTTTCCAAGTACTGGTAGGAACCAAGGAAGCAATCATCGAGAAGGATAAAAATAAATCGCAAAAACCTTGTTCCAGACTGGATCTTAAAACGGAAGTTTTATTTTGATTTCTCGAAGGATGAGCCTATCGTCTTCACTCTGTCTAAACAAGTTCAGGACCGTACACAGACTTTAATCTTCGTGTGTAGACAGATTTCACAAAAGAGGTGTACTGTACAGAAAAAGTAGCATCGAAAAATCCGTTTGCCCTGAGCAGGATTCCCTGGATCACAAAGCGAACACTGCCACATCAACAAACAAGAAATTCGGTAGATCAGTTTGATGTTACGTGTAGTTACCTCTTAAAAGGCGTAGTTTCTATTTAATTACTGTGAAAGGTGCAAGATATCTTTTTGACAAGTAGTACATGCTAACTACTAGAATGGCTGCTATTTTTTTTGCTGCTCGAAGGATGAGCCTATCGTCGCCACTCTGGCCATCCTCAACACCTTCTTGTCCAAACAAGTTCAGGACCCTGCATAGACTGTAATCTTCGTGTGTAGACAGATTTCATAAAAGAGATGTACTGTACAGAAAAAGTAGCATCGAAAAATCCATTTGCCCTGAGCAGGATTCCCTGGATCACAAATCGAACACTGCCACATCTACAAAAAAGCCAGCTGACAGGCAAGGGAGTACACGCGCCTTACTACGTACATCACCCTCTTAAGAACTCGTCCTTGAATCTTAGCAGCACTGAATGTTGGTGGGACTTTCTCAAAGGTGCACATTATATCTATATTCTCGAGTTATTTGCATAAGGCATCACATGAAACAAAGAAAAATCCACTTGCCACGAGCTGGATTCAAACTTGGGCACTCTGGATCACAATATGAACACTACCATGTCGCTTTAAAAGCTAAGTGATAGACAGGTGAGTATAAGGGTAATACAGTCCAACCTGTGAACAAAGGCCACCTAAGGGAGAGACAAAAACTGGCCTTTGTCCACAGTGACCTTTCTTCAGAGGTACATTTGCACTAATAAATCAATACTGGTTTCTCAGTCTGGCCTTTATTTGGAGATGGCCACGAACACAGGTTTGACTGTATTACTTTTTCTACAGAACCATAACTCTTCTATCATAATATTTAGAGTCATTGCCCTTTGTTATTTTGGTAAAGACCATTACTCCTAGACCCTTAAACTAAAATTCATGAAAATTCATGTACGGATGGAACTCATAAAAAAGGGACACAATACTTGATGTATTGATAAATCTCATGAAGAAGTACAGTGCATGAGAAGCATCATTTATCTTTTTCTTTGTTACTATGTTCAAAAAACATCCTTACTGGTAGTTGAATAGTTAGCTTCAGACTTGGAGCTTCCATTTATTGATAGATCTGATAAAGCAAATGTACAATGCATAAGAACCTTAACTCTTCTTTTTTGTTTTCAGAATTTATGCAGTTTGGTTTTTCATATTTCAATTTTGTTGGGACCATTACTCTAAGACTCTATGAAGGTTTAAACTTGAATGAATAGGTCTTGAAAAGGAATGCAAAAGATCTATAACTATCCTTGTACATTTTCAAAGTTATTGTCCTTTCTTAATTTTCATACATAATATAAATAGTGATATGTATCTGGAATGTCACTCTAGAATCAAACACATTGCAAATTGAAGGTTGACTGTGTTTCTGTTACGAGGTGAAAAGAGCTGAAAAAAATGTTTTTGAGTCTTTAAAAATGACCCCTTTTATTTTTTTACAAACGGGCCAGCTGGGGGGGGGGGGGGGGGGTGGGCCCCTTAAGCCCCCCCCCCCCCCCGGTAAATCCGGGCCTGATATATATAACTATCTGATGTCCCTGAGCATGTCACACCTACCTGACAAGACCATGTCAAAGACAACTTCAAAGCAGAAGTACATGAAGTGAGTTTATTGTCTATTTGTGTAATACTGCAGTTAATTAAGTTCAGATCGTTTTAAAAATATGATACCCAAGAGCAGTTAACTGACCAAGCTTCATGAAATATACCCTTCACAATTAGTTTTCTTGTATCAATCCATTCACTGATTTTATATTAGAAGTATTCATTGCAAGCTTTCAACAAGAAACCACATGAATAATGAACTACATGTACTACTACTAGTACTCAGCCCTATGGTGGCTCTTACAAACATATACCTATGCTTGCTTTGGTATAGAAGGACCACATCTCTTTAGGAAACAAAAACATAGAGTGAAAATGAACTGAAAACATGATGTAGTTAATATTTCATAACATAATATGCCCTAAATCTCTTCAATTAATCTGTCTTTTTCTTTTCAATCCATGGATAGATCAGGTGTCCAAGAAACAAATTCTTGATAATGGTTCCCCAAGAATATGTTGAAGTAGTATATACTGGCTTGCTGGTCAAAGACAAAATTTCTGTAAAACTTGGTCTTGTTGCCTGAAAATAAACAGTAACATTCACACTGACAAAGATAACATTATTCAGGTGTTTTAGAGAATATATATCTGTTCTTTTTGTATCAGTAATTATCTTTTTTACTTAACCCTTACCATGTTAAATATCTAAAATGGACTTGTCCATCTTTCAATTTGGACTGATCCATTATTTATGGGGGTGCTTTTGGAAAATTCTCTGACTGAATGGCAAATAGTGTAGACCATGATCAGACTGCATGGATGTGTAGGTTGATCTTGGTCTGCACTAGTCATAAAGGCAGTCAATTGCCTCCAGCATGGTAGGGGTTAAGCATCCCAATTCATTACATATAATCTGCAAAGCTTTTTCACTTTTTCATTCTTACAACAGAACACAACATTCTGATGTGGTGGTGCAGTAAGTCAATCTATGGTAGTTTAAACCCTTAAAAATAAACAATTATAATATCACAGAAATGCTATTAAGTGTTTATGGATATTTGTCTGGTAAAAAATATCACTGCTATTATCTGAAAATATTGTATTACAGTCAGTTCTACAGAGTTTACAATTTAAATACAAAATTAGATAAATTAAAATAACACAGCACTGAATGAAGAAATGGTTAGTTTTATAAAGTAACAAGCTACATGTATATCCATTACCTGCATACTAAGAACAAGAGTAGAATCCCTAGATTTTCCTTCATAAGATACCACCTGAAATACAGCACCATCTGAAAACAGTAAATATACAAACACCCTTCAATATACTGCAAGTTTATGTAGTACTAACACTATGTGCCTTCATTACTTTAACTATGAACGCCTATATTAATACTGTCCCATTGGGTGTTGATTTCAAGTATTCTCAAATAACTTTCTCCTTCAAGTAATTCTGTCAAATATTTAGTACAAAATGATACTTGTTTTTCTGGGTTCCTTAAGCACAAGAATAAAATTATCATCACAGCTGAACAAATTTTCATAAAAGATTGTTGGTATTATATGTACTGTCTAATGCGATTCTCCAACTGGGGTTGGATTTAGTGAATACTTTTTCTGTATAATGATGTTTTTGTTCCTAGCAGGACGTACTTATAGGACTGAAGAATCTTTTCAGAGTACAAAGTAATTTCATTCTATCGCAATTCATTAAAAAAGATTTCAAGAAGTAAGTGGGAAAAAGTTCTTGGTGCTATTAAATAATGAAAAGATAGCACCTTTTTTGCATTCACACCTTAAGACTGTACAAGAAAAAAGACAGCTGTTGTTAAGTTACAAACCTGTGAGTGAGGCAGATTTTGTGGACCAGAGCAGTATATACCACCATGGCAAACAGTTGAGAAACTGTCTCAATCTGGATATAAGACCTTGTGCTGTTAACACAACCACTCGTAACTGAAAAGTGTAAATAATACAACATATCACATATCTTTTTTTTCACTGCTCTTTCACCTGTAAACAAAAAGATAATCATACTGGCTTAACTTTTCTATTTCTACAAGGAACCTTTCCTTAATAGTACTGCTACTTGAATTAAGAAATGAAATGAACTCTATCAGTTTGACTTTGGGGAATGTAGATGAATATTTACCCCATCAAGAGATGTATGAAGGTTGTATCAGAAGTTTGTGGACTTTTTGAGTATTTTTTTCTAAACTTATAGTCAGAACAAAAAAACAACTTGACTATCAAATACACCAATCAATTATTTTTATCACAACCAAATTTCTTAAACACTGAACAAGTAGGGTTATACAACAAATCACAGAAAACTACTAAAGCCTATGCTGGGCACAGAACAGTGACATTTTAGATGTCAACATCAAAATTTTCACACTTTAACAACAGTCACCATAAACAGCAACATCTTTTCTACAGCTGGCTGTCAAATTGCAAAATCATTTTCTGCATTTCAATCTGAATCTCTTCAGCAGACTGATAATGATTCCCACACAGCTAGGCCTTGGCTTTAGGAAAAAGGGAAGTGACACTTTTCTGTCTATCCCTGAGCCTTGTTTGCCACTTAAACACTAGGAGGTACCGTGGTCCAGGTGTAGAGCGCAGGGCTCTGGATCCGAAGGTCGCAGGTTTGAATCCCGTCAGAGGCAAGATTCTGACACGATCTTCACATTCTTCCACGCTGCGCGAATAATGGTATGGAACCCAGGAAGCAGTCATCGAGCGTGATGAATCTAAGTTGTAAGAACTTGTATCGCAATTGATGTAAAATAAATGAGTCTAAACTAAACTAAACTAAACTTAAACACTAGAATTGTCTGAATGACCTAGCTGACTGCTTGAAAAGTTTCAACCGCTACGTCTAAGTTAAACCTAGATCACTACAAAACTTAATCAAGGCCTTCAATTCCTCCTCCCCATTGATGTCATGATCAGATCAACCAACCTCATCAGTAACAACTGTTGTTGTGTATGTACCAGTACTTCTCTAGAGGAAACATTTTCAAATTTTAAAATTCCTGGCAATGACGTCATGACATGACGTAAATAGCAGACATTATTTGGCTTAACAAATTACAAACATTAACAAATATTAGACTCACACCAAAGTTACTTTAACCAATAAGTTATGTTATATCATGTCAGAAAACATATTCAATATACAAAATGTCCACAAACTTCTGAGACACTCCTCCATATGAATGGGAATTTCAAAACAATATCTTAGATAATGTGTGTAATAGTGATTTAAGTGATAAGACATTTTTTCTTCTTCTTTTTTTTGTTGCAGGACAGGATACATGGTACAAAGACCCACCCAAATAAATAAACAAAAGTGTTTTGCCACAAGTTCCAAGCGACTGTTGACTAAAACAAGCAGTTATGCTAAAATGAAAAGCACAGATAGACTTTTTCAAATAAAAGCCATATATGATGATTCTTATCAGATGATGACTATCAACTAAAACCAAAATCAGATATCCAAGTACAACATTCACAATAATTATGTGAATAAGAAAATGTACATTAAAGCGACTGACTCACAAAATTTACCTGAAATTTTTTTTTTCTTTAAAATTCAAGAGAAGTTGATATACTATGGAAAATAAACATAATATTATGCTTGTTTACATCATGAAAACTGAAAAATTTTTTGCTACTACCAGGATTCGAACCTATGCCCTTTCGGTCAGTAAAATACAGAACAATGATCTACACCAGTGGGCCACAGACACTTATCATTTCTCGTCGAAAATAATAATAAGACCAAAGTATCTACCCCGTGCCTAACCAGCTAAATTTTACACCGATAAAAGTGTGTTAATCTTTCTATTGTGATGTATTTCTGTAACAAAATGTGCCAATAACTTAGTTTACATATATTCTTCACAATTACACTAAAATTTCAAGATGTATAACCATTTTCGTTTTTTTTTTTCCTCATTGGCCCATCTGTGAGTCAGTCGCTTTAACACAAATATGTATTAGAGTTATATATTAGTACATTGTAATAAAAAACACAAGTGAACGATTAAAAAAAAAAGAACTTTCGTTATGACTGTAATTATTTCTAATATCATTGGATACAACATACCATTGTAAACACAAAATAGTAAAGCCCAGTCGTTGGTAGAATAAACAAGAGAACAGTGAACAATAAAGTTCCAACAAACAACTGGTCTGCATCGTAAACGGCCGAATCTACACGTTGACGCAGAACATTCCATTTCTTTCCACGGAACAGTCTCCATAGTGATGCCATGGCATACATCTGTAAGCGGTACAGCCTGAAAGTAAAATCTCATCATAGAAATCAATGAACATCCATGTGTAAGTTTTCATGCAGGCAGATGGTAAGGAAAGCAAGTTATTATCTGGAAACTGTTTTCTTATGTCAATAGACTGTGGCCTTGACCTTTGACAGTCTGACCACAAAATCAAAAGGGATCATCCTTGATATGGTTGAAGTACAACAGTAAGTTTACATGCAGGTAGAAGATAAGACTAGATGGGTGTTCGGTGGAACACTTGTGTCGCCCTTGGGTACTCTGTTAGAATAACTAAAAAGGTAAACAAGAGCCTGCTGGAAAAGACAGCATGCTAGTCAAAGTACAACAATACCTGTCCACAGGGGGAGTGGAGGGCGGACTGGTTTGGTGATCGGATGGGGAGTCAAGTACCTACTATGTATTATAAAAAAAAATGGGGGGGGGGGGGGGGGGGGGGGGTTTGAGGGTGGATGGGGAGTCAAGTGTACCTATGAATTTAAAAAAAAAAAAAATGGGCCGGGGGGGGGGGGGGGGGGGGGGGGGGGTTTGAGGTAGGATGGGGAGTAATGTACTTATGGATTAAAATTAAAAAAAAAAAAAAAGGGCACGGGGGTGGGGGGTGACTGGTTTGGGGAGGGGGGACCCATGCAGAGGGGATGGTGGGGGGGGGGGGAGAACTTACCCATCTCATGTCAGTTAATGTTTTATTTCTAGGCTTAGGAAGTTTTTTTCCTATGTATAAGTATAAGCACAATCAAGTGACCCCTGGGGGTGGGGCTAACTGTGACCCCAGGGACATGGGTACCAACAATCTTTGCAAGGGTCTTGCTGGTGATCAAGTATTCCAAGTTTGAATGGAATATCCTTGACACTTTTTGAGACATGGACATAAAGAAAAAGGTTAACAAAAAAAATTTAACTTGAAAAAGGGGCATAACATTGCAAAAATAAATTTGAGGGTTATCTGCCCTTGAGAAATGGTGTTGTCTTAAGTGATACAATTGTAAGCATTACAACTGGAAAGTTTGATAAAGAAACATTAAGAAATGGCATAGTTATAGCCAATGTTAAGTTTTCATGACAAAATCCAAGACAAAAAGGGGCATAACTCTGTCAATTGTGACCTTGACCTACACATTTTGGCATCATCATGACCCTGTTGTAGTAAGCAATATAATTTGAAAGTTTGATGTTGAAATGTTAAGAAATGGCAAAGTTATTCCCAACGTTAAGTTTTCATGACAAATCCATGTATAACAAGAGGGCCATGATGGCCCTGGATCGCTCACCTGAGTACTTTGGCTGTAGGTTTGCTGTTAAGCAGTATTTCATTTTTTAATTGAAAATATACAAGTGCCTACAAACCAAATATGTAAAATATCAGTCAATAAATAAAGGCTCTATGACAGAAAGTAGAAATATCTATTATAAGCAATGGTGACCTTGACCTTGACCCAGTGACCTCAAACCCTACCCATGGGTAGAGGTTCATGCAAGGAACCTATATACTGAATATCAAAGATATTGGTCTATAACCGAAGGCTTTATGAGGTACAGTAGATAAATCTATTTTTAGCCTCTGTGACCTTTAACCTAATCTAATAATTTGAAAAAGCTTGATAAAGCTTGCTTCATGCCAAATTTTAAAATTCAAGGCCTTGTGGTTTCAAACAAGAAGATTTATAAAGATTCCCTTTTTAACATATTAAGGGCCCCCGGGGCGGGGCAAATTTTGACCCAAGGGCCAACATTTAAACAATATTGGTAAAGGTTCTTTACACAATACTCAACACCAAATACCTAAGGTCTACACCTATTTGTTTTGGAGAAAAATTATTTTTCATGTTTTTCCTATATAAATCAATGTAAAACAAGAGAACCCTGGGGCGTGGCCAATTTTGACCTAGGGGACATAATTTGAACAAACATGGTAAACATCCACTAGACAATGCTACATACCAAATATAAAAGCTGTAGGCATTGTGGTTTCTGAGAAGAAGATTTTTCAAGCTTTCCTTTTTTACATATTAAGGGCCCCCGGGGCGGGGCCAATTTTGACCCCAGGGCCAACATATAAACAATACTGGTAAAGGTTATCTACACAATACTCCACACAAAATATCTAAGGTCTAGTCCTATAAGTTTCAGAGAAAAATGACTTTTAATGTTTTTCCTATATAACTATATGTAAACCAAGAGACCAAGAAACCAAGTTCAATTTTGACCCAGGGAACATAATTTGAACAAACTTGGTAGACAATCACTAGACATTGCTACATACCAAATATCAAAGCTGTAGGCATTGAGGTTTCCAGTAAGAAGTTTTTTTAAGATTGCCTTTTTTTAAATATTAAGGGCCCCCGGGGCGGGGCCAATTTTTACACCAGGGCCAACATATAAACAATACTGGTAAAGGTTCTTTACACAATACTCCACACCAAATATCTAAGGTCCAGTCCTATTAGTTTTGGAGAAAAATGATTTTTCATGTTTTTCCTATATAACTATATGTAAACCAAGAGAACCCTGGGGCGTGGCCAATTTTGACCCAGGGGACATAATTTGAACAAACTTGGTAGACATCCACTAGACAATGCTACATACCAAATATCAAAGCTGTAGGCATTGTGGTTTCTGAGAAGAAGATTTTTAAAGATTTCCTATATAAGTCTATGTAAAAGGAAGTGACCCCTGGGACGGGGCCAATTTTGACCCCAGGGAAATAATTTGAACATTTGTTGTAGAGTTCCATTAGAGGGTGCTAAATGCCAAATATCTAAGCTCTAGGCCTTGTGGTTTCAGACAAGAAGATTTTCAAAGTTTTTCCTTTAAGTTGCCATAGCAACCAGAGTTCTGCATGGAATCAAATTCTTTGAACAATTTTGGTAGAGCTTCATGCAAGGAACATTTCTGTGAAGTTTTGTTGAAATTGGGCCAGTGGTTTAGGAGGAGATGTTCTTTAAAACAAAAGTTTACGCACGCACCGACGACGGACGACAGACATTGACTGATCACAATACCTCACCTTGTGCACTACGTGCACAGGTGAGCTAAAAAGGGGCATAACTCTGTCAAATGTGACCTTGACCTAGAAATTTTATCATCAACCCGACCCTGTTGTCATAAGCAATACAATTTGAAAGTTTGATAAGATAATGTTTAGAAATGGCAAAGTTATAGCCAACGTTAAGTTTTCGTGACGGACCAACGGACCGCCGGACCGACAGACAAAGCGATCCCTATGTATCGCCTTTTCTTCGAAAGGGCGACACAAAAAGCAAGTTATGGTCTGGAAATGGTTAGCATATCTAGAAGCACAATGACCTTGACCTATGATGCTTTGGCCCCAAAATCAATAGGGATAATCCTTGATTTGGTTGAAGTAAATGTCTAAGTTTTCATGCAGGTAGATGATCAGGAGAGCAATTTATGGTCCGAAAATAATTGTGTCTACGAACAAGGCCACATTTAAAAAAGTTTTTGTTTGCTGTCTCCCGACCCTACTTTTTAGAGGTGGGTAGGTAGGTAGGGTTTTTTTTTTTTTTTTTTTTTTTTGAAACACATAAATGTTTTCGGTTTGATTTTGTCTTGTGAGAAGACTATTTGATTAAATGTGAATTAACATTTTAAAATTGTTATATCTTACTTTTTATTTCAGTTTGTATATGTTCCAAACAGTCAATACAAGATATATAGTTCTTTTTAAATAAAAATACATGTAAAATATGGATTTATTTTTTTCTCTCAGTCTCAGAGTTATTGTTCCCATCTTCATCCCTGGTAATTTTTAATGTCACAAATTTCAATGTTTTATCAAATTCTTTTGCTACTCTTAATGGTTCATCTAAATCTGGTTTAAACAATTCATTACCATTGAGACTATTGCTCAAATGTACCGAAAGAACGTCCGATTTTTCCGTGTTAAAATCCTCGGCGTCTTTCAACAGATCGTTACACACCTCGGCCCATGTCCAGTCCGATCCGTACTCGTGAAAGTGATTTTTCAACAAAGTTGAACTGGATCCAGTATTATACGTAATAATAACAGTTGACGAGATGATAAAATGCTCGTCTTCTAACTTTCGTTTTGCCATCGCGAAAACTTGTAACGGAAGTGTTCACAATCGACATTTACCCGGCGGCAATTGATTGTCAATACACGTGACGAATAATATACGGGAACCAGAATACTACACGCCGTTATTGAACGGATATCGGTAAGAATATGCGGCGCTAGAAATAAAAAAAAATGGTCGGAAAGAGCAATTAAAAATTTTCGGAGCGCAGCGTTTTTCTAGGGTCGGTCGGGAGACAGCAAACAAAGCTATTTTTAATTTTGGCCCAAACTGACAGATAGGCAGAGAGACTGATAAGCTAATTCAAGTATACACCCAACAACGAAGTTGTGGGGTTATAATAATCATGGCTGATTTCTAAGATAAAAGCACAACAGTTGGCTGCATAAAAAACTTTAATCAAAATTTCCAAGTCAAAGAAAGGGTAACAATTTGCAATAAATTTGGTCAAGAGTTATGTACCCAGTAGCTTGTTTGTTTAATGCCCCTGAAGACCTAACAATAATCACAGCTGCTGATAAAATATATGCAGGGTAGGAAATAACATGCAATATTGTAATCAATTTAATTTCCACACAAAACCTTAACCAAAATTTTTAAGTTTAAAAGGGGCAATAACTTGAATTAATTCTGCAAAAGTTATCTTACTTGGACGTCTAATGTCCTTTAACATCTTTTTGAAGTTTAAAGTCAATCCCATTAATGATTGCTGAGAAATAAGCAAGATAGTAACTTGCATGCAAAACTTTAACCAAGATTTCTAAGTATTTAAGTGCCATGATTTGCTCTAAATTTGGTTAAGATTACTTGTTTTTAATGCCCTTGGAGACATCAGTGAAGACTAAATCAGTAAGCTGGTTACTTAGATATATGCATCATAGTAAGTTGAATGAAAAATCTTAACCAAGGTGTGACATCGCCATTGCCAACATACTTTGTATAGTCAAGCTAAAAATGATTTGTTACTGTTGTCAGCTATCAGTTAATACCTGGCTGCATAAACGTAGAAGCAGTAGATGTGGACAGTCATGGTGGATAATATGTCCTGGAATAAAGCTAACTGGACGGACAGGCCCCAAACACCAGCTACAGAACTATAGTACACCAACTGTCCTAACACAGGTTTCAGCACATATAAGTAGCCTGGAAATATATACAATACAAAATAACACAATCATAACAAGAAATGCAGAGAGTTATACCTTAAAAATAACGGGAACCTCCAGTGACTGGCCATGTATTTCTGTGTATTATGACTGCAGTCATCAAGACAAAAGCTTCTTATTACAGTTTGTTTTTCCCTCTAGCTCAGTAAGTAAACCATAAAATAAGATAAACACAAGCTAACAAACCGTTTTAGTATGAACTTCTGATTTCTGAAAAAATGACCACACTGGTAACAGCTTATATTTTACATTAGTTTTTTTTTGAAAGCTTGTAAGTGACAACAGGAACACTGCAGACAAATGCTTAGATCTTTCTACCCTTTATGAATTTCTTAAACAGACATGTCAATCATTTAATTCAAAAGGAACCATAACTTATAAAAGGGATATTAACTAAAAACTTACTAAATGAAGAGCTTACTATTAAGGCCAATTCCAGACAGAGTAAAATTCAGGCCAATCTTAATCTGAGTTGGTTGCAGAAACTATTGTTGTCTGCATGGAATGTGTCTTATCCCCGAGTTATAAACTTGACGTCACTTTCGATGTCTTGTTTTTAGATATATGCATAGACAAGTCACGACGCATTAACAGTGAAACTAAAAAGCTGTTGAATTATTTAGACTTAAGAGCAAGCCCTTTTGGCATAATGATTACCTGACCAAAGGTAGATGTGGTACTGGAAAAACTTCCCCAAGATATGGGTAAGCTGACTGTTTAGCTTGAGCCCTGCTGGAGCACCCATTAACCAGTCAAGCAGCAATTTTAATTCTCCTGCTACTTTCTGAAATCAGAAGTATACCAAATAAATATTTAAATCAGCAAATTAGACTCACTGTGTTGGCAAATGGGTATAAAGTGTGCTCTATTTACCAAACTGTTGTTTCCCCTGATCCCCTAATAAAGTTTGAAAATCCTATTATTAGAAAGTATGAATGGATAGGGTAAGAACTCTAATAAATGGGTATATGAGGGGAAGAGGTGTGGGGAGGGGCTCGGGGCAGAGGGGGGGGGGGGGGGGGGTATGCATGGGGAGGAACTGAATCTCATAGTATAATAGATAAAATCTGCTGTTTAAACAAATGTTGCTTGAAGCAAAATTTATCAACACATTAATTATTCACTGGACATTTCATTGGTATACAACTCATTTCACAGGCCAGTAATAGCTTAAGGAAATGTGTATTTTCTTCTGGACTGCATTTTTATATAATATATAAATCAAATTGTTAAGAAATTGGAAATTGATGGGGATGGGTCCAAATATCTTACTTCTAACAAATAAGAATACTTGTACTTACATCACCATAAGAAAGACATATGTTGGCAAAATACTGTGCAGTGTTATCTGACATCAGAAAGTACATCAGTGTCACTCCTAGCAATGTATCTATCACCTGCTGTACACATGTATTCACAGATCTGTAAATATTTATAGCACATAAAAAATATCAAACCATTATCCAACGAAGTATACCAAATGTATTACATTGAATGATTAAAGGTAATGGTTCAATACACTATACAACAGGGGAATATCACATATAACGTAAAATTTGAAAATACAAGAAAAAATATCACCACTTTCAATGTCTATGAACTTTTCTGATAACATAATTATGCACTGCCAACTGGATGTTAAATTAAAATACAGAATAAAGACTAATTATAGCTGAAATGCTGATGGAGAGTACAAAACAAAATACTACACGTTTTGTTGAACTGTTGCTTTTCAGAGCTGTATGACTAAAATTTACCTTAATCTATTAAATGGCCTCCACTTTACAGCTGAGTTTGCCTGTTTCAGATCTATGGTTCTTACTCCTAGCTGTGCTACTGTGCTTGATATACCAATAACTTTCTGTACTGCTCTGGCAGGGGAACCATTTCTGCAAGGAAATCTATACACATACAAATATGAAGATATTTTCAATATTTACTTTTTAAAGCAAACAAAAAAAACTGATAAAACATAATAAAATGTAACATACAACTGCTGCATAAAAGAGTACTCAAAATGGAAACAATCTAAAGTTACAACAGGTATCTGATAACTGGAAAGTGAAAAATTTGTAAGATGACAGAAACGAGTCTTGTAAAAAAAATGTCAGCAATTTTCAGAAATGAGTAACTATCAAAATGATAAGAAAATGAATCAGTAATTACCCTCAGTGACTGACTGCTTACAAAGTTATTCAATGAAACAAATCTTTCATTTACCTTTGAGCACCAAGACCACATACTCTGAATGGAAGGTACAGCAAATTCACTACAAGCACCAGACATCTGATAAAAAGCTGTCTAATTCTGCTCTGTTCTGGGACTCTTGTGTACACAGTGAGCATATCTGTGATTTCATATTCATTCAAAGTAAGGTTTGTATTGTGCAGGATGCTTACTAGGGATGTGACACTTCCATCATCTTCACAATTGTCTATCCTTTGTTTTAAAATATAAGACTGTATATAATCCAAAGGATTATAGATAAAAAATGTACATGGACTGGTCAGTTCATTATGAAAGACTTTGCAACAAATATCTCCATTTTCATCCTGCCAAACACTGATCCAGTGGTCTTGTCGGACACTCCTTTTACTTGCAACATTTTTTTCTACCTTTGACCAATGGCCAATCAGTTCCAGACCTTGAATCCTATTGGCTGTTAAGATGTCATGGGATGATGCTGTTATGTATACTGATTGGCTGTTTTGTGTAACCTGACCAAAAAGGTAACAAGCTGGTTGGCTGAACAGGTCATAAGGAGCAAACACTTTCCAAATAATACCCACAGTCATCCTCCCTAGAGAAGAAAAATATTTTTGGATTTCAATTAATTTGCATTCAGTTACAACATATCAACTTTATTAAATAAACCTGGCTGAGTACATTTTAATGTAAACGTTTGCTTGAACTATTATGGGTGATGGTCATTGAGCAACCGTTTCACCAACCTGATTATGTATAGTAAATGAAAAGTCCTTTCATCACCCCGAATATTCAATAGGCAGAAAGTGTGAAATACTTCATTCACACCTATTTACTCAAGCATTATTAATGACAGTTGTTTAATGCATGTGTAATTTGCATTTAATTAATAAGCTGATAACTAATCAGGTATTATGCAGATATGATTAGACAAATTATCTCTAATTCCAGTTGTTAAATGCAGGCTGATACGCCTTTGAAATATCCGAATATCAAAAAGAAAATGATCAAAGTAGTAAATGAAACACATATAATTGCACGAGTTTGTTACAAATACTCTTTGTTTAGAAAACAGAGCGAAAAGTGCCACCTTAGCAAAAAAAAAAAAAAAAAATATTCCAACGGTTTTGCAAAATGTCCAAAGCAATCATGGCTACGGACATTTTCTGCAGGTTAAACAGTTACACATGCACAGGCAATTAGGTTGTACAAAAATTAGACCCTACAAAAATATTTCACACTTTCAGCCTATTGAATATTCAGGGCGACAAAACGACTTTTCAATTACTTTACGTAATCAAGTTGACAAAACGGTTGGTCAATGAAATGACTGTAATTCACTATGCATACATATTTAATATACAGCTGTAATATTCTAAAATTGGAATAAATTACAAAAACACAAATTCTATTAATTTTAAGAGAAGTATATGGAGGGGTCTGTACAAAACTATTGTCACTTCATATAAAATAAGAAAAAGATGTTATAGTTTTGCAGATACCTAGAAATAAATCATAGATACATACTATATCACTGATGACTTTAAGACTTAGATATAATCATTTTTAAAAAATAAATCTTTTTCAAGTCTTCAGTAATATGAAGTACTCGTCACCTGCTTTTTAAATAAGGTTTTATTCAACTAAAATACTGCATGCTTGGTCATACGGCTTTAAACTAGTCCTGAGAGAATAAACAAAGTCATTCTACTAACTAAAGAAACAATCAAATCATTTACAAGTAATCTTAACTCTTAACCTGCTGAATTTTTGTCATGGATTCACCCAGATTTGAATTTGGAACAGTCCATTCAAAGTTTAAGGGATTTCAGTAATTATCTAAGTACAAAAAATGAGCTACCATTTACAGTATAGAGCCTGGTCAGACTGCACGGATGTGCAGGATGGCCTGGCTCTATACTGGTGGCAAAGGCTAATCACATTCAGTTCCAGCAGGTTTAAGTTGTTTACGAATAATATATCAAAACAAAATATACCTGGTAAGTTCTGTGGTGGAAAACTATACTATGACAGACAAAAAAATGCATATCAGTATTCATTTTGCAAGACAATTAGCATAATTCAACAACAAATCATTCTCATTGTAAAATATACAACAAAGAATTTATACTTAAAATCAGCTTTTTTTTCTTGAGTGTACAGAAAATGTTTTATTTACTTGTTGAATACTTCAGATACAAAATAACCTTACCACATTTTTATCTCGATAAGAGAATTTTTTAAAACTTGTTTTTTAATGTGATTTCATCATTTGATTTGCTGAAATATTAAAATGATATAACCCAAAGCTGTGTGGTATCAAAGACTTCATGTTTAGTTTCTCATTTTATCAAGCACAATATATGGCCAATCAAGCACAATATAAGGCCATTTATTAAAAGTTAACATGCATGTATACATTGGTCAAATACGTCACAACATGTTATATCCAGAGGCATTTTTCATTTCATTTTAATTTTAGTAAATCAAATATTAATTTATTTTCATTCATATCAATTTTCAGTTATTTTATCAGCATTTTGTTTTTTACATCTTTTGCAATTAGAATAAAACAGGAATTATCAACTCGGCATGACAGTTAACGCGTGTCCTTGTCTTAGAACTAAAGACAGGCAAACATATTCAGGTATTTGACTTTTTTCTTTACTATTATTTCTTACTATTTATTTTTCTTAAACTATTCAACTATTTAATGAAAAAGGCTTTAAAGGTTGTCTTTCAAAAATAAATAGCAAAATCTGTTCACTTGTGACTTAGTGTTGTCTAGTCCTAGGAGCTTTTAAATACTGCCTTTGGTACATTAGTTAACACTGCATTTGACAACGGTACACTACTGGTTAAGAAATCTTCAGCGCTGGCCTCTACAAAATTTTAATTCATAAGTTAGCAACCTATAAGAAGATCTAAACAAGTCTTTTCTCAAACCTGTCAGTTTTCATCAGCTGAGTTTGTTCCATAATACATGTATAAGTGATAAACATTTACAACCTTTCCAGCCATTTTACAAATTCTATCATCACCTCAATAAACCGCAACACTTGTTAGTCACGACCAACAATACAGTAGTTATAAAAGGAAGACCAGAAGAATTTATTGCCTATAAATAGGATTTCAGTCTTTCCTACATGATATAAAAAAGGCAGAGCCTAGTGATCCTGTCATAAGGAAAGAATCAGTGGTCCATGGCTCATATTTTGCCAATTGTTCAGAACAGAAAATTAATACAGATGATTATGTAGCGAATTTGTGCAGTCAATCTGATGAACACTAGGTAAGAACTCCTAACTCTCAAAGAATAAAAACTGTTTAATCAAATGGAAATAGTTTCTTAAAAAAAGTGAATACTTGATAAACTAATTATAATTTAATTTCATAGGTTGATATCAACAGAGTTTGGACTTCAATATATATATACTCAATTAAGAACTGTCACTGTAAGATGACAATGCCCCCCGAAGTGGTGCTTTGACCTTTGAGCTGAAAACCAGTCATTCAGGGGTCTAGGTCAAATAAATATAAGTCAGTGGGAAGGTCTTGTTGAAAGGGCGACACAAAAATCGGTCATTCAACATTCAAGGTCACTTTGTACTTAACATGGTACCTAAATTTGCTCAGCTGTTTGATGTACCATGCCCCATTGAGGAAGTGTTATAAAGCAAAAATCATGTGCAGTTTAATGATGCTCATGTTGCTCAACACATTTTGTGATAGCCTCAATACTCTTGAGATATACACATCACTTTCCACTATTTAAAGTTAAATCTAACCATTTGCTATCATGGTACAGCTGATCCAAGTGCAGAGGGGTCATGCTATTGCATTGCTATTTGAAGGTCAACAGCAATAACAGGTTGCTAGACAATTTGGTGTGAACATTTCCACCACAGAATGACTTGTCAGACGCCTGAGAGAAACTGGAACCACTGCCAACTGTCCTAGATCAGAACATCCCCGTGTGACGACGCCACGTCAAGACAGGACTATACATCTTGCCCAACTGTGTACTCGCCACCCGACTGCAACCAAAATGGCTGTTAATATTTCAGGCAATCTTAATCACCATGTTCATGCACAAACTGTAAGAAAATGACTCCACAATACCAGTCTGCGATTTCGTTAAGCTTAGTTGATGGCTAATGCTCCAAGATTGTTCCCAATGCATTGATCAAGGGAGTTTTTTTCACAGATGAGTCTAGGTTCACTGTTTTGTTCAGATGGTTGGCGTAGTGTATATCCATGTCATGGTGAACGTTTTGCCGATGCTTGCAGTCTTGAGAGGGATAGGTTTGGGGGCAGCGCAGTTATAGTATGGGGAGGGATATGACATGGGGTAAAGTCACTGTTGTGATAGATGGAAATTTAACTTCTGTAAGATATAGGGATAAAATTCTCCGCCCTGTTACAGTCCCAAAATGTGCAACAGTACAACCTAGTCTTTCAGGATGACAATGCCCAGCCCCATGTAGCCAGAGTTTGTCCAGACTTTCTGGCAAACTGTAGCATTAACCCAGGGGCAACAGCCATAATTATTACAACAATGTTTTCTCACCTAATCAACACAGTACATTGTATTAAATAGTTGCTTTATGTGTGTTAGGATTCATGAAATATTGTCCACAATACTAGCACAACATTTTAGTTAATAAAAAATAATGTAATTGGAGTGTAGTTAAAATCAATTACAAATTACACATAATTTTCATTGTAATTAATTACAGTTCAACATTACATATAATTTAAGTTTGCCTCAATTACAAATTACATTCAATTACTCGAAAAAATGTAATTAATTGTAATTAATTACAATTTCAACTACCCCATGTGAAGCCAATGAGCTGGGTCTTACAGTTGTGTTTTGACCTGAATCCATGTTGCTGCGGGCACAGTATGTTGTGTGTGTGTGTCAAAGTAATCCATCATGTTTGAAACAGTGATGTGTTATAAAAAAGTAAAGTAAAAGTAAAGTGCTTGTTTATAATAGTGCCACCCCTGTGAAAGGGCAAGCCTCCCAGGCTTATGAGACACCTCTATTAGTGTACATATTTACTCCCCGATTCCTTATCCTATGTGTCAGGCGGACAGGCAATTGGTAACCATTCTTCAACTAGCTGGCGGCTCACCAACCAGCCGCATCAGAACAAGCCCCTGACAGGACTCCAACCTTCGACCGCCCGCTCCTTAAGCAGACGCCTTAACCACTAGGCCACGGAGACGGTATGGACGTGTTATTTGTGATGTGTTATATTAGTTCAGATACTGTGCATGTGAGTGATATTGGTCTTTAGTTGCTTGGTTTTGACTTGACCCTTTTTTATCTACTGATGTGATGATGATATGTTTCCAATCCTTAGGAACAATACCCGTGTCTAGTGATCTTTGGTATATGATTCTGAGCATTGGTGCTATCTCTGTGTGTAGTTCTTTGAGTAACCTAGGTGGGATCTCATCTGGACATTGGGCTTTATGTGGGTTTAGTCCTGTCAATAACTTATCAATTCCTTGAACTGAGATGGATATGGGAGCCATGGTTGGGTGATCATTGAACTTTTGGCTATTTGCTTAAGGCTGAGTGGTGAAGGCTTTGAGAAGACTGATTCGAACTGTTTGTTTAAAATGTTGGCCTTCGACACTGGGTCATTGTGAGTATGACAATCAATGCTGAGTGGTCCAATTCCAGTGTTTTCAGTTTTTTTGTGTATTTAATAAAGTTGCAGAACTTTTTCTTATGGCCTGGATCTGTATTGTCTTAGAAGATGATTGACTCTAGGTATGACCTATAGGCATTTCTTGTTTGTTTTTACACTAATGCTTCAAGTTGTTTGAATTTCTTCATGTTTTGACTATTCCTTAAAGATAGAATTTATAATCTCTCCTTAATTAAGGCCCTGGTAAGACTAGGATTTTAAATGTTCACAATAAATGTTTGAGATCTTTGGGAAAATCTTGGTACCTTTGTTTTTATCTTCGACAATTCTAATGTTCCTGACACGCGCCTGCATAGTATAGTTAGTACTGACTTTTGGCAGTTATATGTTGAAGCTGGTTAAGCCTTTAGGAAAAAAGGGCAGCACGAAATACCCAAATATACTTAAATTGTATCATTTAATCAACGCATTTTTATAAATCAAGCAAAATTACACACTTAACTTCAAATATTTGCCGAGATAATATATATTTTAATGGATATTTTAAAGTTAATGCTCATTTGTTTGTATTCAGGATTCTTTTCATTCTTTGTATTTGGGTATATTTGGATGTATTTGGGTATATTTGGGTGTATTTGGGTATTTCGTGCCGCCGAGGAAAAAATATTGTCCGAACAAGGACCTTACCACTAAGATTGAGAAATATCACAGTACGAACTGTTAAGGGTAATCATTGAGCTGATGTCTTATTTATCTTTTTGAAAGAGAAGAAAGTTGAAGGAGGTAGACTTGTTGTAATGAATCAGCTATAATAACTTTCTGACAGCACTGACTGCTCAAGTTTTCGAACGAATTCTCTGTACGCAGTGTTACTTCCCCTGTTGTGGTTGTGGACGAACTCGTTTATTTACATTACGAAAAGGCCTTACAACACTAAACTTCAACTTCAACTTATTACTGCCAAAAGTCAATACTGACTATACTAGACAGGCGCGTGTCAGGAACATTAAAATTATAAAAGATAATAACAAAGAAAACAAGATTTAATTGAAAATTCACTTAAACATTTATTTCAAGTACTTAAAATCTATAAAACTTGTTTAGTCCACTGATAAAAGCTGGTACAGTTGGGGTAGCCTTAATCTCGGTCGGTAATTCGTTCCAGAGTCGTATAGTCCTTGGGAAGAATGAGTTCATGTGATGTTGTGTTTTTGATTGTGGGATGAGGAATTTGCTGTTTCTTGTGTTTGTAAGGTGATTGTGATCAACATTGACCTGCTTGTTTTTTATTTTGTGTAGCATGACCAGGCTGGCATGGTTTCGACTTTGTTCTAAAGTTGACCATTTTAGTTCTTTGATCATGTTTGTTACACTGCTTGTATAGTGGTAATCATTATGAACGTACCTTGCAGCTGACCTCTGGACCATTTCTGTTCTGTGTGTGAGATATTTTTGCCATGGATGCCATATGGTTGAGCAGTATTCAACCTGTGGTCTTAGATATGTTTTGTATGCTGCTTCTTTGAGTTGTTTGTTTTGAGTTTTGACGTTTCGTCTGATGAACCTTAAGCTGTTTTTTGCTTTGTTTGTGATATTGTTTATGTGGGATGACCAGTTTAGATTGCTACTTATTGTAACTCCTAAGTATTTTGCATTTTCTGTGGTTTTCAGTTTAGTGTTATGTAGGGTGTAGGGAAAGATGACCGGTTTCTTTTTCCTGTGTATTCTGAGTAATTCACACTTGTCAGGGTTGAATTCCATTGACCATTCTTTTTCCCATATTTCAAGGTTGTGCAAATCATTTTGTAAGGTTTGTGCAGATGCTTGTGATTTAATTGTTAAATAAACTATGGTGTCGTCGGCAAATAGACGCATCCGGCTCCTGACACTTCCTGGTAGGTCACTGATGTATGCGAGAAAGAGACACGGACCTAAGACCGATCCCTGCGGGACACCAGAAAGCACAGGGAGCCTGTCAGAGACCTTGTTTTCCACTAATACTTGTTGTGATCTGTTTTTGAGAAAGTTTTGTATCCAGGAACTGATGTGTGGATGAACTCCAATGTGTTTCAGCTTGTGTATGAGTTTGTGGTGGTCTACTTTGTCAAAGGCTTTACTGAAGTCCATGACTATGACATCAGTTTGTTGACCTTGATCAAGGTTGTCAGCTATTTCTTGTGTGAAGCCAATGAGCTGTGTATCACAGCTATGTTTTGACCTGAAACCATGACTGTTGCTGGGGGCAAAGTATGTTGTGTTTGTCAAAGTAATCCATCATGTTTGAAACAATGATGTGTTCCATTAGTTTTGATGCTATACATGTGAGTGATATTGGTCTGTAATTGCTAGGTTTTGATTTTGACCCTTTTTTGTATGCTGGTGTGATGATGGCATGTTTCCAATCCTTAGGAACAATACCTGTGTCTAGGGATCTTTGGAATATGATTTTAAGGATTGGTGTTATCTCTGTGTGTAGCTCTTTGAGTAACCTAGATGAAATATCATCTGGACCTTGGGCTTTGTGGGGGTTTAGTCCTGTCAATAACTTATCAGCTCCTTGAACTGAAATGGATATGGGTGACCAAATGAAACTATCGCCCCAGACTTGTCACGGAAAAAAGTAATGGAAAACGAATATTTCTATTATATATTTGCACTGTAAACTTACTGTCTGGACAAACTGAAAAAAAGAAGATTTTAAGCAAAATTAAACACTTATGATGTCGCTTTTCTAAGAAGACAAAGAAAAACTGTAATTCTTTTAATCAATATTTTCTTTTTTAAAAATTGAATTCATATACATAGTTTACGAATTCACTTTACAAAGGTTTTCAGCAACACCTAATCGTTGTAAAAGCTATCTATTACACTTATCACAATATGAAATAGCAAGTGGTTACCTTTCTGGTAGCGTACGCATTCTCAAAGACCTAAAAGATGCTCTGTGTTCAGAAATAATAAAGCCAGGTTGAAAAAAAAACTACATAAAATTAGTTTACAAATTAGTTACAAACTTTTATTTAAAAAGTTTTATGAATGTTTGATATTGAAGGGTAGAATTAATATATATCGTGGGCCTAGCGCAAAACGGGAATTTTGGAAACCTTTTTTTTTCAGGAGAGTGAAAAGCTTATCATTTTCATTAGATCTTGCTGAAAAACATGAACTGTTTCAAGTATGTATATTTGTGAATTAATTTTATATTAAAAGTTTTGAAGTCTTCTTCATTTTTCTACTACACCAGAAATTTGTGGAATACTCAGTTTTGACTGTTTTGTGCTGAAAATGACAATTTATTTGAAAAAAAATATGCAAAACAGTCGTATCTGCAACTATTTAAAATGAAATTTTGTCCTTGAAAGTTAATTTTTCATTCAACTGTTTAATTTTCATATTTCTTATTTCATATGTAAGAAATAATTACTTAATGAATAAGGCTGTAAGGTGCCATGGAGGCGACTAGATGTTGTTGCAATTGTTGCAGGAATGTCATCAAAGTTTAGATGATTAATTCTGTTTCTCTAATCAAGGATACATAAAGATCATCTCCATTTGTTAGGATAGAGTCATTGTCTTCAGGTTCCAATAATCTTGGATATTTGTAGCTTTCAAAAACAGCCGACAAAGCATATGTGACACATTGTCGGCCTTTCCCTCTACAGGAATCGTGTCCTTGAAGAAGAGTCCCTCTAACTATTTTCATTTTTTTTTTTTGTTAGAAAACTTGTCAGTTATATTTAACATTCGACCTTTTTTGCCTTAGGGGTGAGCTTAGAATAGAAATTATTGATGACTTGTATGATTTCTTTTTCAAATGCGGTCATATTGTTTTGAAATAAACGGTGCGATATTAAAAATTATTCTCATAATATCTATGTTTCCGATATTATTTTTTATTTGAGTTCACATCTAACACCTTAAAGTCTTGAAACATTAGTAAAACTGCGTTTACTTTTAAAAGAATCAAAATTGAAAAAAAAAAAAACATATCGTCAAAAATCTTGACGAAAATGTTGTGACGGCAGCGATCTAATCCTATGAGGGGAGATCACTGCGTGGGAGATTGCGTATTTAGTGTACAACAACCAATGCCAATCAAATACAACAGCTGGTTCCCGGTTTCAATGTGGTAACGTAAACATGTCATCGGTGAGTTAAAAGCAAAAGTTACTCAGTACATGTTAAAACCTTCTTTTTTCCGTGATACAGGGTAAGCCGAGAACGATTCTTTTATATATTGCTACATGTATTTTTCTATTTCTCTCAGATTTGAAGCTAGTTTCGTACATGAAGTGTGTTACTTCTCCACATAAAAAGTTTTCCCAGACCTGGCCGTAGCCATAGGTAGTGTTTATATGGATGTTACGTACTAGGAGGTTACGTACCTTTTTTTGGAGTTCACGTACCACATTTATATTTTAGAGGTTACGTACCACTTATGTTCAGTATGATATTATGTGACAACTTTATCAGTTCATTCGATTTCAGGACTTTTCACCTCCTGGACTTTTCGGCCTCAAAACCCTGGTCTTTACGGCATCTTAAGTAAATTTGATGAAGATGTAAAATAAATACAATTATGAGTTATAATATTATATATAATATAACTCATACTTGCAAACACATTACATTTATGATATAAAGTAGATTTTTTGTCATAAATATATTGAAATTTCCCTGGAAAAATAATTATTTATAGGATAGTTTATATTCTCGGCTTTACACATCCGGGTACCTTTTAAAGGTAGTATATGCGTACTTGGGTGTAACTCAGATTTTATTGTTGAGCTATATGTAACTTCAAGATTAAAAATTACAAAAATAAGAAAATATAACAATAGAAACTGTCTTAATTTCCGAGACCTACGGCCTGGTAAGTGCTTTTTAACAATTCTAATTAATTAAAGCTGTTAGGTTTCATAACAAACGACTTCAAAGTCACATATTCTCCAACGATAAAGTCCGAGTAACGACTGACAACCGAATGGTTAAATTAGTTAGTTACTATTATCTGATTGGTTAATCGCTAGAATGACGTCATGCTTAAGCTGAGAATACCGCTCATCTGTAATCTCGCGGTACTTACCGCTTGACAGACTATAATTTAAAAACAAACAATAAACATCAGTAATTTTGGTAATCATCACAATATTTCATCCTTTTTCCATCGCAGAATGTGTTAAAATGCCAAATATGTCAAGAAAATCAATCATGAGGAAAATTTACCACAGTGGGCAGCCATATTGTTGAATTACGTCATATCAGTAATCTCGCGGTAAATAGGTCAACAGGTTCTAGAACATTATATTGCAGTTAATGTTTATAGTCTGTCAACGTCATTCACTTACGGGAATGATCAAACATTGCTAAAAAAAGATAATTGTTATTCAACATCAAAATTAATACTAAATGAACACTGTTTACTGTGTCACTGTCACAAAATTACTCGTCTGGGAAACAATGCATCCTAATGGGATTTTTCTAAAGTATGGACTAAAACTTTCCAAGACACTGCTCATGATTGCAAGTTAGAGCGTTATATCTTCGTGTGAGAAAATGGGTCACAAACTTTGTTTGTAAACACTGCCCATATGGCGCTACTGACATACCGCGAGAATAGTGATATCGGGTATATGAATTGTGATAGAATTATCAGCTATTAATCTACATGTATATTTATATATATTATTTTTATATAAAATTATATTATTATTATTAAAATTATAAAAGAGCTTAAAAGGACATTGATTATAATATGTTGTTATAACAGATAAGAACAGATTAGGGATCATTAGTTAAAGAAGTGTGAAAGTTCTATAATGCATTGTATTTGTTAAATAGCACCTTTATAAAGGTGTTACTTATACTTCACAAAGTAGTGAAAATTTGATTGATCTCAATTATCACTTAAGATAATTCAATCACTTGACCTGTTAAGCTGTAACAACATAGGTCATGTCAAACAAGTATACTGATTAATCCGCATAGTATACCATACTATAACAAAGAAAAAATAGCCGAAAAGACAAGGGCTGAAACGTCTTGGAGGTGAAAAGACCAAGGCCGAAAAGTCCAGATACCATTCATTCAGTTCACTTAGTCATGTATTTTGTTTTTGTGAAACATTATGCACTACTATTATTTTGGTATGTGTTGATTACTTACATTAATTTAAAATATGAGTGTTAATATGAAGCTTATGGTGTATTTTAAGAACCATAACTATTGATAATGAATTTGTAGGTTTTATATTATTAAATTGATGAGGTGAATGTTTACTCAACCATATGTGTATTTTGAAGTACTCAGAATACACAGGAAAAAGAAACCAGCCATCCCACATAAACAGCAAAAGGTGGCTCAATGCTCATGGGACAAAATGTCAAAACACAAAACAAATGGCTCAGAGAAGCAGCATACAAAACATACATGAGACCTCAGGTCGAATACTGCTCAAGCATATGGCACCCATGACAGAAATACCTCACTCACAGAATAGTTTTAGAGGTCAGCCACAAGGCATGTTCATAATGATTACCACTATTCAAGCAATGTCACAAACATATTTAAGGAATTAAAATGGTCAATTGGATTTAACACTAACAGTGGTTTGTTGTGTTTTGTTTTGTTTTGAGAGTGTTAGTTTTGTCGGTTGCTGGAAGTGTAATGAGACTAATTGTTTCCATTGTTGAGTTATGTTCATATATTCAGGAGAATTCCATAACCAGTTCAACTACTTTGGTTGAGTTTTCACATCTGCCTTTGGTAGCAACTTATTCACACCTAAATCCACTGTCAATAACTACTTTACAATCAGTAGTGGCACAGAATGTCTTGAAAGTGGCACATATTAAAGACAGTGGTGCATAAAGACATTGGAGCATAGCGTCTGTCACCCATTACACACCATATCTATAAAATTGAAGAAAAAAAAAACGGTTAGATTACATGTTCTGACAACTTAGTTGACGATCCACTCCAATGGTTTTGTTTAGTTTAAGCAGAGACTTTAGATATAGTCAGTTAAAGTGTGGGTGTAGTCTCAATATTTGTTTTGCAAAAACTTTGTCATTAGGATTGACATTTATAGTTGTTTGTAGGACGGTGGATATCGACCATTGAAAGTTTTAGAATTATTCAGCTTATTTGATTACAATGATTAAGACTTATGGAGGTGTAAACTTGTTTTCAACCCGTGGTACAGTATATTGATCAATTCTAAGGAAGATACTATTGAATGACAAAATATAAACAATGTATAAACACTTTTATCAAGCGGTCCCAATTCTGGTAATGCAATGTTGATTCCGGTAAATTCCGTTAAAAATGGACGATTCTGGTAAAATGTGGGACCCTTAATCAAAAGGTCTGTCTAATAGTCTCACTTACGAGCCTTTCGGGCACTCATTTCCATTTGGACATTTAATGTACCATAAATGATGTGAAGGATATTGCCAATCTGTTGTATGTATCAATATCCTGAAGCAGAAAGAATACTGGGACTAGTCTGCCCAGCAAAGATTCTTACATTTCAAAATCAGTGTTTTTCTGTATCTGACTATAAAAACTAGATCTAGAGTTATTAAGTCTGTAATTTACAGTAATAAAAACCCTATGTTTGTTGATAATAAAACTAAAAAAGTACATAAAGTAGTGAGAACTACTCAAATGTAATTTAAAACATTCCAATTTACCCCACCCTCTTCATGCCATAATAAGGGAAAGATATCAAAGTAGGCAGTTAGAATTAGCTAAATAATCTAGTAATTGAGTTAGTGTACAGATATTTTAATATTATGAGGGGTGAATGCAAAAAGTTAAAGAAGCTGATAGCACGTTTAAGCATGGTGTGTTTTGACTGGACATAATTGCTTACTGATTTTAGTTGCTTATAAGGATCTAGCCCAGGACAAACATTTAGAAAATTATTTACAAGTGTTTAGATAATAATTGTATTTTGAAGATTAAACCATACCAGTAAGTTTTCCAAATTAATCATTGTTAGATTTAAAACAAAATGAAAAAAAAGTTCTTAGAAAAAGAAGTAATAATAGATTTGATATCTTTTTTAAATTATTTTTAAAACTGATTAAGTTATTTGTGATAAAAAGTTGAAAGTGTTGCAGGCTTACTTTTAAGATTAAAGTGAATTTCATGAAATATAGATGACATTTGTCTGAGACCTAATGGACATATTGCCTCTAATTTTATGCCCTCCTTTGAAAAAGGGAAGGCATATTGCTTTGCTGTTGTCTGTCGTTCAGTCTGTCTGTATGTCCACCAACAGTTTCCCTTCATTTTCTTCGCAGAGGTTGCACATACTGAAATAAAATTTGGTATACAGATTAATCATAAGAATATCTAGATCAAGATCTGTTTTGGGTATGATCGACCAATATTTGACAGAGTTATGCCCCTTGGACTTAGAAAAATTCCAATTATTTGCAGTTTACGTTCATTTTCTTCGCAGGGATTGCACATACGGAAATGAAATTTAGTATACAGATTAATCATAAGAATATCTAGGCCAAGTTTTGATTTGGGTATGATCGAGCAATTTTTGATTGAGTTATGTCCCTTGGACTTAGAAAAATTCCAATTATGTGCAGTTTCCGTTCATTTTCTTTGCAGAGGTTGCACATACTGAAATAAAATTTGGTGTACAGATTTATCATTTAAAAGAATATCTAGGTCTAGTTTTATTTTAGACACATCATACTTGATAGATTGATACATCTCAGATAGTACCTGTAGATAACCTATATTGATTTTAAGTTCAAAAGGTAAATTTCATTTCCATGAACACTGCCCATAATGTATACTGCCGGATTTATTTTATCCATAAGCAGCTTTGTCTGAATAAATCAATGTTAAAGAAGAAGCACCAGGTTTAAAAATGTTAAGACTTCTGAGTCTAAGAAATTAAAGTTTTTGTTGAGGTTCAAACCTTTTGGCAAAAACTTTTGTGATCAGTGCTCATAAAGCTTACATTCAAAAGTCAGTCTAGTAAAATTTACAACATCAGTCTGTGATAAAGCCACAGGCTTGAAATCTGTGAAATTTTATCTGGCCTGCCAACTTTGCTCAATTGTTAGCCAAACTGGGATTTTACACTGAGCATCAGTGACTGTTTTTCATTAAACGCAAAACAAAAATTCAGTTTCGTGTTTTCTTTAATATCTGTGCATTGTACCTTTTTTAAGACATAAAAGACTTATTATTTTGTTTCTCAAAATGCTTTTATTTTGGTTTATGAAACCTGTATCAGATGTTTCTGGAATCATTGATGAAAGTGGTCAGTAATTGGCAAAATTAATTTAGCAAATTTTTTTTTTCAAGTGAAAGTGAAAAGAAAAGATTCTCAAATACAAGAAATTCAGTAGAAGTATAAGGAACAGATTTGATATTACCCGGTACATTTTATTTTTCAGATCCTGACATGGCTTACATTGATAAAATAGAAATTCAGAAAGCAGAAAAAGTACCAAATGGAATTAATTCAACTGGAAATAATGCCTCGTCGGCAGCAGAAAAAATTGGTCATAATGTAGCATCGGTGTTTGCGGCAGTGTTGTATGGAACATGTTCTGTATTGATAGCTTTCATCAACAAACTTCTGATGACAACGTATGATTTTGACTACCCGGTGTTTATCATGATGTCACAGATGCTCTTCACAATTATTGTGTTAGAAATATTGAGTTTACCATTTATAGGTGTTCTTAATATGCCAAGGTATACATTAGATCGCGGAAGAATGTTTGCCTTACCTGCTCTTTTTTATGGAATAAATTCTGTGTTAGCTCTAAGCGCATTGAGCCATATGAACATTGCACTGTATGGCGTGCTGAAACGTTGCGTGCCACTTGTTACAATGGTGCTGTCTTTACTCATAGTGAAGAAGGGCTGGCCATCAAAGCTCACCATTTGCTCAGTCATCTTTCTTACACTTGGCTGTATTATTGCAGGTAATACAATTTAAATTTCATAATGTTTCTACTGTATTATGCATATACTTTAAACAGGGTTTGTCAGTCAGTTGTCTGATAACGAATTCTGACACTCAGGTCTTCAGTCAGTTCCTGTCATGAGTGATATTTTACTACATGTACATGTAATTTTGGCATTTACACAAAAAGAATTAAAACATGAATGGATTTATTCAGAAGGGGTTGTGATAACATAATCAGTGGTCTGTTTTACCTTACTCTCAGTTAAAATCTAGAAGCTTGCTAATGTTCTTATATATATTGCAAATAAAATGAAACTCCGGTGGGTAAGTACTTGCCCTTCCCAGAAATGATGAACAGGGCAACTGTCAGCCTAGTATGACTCTGTAAGAGAGCATTGAATTCCATTAAAATCAAAGCCAAAATTCTGTGGTTATATTCACTTGTAGATTGGAATGTGTATCAGTTTTACGATGTATGATGTAATTTTGCAACTTTCAGAGGTGATGTTTGTCAGTGAATTCAGATTGCTACAATATGTCTATTTTTTTCTTACAATGAGAAATTTTCTGTCTGCACCAGGCAGGAGCATCTTTACAAATAGAAGCTCAAGGTCATTTGAGAAATAGTGTATGGTTTTACAGTTTTCCTTTAAATTTCAACCATATATAAATTTTAGATTACCCAGTTATGTTTTTTTTGCATATTCATTTTCAGTAATATAATAACCTACTTCAGATAATTATAATTATAGATTACGACATAGTTCTTATGTTACATATATTTCCCTTATCTTGTCAGCCCCTTCATCTTTACAGCAGTTTTAACACTAAAAATAGAAAAATAAACAATCTTTTAGCAAGCTGTTCCCATTTTAAGCATCTCAACAGCTTTGAGTGACATCAACTCTTATATGGTTGGAGTCTGTTGCTATAATCATACCAAAAGATTCTAATTAACATTGGTAAAATTTAGTATGATTTTACAATTCCATCTTGCTTACAGAATAATTAGAATAATTAAGGGTGTGTTATAATTATGATATATTGTTAAATGCTGCTGGAGGTCAGTTACATTGTAACAAGTAATAAAAAATGTTTGTACTCATGCTGTAGCAATTTAATTTTCATGTAACTTGCACCTGGTGTTATTAAACAATATATTACATTCCATGTGTTCATGATAAAATCAATTAAAAATCAAAATAATCTGTTATGTTTTTCAGGGTACGGAGACATGAAGTTCAGTTGGCTTGGTTACGGTTGTGGAATACTTAGTAACATAGCCCAGTCTGTTTATCTTCTGCTTGTGCAGAAAGCTACAAATGGCAAATTATCCACAGTTGAATCCCTACAACTCAACAGCATCAACACTCTACCATTTCTTGCCGTGTTCTGTATTCTAAATGGAGAACTAAGTGAGATGAAAAATTATTCCTATTACAACGATTTGTCTTTCATTACAATATTCTTTTTAGCAATAAGTTTAGGATGCTTATTGAATTACTCACTATTTTTGTGCACAAGCTTGACGTCTGCATTGACTACAAGTGTAGTAGGAGGCCTAAAGGCATTGGCTCAAACTTTGCTCGGTATATTCACTTTTGGTGGAGTAAGTCATAATATACCAACCGTGGTTGGAATCTCAATGAGTGTGTCAGGTGGTCTCACATACGTTTTTGCAAAATATCGAGAAAACAGAAAGAAACATTCAATAGATCTAAGAAAAGTCATGAGTTTCTCAACTGCTGAAGATCTTAGGGCTCTACAAGAGAATGGGGTTTTAAAGAACAGTATATCTAGTTCTTCTGTTAGAAGTGTGGCCTTGGATATCCCAAGTCATGAACATAGGAAATAATCACAAGAGTTCACTTGAAAATTACTGTCTAGAATCTACGCTTTTACTTAGTATTCAGGAACGGGGTTTTCTTACAGAATCATCTTTTCCTTTATATGAAAAAAACAAATAACAGGTGCTGAACTTTTGTCAAAGTTACAGGAAATAAAGGAAAACAGGTTGTCAGGTACATGTCCTACGCATCGTATTTTGTTTCAAAGCTGTCAACAATTCTATGGTAACATGCAGAAGATAATGGTCATACCTTGGGATATTTTGTTCCATTGTTAGAGAAGAAATGGTTGTGGTATTTCATTTGTGAAGAAATCACATTACCTAAAAAATCTGCCATATAACCATGATATTTGGATTTGTATCTTACTGTTATGGATAACTGAAAGTGTAATGATCAGTTGTTTTAACGTCATTTGAGACAAATACAAAGATACAAATATGCCAATAAATAAACATAAAAAAACATGCTTTTACAACGTATTGAAGAATGGGGTTTTGATAAAAAATATGGTTTTTATGTTTATTTATTGGCATGTTAGAGATCAGTTATTTTAACGTCATGCGAGGCAAATACAAAAATATAAATATGCCAGTAAATAAACATAAAAATTATGCTTATTCAATATTTATGTATCTTTTATTCATGGCATTTACATTAGGTCAACGTGTTAACAAGGCCTACAGTAAATATATGGATGAAATATTAATACTTCGAAGTTAAAAACTTTTCTCATGTAATTGATTTCCAAACAGAAGTAATTTTGGGCTCACCTTTGAGAGAGTTTTAGGATAAAATCAAACATCAGTTTGAGTACCAAAAAAGCCATTACAGTGGATTTTGTGATGTTTATTATATAGATTTGTTCTGGGGTTTTTGGTTACTTATGTTTAATATAAGTATTTGATGTTTATAATGTTTTTAAAATACAGGATAATGGTAATTTATCTTAAATGGTAGACATAAAATGCAAAACTCAATTTACAGTGATTTGACAAAATTCCTAATCTCAAATGTGCCAGCAATGTACGACTTAGATTTTAAAGATGCAATAAAAGTTAGTCAATTTATTTATGACATTTAATTGACCGTAACTTAGCACATTAACATCTAGAGTTTAAAAAGTTTTCATCAGTTGATAGATATTCAGGTGAATAATTTCAAGTTCAGAAATGGTTCTGTATTTAAGTCATTACAATGTTTAATTTTTAACAGATAGGCCTTTTCAACTAAAGATTTGCAGCGAACAAGAGTGTAGTGTAGCAGATTTGAAGTTATCTTTTTAAAGAGGTATTCCCTTCCGTTTCCTTCAAAATCATACAAATGCTGATGGTGCTGAGCCCCAGGATTGGAGTGCCTTTTGCAAAGTAAAGGATCAGATCTATTCAGATAGATAAAATTGCTGTGACCTCACTTTTTTCAGATGATATCTTTGAACTTGAAAATATAGAGACATTGTATTTCTTCCAGCACTTATGTTGATTGAACCCCAGGCAACAAGCCTTTTTCTAATGACATTTTTGTCTTATGAAAAGACATAGAAATCCAGTTTTCAGTTAGAAATCCTAGAAGATAATACTGTATTATTTATTCTCAAATCTTCAGTTATGCATTCAGTCATTTAAAATATTCATTAAACATATCTGATGATGTTAGGCATTTAAAAAAATCTTTGTAATTTACTAGAAGTGATTGAGTTTTTCATGAATACATTTGGAGATGATGAATCTTGGATTCATTTTTCATAAGTTCATTTTATTGGAAAATATGTTTGGAAGAGTAGTAAAATGTTTTAATCCATCATCCTTCATCCACATTTGATTCGTTAACACTCTTGTGGTAACATTTTTGAACTTGTGATCATGAAACTTAATGAGAATGATTGTCTCAATAAAATTTTGGACAAGTTTAATATTGGTCATGTCAAACTGAAAACTAGGTCAAAAGGAATATCAAAGGAAAACCATGTAAACAGTCTTAAGGCCACATTTTTGTTCAAATGACATGGAAACCTCAGAGTGTTTGTATTAATGATATCTAGGCTAGGTTCGATATGGGTCATTTTGGGTCAAAAACTAGGTCAAAGGGTAAGAACATAGAATAATATTGTTTACCCTCGAGAAGCTACATTTCCTTTCCAAATATCATGAACACTTTTCAGAATGTTTGTCTTGGTAATATCTAGGTCATGTTTGAATAAGGGTCAGTTGGGATCGAAAGGTAGGTTATTGGGTCAAAACAGATTTACATGTACATGTAGTCATGTACCTTGTTGACACACTAGATACCATTTTTTTGTCTAAATGTGATGAAACTTTTTGAGAATGTTTGTGTTGATGATATCTAGGTCAGTTTTGATTATATATCATCTTGGGTTAAAAACTAGGTTACAGGGTCAAAACATAGAAAAACCTTGAGGTAACACTCTAAAGGCTACATTTTCCTTCCAAATGTCATGAAATTTTGTTAGAATGTTGTCTTGATGATATCAAGGTCAAGTTCAAGTTTGATTCATCTTGTTTCCTAGCTGAACCAACTTCTTCCCATAACGGGTTCCAGAGTTATGACCCTTTAACATTGGTACAATGGTGAGGGATTATCGGCCATCATGGCCCCGGTCGGGCGGTCTGTCGAGTGGTCTGTTGCAATTTCCTTGTCCGGAGTATAACTTGAAAACTAATGGTTTTAATTCGGTGCAACTTCATACAGTGGTTAAGCACAATGAGAGGAAGTGCACTGTTCAAGAATCATAACTCCGTCTTCACTATTTGCAAAGTTATTGCCCTTTATTGGTTTTCCTTGTCTGGAGCATAAGTTTAAAACTGATACTTGAAATTCAATGCAACTTCATACAATGGTCAAGCACAATGAGAGGAAATGCAGTGTTCAAGAATCATAACTCCATCTTCACTAATTTGCAGAGTTATTGCCCTTTGTTGGTTTGCCTTGTCCAGAGCATAACTTGAAAAGTAATGGTTGGAATTCAACGCAACTTCAATGCAATGGTCAACCACAGTGAAAGGAAATGCAGTGTGCAAGAACCTTAACTATCTTTAATTGCCCACAACCATAACTATATTTCAATTCTTTTACAAAGTATTCTGTTACTAATAACTTCCTCAGTTTCGAAGCAGTCATGCGGGGGTATTAATCACATTTAGTGATAGCTCTAGTTTGTAATATTTCAGTCAGATATTTTGTAAGGATATTTTCCTTTTGCAGCTATGTTTAAATCCTGGGATATGTCTGTTTTAAGTAACATGTCGTTATGCCTACTCTCACATTGAAGAGTATCTATTTGTAATGTGGAATCTCATTGGAGTTAAAAAGAGTTACTTCCCATTGATTATTAATATTAATGAAAACGAATAACCTGCAGTCAATTGTCCCACCGCACATAATGTAGTTATGCGGATATGTACTGGGGGTAACCGACGATGAGAGTCAGCTGGTTCATTTCAACACTAAACCTCTTCCATATTGTGGACTTTACCCCATCTTGCTGTTAAAGTTTATTTTTCCACAGTATCAGCTGGGCCAAATGACTGATTCTCCCTCTAGAGTTAAGGAATGTTAGATTGTTTGGGATAGTGCAATATACAGAAATTATCACATTCCAAAGACAATCGTTATTCTTTTAAGACTTGTGCTTTACCACAGGACCAATGATCTGTCTGAAGTAGCCTCCTAAATACAGGATATTTTTTTTTTATTGCAGATTTTTATATTTCAGTCAAGCCTATTATAACATACGTTTAACAAGACAGCTATCTCATTCTACAGTTGATGTTAAGTATAATATCAATTCAGGGTGTGTTATACGAAAGTTAAACAGCTGTTACAGAATATTTCTAAACCTGTTTGCAAATAAATGATGCTGTTTTTCACACTTGGGTACATTGTTTTAAACATATTTATTATTGTTTTAAACATATTTATTTTTGTTTTAAGCATATTTATTTTTGTTTATTTTACATTCATTGGGAAACAAGTTACTGAGCTTTTATCAATTCCTCAAATTCACACCAGTACCAGCACAGAAAGTGTGAAATGCTGAAAGTCACTTGAGACTCTCACACCTGGTGGGGTTTGAACCAGTGACGTCTGCATCAGGAGGCCGGCATTCACCCATTTAAATGACAGTGTCTGTCTTTTGTGGTTATTTTTTGGCATTAACTAAATATATGTCAATGTGGAAAGCAGTTATTGTGTGAAGTATAGATGTTTAGATGTTTACAATTTCAGACTACGTGATTGTTGTCTCATACGTTCACAGTGTGTACGTATGTCAGTGTATCATATCATGTATCATATAGCTAGCTACATTTGATTGGTATGATTTTGATCAGTAACTGACCTAATATTTTTAATTGCTTATTATTTTGTTTGACTCTCATTCTTGACAAAAAGTATACAAATACAAATTTTATTTAAAGTCTGTTAAGTCAATAATGCAACATTAGCTATGTATAGCTATTGACCGACTACAAAAAGTATCAAAGGGACAGGAAACGTTTGTATATAATTACAGTAAATTTGTTCTTTTTCAATTCCTTTGATCATGTTTTCAGTTTTTATGACGCTTTTTAAATGTATTGAATATTGTTTCACAAATCTAATTCGTGCTATATAACGTGTATTAAAAATTGTGACATTGTAAAGTTTGGGTCATTTCCATGTATATTTTATATAAACATCTTGTTTGTTAACATAAAAAAAAACAACCTTGGGTTGCTGGTTCAATCTTAGTTTTTGTTTTTTTGCAGTTTGGGAAGATATGGATGTTTTTAATTATTTCTGCTTGACAGGCCAGAATTATGTAATGGGTTTGTTGGCTTAGAAACATGAATAGAATATTTAATTATCTGTTTAATGTTGTTATATAATACAGTGAAAACACAGTACTTTGAATCAGCTTAGGGAACAATCATTTTCCCATAGAATCACATTTTTTTTGTGGCATTGTATTATTTATGGACAGCCGGGCTAACTTAGTATGTAGAACATCAGATTGTCAATCAAACCATACCAGAGCCCACTAAATTTCTTTGTTAAAATAGACCTAAGAGGTTATTTATCCCTCGCCTCTGATTCAAGTGAGGAAGTAGTCAGTCACTTGTGAAGACATTGGTTAGTAAACTGATCAGTTACCCAGGAACACTGATAGGTGGACTGACTGCCGGGATATGATCAAAATGAGGTTGAAACTGTCATTAAACCCCAATAACAAGAAACAAAAGAAAAGCATAATTTATTCTTTGCGAAAAGTTCAGAAGGGACCAAAAATTTTTTCACAGAACACAACCATTTCATTCCATTGCGATTCATTTGATTGTTTTTCAGCGGTAATTCTTGTATTCCAGAGATGTTATATTTTTATTTTATTTGTTAAAGTCACTCAGGAGCTTGGAATATGACAGGTTTAGAACTTTTTTTGCACAACAGAATAAAGATTAAAGGATGTTTTATGAAAATGTTTTATGTGAATATGTGTAAAGACTGCAGAGGAACAAATGTTTTTAACACTGCAGTCGAGATAAAAAAAAAAGTATATTTTTAAAAGTACCTTGAAGTTTGAAAGAAGACAGATTTATTTTTGTAGAGTGCATTTATTTTTATTTAAGTATTTAAGATATCACATGTGTAAAATGTCTTTAATCAAATATTTATTTTGAATTATTGTATTTTATTTATTATGTCTACTTGGGAAACTTTAAAAATCTTCTTAGAAACTGCTGGCTTGATTTGGAACAGATGTCTGTTAGGTGACTCTCTATATAAATCGTGAAATTCATATCATTCTGTCAAAAAAACATGGCTGTCAGGGGCATGTCTTGTTTTTCTTATATGTCCATTTAAATAAAACCTTAAAAATCTCCATAGAAACTGATGGCTTGATTTGGAACAGATGTCCATTAGGAGACTCTATATGAATAAGGAAATTCATAATCATTCTGTCAAAAAAACATTGCTGTCAGGGGCATGTCTTGTTTTCCTTATATGTCCATTTAAATAAAACCTTAAAAATCTCAATGTTGGCTTCATTAACTCAATTTCTTGGGGTGACCCTCCATATAAATTGTGAAATTTATTGTGATCTATGATTTTTCTTGTCCACAGATCTCCATCAAGGGTGTGGCTTATTTTCCCTATACATGTATGTCTGTATGGAAAACTTTAAATTTCTCCATTTAAACCCTTGAACCAATTTGAAAATAATTTGAAATAAATGTTCCTTGGGTGGTCCTCTTTAAAAATTAAGAAATTTATTGTGATCCCTGAAGAAAAAAGCTGCCATGGGCAGGTTTTATTTTCCTTATATGTTCATAAATGAAGCTTTGAAAAGTTGGCTCAAGAAAAATACTGTGCACTTCCTGTGGACTAGAAAATCACAATGGGTGATTGTTTTGTAGATTTAAAATCAGTTTTATGTTAGCAAGGTGAATTAGAAGAAAGGTTTTGAAATAACAACTTCCTTCTTGTTAGGGGTACTTAGGACCAAAGAGGTTTCAGGTATGGCTCAAAATAAATAAAGCTGTTATTAGCAGTATGCTTTTCATTAAACCTTTATCAAGTTGATTGTAAGGAAAGAATGAAGAGAAAAAAATGAAAGTGCAGTTTCACTCAGTAAACAGATGGTTTGTATAGGTTTATCAAAATTTTTCTTCTGATTTAAAAGTTTGAACTTCCAGTACTATTTGGAATCATTTTGAAAGAGCTGATAGCAGTGTGCATTATTGATAGCTTAGAGGTAACAGTTTTGAAAACAATTTTAGTTTGGCATGTTTGATGGCCCCTGTTTTGTGTGTCTCATACCATATGAGATAAGATTCTTGATTTATAGACAATATCAGACATCCCGTGTAATTGCCATATTAGGGGTCGACTGCATGTAGTTTGACTGTATGAAGTGGGACTGAAAATACTGTTACTAAGACACCAGATTTAGTATACATGTACTTATGTAGTGTAGTTGAGTAGAAAAATCTGATTTTGAAACATAAAAGCTAAATGTCAGCACTTGTAAATCAAATTTTTAATGCAGACGCAAATTCAGGTCTTTCAGAATTAAGTGGGGGCAGTTCACAGTGGTTCAAGTTTAAATTTATTTACCTGGTCAAATTAAGGTGATTGTTAGTTTTTATATTCTTCTATTCAATATTTTTGGATTAGATGAGCACTGTGGATGCTTTGATTTCAATCAGTTTGATTTATATATAACACCCCAATGATGTAGCAGGGGAAATAATCAATGTAGATATTATCTGGAAAAGTCATACAGAATTGTTTCCCTTGGTAAAGTTCTTTCCCCTGTTACTGAAATGTACTGCTGAATGACATTAGATGTTTGTCCAGTTATATACAGACTTGATTGTATTTTTTGATTTTCATAGATCTGAGAAACTTGATTCTAAGAATCAAGCAGGAATAAAGTATTAAAGAATTGTCTCAATGGTGACAAAATAAGAATATACAAATTTCTTATGTAACATTAAATTTTGTTAAAGGGGCTGTGCTCCAGATGACAAAAAAAAGAAAGTTTTCTTTTATTATAAATTTCTTGTAATATTTATGACTAATGCTTAAAAAATAACTTACTGACAAGAAATAACTCAAATAATTACATTATAAATTGATTATTTTCCTTTTCAAAGTGCTATACCGTAACGCGACGGTATAACTATATCGTATAAGATTTAAAGTAAATATCTGTAATATCACATGCGGCGATGGTGGTGACAGTAAAAGCGTTGTAAATATTTTGTTAACATGAGGGTCCAGAGTTCAAATCAGGCTGGAGCGAAAATATTTTTTTTATTTTATTTTGACTTTTATAATCAGTTTTGAAGTAAAATATTATGTTGTTATAATCTCACGGCATCTAAATATATAATTTATGAAAATTTTTTTTTTTTTTAATGTCAAATCTGGAGTACAGCCTCTTTAAAAGTTAATTCTTTGAAAAATGCTAAACTTTATGCATATTTTATAATGATTACATATCTGAAGGTGTTATGATTCTTTTTAGCTCCACTTTTGGAGAAAAGTTGGCATTAGTTAACCTTTTTGTTAATGTCCATTTCTCAGAAACTATCAAAGCTTTTCACTTCAAATTTAGAATTTTTGTTCAGAAATTGTGACACCGTTTCTAAAGGGCAGATAGCCCTCAGTTTTGTTTTTGAAAAGTTATGTCCCTTTTTCATCCAAGAATGTTTTGGTTAGCGATTTTGTTTAGGTCCATATCTAAAAAAATATCAAAAATATTTTCTTGAAACTTTGAATACTTGTTCACTATCAAAATTGGAATGCATTTCAAAAAGGGCAGATAACACTGAAATTAATATTTACACGGTAATGCCCCTGTTGAACTTAGATTTTCCTGGTTTAGTGTTTTGTTAAGGTCCATAATCATTCTAAACTTGCAATACATGTACTTGTTGGTGTAATTTCTTCTTTTCAACAATTTGTTGAGACCTTTTTCAGTACTCTTCCCTTTACTCAGGTGAACAATATAGGTCCACTTGGGCCTCTTGTTTGAGTTGAATTTACTATCCAGCTGTGAGAAAGTGGAGTGTGCTGTCCGTGGACAGGTCTTGTTCGTTATTATGGAGGCATAAAATGTCTTGAATTTGTTGTTTTATCTTATTTATTTACACAAGCCTGTGATTTATGTGCATTTAAAACTGCTCATTTGAATATATTGATTGATTATTGTGTACCATCTTAAAATTATACTGTTGTTGGTGTTGTTGGGAACTTTAGATTGTTGATCTAATCTCAGTTATATGAATAGTTGTGGGAAAAGTCAAATAAAATGATGAAATTCATTACTTATTTGTTATTTATCAATCCAGATGTACATATTCATGGAAACTAGTATAGTCTTTTTGATATGATACAAAATACCGTTGCTGTATTAAAATATTTGTCACGTCTAAACCTAGTAATGTCTGACAATCTGACTCAGAACTTTTGTAGACTTTATTAGAATCGAAAATGTAGTCCTCTGTCCGATGAGCCTCGTATGAAAGAAATGATAAAAGCTTTGCATGTTAAGATCGAAATTTATTTTCATTAAATTTAAATAATTTGTAAATTTATTTCTCACGTCCAAAATTTTAGTGAAACTTCAACCACTCTAGGACACTCCTCTGTGTCACGTGCATGCATTTACTGCCTTGGTCAGTGCAATGAGAATAATAAGTAAGTAAGTAAGTATATTATAACAGTGTCATTTACATCATAAAATAACACAATCTATTTACATACAAAATGCACAGTGGGCCTATAAGACACCTTATGTATGGAAATTACCAATAATGTGGTTATGTTTTAATATCAACACTTACGACAATAACACGTGTTTACTTAAGATTTGCCAAGTGTTAGATTTTCCCCTCGAAATGGACTTGTTTTACAGCACGATGACCGCCTCAGTAGCTCAGTGGTAGAGTGGCCGCTTCCTTTGCGGAGGTCGTGGTCTTGATCCTGTAAAGAAAGGATCTAGAAGTTGTTAGTTCAAATCCGAACAGAGCTGAGATTCTTCACTACACTTCCGGTGCGAGTACTGGTTTGAATCCACGAAACAGTCATCGGGCGGGATTAATATAAATTGCAAGAACTGTTTCCCAGTGGGAGTAGAATATATATCTTAAACTAAAGAAAAAGGCAAAAGGAATAAAGTTTATTGTCAGTGCCATATCGTAAAAATTATGTTGCCTACTACATTATTGCTGACAAAAGAACAAACGCCTCTAAAAGTAATGGTTATATGACATCAGTGATAATTTGGTGTCCCATATGGAGTTTCTTAGGCTTACCAAAGTGCCATCAATAGACTCTGACACATTGAAACATTCCACTTGGTATGAACTACATATGCTTTGCACAGTACATATGGTTTGCACAGTTAATAAACACGGAGTACAGAGAAAATTTCATGCATGGTCAGGCACTGATTGTAGCCGTTTGAGACACCGTGCGGCACTCAAAAACAATGAGCGACGTTCAGGACAAATTGAAATATCCAGACTCGAGAATTTACCGTTATGAATATGTTCATATAATATGGTCTGAAATAGTCTTGAAAAAAGGTGTCCTTAGGGGAACATGCCTCCGGATCCCCCTAACACTACTGAATCTACACACATGTAAGCTACACCATTTTCAGACTGTCGATGAAGGACTTGCAGTGCTGTGCTCAAGGGCACGTCATTTGACGAAAAGAACACGCAAACACGCACGCAAACACGCACGCCCGCAGAGTTGGTTTCCTCAGAGGGTTGGTGCTACCGATACTGGTGTCTAAGAAAGCTGGGGGAACGTTTGGCAATACAAAAAGAATCTGTAGGAAGTCGAACTATTTTTATCACAATTTCAATATAAGTAGATTTTTATAGATCATTTAAAAGATGTGTTAATCGAGAAATTTAAAGGCTTTAAACGTTACTTTATCACAGACACAAGTCCAAATGGCATGACGTGTAGACTAAAGTAACTCTTGTTTTATCCGTAATATATTTGTTTTCAGAGGCTTTTAAAATAAAGAAGTGGGAAATGCCAAATTTCGTACAGGACACTTCAGAAAACAGGACATGCAAACAATTTGCCCAATTTAACCCTAACAGCAATAACTCAATTAGAATACTAGTAACTCGATTACAGTAAGGCAATAACTTCTTGTATTCGATTGTTCTTGTTTATAAATCTCTGGTAATCCTCAAAAAGACTTTGACCAGCATTGACCCTGCCTGCAAAACATGAACACGTTTTTTGAACTTATGTTAAGCCGTGTGCACATACTAAATTACTATTAATACTATTTGAATTATAATATACCAGTCAAAGTGTCCAAATATCAGCTGAGAAAACAAGAGCTTATATAACTACAGGAATAACCTTTGTGTTCAAGTAGTGGATAAAAGTGACTGAAAACTGACTGAAACCATTAAATTTCTTCTCCAAAACGTTTGTAAAATAGTATATCATAAGAAAATATTTTTAAAGATAAATACAGGAGAAAAATTTGAGTAAAAAAGTAGAAACCAAAAAAATATTCAGAGCCAGGTGAAGGCCGAATAGCAACAGGTCGAAAAGGAAACGTTACATCAAAAGCAGACGGTGACAATAAACAAGCAACATGTTCAAGATTTTACTTGGTATGTCATTGTTTCTAGAGATGAAATCAACAGCAACTTTATATCGGTTTAGTCGTATTACTATCTAAATTTTAAGAAGAAAAGATTTATTTTAAAAAAATGACGTCATAGCATTTTTTTACAAGACCAAGACACATTTTCATTTTTGATCTTTACTCTGTATAGGCAGTTATAACTGAAATATTGTTCAAATGCCAGGGTCAATGTTATCTCCTTTTAACTGTTATTTATTTTAGAATAATCTAGTGTAATTATTACCATCAGATTTTTTTTCTTTATTGTTCGCTCTAATTTCAGAATAATGGATTTGTAAGTTACTGTAGATATTCTGTTTTTAATATAAGGCCATTTTTCCATCCTTTGGGCAATTATTTATTTATTCGTAGAGGTTTTCTTTTTTTTGGTTATACAGAGCGTGATGCACTTGTTGATCGAGCTACAAGTATTTTTCGACGGAGTGCTTAAAAATTATTTAGTGTCTAACCATTCGTTAGGAATCATCTTTCTCAATGGTTCATTTGTAAGACACTGCTGGTACTTGTTAGTTAAAGCAGTAAAGTCGCCCTATTCAATAACGACTGGCACTTTGGTATTCATCTCCATACAGTGGTGCGTTACGTCATCTACCAGATCGTCTTTTGTTCTTGTTCCATCACTATAATGTTTATTGTTTTCTTATTACAAACACTTCAAATTTCAGCGCTTCTTTGTATGATGCCATCTAACTTTGCTTACGTAGATGAAAGTAATTTACACACGGCCCTCACTTCCGGTTTAGATACCACAATACGTCCGACGACGAATACTACCGTTGCCTTAACAATGGGTCTTATGTCAATCGCGGAACTTGTAAGTATAAAATAATCGACGTAATGAAAAGAATGCAAGTGTCAAAGAATAATAATATAAAGAATAACAAAATTATGAAATGATTCTTAATCATTCAGAAAAAAGAAAAAGAATTATGCTTATTATCTTTTTCCAGCTGTAGTACTTCATAGAACCACATCGCTTTAGTAAACACGATACAAAGATAAAACATTATAAAGGTCCCGAACAGTAACTATTTTTCAGAACACCTCTTAAACTGTTCATGCATCTAGTTTCTGCTGAAATAGTTCATAGAATCATATCGCTTTAGTTAACACAGGGCCTTAATTGAGGCCCTGGTTAACACGATAAAAAAACACAGTTAAAGGTCCCTTACTTTTTCAAGGGCTCCCATAATAAAATTGAATTGATAAAACAAATTGAAGCCTTTCTACTTATTAATTCGCAAGACTTTTGTTCGTTCAAACAATGCAAATTTCGATCATAATTTGTTCTTCTTCTAGGATATAGTGTCACAAGAATTTACAATAAGCGGATTTCTTATAGCGGTAAGTTTTTAAAAAGTCATTGTTTAATTAACATGTTAATGATAGTTTCTTACACATTAACGTTATACGTATTTCTGATTTGATGAATATTCCTTACACTTTTTAGTTCAACTCCGTCACCTTTCTGGCAGACTCCTATCTATGTTCTTTAAGTACACCGTACTCCATATTTTTTTTCCAGAGTTGGTCTGACTCGAGACTCACCTGGACTCCTGCAAGCTATGGCGGGATTGAGGGGACGAAAATCTTTTTTTCTAAAGTTTGGGCACCTGCTCTCCTTATTAGTAATTCGTATGTATCTCAAGATCATTCGTAAAATGTGCACCCCCCCCCTCCAATATCAGATAACAAATTGGTTATGTATTATCTTCTTACTGGCGTTTCGAGACGCATTATAGCACCTCCTTGTCAAGCGTTACCGTTTCATTTTCATTCTCTTGCACTGAATGTAGCCCCATCATTTAATAAGTTCACTACTGTATAAAATGGAATTGAGAATTTCTTCTGTTCAGTTATATCTTTTCTCTTATTTATATGAAGCAGACGTAAAGAGTAGTTTCGTTTTTTTCTATTCTTCAGTCATTTTTGGCGCCTTTTATACACATTTTACTAACTAACGTATAATGCAAACCAGTCGTTTCCATGTCTTCTTTACATATGATGTCGCACTTAGGCTGATTACAGGTTCTCTGTGCTGTGCGTGTTGACCTCCGACTCAAAGTATTATATGGCATATTGCTTTCTCGGCTTTTAATTCTTTTTACCAATAGCGAATTTTTACTTATTTTCAGAGCGGAGGGCATCAAAGTAATAAATGACAACTCTGATATTGAAAGTACTTCACTATATGTGGATTTCACAGGAACGGTGCACTGGCTCGCCCCGGTTGATGCGAAAGTACAGTGCAGTGTTGACATCAAGTCCTACCCGTTTGATTCACAAAGCTGCGACATAATCGTAAGTACTTAAGTGAATCGCAGAACTACGATATAATCGTAAAGTATTAACTGTTTTGTAAATTGGGATTTATAAAGCTGCGACTTAATCTGAAGAACTAAGTGATCAATAAAACTGCTATAAAATCGTAAGTAATAAAGGGTGAATAAAACTGCGACTTTATCGTCAGTACTAAATGATAAATAAAGCTGCGATTTTATCGTCAGAAATTAATGATTAATACAAATTCGACATAATCGTCAGTACTAAATGGCAAATAAAGCTGCGACATAATCGTTGGTATTAAATGATACATAAAACTGCGACATAACGTCGGTACTAAATGATAATTAAAACTGCGACACAATCGTCGGTACTAAATGATAATTAAAGCTGCGACATAATCGTCGTTTAATGATTAAAAAAATGGAACATAATTGTCAGTACTTAATGCTCAATAAAATGCGACATAAGCGTCAGTACTAAATGATAAATAATGCTACGACATAATCGTCAGTACTAAATGATAAATAAAGCTGTGACATTATCGCCAGTACTTAATGATATATAAAGCTTCGACATAATCCTCAGTACTTAATGAATAATAAAAGTGCCACACAATCGTCAGAACTAAATGAAATATAAAGCTGCGACATAATCGCCAGTACTTAATGACTAGAAAAAGCATCATAATCGTCAGTATTTAATGATCAATTAACTGCGACATTATCGTAAGTACTAAATGATAAATAAAGCTGTGACATAATCGCCAGTACTAATTGACATATAAAGGTGCGACATAGTCCTCAGTACTTAATGATAAATGAAAGTGCGACATAATCGTCAGTAATAAATGACATATAAAGCTGCAAATAAACGTCAGGACTAAATGACAAAAGCGCAACATAATCGACAGTACTTACTGATAAATAAAGCAGCAAAATAACCGTCAGTACTTAATGATTGATTAACATGCAACTTTTTCGTCAGAAATTAATGATTAATAAAAATGAGACATAATCGTCAGTACTAAATGGCAAATAAAGCTGCGACATAAGCGTCGGTACTAAATGATTAATTAAACTGCGACATAATCGTCGATACTAAATGATAAATTAAACTGCGATACAATCGTCAGTACTTAATGCTTAATAAAATGTGACATAATCGTGTGTACTAAATGACAAATAAAGCTGCGACATAATCGTCAGTACTTAATGATTAATAAAATGCGACATAATACTGATACAATCGTCAGTACTAAATGATTAATAAATTCGCGACATAATCTTCAATACTTAATGCTAAAAATATGTGACATAATCGTGTGTACTAAGTGACAAATAAAGCTGCGAAGTTATCGTCAATACTAAATGATAGATAAAGATGCAAAATAATCGTTAGTAATTTATGATTAATAAAACTGAGACATTATCGCCAGTACTAAATGAAAAATAAAGGTGCGACATAATCGTTAGTACTAAATGATAAATAAAGCTGCAAAACAATCGTTAGTATTTCATGATTAATAAAATGCAACATAATCGTATGGACAAAATGACAAATAAAACTGTGACATTATCGCCAGTACTAAATGAAAAATAAAGCTGCGACATAATCGTCAGTCCTAAATGATAAATAAAGCTGCAAAACAGTCGTCAGTACTTAATGATTAATAAAATGCAACATAATCGTTAGGGCAAAATGACAAATAAAACTGCGACATAATCGTCAGTACTAAATAATAAATAAAGCTGTGACGTAATCGTTAGTACTAAACGACAAAAAAAGCTGTGACATAATCGTCATTACTTATTGATTTATAAATTGCAAAATAATCGTCAGCACTGTATGATTAATAAATTGACACAGAATCGTCGGTACTATATGGTTAATAAAACTGCGACATAATCGTCAGTACTAAATGATAAATATAACACTTTATTTTCAGTAATTAATGATGAATAAAACCGCGACATAATCGTCAGTACTAAATAATAAATAAAGCTGTGACGTAATCGGCAGTACTAAATGACAAATAAAAGCTGTGACATAATCGTCAGTACTTATGGTTAATAAATTGCAAAACAATCGTCAGCACTATATGATTAGTAAATTGACACAGAATCGTCAGTACTATATGGTTAATAAAAGTGCGTCATAATCGTCAGTACTAAATGATAAATATAACACTTTATTGTCAGTAATTAATGATGAATAAAACTGCGACATAATTTTCAGTACTAAATTATAATTATAACAGCGACATAATCGTGAGTAATTAATGATTAATAAAGCTCTGGCATAATCGTCAGTAGTTAATGATTAATTGCAAAAAAATCGTCAGTACTATATGATTAATAAATTGCGACAGAATCGTCTGTACTAAATGGTTAATAAGACTGCGACATAATCGTCAATACTAAATGATAAATATATCAGCGACTTTATCGTCAGTAAAACCGCTGACATAATCATTATTACTAAATTTAACAAAGATGTACATAAACGTTAGAACTGAATGTAACAAAGCTGTGTCATAACCATGGGTGCTAAATGTATAACATACCTGTAAAAGTATCTCGAGTGGTAAATTTATCTCAGAGGTGTGACGTAATCGTGTTAAGTGCATCACAAATCAGTACCAATCTTTACTGCTAAGTGAATCACAAAGCTGCAACATAATCGTAACTGCTAAGTGTATCACAAAGCTGTGACATAATCGTATATGTCAAATGTTTCACAAAGCTGAGACATAGTCTTCAGTGCTGAGGTTTTTTTCAAAAGCTGCTACATAATCGTAAGAACAAAGTGTATCACAAAGCTTTGACAAACTCGTTAGTGCTGAGTGTATCACAAAGCTGAAACATAATGGTAAGTACTAAGTGTATCACAAAGTGCATAATTGGGAGTACATGTACTAAATGTATTACAAAGCTACGCCATAATAGTAATTGCTTAGTGTACAAGCACTGAGACATTATCAGTCGTGCTTAGTATAGCACAAAAAACCTGTTACAGTAAGTAATAAGGGATCTCGTGCTCCGCTGACCCGCCCGTAAAGTTAATTTTTTTTCTGTTGTTTTACTTTTCATAGTTCAGCTGAGCACTGTTTGCTCAGGGCAAGCTTTTGTGATCAGTCTTTTCCTTGCAGTCGTCCTTAGGCTTATACGTCTTCCACCCATTCTTCACAAAACTTGCTTAGAATGTTTTTCTCCTGTTGATTTCTCTGACGAGTTCGAAACATGGCCATGTTGGGCAAAAAAATAGGGCACATGCTCAAATCAATGAAAAACCTTGTGAACACTCTGGATGTCACCTTCTGACCAAAACTTCATGAAACATGGCCGAGGTGTTTGTTCTGATGATACTTCGGACGAGCTTGAAATTTGTTCATCTGGGAGCAACAACTAAGACACCAGACCATATGCTCAGACAATTTGTGCTGACGATATCTCAAGTAAGTTTTAGGTCATGTTGGACCAAAAACTTGGAAAACCCTGTGAAGACAATAGAGGTCACATTTTCAGCCCAAATCTTTTGAAAGTTGCTCAAAATGTATGACCAGATGATCCCTCACAAAAGTTGAACTGAGTCAGATTGGGTTGAAATATGTCACCACGTGAAGATGAATGCAAAACCTTTTGAAGATTCTAAAGTCCCAATGTTAGCCAAATCTTCATGAAACTTTGTCAAAGTGTTTGTCTTGATGATCTATCTAGTTCAGAAGCAATGTCATTGTCCAAGAAAAACCTGCCCATTCTTCATGAAATTTACTCAGAATTATTGCCTTGTAGATGTCTCGCTAAAGTTCGAACCTAGCCGGCTCAGTTCAGTGGAAAACATTGTGAACACTCTAGAGATCACATTTTTGAGCAAGTCTTAATGAAACGTAGTCAGATGATTTGTTTTTATGATCTTTAAAACTAATTAAGAACTTAGTAATGTGGGAATAAAATTTTGGCCACTACCTTAAATCGGCGGAAAAGTTTTCGAAAATTGGAGGGTTAAAATTTTTGGCAATCTCTTCATGAAATTTGCTCAGTATATTTTTTCATGATCATTTGTTGGTGGCGTTCAGAATCGGGTCAAATTGTGTCAAACACTTTGACATGAACTATAGAAGTCCCTTTTTGTACAAATCTATACGAAATTTAGTAACAATCCGTGTTTTAATGAACACCAAGAAAAAGGCCATGTAGGGTTAAAATCTCTGTCTACAGTTAAGCTCATTTTAGTGAAAAACATTGGACATAGAGACAGATTAAACTTTTTAAATCAAATTTTTCTAGACTTGGTTAGAACATTTGTTGAGAAAAATTGAGTCTTGGCAAGCTCAAGACTTAAACAGTTACATGGACCGAATAATCATATCATCTGTATGAAGGACTGTATCTGACCATTACAGTTTCATGAAGACCAGTGGTACTCAGATAAGCAAAAATGGCCATAATGGTCCTCTTGTTTACAGTTTTTGAGTTGTCCCACTTCATTCTTCAATAAACAAATAACGGAATCCCGTTCGGGTCACGTAAAATATCGCCTGTTTATTACACGCCTAGATAGTTTTACTTTAAAATTCAGTAACACAAGATGAACTTGATAGAAAGATACTTTAGACAAAGCCATGAGTTAATACTTGTTTGTTGCAGGTGTCGTCATGGATGTTTTCTACAGATGAACTTTATTTTTATACTACCGCAAGCAATGTGAACCGAGATCTCTACACGGTAAATGGAGAATGGTCTATCACTTCGACGTCTACCAGCAATGTTACAAGGTAAATGAAAAATTCATTAGTATTACACTATTGTGCAGTTTCAGAAATCCAGAAATTCAAAATTTCAGATTCCAATCCTATGTAGATTATCTAGCTTCTCACCATCTATCGACAGAATCAGTGAACTGTTGTACTGCCGCAGTCTATTACTTTAAATGTAAACGGTCACTAATATTTTAGTACTATGAAAATACAAATATAATATCTTAAGTCGCACCCTGGCGTTATCTACTCATTTCCTGTACAAAAATAATCCCGTCTCGCGACAGATTAGTAAGCAGATGCTTTTTATCGTTCTATGACGCTCTTCTGATTCCCGACTAAGATGTGAAGTCAATACGTAATTGTTAACATCTCAGAACTCAAAATTGCCTGTGTAATAAATAATTTCTTTAATAACAGATGCGGTCCGAAAAGCCTCGCCCTTTTGACAATCACTACTTGACTATAAAGTCGGTGGACCGGAACTGCGGATTTATCAAGCATTTTTTGTTCTTGACAAACTTGCTTCAGTATGAGCTGTAAAACACACACATATGACCGTTACTTAGAAAATGTCAAGGGCGCTGTCACACAACGATTTTGGACATGTTCGACGGTCTGTTTATACGCCAGTCAGTCTGCCATTTCTCGGCTACTTTTGATCAAATGCCAGTGACACTTCATAAGACGTTAACCTGTTATTCTGTGTAATTTTCAGTGAGGTCTGACCACCTGTGAATTCAACCATATTCATCAATTTATTTTCTCTAGAAAGAACCAACTGTTAAATATTCTAAATTATTGCATACGCGAAACAAAATTCCCATTTCTATCATTTCATCTCGAGGAGTCAATATTTTCGATATATCAGAGATGTATGCTTCTATCTATACTCACACAGACTACATATAGGAATATGTCGAGATTCACTTGATATCATAATAATGTCTGGTAATTAATAAAAGCGTCTGATTTGGAGAATTATGTTGTTGACAATCATTTTCAAACAAAACACTTAGGTATACTTTTGTTTTCTAAATGTTCTTTGTTTTATTTCAAGTATATAATATAGAAAGGCGACTTGATTTGCACTGAGATATTTACACACTTTCTTCCCGCAAGAAAAACCCGCGTATACATCTCAATAAAAATTAATAGAAGGCAAAATAAGTATGTTGTCATAGAAGTAGCTTCTGTTTTCATTAATGTATTCTTAACCTTGAAGGAAACTTAAAATTTCTTGTACTTTTTGCAGGACATTGCATGGATTCCCTATGTCTAGCGTGAAGTTCACGATAAATATGTACCGGAAGTATGCATACTATGTGATAAACATGCTGTTACCTGTGACAGTACTCACTGTTCTTGGTCCGTTCGTCTTTCTTCTTCCAATTGAGAGCGGTGAGCAAAATGGATATTCTCTGACTATTATGTTGTCATTGTCAGTAGTTATGGCAACGGTCGCTGACTCTATTCCACCTACAGCCAATAGTATTAGCATTCTAAGTAAGTACAACTTTATTTCTAAGATTTCTTTGGCCAGTTAATAACCACGTGACTGACAATTCAATGTTCCTTCTAGAATAAAGTAGTCAATCATTGTACAGGTTTAGCGCACATATACATGTACTCTGAATGCAGCATAGATCTACAGGAACACCTGGATTTAAGCGCTGAATTTGTTGCAACAGGTTTTTCTTTAAGACAAAGAACAGCTAAGAAAACAATCATCTGATCATGTGAGATTCTATCTCCAAGTCCGCTATTTAATCAACTATCGTGCTAATTAAAACTTGATCTGTTCATAATCGGGTTCGATACGGCCTTTGTGGTTAGTATTACAAGTGACGTCTTGCAAGGCAAGGTTTGATATAATTACTGACAAGAAACAGGATTGGTGTGAAAATACGTGAATGTTTTGAAAGTGATTTGTTATTATTTATTGTTTGTTGTTTGTACCTTTGGTTTAAGATTAGAAAGTACATTTCAAGGAGATGCTTTGGGAGTTTATCTGTAATATATACCGTTATGACTATTGAACGAGTTCATTACATATTTTTGACTCACTTCTCTTTGGTTTTATTTCCATTTGCTTTTTACTTGACTGTGATAGAAGAGGTTTATGTTTTGAAAGAAAAAAATCAGATGAAAACGAAAACAGGTGAGAAGATGGATATATCTCTCGTGTGTTTTGCATATTTCAGGCGTGTATCTGTTGACTACATATATCTTATGTGCGATGGAAACCCTGCTTGTTGTGCTAATGACGAGGATGCACAGTTACACGGGAAAAGGTTACAAGCTTAGCGCAAGGGTAAACCGTGCTGCTCAAGTCATGGCCAATCTCACTTATTACAGGTGAAAATCATTTGTTCGATAACTATATACATCAAATTGATTTAATCCATTGCTTTCCTATTTTCTATCATGAACTTCGTCATCTTTCATACATCATTTACAGGGTATAAATTAAAGTTAACTGTTTGTTTAGCAAAGTATGCCGTTTATGCTCAAATTGCAATCACAATGTAGAGCATGATGGGACCACGGATATGCGGCAGTGTCACAAAACTTTGACAATGCGGAGTACATGACTGTTATTGATAACTAATAATGATGATGGTGCTGGAAGAATAATAGTGTAATGGTGAGATAATCTTACGTAATGGAAAAGTCAAATGCTAGGAAAATATAACAATGACATAACCTTTACTTACTTACGTTGTTGTTTATTTCAGACGTTCGGATGACGAGGATGATCACAAGAAGACAGAGAGCAATGCATATCTGATTGAGGCGGACAAGAACTTGAGAATGGGCGGCACACCCGTTGCCTGGAAAGCGGAAAAAGGAAAGCCAGCAGACGAAAACAGTATCATTCAGTCCGATCAGGGGGAGATTATTTATTCGTACGAAGAATTTGTCCATATCTTCAACAGTGTTAACTTTGTCGTATCGCTCATCTTAACAGGCATTGTTATCATCATATTCATGGCGCTCTTGAATGCCCCGTAACTTCAGTAAATATTACTGTGGAAAAAGGCCATTTATACAGTTTTCAAATCTTTATTGCCTAAAAATACAATTCCAAACTCCTCTAGTTACATCGTTAGGATATATCTAGCCATGGTGCAGGGTTCAACGGGGTTACTTACCTTTGCTCCGGGTAAAATATAATATTTATTTAATTTCATTTGCTATTATTTAGTATATTCGGACTTACGACCCTGGAGAAGCAATGTTTATCGCATACACATGTACTCGGAAAAAACAATATTTATATATTTTTTGTGTTGTTAAATGCAGCTGAAAGATTTGGCGTTTTAGCTGACGAGCAGCTTGTATAATTGTTTTCATGTTGACCAACTTTCAACAAGAAATCAACTGGAACTGTTTGATATACACGTACTTCATGGTCAGGCTTCTATGCCATAAAATGTTTTCTGAGGAAACAATCTATCAGACGTAAACTATCTAAATAAATAAATAAAATACTCTGTAAATACTACTAAACTAAATCGCATGATTTATTTTGCAGTTTTAAACTTCAGAGTATTTGACTTTATTTATTCAGAGGGTAATATTTAGCCGAGTTAAGGTCTTAGGCGTCCGATCATGACTTGAAGATAATATAGGATTAGTTAAATCTCAGTTGAAACGTTTAACAAATATCGGCTTATAACTGATTGACACTGTTGCACAATATATTTGACCTCGGTTATTTATACAATCATCATGCAGTGTTCTAAAAAGGAGAACGAAAAACGAACATTTTAATCTTCATTTGTTTTGCAGTTCAATGTATTTTGCCAATAAAAGTATGTGTTGAAAGTTGATTCTTATCGAGATTTGGAATTTCTTGAATTTCCATTCCAGATACGAGATTGGGTTAATTTTGGGCCTTTTTGGTAAAAGTTATTTAAGTGGTCAATGTCGCTCTGATGTGCATCCTTAGAAAAACAAAATTTAACAATCCTTTTATTTAAATATATTCATTGAGAAACATGAACAGTCATTTTATTTAAACATATTTTTGCGAAATATTAACAGCCCTTTCATATATACGTTTTCATTGAGAAATACTAACAATCCTTTTATTTCAACATATTCATTGAGAAACATTAACAGTCCTTTTATTTCAACATATTCGTTGAGAAATATTTAAGAATCCTTATATTCAAACATATATATTGAGAAACATTAACAATCCTTTTATTTGAAATATTCATTGAGGAAAGATTTTTACACTCATTGAGTAAAAGTCGATATTGTAAAGTCGTTTTAGACATAAATATCCTAGAAGTATATACCTCTTTAAGTTTAAATCACATTGTTTCTGAAGATTCACTGTGTCTTCAGCATTAATCTTGTCTGACATTGGATGTATAGCTGATTACAACCCGATTTCTTTATATAAAGTCATATTTATCGAATCCTGTTTCTAAAATAAAAATTAACATCCCGGATCAGATTTTTGGATCATTTATAATAATAATTGACTACACTTTTGTGCAGACATACGTATTCATTTAGATTTTTAAGTAGAATAACACGCCCCAACACAAGATTGGCTCTATTTCGAATATTTGAAATATTGTTTTAAAATTTTCACAAAATATTCGGAATTGTTTCTTCGTACAAAGCATTTATAAATACCAGTTTGCTTAGCGCAAGCAACAAGCAAGATAAGCTTCCTGTTACCCTGAAAACGTTCGTATTGTATTTTAAGTAGTCGAACAAATAGCACATTAAAATGAAAGCAGTCTGCATGTAGGTGAAGTGTCAAAAGTCGTTAGAACTAAGAGAGAAACAAAACAAGCCGCGTGTTTTCAGAAGTTAATTTTCTGAAATGACCTGGTAAGTGAAATCAGTGACGTCTTTAAATCGTGATATTGGGGTTGTCATGTTGGTTTTCTTCATCCACTGAGGTTTGGTTTTATTGGGGTTTAACGCCAGTTTTAACAGCTAAGGTCATATCCCGGCTGTCAGTCCACCTAACCAGTGTTCCTGGGTATCAAACCAGTTTACTAACCAATTTCTCCGCAAGTGACTGACTACTTCCGCACTTGCTTCAGTGACCTACAGACGCATTGTTTGAGATCAATTATCACGGAGAAATTTTGCCAGCCCTAATGGCAATCGAACCGGGATCTTCAAGATTTTAATCCGATGATCTACCGATTGAGCTAGCCGGACCGGCTCATCCAATGAGGTCAAAATCAACAAACAAGTCTCCAGCATGCAATTTTAGAATACAAATGATGTTACAGGTATAAATATAAATGAGTTCAGGACTGAATAGTTCTGAATCAGCTATAAAACACAAGTGTTATTTAAAAGAAAATGATATGATATATAATTCCAGCTGAGATTATACAATGCAAATAGAAAATTATAGTAAAGATATATGATACATAAAATACAAATTGACGGTATTGAATAGAAATGAAAAATATCAAATACTAATGTAAATTTATTGAATATAAATAAATAAAGACATTATTAAATACCAATAAAAATAAACATACAAAATATTTATGTAAATATTGAATATTTCAACATTATACAAGCCATCCTGTAGGGGCATATGGGCAACCGATACCGAGACAAAAACACGGATAGATTAACTCATGACGAAGACATTAATCCGGGTTTTGCCACCCGGATTAATGTCTTCGTCATGAGTTTATCTATCGGTGGCTTGGGTTTTGATTACCGTGTCATTATTCTTTGATTAAAGCTTTTTATCTAAAAGACCAAAGGAATTAAAAATATTCCATTTCATACATTAATCTTGTATTGTTATTAGGTAAACACAGAGTGACCATTTGCTATGAAAGATTAACATTTAAAAGTACACACATTGGCACAGTCCTAAGACAGAGCACTTTTGTAATAATACGATACTTGGATTCATGCGTTAGGACTTCACATTTCATGAACATGTATAAATCGGGTGATCATACCTAAAATATGAACTTTCAAGAAATGAAAAAGTGGAGTCACGGAATGAAACTTAAAAGTATAACATACATAGAAGCCCAGACCAAATATTGGTGTTATTCTTATGCCGCGAGCTCGTCAACAAAATGGCATTTCTGACATCTTAAGATTTAGTAAAATTCTCCGAGAAAAATAAAATTGCTTTGAACACCACAAAATCTCTTAATACACTAAAATGACAATAAAGCAACTCAGCATTCCCAAAAAGATTCTTTTGTCAGCGAATTATAAATAGAAGCAATCATGATAAAATAGTAATTGTCCAGTACTTATACTGATTAATATATAATATCTATGTCCAAAGTATGTCTCTTAATGATTCTCTCAATTTATTTACTCAGCAGAAATAGAAATTCTGTCTGAAAATACGAAAACAGTACTGTTGTCATGCTTTATCTCTTTATTCGTCTAAGAAAGACAAAGAAGAGTGACTCCGGTATAAGGTCCCTTTCAACAGCTGAGATCAGCTGAGGTGATATTAGTACAGGCCCCACCGAGGATTGAACCGCAATCTTCTGATTCATATTCAGATGCCCTAACGTAAGGTCAATAGTGACGGGCTTCACATACCAGAAAAGTAAAAGATAAATAAGAGTTAAAGAAATATCTACAATAAGAAGCTTTAAGATTAAAATGGATTGAAGTAATAACGGCAGGGTTATGATGACTCCGAAACACAAACTTTAGAACAACTGCTCATAATGCAAGTGCAAAGTCATGGAAATACAAAACAAAATTATCAACTCGACAATGTTAAATGGCAAATATGAAAGGTCTACAGTACATTGTTTGTGGCAAAACGATTTTAAAGGTGTTCCTATATATGTGTTTATAAGAAAGGCGAATCACGTGGCTGGACAAATACAGACCCCCAAGGGCAATATGAGTACACTCTTGACAGAGGCACGCTACACCATGCTACATTAAAAAACAGACATCTAGCTATAATTTCTAAGATGGACATTTCAGAGATTTTCATCTGAAACATGTAATCCCTTTGGATGGGGCAGTAATAATTCGAGTGGCATATTTTTTGTACTTTTGTAAAAGTTCACTACACAAAATGTATATAAGGTTCCGCCAGATTTTTTTTTTGCAGCCCATGATTCAGCCTAAAGCGTATTTCTAGATAAAGCGGACAGCCCATTCTGCTTGGCAAGCATTATTTTGAAAATCTGTATTACGGTCCACAAGACACTGCTACATGCAAAATTTGAAAGTTCTGGGTGTCGTGGTTTCAGACAAGAATGACCTTAAAAGATTTTTCAAGCATATCTTTATTGTCTCTGACCATTGTTTGATGACATTTTAATAGGCATCTGATGAGTTTTCAAAAAGTAGTGACGCGGATGATATTTTTTGCATTGATTGTTAAGAAAATATGTTACATATAAATATTATCACAATCCTGAGCCGAACAATAAACACTGGAATAAACTTGACAGTGAAAAATAGTTGAATTCATTTGAGTATGTTTAAAGGGAAACAAGTTAACATTCAACAATTCAGGGTATTGATAATTGTGTGTAGTAAAAAGAAAACTGTCGCGCCGCCGTTTCTTGTACTGTTCCGTAAACATACTTCTGTCCCGCCGCCGTTTCTTGTACTGTTCCGTAAACATACTTCTGTCCCGCCGCCGTTTCTTGTACTGTTCCGTAAACATACTTCTGTCCCGCCGCCGTTTCTTGTACTGTTCCGTAAACATACTTCTGTCCCGCCGCCGTTTCTTGTACATTTAGATAAACAGACTTCAGTTGGTTGATCAGATAAAAATCAACCTTATTAATAATCGTTTTAGAAATTAATTCATTTCTTAAAAACTGGTTAGATATATACGGACTTTGTAAAATTTTTGCTAATAGAAAACAAAATTGTTTCTTAATATAATTCGACAATTAGAAAATGGCGATTTAATTATGATAAGGGTAGACTTAAGAAACGTTTATGTTTTTAAGAGGTAACACATATTTCCCTTTTCAGTTTACCCTTTATGATTGCTTTGATTTTTTGTATGTTTTAAGTCAGATGATGATATAAGAGATTTAACGGAAAAGTAAGGAAGAAATTGATTTAAAATTCTGTTTTATGAATTGAACTTTCGTATATCTTCTGGTGAAAAGTTATGAAAGCCATTAATCAGTTAAAAATCAACAGGCAAGGAAGGCCCTGATATTTTGTTAAATGGCGTTTTTTATTATTTAAGGACGGATATGTTTATATTTTTTGAACATTTTTTGTTAACCTATTACCAATTATATTACTGAGGAAATAAGAAGTATCCATTTAGACAAATTTAACATCATGAAGTCCTGTTAAGAACTCCGTATCAGTTTTGTTATATGTAATTCAGATTCATCATCCATTGGTAGAAGAAATGTAAATATTTCCTCAAATGAATCAAAAGAAGCAATAATAATGAGTAGTAAAAAACTCGCTTCTGACAGTAAAAGATTAATATTTATCTTGATAAATATTCTCGTCTCTGCTTTGTTTCGTCCGCCACGTTGCTCCTTAGCTGAACACATAAAACACGCCATAAAGGCAATTAACCTTATATATAATAATATTCTCGCACCACGTTTTGTTGTTTGCGTCAAACAATCGTTATTTTACCGGCATTTATCGAATCAAGTATAGCTTGTGTTTCGAATTATTATTGTATTTATTATCATTCTATTTTCTGAGGTTTATGACCTTTCAGATTTAATATGATAACATTTTGATCAACTGTGAAAAGTTATTAACGCAAACACGGACTAGTGATAAACATATTGTGAATGTAACATGATGAAAGTTTGTTAAACTTCGTAATTATTTTGGCACAACTGATTTTGCCGAACTCTACATTTTAGCAATAACATCATTCCCATTAGAAAGGTTAAGCTTGTTTGTAATCATGAGAGTATAACGAAACAATGCAATGGAAACAATTTAGGGAAACAATATACTTAGATTCATTTAAACTCCCCATTTTATGCTAGTAAGGTCAGCGATATGATGCAAAGATTTTCTACAGTACAAATCTTCGTCGGCGATATTCTTCATGTGCATTCACAGTATGTCTGTTTGACAAAAAGGCATCACGGAACTTGTAAAATCTAATAGCTTTGTTCTACGACCTCCTGGCAATGAAAACAAATGATACATTGATTTTGGATATATTGTATCGAAACAGGTTGCCTAGACCGAGACGTATTAATATCTATTTTGAGTTTTTTTTTTACTTGCCTTTCTATATTAGGAAACAAAATAACAGCCAGATTTGTCTTTATTGTCACATATTATCTAAATTAATACAGATTTTGTGTTCTTTATGTTGCTTTGGAGAATCCTGTTGACGTCAGACTAAGCAGAATTTGATTTCTGCCAATGTTAATACTGAATAATCTCTTATTTAAATAATTACTACAGTGCTATTCTTGGTTGTAGGCAAAATGCAACATACAATGCTCACATGTAGTAATGCCTCTACGTGTGATCGATGACTTTATGTGAGGTGACACTATTTGGAGTTATAAATATCCTATCTGTTCATTTAGATGCTGCGTTAACTGTTTATTTTTCATGCATTTTCTATACCATTTTGTTTATATAAACTGTTTAACGACTTTTTGGGGCAGGGGTCAGGGATGGATGCGTGGCTACGCCTCTAATGGTATTATATGGCAGCTTTTGTCTTTTTTACCCTTTTTCTATTTACGAGCCCAAAAAGTAGTTCCGAAAATGGTAGATTTCAGAAATACAGAATTATACAGTTCCATGAACAATGCTAAAATATTCTTTTTCAGGAAGAAAGACTACAAACTATTCCCGGAATGTCTTTCTATCTTACTACACTAACATGCCAAAACTGCAAAACTGCCGCAATAAAGGAAGAACTCTACGTTGAGGTTGAAGCAATATCAACGTAGAGTAATTTCCCCTTTCATATCTGTAGCCATCAAAGTTATTTGGGCTGAGAATGAGCCGAAATACATGCATATTGTTTTCACCTTTTTCATCTTCTCTTAATATAAAAAATCTTACACTGAAAAAGTTGATATTATTTTATTTTCTCTTAAAGTTTTTGTTCGTGCGTGTAGAAGTTCTGGAACAAACAGGCACAATATAGAATTTTGGAAATAAAAGAAAGAACAAGGAAATGAAAGAAAGAATAAGAAAAAAGAAAAAAACAGAGAGAAAGACCAAAAGAAAAACAGAAAACAGAACAAACTGAAGAAAGAAAAAGAAAACTAAGAAAAAAAAAGAATTACTGTATAATAATGCGCTTTCTGTATGCTATCTTTTGTTCACACAACAGATCCAAATATCGAGATTTTGACAATAACTTGTGATGACTGAGGTCTTCCTGTTGCTCTATTCGGAACCCTTTTAAAGGTAAATGTGATTTCTAGTACTGTTATTTGTTTAGCTTTCTTTCTTGCTATAAAATACTTTTAGAGATTGATTTTTTCATGCTTTGTAACAATAAAAGTTTACTTCTAGGCTCCTGCAGCATTCGTGTGTATCCACGCACAACACGTGAACTCAATGTCATAGCCATTTGGGGCAAACGAATGATAACCAGGTTGTAATGCCAAGAATATCATATATGACTAACACTTTGCATATGCATACAATTCTTTCCTGGTGCAAAAGCCATCAAGTTTAAACAATAAAATACCGATGATTGATAGAATCATAAAAATGAATGAATTAGTTTGCGAGACTTTTGTACAAGCTCGATCGTGCGTGTGAAAGAATTAGAGTGTTATTACTTCTAAATATAAATACGACTAGCAGGTCTGAAAGAACATGAACATATAATATGGTCTGAAATAGGCTTGAAAAACTGTGTCCTCAGATAAACATTTTCTGAGGGGAACATGCCTCCGGATCCCACTAACACTACTGAATCTACGCATATGTAAGCTACACCATTTTCAGACTGCCGATGAAAGACTTGCAGTGCTGTGCTCAAGGGCAGGTCATTTGGCGAAAAGAATGCACGTACGCACGCACGCACGCACGCCCGCACGCAAAGTTGGTTTCCTCAGAGGGTTGCTGCTACCGATACTGGTATCTAAGAAAGCTGATGGAACGTTTGGCAATACAAAAAGAATCTGTAGAAAGTCAAACTATTATTATCACAATTTCAGTAGGAGTAGATTTTTATAGATCATTTAAAAAGATGTTAATCGAGAAATTTAAAGGCTTTAAACGTTACGTTAGCACAGACACAGGTCCAAATAGCATAACGTATTAGACTAAAGTAACCCTTGGTTTATCCGTAATATATTTGTTTTCAGAGGCTTTTAAAATACAGAAGTGGGAAATGCCAAATTTCGTACACGACACTTCAGAAAACAGGACAAGGAAACAATTTGCCCAATTTAACACTAACAACAATAACTAAATTAAAAGTAACTCGATTACAATAAGGCAATAACTTCTTGTTTTTCTTGTTAGAAATTCGATTGTTCTTGTTTATAAATCATTTGTAGTCCTCAAAAGATTTTGAACAGCATTGACCCTGCCTGCAAAACATGAACACGTTTTTTTGAACTTACGTTAAGCCGTGTGCACATAATAAATTACTATTAATACAATTTGAATTATAATATGTCAGTCAAACGTGAGGAGACTGAAAGTGTCCAAATATCAGCTGAGAAAACAAGAGCTTATATAAGTACAGGAATAACCTGTGTGTTCAAGTAGTGGATAAAAGTGACTGAAAACTCACTGAAACCATTAAATTTCTTCTCTGAAACGTTTGTAAAATAGTACATCATAACAAAGGCTTACTGAATTTGTCTAAAGGCATTGTGTAGTAAGAAGTTTGTCTTCTTTTTATATTTAGACTATTCTGAAAAAAACAACGGCGGAAAAAAAAAAAAAAAAAAAAAAAAAACAACAATAAAATCACAACCGATCTATAGAATATTTTTGATAAATACGCGTAGTGCCCTGCAGGAAAATTGTTGTAAAAAGTAGAAAAAAATATTCAGAGCCAAGTGAAGGCCGAATAGCAACAGGTCGAAAAGGAAACGTTACATCAAAAGCAGACAGTGACAATAAACCAGCAACATGTTCAAGATTTTACTTGGTATGTCATTGTTTCGAGAGATGAAATCAACATCAACTATATATCGGTTTAGTTGTTTTTCAAGCTAAATTGTAAGAAGAAAATATTTATTAAAAAAAAGATGACGTCATAGCTTTTTTTACAAGATGAAGACACATTTTCAGTTTTGATCTTTACTACTAAGCAGTTGTAACTGAACATTGTTCAAATGTCAAGGTCACTGTAAACTCCTTTTAACTGTTATTCATTTTAGAATAATCAATGTAAATAATGTAAATATTACCATTATATTTTTGTTTTGCTTTATTGTTCGCTTTAATTTCAGAAATATGGATTTGTAAGTTACTGTAGATATTCTGTTTTTAGTATCATAAGGCGAAATTTGCCCATCCCCCCACTTTGGGCAATTATTTGTTTGTTCGTAGAGGTTTTCCTTTTTTTTTGTTATACAGAGAGTGATGCACTTGTTGATTGAGTTACAAGTATTTTTCGATTGAGTGCTTAAAAATTATTTAGTATCTCGTTTGAAATCATCTTTCTCATTGGTTCATTTTTAAGACACTTGTAATTTTTAGTTAAAACAACAAAGCCGCCCTAACGGCTTTATAATACATTAACGTCTGTCACTTTAGTATTCATCTTCATACAGTGGTGCGTTACGTCATCTACCAGAGCGCCTTTTGTTCTTGTTCCATCATTGTGATGTTTATTGTTTTCTTATTACAAACACTTCAAATTTCAGCGCTTCTTTGTATGATGCCAACCAACTTTGCTTACGTAGATGAAAGTAATTTACACACGGCCCTCACTTCCGGTTTAGATACCACAATACGTCCGGCGACTAATACTACCGTTGCTTTAACAATGGGTCTTATGTCAATCGCAGAACTTGTAAGTATAAAATAATCGACGTAATGAAAAGAATGCAAGTGTCAAGGAATTACAAATAGAATGAATAATAAAAATATGAAATGATTCTTAATCACTCAGAAAAAAAGAAAAAGAAATATGCTTATTATCTTGCTCCAGCTGTAGTACTTCATAGAACCACATCACTTTAGTAAACACGATACAAAGATAAAACATTATAAAGGTCCCCAACAGTAACTGTTTTTCAGAACACCTCTAAAACTGCTCATGCATCTAGTATCTGCTGAAATAGTTCATAGAGCTATATCGCTTTAGTTAACACGATGAAACATGAATGAACACTTTTTCAAGGGCACCCCTAAAAAATTGAATTGATAAAAATATTTGAAGCCTTTCTAGTTATTATATCGCAGGTAGATCTTAAATATTTGACGTTCAAACAATGCAGATTTCGATCACAATTTATTCTTCTTCTAGGATATAGTGTCACAAGAATTTACAATTAGCGGATTTCTTACAGCGGTAAGTTTTTAAAAAGTCATTGTTTAATTACATGTTAATGATAGTTCCTTACACATTTACATTATACGTATTTCTGATTTGATGAATATTCCTTACACTTTTTAGTTCAAGTCCGTCACCTTTCTGGCAGACTCCTATCTATGTTCTTTAAGTACAACATACTCCAAATCTTTTTACAGAGTTGGTCTGACTCGAGACTCACCTGGACTCCTGCAAGCTATGGCGGGATTGAGGGGACGAAAATCTTTTTTCTAAAGTTTGGGCACCTGCTCTCCTTATTAGTAATTCGTATGTATCCAAAGATCATTCGTAAAAATGTGCACTGAATCACCTCAAGTTATAGAAGTTGTGAAAGTGACGTTAAAAAATTCAACAAACCCCCCCATATCAGATAACAAAATGGTTATGTACTATCTTCTTACTGGCGATTCGAGACGCATTATAACACCTCCTTGTCAAGAGTTACCGTTTCATTTTCATTCTCTTGCACTGAATGTAGTTCCATCATTTAATAAGTTCACTACTGTATAAAATGGAATTAAGATTTTCTTCTGCTTAGATATATCTTTTCTCTTATTTATATGAAGCAAAAGTAAAGAATAGTTTCGTTTTTTTCTATTCTTCAGTCATTTTTGGCGCCTTTCGACACACATTTTACTGACTAACGTATGATGTAAACCAATCTTTTGCATATTTAATATAAGATGTCGCGTTTAGTCTGATCACAGGTTCTTTGTGTTTGTCTGTGTTGAATTTATTGATGTATTGTTTAAGATACCTCGGACTCAAAGTATTATATCAATAGAAGCAGAGGCATATTGCTTTCTCGGCTTTTTTTTACCAATAGCGAATTTCTACTTATTTTCAGAGCGGAGGGTATCAAAGTAATAAATGACAACTCTGATATTGAAAGTACTTCACTACATGTGGGTTTCACAGGAACAGTGAACTGGCTCGCCCCGGTTGATGCGAAAGTACAGTGCAGTGTTGACATCAAGTCCTACCCGTTTGATTCACAAAGCTGCAACATATAATCGTAAGTACTTAAATGAATCACAGAACTGCGATATAATCGTAAAGTATTAACTGTTTTATAAGCTGCGACTTAATCTGAAGAACTAAGTGATCAATAAAACTGCTATAAACCCGTCAGTACTAAATGACAAATAAACCTGCGACATAATCGTCAGTACTAAATGACAGATAAAGCTGTGACACAATCATCAGTACCAAATGATAAATAAATCTGCGAATTGATTGTCAGTAATTAATGTTTAATAAAAATGCGACATATTCGTCTGTACTAAATGACAAATAAAACTGCGACATAATCGTTAGTACCAAATAATAAATAAAGCTGCGACATAATCGTCATTACTAAAAGACAAATAAAGCTGTGGCATAATCGCCAGTAATTAATGATTAATAAAATGCGACATAATCGTCACTACTAAATAATTAATAAGACTGCTAAATAATCGTCAGTACTAAATGATAAATATAACAGCGACTTTATCGTCAGTAACACTGCTGACATAATCATTATTACTTCATTAAACATAAAGCTGTCACATAATCGTTAGTGCCAGGTTTAACAAAGATCTACATAAACGTTAGTACTGAATGTTACAAAGCTGTGTCATAACCATGGGTGCTAAATGTATCACATACCTGTACTAAGTGAATCTCAAAGCTGCAACATAATTGTAACTGCTATGTATAACAAAGCTGTGACGTAATCGTTAGTGCTGTTTATTACAAAGCTGTGACATAATTGTATATGTCAAATGTTTCACAAAGCTGAGGCATAATTTTCAATGCTAAGTGTTTCGCTACATAATCGTAAGTACAAATTGTATCACAGAGCTTTGAAATAATCGTCAAATGTTGAGTGTATCACAAAGATGCAACATAATCGTAATTTCTTATTGTATCATAAAGCTGTGACATAATCGTTAGTAGTGAGTGTATCACATAGCTGCAACATAATTGTAAGTACTAAGTGATTCACAATGTTGTGGCATAATTGGGAGTAAATGTACTATTTAAATAGTATCAGTATCACTATTAGTCGTGCTTACTATAGCACAAAACTGTGACAGTAAGTAATGAGGGAATTCGTACCCCGCTGACCTGCCCGTAAAGTTAAGTTTTTTGTTGTTGTTGTTTTAATTTTCTTTGTTCAACTGAGCACTGTGTGCTCAGGGCAAGCTTTTGTGATCAGTCTTTGTCCTTGCAGTCGTCCTTAGGCTTATAAGTCTTCCACCCATTCTTCATAAAACTTGCTTGGAATGTTTTTCCTGATGATTTCTTGGACGAGTTCGAAACATGGTCATGTTGGGCCAAAAATTTGAATACAAGCTAAAATCAATGAAAAACATTGTAAACACTCTGGATGTCACCTTAAGACCAAAACTGCATGAAACATGGTCAGAGTGTTTGTTCTGATGATACTTTGGACGAGCTTGGAACTTGGTCATCTGGGAGCAACAACTAAGTCACCAGACCATATGCTCAGACTATTTGTGCTGATGATATCTCATGTTCGACCAAAAACTTGGTCACCAGCTTAGCCCATTGGAAAACCCTGAGAAGACCATAGAGGTCACATTTTCAGCCCAAATCTTTTGAAAGTTGCACAGAATGTATGACCTGATGATCCCTCACAAAGGTTGAACTGAGTCACATTGGGTTGAAATATGTCATCACATGAAGGCGAATGCAAAACTTTTTGGACATTCTCAAGTCCCCATGTGTGACCAAATCTTCATGAAACTTCGTCAAAGTGTTTGTCTTGATGATCTCTCTGGTTCAGAAGCAATGTCATTGTCCAAGAAAAACCTGTGAACACTAAATAAGAGCATTTTCTTGCCCATTCTTCACGAAATTTACTAAGAATGATTGCCTTGCAAATTTCTCGCAAAAAATCGAACCTAGCCGGCTCAGATCAGTGGAAAACATTGTGAACACTCTAGAGATCCCATTTTTGAGCAAGTCTTAATGAAACGTTGTCAGATGGTTTGTTTTTTATGATCTTTAAAACTAATTAAGAACTTAGTAATGTGGGATCAAAATCTTGGCCACTACCTTAAATCGGCGGAAAAGTTTTCGAAAACTGGAGGGTTCAAATTTTTGGCAGTCTCTTCATGAATTTACTCAGGATATTTTTTCATGACCATTTGTTGGTGGCGTTCAGAATTGGGTCACATTGTGTCAAACACTTGGGCATGAGCTATAGAAGTCCCTTTTTGTACAAATTTATATGAAATTTAGTAACAATCTGTGTTTTAATGAACACCAAGAAAAAGGTTATGTAGTGTTAAAGTCTCTGTCTACAGTTCAGCTCATTTTAGTGAAAAACATTGGACATATAGAGAGATTAAACTTTTTAAATCAATTTTTCTAGACTTGGTTAGATCATTTGTTAAGAAAAATTAAGTCTTGGCAAGCTCAAGACTTAAAAGTTACATTAAAAGAATAATCATATCATCTGTATGAAGGACTGTATCTGGCCATTACATTTTCGAGAAGACCAGTGGTACTCAGATAAGCAAAAATGGCTATAATGGTCCTCTTGTTTACAGTTTTTGAGTTGTCCCACTTCATTCTTCAAGCCATTTTAATAAACAAAGTTATTGAATCCCGTTCAGGCCACGTAAAATATCGCCTGTTTATTACACGCCTAGATAGTTTTACTTTAAGATTCATTAACACAAGATGAACTTGATAGAAAAATACTTAAGACAAAGCCATGAGTTAATACTTGTTTGTTGCAGGTGTCGTCATGGATGTTTTCTACGGATGAACTTTATTTTTATACTACCACAAGCAATGTGAACCGAGATCTCTACACGGTAAATGGAGAATGGTCTATCACTTCGACGTCTACCAGCAATGTTACAAGGCAAATGAAAACATTCATTAATATTACACTATTGTGCAATATCAGTTATCTTCGTAGATTCCAATCCTATGTAGGTTATCTAGCTTCTCACTATCTATCAATAGAATCAGTGAACTTTGGTACTGCTGCAATCTTTGTTCTATTACTTTAAATGTAAACGATCACATTGATATTTTATGAAAATATAAATATAATATCTTATGTCGCACCCTGGCGTTATCTACTCATTTCCTGTACAAAAATAATCCCGTCTCGCGACAGATTAGTAATCAGGTGCTTTTTATCGTTCTATGACGCTCTTCTGATTCCTGACTAAGTTGTGAAGTCATTACGTAATTGTTAACATCTCGGAACTCAAAATTGCCTGTGTAATAAATAATTTCTTTAAAAAAGATGCGGTCCGAAAAGCCTCGCCCTTTTGGTAATCACTACTTGGCTGTAAAGTCTGTAGACCGGATCTGCCGATTTATCAAACATTTTTTGATCTTGACAAACTTGCTTCAGTATGAGCTGTAAAACACACACACACACATGACCGTTACTTAGAAAATGTCAAGGGCGCTGTCACACAAGATTTTGGATATGTTCGATGGCCTGTTTATACGCCAGTCAGTCTGCCATTTCTCGGTTACTTTTGATCAAATGCCAGTGACACTTCATAAGACGTTAACCTGTTATTCTGTGTAATTTTCAGTGAGGTCTGACCACCTGTGAATTCAGCCATATTCATCAATTTATTTTCTCTAGAACGAACCAACTGTTAAATATTCTAAATTATTGCATACGCGAAACAAAATTCCCATTTCTATCATTTCATCTCGAGGAGTCAATATTTTCGATATATCAGAGATGTATGCTTCTATCTATACTCACATAGACTACATATAGGAAACATATGTCGAGATTCACTTGATATCATAATAATGTCTGGTAATTAATAAAAGCGTCTGATTTGGAGAATTATGTTGTTGACAATCATTTTCAAACAAAACACTTAGGTATACTTTTGTTTTCTAAATGTTCTTTGTTTTATTTCAAGTATATAATATAGAAAAGTGACTTGATTTGCACTGAGATATTTACACACTTTCTTCCCGCAAGAAAAACCCGCGTATACATCTCAATAAAAATTAATAGAAGGCAAAATAAGTATGTTGTCATAGAAGTAGCTTCTGTTTTCATTAATGTATTCTTAACCTTGAAGGAAACTTAAAATTTCTTGTACTTTTTGCAGGACATTGCATGGATTCCCTATGTCTAGCGTGAAGTTCACGATAAATTTGTACCGGAAGTATGCATACTATGTGATAAACATGCTGTTACCCGTGACAGTACTCACTGTTCTTGGTCCGTTCGTCTTTCTTCTTCCAATTGAGAGCGGTGAGCAAAATGGATATTCTCTGACTATTATGTTGTCATTGTCAGTAGTTATGGCAACGGTCGCTGACTCTATTCCACCTACAGCCAATAGTATTAGTATTCTAAGTAAGTACAATTTCATTTCTAAGATTGGCCAGTTAACAACCACGTGACTGACAATTCAATGTTCCTTCTAGAATAAAGTAGTAAGTCATACGCTGAAGGCAGCATAGATGTAAAAGAACACCTGGATTTAAGCTATGAATTTGTTGCAAAAGGTTTTTCTTTAAGACAATCGAACAGCTAAGAAAACAATCATCTGATCATGTGAGATTCTATCTCCAAGTCCGCTATTCAATCAACTATCGTGCTAATTAAAACTTGATCTGTTCATAATCGGGTTCGATACGGCCTTTGTGGTTAGTATTACAAATGACGTCTTGCAAGGCAAGGTTTGGTATAATTACTGACAAGAAACAGGATTGGTGTGAAAATACGTGAATGTTTTGAAAGTGATTTTCTATTATTTATTGTTTGTTGTTTGTACCTTTGGTTTAAGATTAGAAAGTACATTTCAAGGAGATGCTTTGGCAGTCTATCTGTAATATATACCGTTATGACTATTGAACGAGTTCATTACATATTTTTGACTCACTTCTCTTTCGTTTTATTTCCATTTGCTTTTTACTTGACTGTGATAGAAGAGGTTTATGTTTTGAAAGAAAAAAATCAGATGAAAACGAAAACAGGTGAGAAGATGGATATATCTCTCGTGTGTTTTGCATATTTCAGGCGTGTATCTGTTGACTACATATATCTTATGTGCGATGGAAACCCTGCTTGTTGTGCTGATGACGAGGATGCACAGTTACACGGGAAAAGGTTACAAGCTTAGCGCAAGGGTAAACCGTGCTGCTCAAGTCATGGCCAATCTCACTTATTACAGGTGAAAGTCATTTGTTCGATAACTATATACATTAAATTGATTTAATCCATTGCTTTCCTATTTTCTATCATGAACTTTGTCATCTTTCATACATCATTTACAGGGTATAAATTAAAGTTAACTGTTTGTTTAGCAAAGTATGCCGTTTATGCTCAAATTGCAATCACAATGTAGAGCATGATGGGACCACGGATATGCGGCAGTGTCACAAAACTTTGACAATGCGGAGTACATGACTGTTATTGATAACTAATAATGATGATGGTGCCGGAAGAATGATAGTGTAATGGTGAGATAATCTTACGTAATGGAAAAGTCAAATGCTAGGAAAATATAACAATGACATAACCTTACTTACTTGGTCATTTCAGACGTTCGGATGACGAGGATGATCACAAGAAGACAGAGAGCAATGCATGTCTGGTTGAGGCGGACAAGAACTTGAGAATGGGCGGCACACCCGTTGCCTGGAAAGCGGAAAAAGAAAAGCCAGCAGACGAAAACAGTATCATTCAGTCCGATCAGGGGGAGATTATTTATTCGTACGAAGAATTTGTTCATATCTTCAACAGTGTTAACTTTGTCGTATCGCTCATCTTAACAGGCATTGTTATTATCATATTCATGGCGCTCTTGAATGCCCCGTAACTTCCGTAAATATTACTGTGGAAATACTTAGTATAAGATATATTGAACAATTCATTTGTACATGTCATATATATTTATGACAATGAATATATGTTTTCAACTCTATATTGCCTAAAAATACAATTACAAGCTCCTCTAGTTACATCGTTTAGGTATATATAGCCATGGTGCAGGGTTATTCGGGTTTCCTTTCCTTTGCTCCAGGTAAAATATAATATATATTTAATTTTATTTGCTATTATTTAGTATACTTGGACATACGACCCTGCAGAAGAATTGTTTATCGTATACACATGTACTAAAAATGTTTTGCTAAATTTAATAGAAAGATTTGGCTTTTTAGTTGAAGAGTAGCGAGTATTAATTGTTTTGATGTTGACAAACCATCAGCAAGAAATCAGTTGGAACTGTTTGATAAACGAGTACTTTATGGTCAGGCTGCTATGCTATTAAATGTTTTCTGAGGAAACAATCTAATAGACGTGAAATATCTGAATAAATGAATAAAATTCTTTATAAATAATACTAAACTAAATCGCATGATTTATTTGGCAGTTTTAAACGTCAGAGTATTTGACTTTATTTATTCAGAGGCTAATATTTAGCCGAGTTAAGGTCTTAGGCGTCCGATCATGACTTGAAGATAATATAGGATTAGTTAAATCTCAGTTTAAACGTTTAACAAATATCGGCTTATAACTGATTGACACTGTTACACAATATATATGACCTCGGTTGTTTATACAATCATCATGCAGTGTTCTAAAAAAGGAGAACGAATACGAACATTTTAATCTTCAGTTGTTTTGCAATTCAATGAATTTAGCCAATAAATATATTTTTACACTCATTGTGTAAAGGTCGATACTGTAAAGTCTTTTTGGAATAAGTTTAAATCACATTGTTTGTGAAGATTAACCGTGTCCTCAGCATTAATCCTGTCTCACATATATCTTGATCATTGTGAAACCTATTATAAAATTAACTTTAAGTGATCAGTTTTCCCCCGGAAAAATTCTACCAGAGTAAATTGTCTTGGTATACCTTGTGGCTTGATGTTTGCTATGCTTGTTTTCCCCATCAAATAATTTGATATAAAAGCTCATACATCGGTTCTATCTGATCTGTTCTCTTCTTTTACATATGAATGAGCTTTCAACGACATTAAACAATCATATAACAAAGTCATATTTATCGAATCCTGTTTCTAAAATAAAAATTAACATCCCGAATTAGTTCTTTGGATCATTTATAATAAAAATTGATTACACTTTTGTGCAAACATACGTATTCATTTAGATTATTAAGTAGTATAACATGCTCCAACACAAGATTTGCTCTATTTCAAAATACTTGAAATGTTGTGTTAAAGTTTTTCACAAAATATTCGGAAATGTTTCTTCGTTCAAGTCATCTGTAAATACGAGTATGCTCAGCGTGACCAACAGGCAAGATAAGGTTCCTGTTACCCTGAAAAACGTTCTTAATATATTTTAAGTAGTCGAACAAATAGCACATCAAAACAAAAGCAGCCTGAATATAAGTGAAGTGTAACAACTCGTTAAAACTAAGAGAGAAACAAGCCGTGTTTTCTGAAATGACCTGATCGGTGAAATCAGTGACGACTTTAAATCGTGATAATGGGGTTGTCATGTTGGTTTTCTTCATCCAGTGAGGTTTGGTTTTGGTTTGGTTTTATCGGGGTTTAACGCCAGTTTTAACAGCTAAGGACATATCCCGGCTGTCAGTCCACCTTACCAATGTTTCAATTTCTCCGCAAGTGACTGAATACTTCCTCACTTGTTTCAAAGGTGAGGGACAAATGATCTACAGATGCATTGTCTGAAATCAATTATCACGGAGAAATTTAACCAGCCCTGATGGCAATCGAACCGGGATCTTCAAGATTTTAATCCGATGATCTACCGATTGAGCTAGCCGGACCGGCTCATCCAATGAGGTCAAAATCAACAAACAAATCTCCAGCATGCAATTTTAGAATACAAATGATGTTACACGTATAAATATAAATGAGTTCAGGACTGAATAGTTCTGAATCAGCTATAAAACACAAGTCTTATTAAAAAGAAAATGATATGATATATAATTCCAGTTGAGATTATACAATGCAAATAGAAAATTATAGTAAAGAAATATGATACATAAAATACAAATTGACGGTATTGAATAGAAATGAAAAATATCAAATACTAATGTAAATTTATTGAATATGAATAAATAAAGACATTATTAAATACCAATGAAAATAAACATACAAAATATTTATGTAAATATTAAATATTTCAACATTATACAAGCCATCCTGTAGGGGCATATGGGCAACCGAGACAAAAGCACGGATAGATTAACTCATGACGAAGACATTAATCCAGGTGGCAAACGGTGGCTTGGGTTTTGATTACCGTGTCACTATTCTTTGATTTAAGCTTTTGATCTAAAAGACCAAAGGAATTAAAAATATTCCATTTCATACATTAATCTTGTATTGTTATTAGGTAAACACAGAGTGACCATTTGCTATGAAAGATTTACATTTAAAAGTTCACATATTGGCACAGTCCTAAGACAGAGCACTTTTGTAATAATTCGATACTTGGATTCATGCGTTAGGACTTCACATTTCATGAACATGTATAAATCGGGTGATCATACCTTAAACATGAACTTTCAAGAAATGAAAAAGTGGAGTCACGGAATGAAACTTAAAAGTATAACATACATAGAAGCCCAGACCAAATATTGGTGTTATTCTTATGCCGCGAAGCTCGTCAACAAAATGGCATTTCTGACATCTTAAGCTTTAGTAAACTTCTCCGAGAAAAATAAAATTGCTTTGAACAACACTAAATCTCTTAATACATTAAAATGACAATAAAGCAACTCAGCATTTCCAAAAAAGATTCTTTTGCCAGCGAATTATAAATAGAAGCAATCATGATAAAATAGTAATTGTCCAGTACTTATAGTGATTAATATATAATATCTATGTCCAAAGTATATCTCTTAATGATTCTCTCAATCCATTTACACAGCAGATATAGAAATTGTGTCTGAAAATACGAAAACAGTACTGTTGTCATGCTTTATCTCTTTGTTCGTCTAAGAAAGACAAAGAAGAGTGACTCCGGTATAAGGTCCCTTTCAACAGCTGAGATCAGCTGAGGTGATATAAGCACAGCCCCCACGAGGATTGAACCGCAATCTGTTGATTCGTATTAAGATGCCCTAACGTAAGGCCAATAGTGACGGGCTCCCATACCAGAAAAGTAAAAGATAAATAAGAGTTAAAGAAATATCTACAATAATAAGCTTTAAGATAAAAATGGATTGAAGTAATAACGACAGGGTTATGATAACTCCAAAACGCAAACTTAAGAACAACTGCTCAAAATGCAAGTGCAAAGTCATGGAAATACAAAACAAAATTATCAACTCAACAATGTTAAATGGCAAATATGAAAGGTCTACAGTAGATTGTTTGTGGCAAAACGATTTTAAAGGTGTTCCTATATATGTGTTTATAAGAAAGGCGAATCACGTGGCTGGACAAATACAGACCCCCAAGGGCAATATGAGTACACTCTTGACAGAACCACACTACACAATGCTACATTAAAGAAACCAGACATCTAGCCTTAATTTTTAAGATGGACATCTCAGAGATTTTCCTCTGAAACATGTAATCAATTTGGATGGGGCAATGATAATTCGAATGGCATTTTTTTTTACTTTTGTAAAGGTTCACTACACAAAATGTATTATAAGGTTCCGCCAGATTTTTTCTGCACGCAGGGGAAGTCCGGGTGGAGGTCCCCTCTGGGTCGGAGATTTTTTTACATTTCACTTGGAGCATTAGTAATTATACATAAAAAATAGAGGCTAATAACAATTTCTCTGAATTTTATTTTCTAAATTCTACATAAATTTTACCAACAATTTATTATACATAAACACAATCTACTGGGATCTAAATTTGTAATATAACTGATCACACGCCATGCCAGACAAATGCAAGTAAAAACTTTAAAAACATGCATGTTTGGAGTAACAATGACGAGAACTTTTATTACTTTAAGTCCATGCTTGCACGGGCTCCCATGTAGTGTGTGTAATCTCACATCCCATGATTCAGCCTAAAGAGTATTTCTAGATAAAGCGGACAGCCCATTCTGCTTGGCAAGCATTATTTTGAAAATCTTTGTTACGGTCCACAAGACACTGCTACATGCAAAATTTGAAAGTTCTGGGTGTCGTGGTTTCAGACAAGAATGACTTTAAAAGATTTTTTTCAAGCATATCTGTATTGTCTCAGACCATTGTTTGATGACATTTTAATAAGCATCTGATGAGTTTTCAAAAAGTAGTGACACGGATGTATTTTGCATTGGTTGTTAAGAAAATATTTTACAGATAGATATTTTCACAATCCTGAGCCGAAAAATAAACACTGGAATAAACTTGACAGTGAAAAATCGTTAAATTCATTTGAGTACGTTTAAAAGGAAACAAGTTAACATTCAACAATTCAAGGTATTGATAATTGTGTGTAGTAAAAAGAAAACTGTCCCGTTTCTTGTACAGTTACGTAAACATACTTCTGTCCCGCCGCCGTTTCTTGTACAGTTACGTAAACGTACTTCTGTCGCGTCGCCGTTTCTTGTACAGCTACGTAAACATACTTCTGTCGCGCCGCCGTTTCTTGTACAGCTACGTAAACATACTTCTGTCGCGCCGCCGTTTCTTGTACAGCTACGTAAACATACTTCTGTCGCGCCGCCGTTTCTTGTACAGTTACGTAAACATACTTCTGTCGCGCCGCCGTTTCTTGTACAGCTACGTAAACATACTTCTGTCCCGCCGCCGTTTCTTGTACAGTTACGTAAACGTACTTCTGTCGCGCCGCCGTTTCTTGTACAGCTACGTAAACGTACTTCTGTCCCGCCGCCGCTTCTTGTACAGCTACGTAAACGTACTTCTGTCGCGCCGCCGTTTCTTGTACAGTTACGTAAACGTACTTCTGTCCCGCCGCCGCTTCTTGTACAGTTACGTAAACATACTTCTGTCCCGTCGCCGTTTCTTGTACAGTTACGTAAGCATACTTCTGTCGCACCGCCGTTTCTTGTACAGTTACGTAAGCATACTTCTGTCCCGCCGCCGTTTCTTGTACAGTTACGTAAACGTACTTCTGTCCCGCCGCCGCTTCTTGTACAGTTACGTAAACAAACTTCTGTCCCGCCGCCGTTTCTTGTACAGTTACGTAAACATACTTCTGTCCCGCCGCCGTTTCTTGTACAGTTACGTAAACATACTTCTGTCGCGCCGCCGTTTCTTGTACATTTACGTAAAACATACTTCTGTCGCGCCGCCGTTTCTTGTACAGTTACGTAAACATACTTCTGTCGCGCCGCCGTTTCTTGTACAGTTACGTAAACATACTTCTGTCGCGCCGCCGTTTCTTGTACAGTTACGTAAACATACTTCTGTCCCGCCGCCGTTTCTTGTACATTTAGATAAATAGACTTCAGTTGGTTGATCAGAAAAAAAAATCAACCTTATTAATAATCTTTTTAGAAGTTAATTCATTTCTTAAAATTTGGTTAGATATATACGGACTTTGTAAAATTTTTGCTAATAGAAAACAAAATTGTTTCTTAATATAATTCGACAATTACAACATGGCGATTTAATTATGATAAGGGTAGACTTAAAAAACGTTTAATGTACGACAGCAGTCTCGTTTATGTTTTTAAGAGGTAAACAAATATTTCCCTTTTCAGTTGACCCTTTATGATTGCTTTGATTTTTTTGTATGTTTTTATTCAGATGATGATGAAAGAGATTTAACGGAAAAATAAGGAATAATTTGATTTAAAGTTCTGTGTTATGAATTGAACTTTCGTATATCTTCTGGTGAAATTTTATGAAAGCCATAAATCAGTTAAAAATCAACAGGCTAGGAAGGCCCTGATATTTTGTAAAATGGCTTTGTTTTGTTATTTAAGGACGGATATGTTTAAACTTTGAACAAGTTTTGTTAACCTATTACCAATTTATATTACTGAGAAAATAAGAAGTATCCATTTAGACAAATTTAACATCATGAAGTCCTGTTAAGAACTCCGTATCAGTTTTGTTATATGAAATTCAGATTCAACATCCATTGGTAGAAGAAATGTAAATATTTCCTCAAATGAATCAAAAGAAGCAATAATAATGAGTAGTAAAAAAAACCGCTTCTGACAGTAAAAGATTAAGATTTATCTTGATAAATATTCTCGTCTCTGTTTTGTTTCGTCCGCCACGTAATTTTGCTCCTTAGCTGAACACATAAAACACGCCATAAAGGCAATTAACCTTATATATAATAATATTCTTGCACCACGTTTTGTTGTTTGCGTCAAACAATCGTTATTTTACCGGCATTTATCGAATCAAGTATAGCTTTTGTTTCGAATAATTATTGTAACAGTTGTTCTATTTTCAGAGGTTTATGACCTTTCAGATTTAATATGATAACTTTTTGATCAACTTTAGAAAATTATTAACGCGAACACGGAGTAGTGATAAACATATTGTGAATGTAACATGATGAAAGTTTGTTAAACTTTGTAATTAGTTTGGCACAACTGATTTTGCCGAACTCTACATTTTAGTAGTAAAATCATTCCCATTCGAAAGGTTAAGCTTGTTTGTAATCATGAGAGTATAACGAAACAATGCAATGGAAACAATTTAGGGAAACAATCTAGATTCATTTAACCCCCCCCCCCCCCCCCCAATTTTATGCTAGTAAGGTCCTCAATATGATGCAAAGATTTTTTTCAGTACAAATCTTCGTCGGCGATATTCTTCGTATGCATTCACAGTATGTCTGTTTGACAAAAAAGCATCACGGAACTTGTAAAATCTAATAGCTTTGTTCTACGACCTCCTGGCAATGAAAACAAATGATACATTGATTTTGGATATATTGTATCGAAACAGGTTGCCTAGACTAATACAAATTAAAATCTATTTTGAGAATTTTTTTACTTGCCTTTCTATATTAGGAAACAAATTAATAGCCAGATTTGTCTTTATTGTCACATATTATCTAAATTAATACAGATTTTGTGTTCTTTATGTTGCTTTGGAGAATCCTGTTGACGTCAGACTAAGCGGGGTTTGATTTCTGCCAATGTTAATACTGAATAATCTCTTATTTAAATAATTACTACAATGATATTCTTGGTTGTAGGCAAAAAGCAACATACAAGGCTCACATGTAGTAATGCCTCTGCAGAAATTTACTAGGTTGGTAACACACGTGTGATCGATGACTTTATGTGAGTCGACACTATTTGGAGTTATAAATATACTATCCGTTCATTTAGATGTTGTGCTAACATGTATTTTCTGTATCATTTTTCTGTTTACATAAACTGTTTAATTTAACGATTTTTGGGGCGGGGTCTATGATGGAGGCGTGGCTGCGCCTCCAGTGGTATTATATGGCAGCGTTTGTCTTTTTTATTTTACCCTTTTTCTATTTACGAGCCAAAAAGTAGTTCCGAAAATCTTTCGACTAGAACACTTAAGTAAATTTCAGAAATACAGAATTATACAGTTCCGTGAACAATACTTAATATATTCTTTTTCAGGAAGAAAAACTACAAACTATTCATGGAATGTCTTTCTATCTTACTACGCTAACATACCTAAACTGCAAAACTGCCGCAATAAAGGAAGCAACTCTACGTTGAGGTTGAAGCAATATCAACGCAGAGTAATTTCCCCTGACATATCAGTAGCCATCAAGATTATTTGGGCTGAGAATGAGCCGAAGTACATGCATATTGTTACCTTTTTCATCTTTTAATAGTAAACAAAATTCTTACACTGAAAAAGTTGATAATTGTTTATTTTCTCTTAAAGTTTTTGTTCGTGGGTGTAGATGTTTTGCAACCAAGAGACACAATATAGAATTTTAGAAATAAATGGAAAAGGAATGAAAGAAAGAATTAGAAAAAAGAAAAAGGGAGAAAAAAAGACCAAAAGAAAAACAGAACAAACAAAAGAAAGAAAAAGAAAACTAAGAAAAATAGAATTACTGTATAATAATGCACTTTCTGTATGCTATCTTTTGTTCACGCACCAGATCCACATATCGAGATTTTGACAATAAACTGAGATGACTGAGGTTTTCCTGTTGTTCTATTCGGAAATTTTTAGGGTTATAGGTAAATGTGATTTCTAGTAATGTTACTTGTTTAGCTTTCTTTCTCGCTATAAAATATTTTTTTGAAATTGATTACAAAAATGTATTTTATGCTTTGTAACAAATAAGCTCCTGCATCATTCGTGTGTATCCATGCAAAAAAAACCCGTGAACTCAATGTTACAGCCATTTGTGGCAAACGAATGATAACCAGGTTGTAATGCTTAGAACCATACATGAATAAAATTTGTATATGCTTACAATTCTGTCCTGGTGCAAAAGCCATCAAGTTTAAACAATGATAGACTCGTAAAAATGAATGAATTAGTTTGCGAGACTTTTTGTCCGAGTAATTGATTGCTGACTCCACCGTGCGTGTGAAAGAAAACGTTGTGTGCATTAACACATAAAGGTAGAACAGACATGACTTTCGATGCATGGATTTGGGGTACAAAAGTCTAATATCCAATTAATTCACAATTCATAGTTAGATAGTTTAATACAATTAGAACTCTTGAAGTACATGAAGTACATGTGCAGTAGAAACTGTAGAAAGTTACTTGCGATTTTATTTACTCACGTAAAGCACGCAATGAAACACCATACTTCTAGATTTTACAGTATGCAAAAGACAAAATTCCACATTTATACGTTGTTTCAAGAGCTAACAGTGACCTTCTCGGTGGAGATAAAACGCCAATGGTTATAACCAAATACAGATCGGCTTATCTTTTGTTTTGTCTGTGAAAGACTTCCAAGATAACGAGTAAGCAAAAATAGTAAACGTTTCTCTCCTCCTTCCTCCTACTCCCCTCAATGCAGTCTAATCAGACAGCTTGGCATATATGGAATATTACTTATTATGAAGCCTACACTTCGCATCTAGGTCATCTACCAATGAACTGGTACCACTCATATGTAGCTTTACTGGTATTTAGTCACGTGTTCATCCATTATTACTAAAATAACTATTATGCAAATATTGTTGCAAAGATACATTTTCAAAATAACTCATCTGTTTTCAAAAGAATGTCCTTAATTCGCAGAGAGCTGGTAAGTAAGATCATTTCAACGATGTTGAAAACTGGATATAAGAATGATGTTGTCGTTGTTCAGGCGGGCGACGTCAAACTCAATGGTTTCTGCTCATTTTCTTCAGTTACAATTAACCTATCGTAACCAAACATAGGTTATGCTAAATACCTTCATTGGGATTGTTTTCAGGGTCAATAGATTCAAGGGGTCACTCACTGTAACTTAAAATAGATTTTTTAAATTGCTGCTGATTATCTCGCATTTCTCTAAGCTTTTCGTAACCAAACTTAGAAAGTTTATAGCATACATCAATACTTACCTAGGGGTTGTTTTGGGGTCATTGAGTTTAAGGGCTCATTCACTAATACTATAATGTATTTCAGGGTTACGTTCAATATCTTAAGTTTTACTTAATCTATTATACTAAGACTAAACTATAAGGTAGCATTCAGAACAATATCATTTGAGATTGGTTTAGGGGTAACCAGGTTAGGTCACTGTTACTAAAAATGATTTAAGGTGGCGTTTTTTTGTTAAGACTTGGTTATAAGGTTGCATATATCATCATTTGGACTGTTTTAGGGGGCCACTATACTTTATTACCACTTTATGTAGTAAATCAGTTAAACGTAAGCAGCCCACAAGCTTCTCAATGCTTCAGAAAAGACTATAGCTCTTACAGTTGAGTGATGGAAAATTAACTACTCAGCTGAATTCTGCATGTGGAGCAGTTTTACACCAAACCATCGAACAGATGTTATAATCTCTGTAACTGTGCATGATTTTCATATAAAGGCTAACCTAACATATAAAGGTTTATGGACTGTTTAACTTTATAGAAGTTTGTAGAGTTGCCATGCTGTATGAATATGAGAAGTATTATAAAAATCATGTTTAAATATCTTTATTAAGATTAGTTTAGTGATTGAACAACTTAGATTAGTTGCTGTCATAGGACAGTCTGCTCTGTGTTCGGTATAGAACTGTTTTCTTGGATTGTTGATGATGTTAAAAGCCTGGTTTCCTGGCATTTCCGGAATTCTTGTTATAAAGACAGTATTCAAGAAACCAGGAAATAAATCTGTTTAAGAGCTATACTATAAAAGTTGTCTTGACAAGTAATATTATGGTTCTATTTGAAGTCAGCTTGAGAATTTATCTTCCATTTCAGTGATATATATAGAAATTAATTGTAATTTGTTTCTTAACTTTGTATTATTGTTCCTGAATTGGACAAGATATCTCACACTATGTTCTCAGATGGAGGCGTACGTGATATGTCCAGAAATAGAAAAAGGAAATTCAGATATTTATGTAAATACGACATCTCATCCCATATGTAAATTCGTTTGGAAACTGACATGTAAACGTTGCTGTCGGAGTGGAGGAAAGACATTTATAAAAAAAGGCTTTGCATGAGTTCTCCATGTCTACTGTCGTCTTAGGTAGTAGCCGCAAGAGAGTTCAATGTAAAACAATGTGCTATGGAATCTTGACTTTCTAGAAAATGGTAATAAAGTAATTTGATACTGTCATCCGACATAACTACATATTTACTCGATCACAGCTATCTCTGCCGTACTTTTGTACTTACAGAACGTTTGCGGTAGACAACGAGGTACTTCCTTCTTTTTCTTGTATTACTGAATTCAGGATATATTTTCTCAAGTGTTTGAAGTTGTAACGGACATTTCACGAAAAAAATGAAGTTTGTGACAGACAGTAGGGATATGCCTCATGCTTAAACGAAAGTAGATTAAAGACATTGTCAAAAAATCAAGACAATCAACAAAAACATTTGTATGGTTGGTTGTAACATCTCAAAAAGCCTAATATCACATAGAAACCTAAAGACTGTGATTATTCTAAACCCTTAAACTTGCCCTTTAAACCATAATTGTCTAGAACGCAAATTTAAGCTAATAAATTACTATGTCTACAACAAAAATGTTTTAATCTAACCACTAAGGTCACATGAAACCAACGTCAGATTTAGGAATTGTACAGACCTGTACTTTCTTGCAGATGTCTAGGGATTCAGTATATCTTACCTCAGTTTCGATCTTTTTAGGGATGATTACGTAAGACAATGTCAAAAGAATAGTTACACGACTTCTATTGGTAGATATTCCTTTACTTAGTCACGTTGTTTATTGGGGAAAAAAGCTAAAATATCTGCTTCATATTCACCAAATTTTAATAACAGATGGTGATAGACACATAAATGTGTTAGTTTTGTTATATTTGTGAGCCGTATACCATATGGAATGAAATAATAATGATTAAGATTATAAAAAAGTATCGCTTTGTCTTTTTGTCACCAGTTTAATACCGGGATACTTAGGAGTCTTGACAAGTGTATTCAACAGCAACACATCATTTCACCAAATACAGCTAACAAAAAAGAGGCGGCATAATAAAAGTATCAGCACATCAGTTCTTGCTCAGTTTAAAGACAAATTCGACATTCTTAAGGGATTTAGTAGTATCAATTAAGGCATCTTTAACGCCTACACTCTTGAAATATTTCAATATTTGTTGTCATATAGAGAGATAAATCAACTTCTGTGGGCGGATTTACGTCATGCATCTGACAATACAAAAGATTGTAATAGTAGCTGTATTCATGATTTTTTGTCTCTGTCGTTCATCAAGATCGGCAAGGATTTTGTCAATTATTATTCATCCCGCATCTTACAAGTGACGAAAAAAACTTTTAGTAAACTGTCACAACTGTAATTGCAGTACTGTTTCTGTTTCTAGTGTTCATGTTTTATAAGACGACTAATGATATTCCTTTCACCAGAAATTAACATACAAACATATACCTCAACTTGACACGGTATATCAAAATGATTTGAAAAGTGTCAGAGTCACTAACTTTGTCACATGTTAAAAATCTTACAAATATGTATTTTACATGATTGTATCTTACTGGCTTTCTATCATTTATGAAGACTGATAATTTTCTTTGCTTCCTAAATATCGAAATCAAGTGATCATTTTACCACCTTAAGCTCCCTTTTACTCATTTTAAAACAACCTATTGCCATTACAGAGTTTGTAATTTAATTCAAACATTTTGCAGTTATTTACGCAAATACAGACTTTTCAGCACTATATAAGTAAAGTCCAGTAAATATCTGAATTCGATAGGAATTCCCTCCTGACACAAAAAATATTACCAGTGATTTATTTCGGAAAGGTATGATGTATTTTCATAAGAAGAAACGTGAAACAACTTTGTTCTCTGAAGCAAATTCTTTGAAAATGATACAAATGATTACTGGTTCTGCTCAGAGCAGATGAAATAAATATTCATTACGACTTTAACGTCTGTCTTGCACTTCTACATTTGGAAAACTAATTCGATTTTCTGTCTATCGCAAAGAAAAATCGTTTGCAGTTTTTTTGTGCTATTTTTATTATCACAGAAAATGCTCATGACGTCAGAAATAATAGAGTTTAATTTCTGCAAATATTTGCCTACAAGCCAGTTAAATACAAATTTGAATAATAATGACGCCAATATTTTGTTACAATAAGACAAAGATTTAATTTCTTTGATGTTTTAATATTTTTGTTGAAGCATGCTAGATATTATCAGAATCTGCCCGTGTGATCAGTCTATGAAGACCACAGTGTTGATTTAATCATACAAATTCATGAAATTAGATGTAATGAATTTATTCTGTAGTTTCTTGTCCTTCGTTATTCTCGACCTTTATCGACCTTTATCTCTTGTCCAATTCTATTTATCCAAGCTGCAATTTAGGAAGAAGGGGTAAAAATGCTTTCTATGTTATTTTTAGAAGTCAAATAGAGTTATAATTTCAATTAGAATCAACTTTTTTCATTGAAAACATTCAAACAATAACAAGACAACAGGTGCTGATACATTAGTAAAACTTCAATTACATTTGATATTTACGTAAATATGATGTTTTTGGAGAGCTAATGTTTGCGTAATTTTTCATTACAGATCACACTAATACCTTTTTTTAAATACATCTTCACTGTTATTTTGTCATTCATGTTAGATTTACGTACCTCCAACTATGTCTTGTTTTTTGTCAAGCAATAAAATTGATCACTTTTCATATCATTATACACTTTGCAAAGCCTACTGAATGTAATTTATTCCAACAATACAAGTAGATATTTATTACGAGCTGTGCGCCTGACTGGCATTGCTATATTTGGAAATATCTTATTTCTAGTCGATTTTCGCTTTATTTTCGTACTTTATCTCCATCACGAATCATATATTATTTCCTGTCGTTCTTTTTCCCAATAGAGAATGCTACTGACGTAACAATAAACAGAATATAGCATTTTAATTTTTTCTGTAGCTTAATCCCTAATTTGAAGACGGCAGTTTGAAAGACAGCTAAATCCCCTTCCGCAGCGGACATGAATGTGTACTTCTTGACCTTTAACCAACCATGATCTTGATGTTGTGCCATGCATGTTATAAGCACATAGTCTCATGATAGTAATAATTTGTGCAAAGTTATTTAAAATCTTCAAAAAGTTATTGAGAACATTTAACCTTGACCTTGGGGGTAGCAACCTGGATGTCGTGTCATAGTGGTGCTCATTTGTGCAAAGTAATTAAAAAACATTCGTAAGCCAAGTTAGTAAGTTATACAGCAGACGTGAAATGTGGATATTTGACCTTTAACTGTGACCTTGACCTTGTGGGTAGCAACCCAATTATTTTGCTCTGCACATTGTCTCATAATGGTGATCACTTGTGCCAAGTTATTTCAAAAAAGTTTCAGCGATTTAAAAGTTTTGGAGCAGACACGAAATGTAGACTTTTTAACACGTGACCTTTAAGTGTGACGTTGACCTTGGGGATAGCAACCCAATAATTGCGCTCTGCACATCGTCTCATAATGGTAAACACTTGTGCCAAGTTATTTCAAAGAATTTTATGCAGTTATGGAGCAGACACGAAAGTGTTACGGACAAACAGACGGACGGACAGACGGACGGACGGACTGACAGACGGAGGCCATTGCTAAAATCCCCTCCCCGCATTGCGGAAGGGGATTAATAATCATGATGGTAATATCCCGACTTGTCATGAAATACTTATTTGTGGCGTTCTGGTATTGGACCATCAGTCTTAGCCCCAAATGTGGATTGTAATCAAATATGCCAAAATATTAGCAGTGAGCTAAGTTTGCAACGTTAAAAAAAGGTCAGGGAGTGAGCACCGAGCTATAACTGACGTATTCTGCAGTTATAGTACGATTAAATGTACCTTCGTGGTGTATCTGAAATTTTTACATGTGTGTTTCTTTTAACCGTGTCAACTAATTGCTTTAGAGTACAAACACAAACGAATTCTGCTTATCTCCTCAACAGAGAAAACGATAGTCTCACACATTCATCTACAAAGGAATATCCACGTTCTGTGACAAAACTAGGTAAAATGTTATCGCTTTAACGTTTAAACATTACCAACGAATATGCAGATAAATAATGTTTATAAAGCTCAAGCTATTTCATGGTCAGTGAACTTCAAAACAGTCTCGTAAGACCAGCAACTGTATGTCTTGTTCGAAAACATATACGCAGTAATGGAATTTATTGGACACATAATAAAAGCGTTATTTTTACAAGTCAGAGTACTTGACACTGTGAATATTTATATCGAAAGTGTGATATTACATTCCCCTGCTAGCTTATGATAACAAAATTGATTTACCGGATATGACCTCTGAGGTAAAGACACCCTATGAAAACAAAGATTTAATTGGACCTATTAGAATGATTGTAGATAGTGGAGGAAACGTGTACATTTGTGGCTATAGGTCAAATGATATTCATGTGTTGTCTGATAATCTCAGCTCTGGCCTAGTGTTATTTTAATAAATCGGACGGAATAACAAAACGTATATCAATAGCTTTCAGTCGTACAGAAAACAAACTATTTATGTCATCTAAATTGTCCTCAGAAATAGCAGTCTTAATTAAAATTCAGCTTAAAATTAATGTCGTACGTCAATAAATGTGAAATAAATAGGCTTTTAACTATTAAGCGAACAAATAAAAGACTAACTTGAAACGTTTACAAAAAAACAAGAAGAGATTCTTTCAATCTTTACGTCAAATTCAACAAGATTTCTCAAGTAAAGTTTTTCCTACAACGAAAGATAAAGAAATTTCAATCTCTTTGTAAGTCCCAGGTTCTCTGAAACTCTCATTTAGTTTTCAAAATATTTATTTTTCTAATCGTTTATATTTAGTCTACACAATTCTTTTTGATATGCCAAAGTAAACATTAACACTTTCCTGTACATTATGTTATGAATATACTTTGCTATGATGTGGGCAGATTCGAAACAACCAACCTATTTTAGTAAGATAAAAATCATAACAAGTCTGCTTATTATTTTTCTACATTTTTTCGTTTCTATAAACATTGTAATGATGTTTCATTTATCTATAATCAATGTAGACAAACCATAAACTTTTATTAATTTTAAGTAAAAACCTATACGTATATAAAACCCGTGTGTTTGTTTTGTATTACCTTTTTTTTAGATGCCCAACCATTGTAACTGCAAGAATAATAAATATAGCTATGTACAATAATCATTTTAACTCTTTTCTTGTTTTTCCTAAAACCTGTCCCTAGCATTTGACAAAAAATTCACCTCAGTGACGTAACAACGGGAATCTCAGTATCACTCAACAATCACTTTAAACTTAAAAACTGGCCTTCTAGCTATTCAAAGTCTAAGTTGAATAGTTTTCGTCAAGTCTTTACCTATTAATAGTTATCAACAAACTGTGAAATAAGTACCAGCATCTTGTCTTAGACGTATATCACATGCAAGATTATGTAAACTGAAACATTATAATTGAGATTTTGTTTGCACTTAACTTGACAGCCAGTTTTTCAACAACTTTAATCATTTCAAATATTACTCATCTTCTTTTAAACATACAGCAGTTTGACAAAGTAGTATGTAACTTCTACATGAAACATGGCAAACATGAAAAACCAACAACTCTCGACCTTCATCCACAGTTATCTCACATAATCAATTAAACAACTCATAATAAAGTTCAGACAGCGTACGCTTGTGTCAAATTTGTAAGTTATATGTTTAATTTCGCAAAGAATGTTGAATATTTTTAAATGAAACAAATTTTAGATCAAATATTTGATATTTTGTTTCTGCCTTTCAGCGGGGGTATATTGCTTTGCACATGTCGGTAGGTCTGTCGGTCCGTAGAGAAAACGTTGTCTCACCAACAAATAGAGATCGCTTCGCTTAACTATACAGCCCTCAGATTTGATAAGGATGTTGGTAATGACCTGTTTATGACACCTGTTGATTTTGGGTACAGTAGGTCAAAGATCAAAGTCACTGTGATTTTTAAAACCAAAAGCTTGACCAACCGTAACTTAAGAACGCTTCGGCCTACAGTCTTCAGATTTGGTGGGGAAATTGGGATCAGTAAATCCAAGATCAAGGTGACCGTGACCTTAAAGCTTGACCGATCAATAACTTACGAAAGCTTTAACCTACAGTCCTCATATTTGGTGCACAGGTTGGTCATGACCTGTAAATGACAACTTTTAATTTTGGAGTCAGTGGTGGTGAGGTTGATCATGACCTGTGAATTACACCTATTAATTCAATAGGTCAAAGGTCAAGGTCACAGACATTGACCACAAAAAGCTTGTTTGATCAATAACTTAAGAATACTACGGCCTACACTCCTAGAATTTGGTTTTGGTCTCTATATATTTTGGGATCAGTTGGTCAAAGATCAAGATCACTGAAGTTGACAACAAAAAGCTTGTCCGATTAATATTTTAACAATGCTTTTGCCGAGAGTCCTCAGATTTGGATGGGAGGTTGGTTATGACCAGTAGAGGAGATCTATTGATTTTGAGATCAGTATGTCAAAGGAGCTGAAGTCCTTGTAACATGACTAGTTGGTTTCTATTTGGAGGGCATACATGTTTCACAAACATCTCTTGTTTGGGGCGTATTCCATTCGTTTCTTTGCTGATACCTGAGGTGACATATGTCAAACGTTGTATAGTGTGAAGTTCACTAGCTAAGGTGACAATGTCTTAACTAGTTAATATTATTCTGGATGAATGCAACTAGACTTGCTGCGCTGCTTGACTTGCTGCGCTACTTGACTTGCTGTGCTTACTAGACTTGTTGCACTGCTGAAGTTGCTGCACTTCCTGGACTTGCTGCACTTCCTGGGTTTGCTGTGCTTCTTAGAATTGATGTGCTTCCAGGATTTCTTGTACTTTTAGACTTGCTGCGCTTCCTGGACTTGCTGCACTGCTGGAGTTGCTACTCTTCCTTAAATTGCTACACTTCTGGAGTTGCTGCGCTTCCTAGACTTGCTGTGCTTTCTGGACTTGCTGCGCTTCTTAGACTTGCTGCGCTTCCTAGACTTGCTGCGCCTCCCTAGACTTGCTGCGCTTACTAGACTTGGTGCGCTACTGGAGTTTCTGCCCTTTCTGGACTTGCTGCGCTTCTTCGACTTGCTTCGCTTCATCGACTTGCTTCTTCTTAGACTTGCTGCGCTTCCTCGACTTGCTGCGCTTCCTCGAGCAGACCCTTCATATCACGAAGACTTTCTTCACACTTTGAGACTTCCTTTGCAATAAGTGCAAAGTTTTGAGAATATTGAGACAGCCCCTTTTCGGGAAAAACTTTTTTTGTTTTCCCGATATTCTATCAACGAACATCAGGTTTCTTTATTTTTCTCACACACAATATATAGACCGTTCCATAATTGATAAATTTACCGCCGCCATTATGAAGGTCACGTGACCGTCCACCATTAACGGACTGCTAAACCTCGCTATGGTGCTTAAGTTCCGTATAAATATGTATAACTTTAGCACATTTCAAGCTGACATATTGCCTTATATCGCGTGAATTTTGTTGCAGAATAAACATAATTTTATTCTACTATTATTACTAATTTGTTTGTTTTATTCCTGACTCGAACATATGATTAACTTGAATTATTTAACACATGAAAGACTGTGGAAAAAGACAATGGACTGTTCAAAGCGGAAGCTTGAGTTGTGTACACCACATAAAATTTGTAAAACGCAAATAATATTGAAAGCACTGTTTTCCTTTTTGAAAGGTGAAACTATGATTTCAATTATTTGAACAACTCTGAAAGTTTACAAAACGGGCAAAAATGACAAAATTAAATATCTCGCTCATCAACCGCATGTTCACTCCAATTTAACTAAAACTTATTTTTATTCTTTGATACAGTTTCAAAGAATACTTGACAATAAATATGTATTATTTAACGCTTCTTTAATTATCAAACCTTCTTTTGTCATTCGCGGTGTCCTGTGGTGAAGGAATGTGGTTACGTAATATTGGGTGGCATACTGGCCTTTGTTTTGATAAGTCACCGTTAATTGTCATTGTCGGTCTAGCTTGATCAGTCACAGTAAAACACTTTAACAACGAAATTTGCTCTTGAAAAAATGTCTGAAGGCTATAAACCATAGTCTTTATTAGTTCCTGATTGTGATATGAAATTTAAGAATATATATTCTTCCTTGCAAGCAAGATATTCAAGACCGTATGGAATTTAGCATCTGTTGCCATATGGACCTTTTTTCTAGTCTTTATTTCTTGCATTTGGGAAATCTGTTTTTTGCGAAGTATTGATATGTACAACATGTGAGTTTGTGTATGTAGAAAGAAAATAATAGCTGCAAACCACACGTTCGTAAGATATTGATCCTACAATAATACGTTTGCTTTCATTCTTCTTATTTTTAACATTATTTTTGTGGATATTTCTTGTACTACGGAAAACAAAAATATTATGACACCTATATAACTGTACCCTTTTGGTCAGATTTGTTAAAGATAGATACATGTACTTGCTAAAAGCAGTTTTTTCGCGAAATTTTGATTAAATAAAAAGAATTTATCTGCCGGAGAATATCACAGGACCTTTCTTTCACAGTTCAATAGATTGAGATGTCAGCATAAAATCGTTTAGGTTCGAAGGTTAAAGACCATTGGTCAAATGGGCGGAGAAAGACCATTGGTCAAATGGGTGGATGCATTTTGAACTTCAAATAAAATTCAACAAAACATAGCGTCATCTACTCATAACGCTCAACAATTTCATGAAGCTGAAAGCTTTTACTTAGAAAAAGAGCTGTGTGGCTGAAACAATATATGACGTACACGGGAGATAAAATAATGACCTCTCTAAAGAGAAAACCATTTAACTGGTTACTTATGCCAAAGTTAAGTTCAGGTTAATGTGGTGTTTAACAAGGTTTATAAAGTTTTTAGGATAATAAAATGGACAACAATCTTTGAGCTTATCAGAGCCATTATCAGAACAAATGAAATAAAAGAAGCACAGGCAATATATGAAAAACAAAACTTTTATTATATATAAAATGATTTTTTTAATCAGTCATATAAGCTAATATCAAGGTTTATCGGTGTGACATCAGGTTTGTATTTAATCCTTACCCTGCTGGAAGCAACTGGCTCTACCTTTGCGACCAATGCTGACCAAAATCAGCTTGCACATCCGTGCAGTCTGATCTTGGTCTGCACTATTCGCCATTCAATCAGTAAATTTTCAATAACCACCCTCATAAACAATTGCCCAAATTGAAAGATGGATAACTCCATTTTAGATATTCAGCATGGTAAGTGTTAACATAGAATAAACATTGAGCAAATCTGAAAGAAAGAAAGTACTGGGTTGAATTCAGGAAACAGCTATTTGCCAGTAAAACATGCATTGAGGCTATTCCCCAACAGTATTTTGGTTACGTTTCATAACAAAAGGACCATAATGGCCCTAAATCACTCACCTGAGTCCAATTGCTAAGAAGCCATAAGTAAGGCTGCTTCAATGAAAACAAGTATAAAATTATTTGTTAAAATTGCGTAAAACAAGAGCTATCACTAAAGGTGAAGAATCCCCCCAGATACCGCCTTGTCACAGTAGTTTCTACATTTATTGTTGCAGTAGAATGCAGCAAGAACATGCACAACTACGCTTTGCTTAGTATTTATGTGTTTTACAAAGTATTTTTAAAGTATTAAAATAGTTAATGAGAAACAGTCCGGAAAAATTAATGTGTAAATAAATATCAAATGTTCATGACTCAGTGAAAAATCATCTGAAAGGGACATAGCAAAGATAGGCCATGTTATATATGAACTATCTTTACACTTGGCCATATGGTTGCTGACAAGAAGATTTGTTTTTCTACGCAAGTCTTGACAAAATTCAAGTGATCCGTTGGGCGGGGTCTGTTTTGACCACAAGAGCATCCTTTGAACAATACTTGTAGAGGATTTCGAGATGATGCTCCATGCAAAATATCTAAGCTGTATTCTTGTGGTTTCATAGACGAAGATTTTCAAAGTTTTCCCTACATGTATACAAGGCTTTACTAAAACAAATCACCCTTGGGCAGAGCCATTTATAACCCCAAGGGCATTAGTTGAACAAACTTTGTAAAGAAGCTCTAAGTGAACCTGTATGCCTAATACCAAGTTTTCCCTATAAATGCCTATACAAAAATCAGGTTGCAGCTGGGGCATGATTAATTTAGACCACAGAGCAATGGTATGAACAAACTTGGTAAAGGTCCACTAGACAATGCTACAAACTAAATATCTGAGCCCTAGGATTTGTGGTTTCAGAGAAAAAGATTTTCAAAGTTTACCGTATATAGTAAGCTTATGTAAGAACATGTGGTCCCTTGGGCGGAGCCAATTTTGACCATGGGGCCATGATTTGAAAAATAAAACTTGGAAGAGGTCTTCTAGACGATGCTACATACCATATATGTTAGCTCAAGGCCTTGTGAATTCGGAAAAGAAATTGTTTGATGTTTTCACTTTTTGAATCTACTTTTAGATCCTGTGGACCAGATCAGCAATGGACTGTAGCCACTTGAATAATTTTGAGAGAGCTTTATGCAAGGAAAATTCCAGGCAAGTTTACTCAAATTTGGCTGGCATGTTCCAGAGATGTCATTTGAAATAACTGTGGATGAAGGACGCTGACAGACACTCAATGACCCGAAAAGCTCGCCAGCACTATGTGCTGATATGAGCTAAACACTGTTTAAGAATATGTTGCTGAAACAAGAGGGTCATGATGGCCCTTGGTCGCTCATCTGAATACTTTGCCTCTGCGTCTGCTGTTGAGCAAACATCAGAAGTTATTTTAAGGTTCCCCTATATAAATCTATATGAATTCGAGTGACCCCAAGGGTAGGGCATAATCTGAATCAATTTCATACAGGACCTCTAGTTGATGCTCTGTGCAAACTATTTGAGTTCCAACCCTTGTGGTTTCAAAAAAGAAGATTTTTAAAGTATTATCTTTATAAAATAAAGTGACCCCAGGGCTGGGCCATTAATGACCATAAGGGCTTAATATATTATTATTAATAATAATAGGACCCCTGGATTTGGGCCAATTCTGACCACAGGGACAAAATTTGAACAGAAATAGTAGAAGACCTGTAGCTGATGCTCTATTCAAAATGTTCTAGGTCTTGTGGTTTCAGACAAGAAGATTTTTCAAGTCTTCCCTATATAAGCCAATGAAAAAACAAGTGACCCCCGGGGCAAGGCTATTAATGACTAATGAGTCATAATTTGAACAATCTTAATAGAGGACCTCTATATGATGTTCCATGGAAACAATCTAAGGTCTAAAGTTTACGGTTTCTCACAAGATTTTTAAAGATTAAATATTGTGCACAAATATGACCGTGGGGTGGGGCCAAGTTTGACCCCAGGGACAAAAATTGAACAAACTTGGTGGATGTAGAAGTAGTAAAATGGTATTAAATGCAAAAATGTGAGGAAAATACAAAATTTAAACCTTACCAGTTGCCTTATCATATGCTTAAAATTATTCTTGACTGACTTTACAAAACCAGTATTCACAAATAGTACATGAAATAGATAAACATAACTACTGCAAATCTTTATTAAAATGATAGAATTAAATATGTTTCATTTTATATGACTTTAATGACAACAATCAGAAGTACTGGAAATATTCAAATGAAAATCTTGCAATGAATATTTGATCTTCAATTCTAAATAACATATTCAAAATCTGAAAATGAATTTATAAAAAATATAACTTGTTCTTTCATTGCCTCACTTGTTTGGTATCTTGCAAAAATATATCCTACATACCAACGATTTTCTGATTTGTGATAAAAGTTATAACAAAAATATTTTCGAAAATAATAGTTGCACCAGTATTGCAGTGATCAATCTATCATAACTTTTTTCTTATGTGTTTAAATAAAAATTTACCAATTTTAATTTATGTTCAGGTTATTTTGTACAGCAAATGAGTAATTGTTTTACCTATTTCTAATAAGATTAAAAGAATGTATCTGCAGTCTATTATGGTGGCTGATTTGTGCCATGTCGTATGAGCGTGTTTTCGGGTCGAAAATGCGAAAACACAAAAATACCTTTTCCACGTGGCGGGACGAATACGCGAAAACCCGCCACACGAAAACACGACATATTGTATCTTTGGCGTATTTTCGCCGGGCGACCTTTCGCCTCGCCACATGAAAACACGCCACATTCTATGTGTCATGTCTTTACCAGCAGTTTCTCGTATCTTTGCATGGCGGGGTGAAAACCCGCCACGCGAAAATACGACAAATCATAATTGTATCACGTTTTCGCGTGGCGACCTTTCGCCCCGCCACGCGAAAACGTACTACATTCTATCTGTCGTGTTGTTACCTTCAATTTCTCGTGCCACATTTTGAATCTCGTGTTTTTGCATGCAATCTGTCGTATCTTTGCATGGCGGGGGTCCACGCGAAAACACGAAAAATCACCTAGTTTTTTCGCCTTCCGCTAAGGAATGCGCACAGCAACTACACATATGCTACACATACAGAAGAAAATGGAGAGTAATAACAATGATAGTATCCTTAGTTTTTTTTGCTTTTTTTAATTTATACTTAAGAATTATGTTAATATATTTAAATTTAATTTATGAGCCTTGTATCCTGTAAATATATGTGTAATTTGTGTACGCATGCGTGACCAGAACGCGAAAAAGTTAAATGCAATGTCTCATCTTTGTGTGGCGGGGCGCCAGGCGAAAATACGACGCATTTAACTTTTCAATTTTTCTTGTTTTCGCGTGGTGCGGCGAAAATAAAAAGACACGTCAATTTCAAGGAAAAAACCCCGACACATGTGGCGGGGCGAAAGGTCAAAATTATGCTAAAATCTGTTAACTGAATTGTATGGTAAGTGTGTCACTTCTTGATCTAACACTTGGCTTAATTATGTTCTACCGCTCACCTGAGGACGGAATGGTATTGGTGTTAAATGGTGTAAGCTAATAAAAGTGTTTATCACAAAAATTTGAAGAATCGCGGGCTACGCTCATTGTTTTCCTATTTCTAAAGACAAACACATCGGAAGAAGCACATTGCGGTGAAGGGTTTTCAAAGGCAACATCATTTAGAACTATTATTATCAAACCCGTCCATTAACAACAAAATTATGGCCAATTTCAGCAATATTCAATAATTTGATCTTAAAGATCAAAATTAAAATAGGCTAACGTCAAGTTCAGATTAACCTTTTTGAAATATTGTCCGCAAAGTACTTATGTCCAAGATCCAGTAATCGGCTTCAGAGGAGATGCTGTTTAAAGCAATTGTAGACGACGCTCTACAACCCACGATACATAACGACGGTCACAGGCGGACACGATGTGCTCAGGTGATCTAAATATCATATACTGTCACAAGTGAAACAAAGGTAACAAAAAAGAGGTGATTTTAAAACATAAATTCTACACTATACTCATTTAGATAAATGAAATTTTGAGTATTTTTAAATGGCTATATTTAATAATAATAGTATTAGCATATTTCTTTGGCATTGATAAAAATAATAAAATTGTCAGTGCTGCAGTTAAAGAAATACTGATTCAAAGGTAAATATATTTTCTATTTTTTTCATTTTTGCAGCAGAAGTCACTGTTTAGGATTAAAGTTCATTTTCAGTCACGTGTAATGATTTGATGAACATATGATAGTTCAGGCTCTTTTCTATCTATCTATTTGAGTTTTATATCGTCGATACCAATTGCCCGTATCACCGACATCCCCTGCAGAGATAAGTTACTTTATGTTGTGGGGTATAGTGCAATTTACAGAAAGCATCCGATTCCAGAGACATCCCTGGTTCTTTAGTATGTTCAGTGTAAAACACTGATATATGGGACTTCGGTTTAACATCACATCTGAAAGATGATTAGTAATGTTATTGGAGGAGTGGGGGATCGATCTTGCGACCCCTGGGTTACCAGTCCAGCCCCTTACACTGGACCACTGATCCGCCTCCTCACTCAGTATCTGTTATTGTACTTCTGAAATAAAACTGCAAATGTTTCGGGACAATACTTAGATCAATTAACAACTTTAATTGCTGATCATTAAATACCACTTATTCACTCCCTATCTATCTTTCTGAGTTTATTTATCTTCGGTACCGGTTGCCCACATGACCAATGCCCCCTGCAGATATTAGTTTTGTTGTAGGGGAAAGTGCAAGATACAGAAAACATCCCATTTCATAGATATCCCTGCTTCTTTTGCATGCTCAATATAGCACTGATACATATGGGACTCCGGTTTAACCCGTCTACCGAAAGACAATTGGTAATGTTTGTGGAGGAGCGGGTGATCGATAAAGCGACCCCTGGGTAAGCAGTCCGTCGCCTTACATTGGGCCACTGATCCACCACCTCAGTCAGGCTCTGTTATTGTACTTCTGAAATAAAACTGAAAATATTTCGGGACAATACATAGATCAGTTAACAACTTTAATTGCTGATCATTAAATTCAGTTAATATGTCATTAATTATAGATCAAAGGAAATGTGAAAGGGATAACATTTGCTGTATTGAATAAAACATGTTAATTATTCTGATATTTAAGATATTTAAGCTTGGCATAAAGAGAAAACTGTACATTGCAATGAAATTGATATTGTAACAGGTAATTTTATTTTGACAACCTTTCTTTGCAATCATTGAAGTGGTTAAAAACAATATTGAGATTATTAGTTGATATCAACAGAGACATTTATTCAATACGTGCAATTTAAGTCTCTGACCTATCCATAAGAGCACATGAATGCTTTAAATACTTAGCATTCTACATTTTTTATAACTGAATATGGGACAAAGTAAAGTTAGTTTTAATATATTGGTTGTCTCTTAGAGAATCTTCAAAATTTATGACCATGTCCCAGCCAAACACCAAATCGTGTATGTGCCCAGACAACGAAACCATTAAATACTAAATCAAGATGACTCGAAATACAAAAATTTACATAACTATGAAGACTTTTATTTGTCTTAAAATAACAAAAACTTCGTTCATGTCGTTATAGTTACTGAACTTGTCAACCGATGTTGATTTTCCTCAACATTTGATTTGTTTTTCATACAGTTTCGAAAAAGATAAAATAATATAATAGTTACACTATTAGAATATCAACAAATAATATGAGCTAACTTCATCATTTCTCCTTGACTGATTTAAAAACAGACAGTTTCAATTCTTCAACGAAACCCAAAAAACTTCTACTAAAAATGCATAACTATGGCATAAGAGGTCAAACACTTTAATTGGTCAAAAGCTTTTTGGATGATAGGCACCAACCTTTAGTATTAGATGACTCCACTTCTAAAGCCATACCGCTGACTTCTCGAGTCCCCCAGGGGTCGGTGCTTGGATCCCTTCTCTTTCTTGCATACATAAATGACCTCCCACAGGACATTCAATCAAAAGTTCGCCTATTTGCTGATGATACACTATATATCTAACCTTAACATCAGGTAAACAGTCAGAAACCGTTCAAGAAGACTTAAATATCCTAGAAAAGTGGGAGTTGGAATGGGATATGGAGTTCAACCCATCCTAATGTCAAGTAATTTATGTCACAAGGAGAAAGCATCCCATACCAACTAATTATTCTCTTCATGGAACTTCCCTACAGGCGGTTACATCGATCAAATATCTAGGCGTGGAAATATCAACTGATTTCTCATGGGGCGAGCAGATAAACAGGTTAACCAAAAAGGCAAACCAAACCGTTGGTTTCTTACGCCGCAATATGAAAGTCAACTCTGAACCCCTTAAGGTTAGGGAATATAAGACCCTTGTTCGACCACAACTAGAATATGCTTCTGAAGTCTGTTCCCCCCATAGTCAAACCGAAATTTATCAGATAGAATCTGTCCAAAGAAGATCTGCGCGTTGTGTCAAATCTGACTTTGGTAAAGATTTGCTAGGTGATGCTATCAACCAAATATATCAGCTCTTGTTTTGGTTTCAAACATGATTTTTAAAAACATTTTCATATATAACTGTATGTAAGATAGTGACCCCTAGGGCGGGGCCAATTTTGATCCAGGGGACCATGAATATTGAAAATTTGGTAGAGATCTACTAGAGAATCACACCAAACATCTTAACTCTAGCCCAAATGGTTCCTGACAAAAAGATTTTTTTTAAAGTTCTTCTTTGGAAATTTTCTTTTAGAACACCAGCTTTGTGCCCCTTTTTATATACGGACTTTAATGATTTGTAATTGAATAGCGTTGTAATGTTCTTAAGACAGAATTTAAGCAGAATATTTCCTTCCAATCATGCGTTATTTGTTTTGAATGGAAACTGAAATAACTTAAACGTTTAGCAGTAAACAAAATAAAAATGATGTAATGAGAGACAGCAATTAGTAACTGCAAGTTGTATATATAACTCATTTAACCAACTAAAGTTACTCGGTAGAAGCACAGGCATTTCCTAATCAAATAACAATGATGATGGTTAAGACACTGTCTGATGATAGTTAAAAAAACAAGCATGATGATGGTTAAGACACTGAATGATGATGGTTAGGATAACGTTTGATGATGGTTAAGATACTGTATGATGGTGGTTGTAACACTGAATGATGGTGGTTAAGACAACGCATGATGATGGGTAAGGCACTGTACGATGATGGTTAAGACGCAGCATGATGATGACATAGACTTTAGGATAATGGTTAAGACACTGTATGATGATGGTTAAGGCACCGCATGATGATGGTTAAAACACCGACTGATGATGATTTAAACACTGAATGATGATGGTTAGGATAACGTATGATGATGTTTAAGACACCGCATGATGATGGTTAAAACACCGACTGATGATGATTTAAACACTGATATGATGTTTAAGGCACCGCATGATTTTGGTTTTAATATCGACTGATGATGATTTAAACACTGAATGATGATGGTAAGGTTAACGTATGATGATGGTTAAGATACTGTATGATGATGGTTAAAACACTGAATGATGGTGGTTAAGACAACGCATGATGATGGTTAAGGCACTGTACGATGATGGTTAAGACGCAGCATGATGATGGCTTAGACTATAGGATGATGGTTAAGACACCGCATGATGATGGTTAAAACACCGAATGATGATGATTTTAACACTGAATGATGATGTTTAAGACACTGCATGATGAGAAGACACCGAAAAATGACGATGAAGACACTTTTTGAAGACACTAAATAATGATGGTTAAGACACCGCATGCTAATGATTAAGAAACTGTATGATGATGGTGAAGACACCGCATGATGATAGTTGAGAAACCCCATGTTGATGGTTAAGCTATTGGATGATAAAGATTAAGTCACCCCATGACGATAGTTTAGACACTTTATTTTATGCCTACCAATGAAATATAGGGAAATATCAGTGAGATAAAAGTGATAATCCACTGTTTTGAATCAGTGAAATTACCATTTTGATAATCCACTGTTTGTGCCGAAACTACTTTTTTATCACGTAAATACAAGAGAATCCGCTGTATTTCAGACAGTGACAGCGAGTGAAATTTATTTACCTTGTTAAATCCAGTTATAATATTGAATTCCTGAGCATAACTAGTTGTGAACAATGATGAAATTTGCCATAAATTATTTAAAATGTCTGATTTGTTTACATAACTCACATGGACAATATCCAATATGGCCGACTTTCAATTCAATTGATTGAATATTACTCGGTATTAATCCGCTTTTATAATTAAAGTATGATGATTAAGGCACCGCATAATGATGGTTAAGAAAGTGAATGATGATGGTAAAAACAGCGCGTGTTGATGGTTAAGACACAGTTTGATGATGGTTAAAACACTGAATGATAGTGGTTAAAACACCGCATGATGATGGTTAAGACACTGCGTGATGATGGTTCAGACAGTGAATGATGACGGTTAAGACACTCTATGACAGTAGTTCAGACACTGATTGATGATGGTTTAGACACCGAATGTTGATGATTAAGAAACTGTATGATGATGGTGAAGACATAGCATGATGAAAGATAGTTAAGAAACTGCATGTTGATGGTAAAGCAATTGGATGATTATTGGTAAGTCATCGCATGATGATGGTTAAGAGACTGTATGATGATGGTTGAGACTCTCAATGATTATGTTCAAGGTACCACATGATTGTGGTTAAGACACCGCATAATATTAATGATGGTTAAGACATTGAATGATGATAGTTAAAACACTGCCATGTGATGGTTACCACACTGTTTTATGTAGATTAAGACACTGAATGATGATGGTTAAAACACTGCATGTGGATAAAAGACTGCATGATGATGGTTGATACATCGCATGATGCTGGTGAAGACACTCTATAATAATGGTTAAGACATCGCATGGTGATAATTAAGCCAGTGTATGATGCTGGTGAAGACACTCTATGATAATGGTTAAGACATCGCATGGTGATAGTTAATCCAGTGTATGATGCTGGTGAAGACACTCTATGATAATGGTTAAGACATCGCATGGTGATAGTTAATCCAGTGTATGATGCTGGTGAAGACACTCTATGATAATGGTTAAGACATCGCATGGTGATAGTTAATCCAGTGTATGATGAGGGTTAAGACACTGAATGATGAATATTAAAACACTGCATGCTAGTTATCATTGTATGATAATGGTAAGTCACCGCAACTGTATGTTGGTTAAACACTACATGATGATGGCAAAGACAGTGTTTGATGATAGTTAAACACATAATGATGATGGTTAAGACACTGTAGTATGATTAAGGATGACCGATCCTTATAATAGTAAACATTTGTATTTGAGAGTTTTATTCAGTTTGACTTCCCAAAGACCTCTTTGTGTCCGAATGCACCACATGAGAAGCTACATGAGCCAGGAGCTCTATGAGGCACTACAATGCTCTCTTTTACATGCACGGGCATATAGCCTTTTGAAAAAATCAATAGCGGACGAGAGTTATTTTATCATAAGGTGAATGTTAAGCTCCTTTTATATGCCAAAACTCACGATATTCCTTAAAGAATATCCAATATTATCATATACCCTAAGAGGTGGGCCTACACTTCTCACTAACTACGCTACTGCTTATTAAAAAATATGGCAGTCTTTCGATGACTTTGATCCCTTACACGTACTTAAAAAAGGTAATGTATTTTAGAGATAGGTGTTATGATTCATGCCCAGCAATTTTTTTCGGTGTCTATCTGAAATTTGAAAAGGTGAATATAACTAAATCATTCACAACTAAGTAGAAAATTAGTTTGAAAATATATTCACTGTGTATTTATGTTCCAGTACTTTAGAAGTATACAATAAAACGGCTGTATTGAATAATACCCGTCTATACAACGTGCAGCTTTTACGTTCAAGCTTAAATTGTATAGAGTTTATTCACCAAGAAGAATAAGATATCGATTAACAAAGACACCTTTACATTCGTATCTTCGATCGAGTGCGCTTGTCATAAAAATCAACAAAACTATTTCATCGGAATAATTATACTGGTAAAGAAGATATGTAAAACTATTTCATTGGAATAATTATGTTTGTAAAGAATATATTTAAAACAATTCAGTTACTCTTAATACTTACGGAATCAGTTGCTGTAAAAATATCCAAGTGAATCAACTAAATACGGGAAAAAGTTCAATACCAAGTTAACACTTATAAACAAAGTATAAACTCCCAAAAACAAAATGGCGAGAAAAAAAGGGCGACAGGTTGAACGCTTTGATTCAGATGAAGTTACCGAGATGTACTGTGAATCTTGTTTTACGGAAGGCAAAAGCGGTGTACTCGCTTGCAGCTTTTGCGTTGACTGTTTTACCTACTACTGTGAAACATGTCTAAAGTTCCACAAAAAGTTCCTTCCAGATCATTCTTACCAGGGCTATGATACCATGCCAAAAGACTTTTGTTTTGAACATTGTGATCTCCATACCATTGAAATAGTTAAATTCTATTGTGGTAAGTGTGAGGTATTTGCTTGTGCATCTTGTAGAGCAGATCAACATAAAAAATGTGACTCTGTCCATCACATACCATCATTACTTAAAGAGTTCGAGGAAAACAGAAAGCTTGTACACTTTCAAGACAAGCTTAAAAAAGTTGAAGAAAGTATTTATCGTACAGAAGTAAAAACTGATCATATGTGTGTTGATGTAAGAATGTACAGGGAAAATATAAAAAGGGCAATAAAAGAACACAGAAACGATGTTACCAAACATTTTGATAACATGGAGGCTAAGCTTGAAGCCGAACTTGAAAAAATAAAGGATGAAGACGATGCAACCCTTGCAGTTCATTCTCAGCAACTTTCAGCACTTAAAGCGGAGTTCGAATTGATTAAATCTGACTTTGTTTATGCACAGAGGACAAGCCAGAAATGTAGAATATTAATGCATGTCAGCAGAAATGGGAAGAACCTTCAGTCATTAGAACAGAACATAGAGAATCTATCGAATGGAACAGAAATACATGAAATCAGTTATGTGCCTTCTAAAATTACCAAAAACACCACAGAATTTGGAAAGTTAGTTACAGATAAGAAAAAGGAGAAAAGAAAAATAGCACAGAAGGCTGGATTATCCCTAAAAGCTAGCAGTAGACACACAGAAACATGCATCTTGGGCTGTCTCATGTTGGCAGGTATAATGGTAATACCAGTCCTTGCTTTCATAGGAGCTGGGCAATTCATTGTGAGAACAGAGATAGCTGGGCAATCCATTGTGAGAACAGAGATAGCAGCCTCAGTAAAAGAGATTATATCATTAGAAAACGTTGTATACATTCAAACCAAAATAGAGGATTTGTGTTATTTTCAACCGCATTACCTCCTTGCTTTAGATCTGAACGAACGAATTCTGCTTATCTCTACAGCAAAGAAAATTGTAATCGGAGAGTCATTTCCCACGGAAAATATAAAGACTATGACAAAAGTAAAAGAAAATGTTCTCGCTTTTACGAAAAATCGCCATTTATATTTAATGGAAATAGATATCCCTCTTAGCATTCAAAGAGGGATTACGTGGTTTCAAAAGGGTAAACATTTCTCCTTTAAAATACCCCCACTGTTTATTCGTTATAAGAATAGCAATCTGTATGTCTTGTTCGAAAACAAATTAGCAATAATGAATATTAATGGACAAATTATAAAGGAGATATCTTTAACGGCTAGATCATATGACACCGTTATGATTTACGACGAAAAAGTGATATTACACTCTCGTTATTTTGATAACAAGGTCGATTTACTGGATACGACCTCTGAGACAAAGATAAAAACACTCTATGAAAACAAAGATTTAGTTAAACCTAGTGGAATGACCGTTGATGATAAAGGAAACGTTTACATTTGTGGCTTTGGGTCAAATAATATTCATGTGTTGTCTGATAATCTCAGCTCTGGTGGTGTGTTTCTAGATGAAACGCACGGCATAACACAACCAAAATCAATAGCGTTCAGTCATTCAGAAAACTCACTATTTGTGTCATTTGATTTAAACACTGAATTTGCAGTCATTAAACTCAGTTTAAAATAAATGCCTTACATAAGAAACAATGATTATAGTAGATTTGTTTAACTATTAAGGAAACAAACAATTTAAACACGCAAATAAAAAACAAACAAAATATTACTTGAAAACGTTTACAAAAGCTAATGAAAGATCCTTGCCATCACTTTGTCAAATTTCATTTCAAATTAAACTTTCATTTATGTTTGAAAATGATATATATTTATCATCGTGTTATATTACCTAAATATTTTTTGATATGCCCAATTAAGTATGCTCATGCTATGTTTATACTGTACTGTTCAATATGTTAAAGAAATTCTATCATATGCTGTCACCCGTTACGAAGTTAGTTCATGTACATTCAACCTAATTTTAGTAACATAATAATCAGTAAACCGTCTTGTCTTTGTTTTTCTACATTTTTTCTTGCTATAAGATTAAAATAAATTGTTTTATTTATTGATAATCAATGTAAAAACTATATATTAATACAAACAAATCTTAAACATAAATTACTTTTATTTCAATTGTAGTGGTTTTGACTTGTTTTTAGGCAGCACATTATAATAGTTAAGATGAAACTTCATTTTTCCTTCTCAGTAATAATTTCTGAGATATTTTTTAGATTTATGAATGTTCTGCATTTTTAGCATTTGTTTTATTATCTCCCTTATTTGTACTTAGAACTTTATTCTTCTGTTTGTAAAAGATTAAACTTTTAGATGTCATAGAAATAATAAATTTACATGTTATCTATAAGATATTTACACTGTATTTAATTTCTAGATCCATGGTATAATACTACGTCATCGCGCACCTGTTTTATGAATTTTTGTTAACAATCCGTCGCTTGAAAGGTAAAATGGTCTTTTTCAATAAGAAATCTGTAGAGTTGCAAAATTTCATGTTGTGCACCGAAGATTGGCTGGTGTACTTTGTATATACGTAAAGAATTTTTTCTGAATGTATGCTGAAAAAAAACTTTTACGCGTTTGTAGGCCTAAACGGGCTAGACTCTTTCCGTACCGGACTTGTAAGTTACCTACTTTTATAAGGGACATTTCACGGTTCTGAAGGCAAATTTCCTCGCAGAACATTGCACACGTGAAATTGATATTTTAATTTGCTGCATTAAATTACAATAAGCTAACACAGACGGCCACATTCCGTCCTGTATCTAGAGTTTTCAAGTATTTAGTATATTTAAACAGAAACTTTTGTGCATATTCATATGTTGAAATTACTTAACTCTAAATAATGTATTTAAGACTCAATAAAAGTTAGAAACTGCTAATCAGTGTGTCTCTTCATTCTTGTTTATTCTTCTTTACGAGTTAAAGATAAATATCCAGAGTCCGGACCTAGGGGACAGAAACCAACCCTTTCTAGCTGCGGAACGCATATTTTAGCTAATCCAAGTACAGATCAGCCTGAACTTTGCGCTTTCCTGGGTTTAACTTGAAGGAGGCACTTGTGCATCCTATGGGTCAATTTGGGATCGCACTAAAAGCCTACAAAGAAAACACTTACATGCCCGGTAAACTCCAAAACGGTTACACAATAAAACTCATACAGTATGAAAAGGAATTGCTTATGCGTTTATTTTGTCTTACCTTTTTTAAAATGCCCAACTATTGTAAATGCGAGAATAAAAATATTGCTAAAAATATTTAAAACACGTACAGCTATGTTCAATAATCAGTATAACTTTTTTACTGTCTCTCCTAAACCCTTAATCCTAAAGTTAGACAATAAGTGCACCTCAGTAACGTAACAATGGGAATCCAAAGACGGATGGATAGAAGTTGTCATTCTTTCTTCACTAAGCTTAAACAATTCACTGTAATTAAAAATAAATGATGGTTATATCTCAAGAAATAAGGGCACAGCGTTTATCTGAAATTAAGTAAAAAACGGTTTTTCCTGCGACTGCGATATTTTACTAAAATGTGGTTATGTGTGGGAGCGATCCTGAACAGATGGATGGACCGAAAATTATTTTTCTCTCTTGCCAATGGGGGACATTAGTTGATTATCTACTCTGAATACTCTCTAATATAACGTTGGTCCTTCCATTTGGATTCCTCTGGTTTTATCGCTATTTTCTCTTTTGGTATGGTGATAATTAAGCCTAATTATTTGCAATAGTGGTAGTCAGATTAGACATTAAGTTTAGCAACATGTTTTGTTAAAACCATTATCTTTTTTTGATAATCCTAACTTTTTATTTAATTATAAGTGAAGATTTTCACAACTAAAAGTCAAGACCATCACAATATGAAACAAGGATAAAGTCAGAGGATTCCAACTGAAAGAACCAATGTGCTATTTGGTCTACCTTTGATGTTATCTGAGTAAAGGAGATAATTTGTTATCAGGAATGTCCTTCATTATCCTAGACATTGCTAAACTTTTATTAAAAAATCATATTTTTATAAATGAACACACATTTCTTGAAAATAACAAAAAGTATATTTTTTACAAAGTCCTTTCTTTAGTTTTTAAAAAATGTTCTAAGTGACACGTTAATTGATTATATTTGACACCTGTCAAACTGAGTAAATTATAGTTGACACTCTCCAAACTGAGTAAGACTTCTCAGAACATGTACTAAATTATTGTGGCAAACTGTGAATATCGTGGATTGTTAAATAATTGGCATTACACAAAAAAGTAAAGAAATACTTTGCTTTAATTCTACAGATTTATTCCTTCTTCTGACTGAAAAGCTAAAAGAATTATCCAAAAAATGGCAAGAATTATATTCGGAGAAGCCGAGAAACCTACAGCCGACATTGTCATCTGAAAGGCGGGGGGGGGGGTTACTCCAAGAGGCAATACAAAATGAAGAATAGCAGAAGATGGTTAAATCTCGAAATACGTGCGAGCACATTGTCTTCGTACCTGGGGTCGAACGACATTGCGAAATACGACGCATTGACGTCAAAGACAGTGGCCACGTCATTAAACGCAAAATTCAAGGAGATGGTGCTGGCAGTGAGAAGGCAACCCACTAGTAAAAGTCCATGTTATAGACCTTTACCTAAGGGCAAACTAAACAGCTTAGTGGCATAAAGCTAGACTCTTAGTGGACAGCGCAATGATTGCCACAAAGGCAAATGTGATCTACGTTGCAAAGGGGATAAAGAAGCACCATTCGAAACCGGATGGCGTCTCTGGACAAGCAGAGCACCCGCCGGCTCTAGGCCGCTTAAGAGGTGTGCCTCTTTAGGACAGAGCGGCCCGTACAGAAAGATGGTGGCAAGGACTTAAAAATAAAAATAAGCAGCGTGCTTGCCAATAACGGCCCTTTTCAGGATCAACCAAAAGCCTTTTTCAGGGCTAATAAATCGCTGGAAAGGGGTACTTTCTCAGATTCAGATCAAGAGTCCTCATCCGGAAAAGGGTGAGCATTGCTGCCTTTCCGCGGCAATTAATCTGTTTAAACTGTTAAAATAAACTAAGAGTGGCCAAATAGAAAATCTATTAAGAGTATAGTCTCTACCCCTTTATTCCTATACGCCCTGCTTAAAAATAACGATAAATATATAAAATAAATGAATGCAAAATATGACTATGGCCTTAACAAATAAATAGATGATAAGTTAATCTTTCAAATTAACAAAGAGAAAATAACATATAAGAAACATATCAAAACAAATAAAATAAAAGTAACACTTATAATAAATCAACATGATATCAAAGTCATCAGATATATATTTATACATAGAAAACAATCTTTATATTAATAAATTAATTTTAGGAGTAAAATGATTTATGGACGAGATGGTTCTTTCTTTATCCGAGGGGGCCGTATACCGTTCTAATATAGTTATCAGCGGGGATCCGTATCTCATCAGTATGCAGTGCAACGGGGATACCTCATTAATATGTACAGCATCACGTATGCACCCTCTCTTCTTCTCCGATTAACAAAGATCTCAGCAAACGATTAAATTTTATCTTGGACAATTTTTCAATTTGCTAAACAAAAACCAGGTTTTATTTTTGTGAAACAATTGACATCCTGTGACATATATTCTGACAAACCTTTCAGCGTGTCTTGTAAAAACGGTGTGTTACCGGAGTAGTGCGTTTTTGGAGGGAACTTTTCGACACTTATTTTTACTTTGTCTTGAGGCATGTCAAAATGGCGGACTTTTAATTTCGGAATATTTATTCAGATGGTGTTTAAAGTTCAAATCTTTGGACATTCGTTTGTGAATCGTCTAAAATCGTATATAAAATCATCTACTGATTTGACATATTCCTTAAACTTGCCGCCACAGAATTATTTAGTGCAATATTGCGGACAAATTCTGGTGCCAAAGTTCACGACCTTCGGGCGACCTTAGTCTATGTTTCAGATTTTGCACCGGATTTACTAATACTAGTTATAGGTACAAACGATCTTTACAACGAGGAAGCACCGGTAACGGCTTCAAAAATTGTTGATCTTGTCGACACCTTACGTTATAATTTACTAATCCCTGAAGTAGTGGTTCTACAAACCACATACAGGGTACCGTCAGTTGGGACTTCAAGGTACTTTGTTGATCTGGAGGTCCTTAGGACGAAAGTCGATGAATTGAACCGAATTGATAAACGGCTGAAAGAAAGTTCTGCAGTGTTATGGCGGTTGCAAGGTTTTTGGTCTGACCATTCGCTAAATGCAGCGTTCTCTCGGAACGGGGTACACTTGTCATCTAACGGGAACAGGAAGTTATTCTCCAATTTGAGAGCTGTAACGAAAACTTAACGTCCAAACAGTTCAATATAATTTCAGTATAAGTTGATTTTTTCTATTGTATATATATCTATATCGTCTCACATTTTTGTATGCCATTTTAGACTTAGTTTATTTTTGTATTGATAGACAGCAAACCAGATGTTTAGACTGACTTAGGCAGCAAATGCTGGTGTTACCTGTTGGACACTTTCTTCCTCTTATTTTACTTTTACAATATTCATTGTTTCCTTTATATGGTTGCAACAATTTGGTCTCCTAGGTACCGTTTGTCTGACTTAGGCAGCAAATGGCCCCTTATTCTGTATATTTTAAAAACCAACTTTATTGTGTTATTATCTATGTTCTCCCGTCATATGTATTTTGACTGACTTAGGCAGCAAATACTTATTTCACACGTTATCTAGGTTTTGTAATTTTCTAAACCTCTTCCGTTGTTACTTATTTTCTGTTTGAAAATGTATATATACGAACTGGCATTATTTGATGATATTTATTTTAGACTTTGTATTGATTACTTGGTTGTCTTGTTCAAGTGTTACAATTTTTAGATTTTACACAACGTTTCAAGTGTTTGCTTGTCTGGTGGGGGGACATAAACACCAGAACTTCTGGCGTTTATGTTCATGCCAGAATTTTTTCCCCAATATAATACAAAATTTGTTTGATCAATATATTGTATCATTCTAGTCAAAATTTTTTATGTTTGGTTGTTTGTATTTTCTTTTTATTTGCTGGCTATAATTGAAGCCCATTAACAAAACAAACTCATCTTGTTTTAATTTTGTTTTACAATCTTCACAAACTCTTGAAACTTCCTGCAAAACCACTTGATGGCCATAAATTAATTTTAGGAGTAAATGTTTTATGGACGAGATGGTTCTTGCTTAATCCGAGGGGGGGGGGGGGGGGGGGGTATGCCGTTAACCGCCAGTCGAAGTTAGCCCTTCTTTACTCTTGTTTCATATAAAATAAGTATAATTTTATATTAATGCAAATAAAGACATTAAGAGCATTATTCCTTAAAGTCTCATCATAAAAACGTCTTAATATCTATTTACATTAGTAAACAAACAAATAAATTATGTTTTAACTTTAACTATTTTTTCTTTCTTAAAAGTCAAATTTCCCCTATAAAATCATATTTACCCGTTGGTAACCACAGAGACCGGATAATGACGGTAATTAAACACGTGGCAATCAATAAGCCACCCGCTGGTTACCATGGACACGGGCCATACATAATTCAATAAGTTAATCCTTTAAATTTAAAGTATTAGCAATTTATATAAAGTAAGAGACAGAAATATAATTTTAAAAAGTATTAACACAAGAATTACTTTCTCTTAAATCAAAATAAAATATTAGAAAAGAAATAGAAAGTTTTTATATAAATATTTAGAAAAAAATAATGAAAAGAATTTTGAAATAAAATTCTTTTGTAATTAACTTTAACAAGTCTTATAGTAATTTTAGGAAATGAAAGAAAAAAAAAGCATTTTTTTTCTTGTTCTTACTGAAAAAAAATTAATAACTCAAATCGAAAAAATGCATAACTGATGCATTTTTGAAAATACGAAAGTGCTAAAAAAGAAAGAAATGAACATGCTTATGTTATCATAGTTATTATAAGGATTGTTAGGAAAAGAACAAATGGAGGAAAAAATGGGAGCTTGTGCGCCCTGTAGTTAAACCGTTTGTTGAGCTAGGAACCATTTCTTAGTATCGTTTAAAAGATCTCTGCTGTTGGTTTTTAGTATCCCCTTCTCTCGGCGAAAATAAAAAAAGAAAAAAAAAAGAAAGAAAGAAAGAAAGAAGTCTGTGTTCACAGTTAGTTTGTTGGTATTTACTTTTCCCCAAAGTCTTGCCGAAAGAAAAAGACAAAATGAAAGAAAGAAGTGCCCGGGTTCCGCCGCCGTATTTTTCTGAAAAATCAGTGTCGCATTATTGTGGGTACTAGCACGCATGCAACTGTCCTGTACGAGTTATTCCCCTTATTTCGTAGAATTTCTACTGTAGGTATAAGGTATCCTCTTCTCTCGGCTCAAGAGAGAGAGAGAGAGAGAGAGAACTACCCCGCTATTGCCGCCTCTTAATTATTTTCTAAAAACGAGACATAAAAAAAGAAGAACCAAAAAAATAAGAATAGAAATTGTAGGCAATAGAATCACACGTCCATATTATCGTGTAGCGGACGTCAATATTGACAGCTGACCGTCATACGTGACTTAACCTTCTACATCGTGATATGTTCGCACCACGTTTTGCTTTTTGCATCAAACAATCGTTATTTTACCGGCATCTATCGAATCAAGTATAGCTTTTGTTTCGAATAATTATTGTAACAGTTGTTCTATTTTCAGAGGTTTATGACCTTTCAGATTTAATATTATAACATTTTCAGCAACAGTAGAAAACTATAAATGCGAACATGGAGTAGTGATAAACGTATTGTGAATGTACCATGTTGAAAGTTTGTTAACCTTTGTAATAAGTTTTTTGTGCAAAAAAAAACAACAACACGGAGTGCGACCATGCAGGTTAACAATGCATTCCAGACTCTAAGTAGAAACATTCAAACACTTGTAATTCTGCAGTATATTGGAATGGCATTGTCTGCCTGTATCAACATTAAAAACCTCTTCTAGATGAACTGTTTATATCAATTTACTGGCTGTTCATCAGCTTGTATATTACTTTTCCCGTTTTCAGTATTTACTTTACTACACCTTTATAAGAGTCATTTCTTAATCAGTTTATTAGCTTCTCATCAATGCTTCAAAAAAGACTATAGCTCTTACAGTTTAGTGCTGGAAACTAAACTGCTCAGCTGAATTCTGATTACACCAAACCATTGAACGGATGTGATAATCTCTGTAACTGTGCATAATTTTCATAGACAGATAAAGGCTCATAGATTGTTTTAGTTTATAGAAGTTTGTAGGTTGACATAAAGCATAACTGTGCTTTAAATAAGAAAATGACGTATTATTATCATCATGTTAAATCTAATTTACGAAGATTAGTTCAGTGCTTAGTTGGTTATACGACATTCTGCTCTGTGTTCGGTGTATATGCACACACTTACTACATCACGGAACTGTTTTACTTGTTGATGATATTAAAAGCCTGATTTCCTGGCGTTGCCGAATTTCTTGTTATAAATTTCTTTTTTAAAGGCCGTGGAAGTAAATCACTTTAAGAGCTATGCAATTAAAGTTGTCATGACAAGAAATATTATGGTCCTGTTTAAAGTCAGCTTGAGAATTTATCTTCCACTTCAGTGATATATATAGAAGTTATTTGTGATTTGTTTCTTAACTTTGTATTATTGTTCCTGAATTGGATATCTCACGCTATGTTCTCATATGGAGGCGTCCGTGATATGTCAAGAAATAGAAAAGGAAACTTAGATATTTATGTAAATACGACATCTCATCCCATGTGTAAATTCGTTTGGAAACTGACATGTTAACTTTGCTGTCGGAGTGGAGGAAAGACATTTATAAACAAGAGGGCCATGTTGGCCCTAAATCGCTCACCTGAGTCTCATTGCTCACGTTGCAAGTATCGTTATTGATTGTTAATGGTGTTCGTTGTTCGCAAGTTTGAATAAGTTTGCAAAAAGTTTGAAGACTCTGGGTGTAATGGTACTCAAATTTTCGAGCAGAAATAGTTTTACTCTACAGGTCCCAGTAAACTTGACCTTTGACCTACAGACCCCAAAAACAATATGGTTCTTCTAATATAATTACCCTATGAAGTTTGAAGGTTCTGGTTGAAATGGTACTTCAGATACTGAGCAGAAATAGTTTTCTCTCTACAGGTTCCTGTGACCTTGACTTTTGAACTACTGACCCCAAAACTGATAGGGTTCTTTTACTGAGTAAATACAATAATCCTATGAAGATTGAAGGCTCTGGGTAAAATGGTACTCCAGTAACTGAGCAGAAACTGTTTTCACTCTAGAGGTCCCTGTGAACTTACCCTTTGACCTATGGACCTAAAAATAATAGGGTTCTTCTAATGCAATTATCCTATAAAGTTTGAAGGCTCTGGGCGTAATGGTACTGAAGTTACTCTGCAAAAATACTTTTCACCCTACAGGTCCCTATGACCCTGACCTTTGATATAGCAGCCCCAAAAACAATATGGTTCTTCTATTTAGTAAATCAATCATCCTATGAAGTTTGAAGGCTCTGGGTGAAATGGTACTCCTGTTATTGAGTGGAAACGGTTTTCACTCTAGAGGTACCTCTGACCTTGACCTTTGACCTACTGACCCAAAAACAAAAACATTTTATTCTACCCAATAAGGGCAATAACTCTGTAAAGTTTGAAGGCTTTGGGTCAACTGGTACTCAAGTTATTGAAAGGAAACAAAGTCTGAGAGAGAGACAGACAGACAGACAGACAAACAGACACCCATGGACAGGGCAAAAACAATACGCTCCATCAGAAGGGCGGGGTTGGGGAGAGACATAACAATGAACAATTGGAGGTCTAGCCCTTGGTGTTTCAGAGCATCATATTTTTAAGTTTTCCCTATATAAGTCCTTGTGTAAATCAAATGACACCCCCGGGTGGGGCCAGTTTTGACCCTAGGGTCATGGTTTGAACAAATTTCGTAAAGGTCCATTAGACAATGCTGCTCACCAAATATCTAAACTCTAGGCCTTGTGGTTTCTGACAAAAATCTTTTAAAGTTTTTCAAACATAACCATTTGTAAAACATGTGTCACCTGGGGAAGAGCCTTTTTTGACCCAGGGGCTATGATTTGAACAAACTTGGTAGAGGTCCAATAGACAATGCTGTACAAACAATATCTTAAGCCTTGTGGTATCTGAAAAGAAGATTTTAAAACTTTTTCTTATATAACTCTATGTAAAACATGTGACCACTGGGACGGGGCCTATTTTGACCCAGGGGCCATGATTTGAAAAAAACTTGGTAGAGGTCTTCTAGACAATGTTACATACAAAATACCTAAGCTCTATGCCTTTTGGTTTCTGATGTGAAATTTTTTAAACCTTTTTCCTATATAACTGAATGTAAACAAGTGACCCCCGGGGCAGGGCCTATTTTGACCCAGTGGTTATGATTTGAAAAAAATTTAGTAGAGGTCCACTACACAAAGCTACACACCAAATATCTAAACTCTAGGCCTTGCATGTTCTGACAAGAAGATTTTTTAAAAAGTTTTTCATATGTCACTCTTTGTAAAACATGTTACCTATGGGGCGGGGCCATTTTTGACCCAGGGGCCATGATTTGAACAAACTTGGTAGAGGTCCACTGGACAATGCTGCACACCAAATATCTAAACTCCAGGCCTTGTGGTTTCTGACAAGAAGAGTTTTAAGTTTTCCCTATATAAATCAATGTAAAATCAACTGATCCCTGTGGTAGGGTCAGTTTTGACCCCAGGGTCATAATTTAAACAAACTTGGTAGAGGTCCACCAGATGATGCTTCGTATCAAATATGTAAGCTCCAGGCCTTGAGGTTTCGGAGAAGAAGATTTTTAAAAATCTAAGTTTTAATAACTATTTTTAGCTCCAGTGAACCAGAAATGCAATGGACCAGAACCAGTTGAACAATCTTGGTAGAGCTTCATTCAAGGGACATCCTAGGCAAGTTTCATTAAATTTGGCCCATTGGTTTCAGAGGAAATGTCGTTTGAATGAAACGTTGACGACGGACGGACGGACGAGAGACGACGGACAAAGACCGATCCGAAAAGCTCAAAGAGCTAAAAAGGTTTTGCATGAGTTCTCAATGTCTACTGTCAGTCTTAGATAGTAGTAGCAAGAGAGTTCAATGTAGAACAATGTGCTAAAATAAAAGATGACATTTGGTTTATGGAATCTTGGCTTTCAAGAAAATGGTAATAAATTAAGTTGATACTGTCATCCGACGATACTACATATTTACTGGATAACAACTATCTCTGCTGTACTTTTGTACTTACAGAACGTTTGCGGTAGACAACGAGATACTTACTTCTTTTTTCTTTTCTTTTCTATTACTGAATTCAGGATATATTCTCTGAAGTGTTTGAAGTTGTAACGGACATTTCACGGAAAAATGATATTTGAGACTGACAGTAGGGATATACCTCATGCTTAAACGAAAGTAGATTAAAGGCATTGTCAAAAAATCAAGACGATCAACAATAACATTTTAATGGTTAGTTGTAATATCTCAGAAAGCCTGATATCAAATATAAACCTAAATATTGTGATTATTTTATGCCCTTAAACTGCCCATAACCATAATCGTCTAGAACGCAAATTTAAACTAATAAACGACTATGCAACAACAAAAATGTTTTAATCTAACCACTAAGGTCACATGAAACCTACGTCAGATGTAGAAATTGTACAGACATGTACTTTCTTTAAGATGTCTAGTTAATCAGCGTATCTTACCTCAGTTTCAATCTTTTTTAGGGATGATTACGTAAGACAATGACAAATGAATATTTACACAACTTCTATAGGTAGATATTCATTTACTAAGTCGCGTTGTTTGTTGGGATGACAAAAAGCTAAAATATCTGCTTTATATTCACGAAATTTTAATAACAGATGGTGATAGACACATAAATGTGTTAGTTTTGTTATTTTTGTGAGCTTTAAAACATACGGAATGAAATGATAATGATTAAAGGGGCTGGCTTCCAGATGACAAAAAAAGAAAGTTTTCTTGTATTATAAATTTCTTGTACTATTTATGACTAATGCTTAAAAAGTAACTAACTGACAAAAACTAAGTCAGATAATCACATTATAAATTGATTTTTTTCCTTTGATAGTGCTGTACCGTAACGCGACGGTATAATTATATTGTATAAGATTTTAAGTAATTGACAATCATTTCACATGCAGCTATAGTGGTGACAGTAAAAGCGTTGGTATTATTTTGTTAACATTTGGGTCCAGAGTTCAAATCCAGCTGAAGCGAATATATTTTTTTTTGTTCTATTTTGACCTTTATAATCAGTTTTGAAGTAAAATATCATGTTGCTATAATCTCACGGCATCTAGATATTAAATTTATGTAAAAAATATTTTTATCTCAATTCTGGAGTACAGCCTCTTTAAGATTATTAAAAGTATCGTTGTCAAGTCTTTTTGTCACCAGTTTAATACCGGGATACTTAGAAGTCTTGACAAGTGTATTCAACAGCAGCAAATCAGTTCACCAAATATAGCTAACAAAAAAGGCGGCATAATAAAAGTATTCGACATTCTTAAGGGATTTAGTAGTATCAATTAAGGCATCTTTAACGCCTAAACTCTTGAAATAGTTCAATCCTTAGTGTCATCTGGAGAGATAAATCAATTTCTGTGGGCGAATTAACGCCATGCATCTGACAATACAAAAGACTGTAGTAGTAGCTGTATTCATGATTTTTTTTGTCTCTATCGTTCATCAAGACCGGCAATGATTTTGTCAATTATTATTTAACCCGCATCTAACCAGTGACGAAGGGTAGTACTGTTCCTGTTTCTAGTGTTCATGATTTATAAAACGAGTACTGATATTAATTTCACAACAAATTTATATACAAACATATTCCTTAACTTGACGCAGTATATCAAAATGATTTGAAAAGTGTCAATATACTAACTTTGTTACATGTTAAAAGTCTTACAAATATGTATTTTTCGTGATTGCATCTTACTGACTTTCTTTCTTTTATGAAGACTGCTAATTTTCTTTGCTTCGTAAATATCCAAATCAGTTGATCATTTTACCACCTTAAGTTCCCCTTTTCTCATTTTAAAACTAACTGTTGCCATTACAAAGTTTTTAATTTAATTCAAACATTTTTCAGTTATTTATGCAAATACAGACTTTGCAGTACTATTTATGTAAAGTAAAGATCTGAATTCGTTAGGGATTTCCCCTGATACAAAAAAATATTACCAGTTTAAAACTGACTTTTTCGGAGAGGTATGATGTATTTTCTTAAGAACAAGCGTGAAACTACAGCAATAAAACAACTTTGTTCTCTGAAGCAAATTCTTTGAAAATGATACAAATGATTACTGGTTCTGCTCAGAGCAGATGAAATAAATATTCATTACGACTTTAACGTCTGTCTTGCACTTCTAGATTTTGAAAACCAATTCGATTTTCTGTCTATCGCAAAGCAAAATCGTTTGCAGTGTTTTTGTGCTTCTTTCATTATCACAGAAAATGCTCATGACGTCAGAAATAATAGAGTTTAATTTCTGCAAATATTTGCCTAGAAGCCAGTTAAACACAAATTTGAATAATACTGACGACACTATTTCGTGTTACAATAAGACAAAGATTTAATTTCTTTGATGTTTTAATATTTTTGTTGAAGCATGCGATATATTATCAGAATCTGCCCGTGTGATCAGTCTATGAAGACCACAGTGTTGATTTAATGATACAAATTATGAAATTAGATGTAATGAATTTATTCTGTAGTTTCTTGTCCTGGGTTATTCTTGACCTTTATCGACCTTTATCTCTTGTCCAATTCTATTTTCCCAGCTGCAATTTAGGAAGTAGGGGTAAAAATGCTTTCCACGTTATTTTTTTAGAAGTCAAATAAAGCTATAATTTCAATTAGAATCATTTTTTTTTTCATTGAAAACATTCAAACTATAACAAGACAACAGGTGCTGATACATTAGTAAAACTTCAATTACATTTGATATTTACGTAAATATGATTTTTGGAGAACTAATGTTTGCGTAATGTTTCATTGCAGATCACACTAATACCTTTTTTTAATACATCTTCACCGGTATTTTGTCATTCACGTCACATTTACGTACGTCCAACTATGTCTTGCTTTTTGTCAAGCAATAAAATTAATCACTTTTCATATCATTATACACTTTGCAAAACCTACTGAATCTAATTTATTGCAACAATACAGACAGATATTTATTACGAGCTGTGCGCCTGACTGGCATTTCTATATTTGGAAATAAGATTAACTGTAGTCGATTTTCGCTTTATTTTCGTACTCTATCTCCATCACGAATCGTATATTAATTCCTTTAGTTCTTTTTCCCCATAGAGAATGCTAATGACGTCACATTAAGCAGAATATAGCATTTTATTTTTTCTGTCGCTTAATCCCTAATTTGAAAAATCACGATGATAATATTCCGACTTGTCATGGAAGACTTATTCATTTGTAGCGTCCTGGTTTTGGATCATCAAATTATGCAGGCTAGGCCAATAGCAATAAATTTTCAAGTTATACCAGAAAAAAACTGCCTTATTATCTTTCTACGCTAACATGACTTCTAACATGAAACTAGATCTGCATTTTGGTTAACACAACAAGAAAAAACTGAAAATTCTATTTAAAGAACGATTTTTCCTGTATATATTAATCATACTCGCACGAGAGTCGTAGGCCCAAATGTACATTGTAATCAAATATGCAAAAACTATTAGCAGTGAGCTAAGTTTGCAACGGTTAAAAAGGTCAGAGAGTGAGCACCGAGGTATCACTGACGTATTCTGAAGTTATAGTACGATTAAATGTACCTTCGTGGTATATCTGAAAGTTTTACATTCGAGAAAAAAAACAACAAAAGACAATTGCCATTCTCTGTGTTACACAAACTAGCTGTTAAATAGGCAGTAAAATATTGACAAAGGTACATAAATCAGTGTGTTTCAAGGAGTTGTATTTCCTTTTTTTAATCCTTATTAAATTGAAGATATTTGTCTGTTTTCTGAGAATATAACATTACTCATTTAGAAGTGATAAAATTAAATATCTGTCTTAAACAAATAGCAAGTGAATATGACCTATCTGTTTGAGAGGATATAAATTTAAAATTCACACTAACACAAAATTACTTTTTATCTATGCTAATTGGTGGTCAGCTGTAGAAGCTAGGTTTTAACAATTCGTTTCAGAGTGTTATACTACTGATAACAAGTTGGTATTTGAAAAGCTGTTTCACAAATATTCCTCAAGCTAGAAGCCCTTCGTTCCATTCGTAATCTATGTGAGTACGATTATTATGCTTTTATTTAGAATTGTGAAAATAGCAGGTTTTGTGAAACATGATTTTGAAACGAACCTATTCAGAATATGCTGTTTCAAAAAATCCTGTTTTCCAGAACATTTAGTAATTAACACTTTTAGCCTTAATTTTTGTTATGTCTGAAAGCACCAACAGAAAAGTTGAATTACTTTTACTTAATATGAACGCACTAAGCACGTTTATAATCAACATTTATCTTCAAGTATCAACGTATATAACCATAAATTTGATTTCTTGAAAGAGGTTTTCTTGGAATGCAAAATTCACTATTATATAGAGAGAATTGAAAAGCAGAAAGAAAAAGCAACTTGTCGTATTCCATCAATACAATTCTATCTATAAGGATTTACTTTTTTAAAAATAATTTCCTTGCTTCATCTGTCTTAAAAGGAAACCATTTGGTTTCTTTTTAAGCAACTGAACCGAAATTTATGTGCACACAACGCATCACATGCAAAGTCAGCGAATATGCTTGACAAAAATGTAATTAACAGTCTTAGTCGATGGTTTTCTAAATCTAGTCTTCCTCTGTTTGTGAATAAGCTGCCTCGTTAGGGCACATATCAACTAAATACTAATTTTTGAAGTACAATTAAAAAGAAATCTTTTTAAAGCAGAAGACATCATCTTCTGCACGTAAGAGACCTTGGAGATTTTTTGCTGGAAAAGAGAAAAAGTGTGGAAATATGTTAATAGATACCAATACTGACAACCCATTTCTCTAGTTTCGTACATGAATCTTGATTGTGTGTTACGGGAAAAGAAAACTTTGTCAATGCAACAACTCATTCCTTAGGGTATAATCATGTCAGCTGACATTGAAATTTGATGAAGAGAGGCGTATAGAAAACAACGTATTTCACAGGCAAAAAGCCTTCGCATTTAATCTTCATTTCTTAATGTCAGTTTTGACATTCGTGTATAGTTTTTTTAGAATTATCTCTGGCTACAGAAAATGCGTTTAATTGTTTTCATGGCGTCAAACTTTTAATGGAAATGACATCTGAAACGACTTATCGTGTAATAAATAGGATTCACTGACTTCATTAACCCCTTTTTTCCGAAATTGGTTCGGTACCATTTGTAAGAGCTTTTTCTTTAAGTAATGAAAAGACTTTAATTACTTCCAGAATTTTTCATTTTTACAATGACAGATGTTTGCACTAAAGACAGTCATCGTTTTAACCGTTGTCTTAAGAAGACAAATGTCGATGAAGGAGAAAATAGACATACAGCTTTGCCATGAAATTCACTGCTGTCTTTGCTTACTTTTCAAACATAATATACTTTTGTTTTATCTAACGATTTATTTTGTTTCGCTGAACAATTAAAAAAGTTTTGCACTGACGCCACAGTTTCACGTTAAAGTGAAATTGAAATAATTGCACCAAACGAATGCATTGACAGCGTGATGTTTTTTCTAAACAAAATAGTTTGCTACAGTATGACACTTTGAATGGAATGTCATCACTTCTAGAATCTAATTGGAATTATTTCACTTTTGAACTACATATTCAAAATGATGCACGATCATTCTGCTAGCGAGAGCACGTCTTACTATTAACTCTTTAAATAAATAATTCAAATGTGGTAAAATCTGAGTAACGGGAAAAGAAAAAAAATGAAGACAAAAATGCTCATAAACTTTTTGTACACGGATTTGTTTAGAATAAACGTACATAGATATGATGGGAATTTCTGCACACACATTTGTCAAAACAAGTGCATGTTTAAGGCTTAGATTTGGTGGATTGTCTAAATGAATAAAAAATCTCCACAAAACCTACGTTAGTGATGATATTTGCGTATCCTTGAGAAAATCATCAGTATAAACAAAACAGAAACTTTCGTTTCACCTCTTTTGCGAAGAAAGCGGTTTAAAATTGCGTTATTGAAATTTTCCCGCTCCGTTATCACCTGTAAAAAAGAGAAGCCGAGGTGAAAACTCAAGATTTACAGTTATATACAATAGCTAGAAGTAGATTGGAGGAATTCAATTTATTTTTTTATATATTATTATATAAGTTGATGCGCAGGCTCGCCTATTTCGAAGCTACCCAAGACTCGGATTTTCAAAATATTTTTATACGTAGACTCTGATTATATTTACCACAGGAGAAAACGAATTAAGATCCATTACACGCCTGACTGGCATTGCTAAATTGGAAACAATAAAAATCAAAAGCAATTTCTATATATCCACGTGGATGTATTCGAAACAACATCTTACATGTCTGTAGTGGGTTTATATTTTTGTAATAGAATATTCGGATGCCATTTTCAGAAGATGACAAATGTAAATATTTGAGTCCATGATTATATAATTATTGTAATTTTCCTTTCTCAGAGAATTTTGACAACTTGCAAAGAATTACAAATATGCAATTACCGATAAAACTTAGTTCTTACGCAAATATTAAGTATTCTGTTTGTTCTAGGTTAAAGCCATTCATTCTCATTTGTGTAGAAGCTGTTTTATCTAGACCAATGTTCTTCGAAAATGAATTCTGCAAACAAACAAATCCCAGAATCAGGAAGTAACTCTTAGATTTATGTTAAAATCATTTTATAAAGGCGAACATTCAGAGTCTGTTTGGAGTCACCTTGAATATTAATTATTGGCTTTACAGGGTTCAGTAAACATTATGATGTTTTATATATCAATTCTTCTATATATGGAGAATATTTCCGACGTTAAGGCTCACAGGGGACCCGGAAGTGCATGTGGGGGTACGTGATATTACGGTGGGGTGTGTGGTGGGGGTGGCGGGGGCGTTGGGGGAGTGAAGAGATAGTTAAAGAATGATTACTTTTATTCACGTCTGTGAATTTTACCTTCACTGTTTAATGTAAGCAGGTACATTTCTGATCGGTTGTTTTATTCAAAGGTGATCGATTTCAATAATAAAAAGTCTATAATAATCAACATATATCAGAGTGATTTATTTAAAACAGTTATTTCCATTACAAATTAAAAGAAACAGTGAAAATATTTTTTGTTCACCAAGAAATTCTTATTTCAGGGAGAATATGCTACTATGAATACTATGAATAGCTTTTTACCTATTAGATAATTGATATTTTTGAGGGACTTAGAAGTATCCATTTAGACAACATTAACGTCTAGAAGTCCTGTTTCGTCTCAGGTTTACTACATTAAATGCCGATTGTACCATTGTACATCCGTTGGTGAAAAATGTACTATTTCCTTCGATAATTAAACAAAAACATACAAAGACAATACCTATGTGTGAGTAAAAGCTTCTGCTTTAGTAGCGTTAAGATAAACCTTGATGTATGTTCTTGTTTCTACTTTATTTCTTCTGTCACGAATTTTGCTCTTTAACTGAACACACAAAATAGGCCGTTAAAGGCAATTAACCTTATAAACGTTATTTGTATTTATGTTTTTTTTTCTCGCACCACGCTTGCCGGTGGCGTCAAACAATCGTTATTTTCCGGCATCAAGTAGATTTTTCGTTTCAGATAATTATTGTAATGGTTATTCTATTTTGGGAGGTTTATGGCCTTTCAGATTTAACATTTTCAGCAACTGTAGAACATTATTAATGCAAACCTGGAGCTTATAGTTAAAAACAACTGGAGTGCGTCCAGTTTACAATGTGAAACAAATTGGAACAATTGACTATGGTCAACTCTATATGTTAGCAGTAATATTATTTTATTAGAAGTAAAACTTTAAGCAAATCATGTTAGTAAACGGAACTATGAAACAGAAACAATTTAGATTTATTTAACCGCATTTCATGCCAGTTATGACAACGAGACGATGCAAAAGTTTACATTTGTAAGTACAATCTGCAACAAGTATTTTCCAAACGATGTAATATTCTTTATTTGTCTGTTTGACAGAAGGCGAACACTGAAATCCTAAAATCTAATAGCTTTGTTTTAAGATATTCTGGCTTTGAAAACAAATGACACATTGATTTTGAACATATTTTATCGAAATAGGTTGCCTAGAACACAATGAATTAATATGTTTATTGAGTTTCTTCTTCTTAACTTGTCTTAGGAAACAAAATGGTAACCGTATTTGCATTTATTGTCGCATATTGTCTAAACAATTTTTTTAATACAGATATTATGTTCTTTATGTTGCTATGAAAAATACTGAGGTCAGCGGAATTTGATTTCTGCAAATGTTTATACTGAATAATCTCTTTTGTTTTAATTAATTACTCTGATGATATTCTTGGTTAAAGGAACATTTCAACATACAAGGCTCTTGTGTATTTATATCTTTACAGAAATGTACTAGGTAAAGTAAAGAAAGTATACCATACGTGAAATCGATGACTTTGTGTGAGGTGACACTATTTGGAGTTAAATATCCTCTTCCTATTTAATTATTTAGATGCTGGGCTTACTTTTTTTTAAAGTCATTTCTTTATCATTTTGTATATATAAACTGTTAAATCTTATGATTTCGGGACACAGTAAAGGGTGGTGGAGTGGCTAAGCCTCCAGTGGTATGATACAGCAGTCAACTGTTTTCCTTTTATACATTTTGCTATTTGTGAGCCAAAATAGTTGTTCCACAAATCTTTCAACTAGATGAAATAAGATTTCCAAAATAATTATACAGCTTCAGTATATAACACTTTAACATTCTTTTTCTGATAGGAAAAATTACAAACTACTCCTGGAATCTTTTTCGGTTATTTTGCGCTTATATTTGATTAAACAATAAAGGAAGCAAATCTGCATTAAAGTTGAGGCAATGTCAATGGAGAGTAACTTCCCCTGTTATATAAGTAACAAACTGAAAATGAGCCAAAGTACATATACTTTGTATTTTTAGAGGCTGTTTTCATCTTTTCATTATATAAAAGAGTCATAACGTTAAAAATTGATATTTTGTTGTTTTTTTTTTCGCAAAAGTTTCGTTTGTGCATGAAAATGTACTACAGCAAAGCGACACAAATGAGAAACTTGGAAATAAATTACAGGTAATTCTAAACGAGGTGCCAAGGAAAAATCACTAGATAAGCCTGGATTAATTAGACAGTCAAAATCCATCTTCCGACACTAAAATAAAAGAAAAAAGAGATAAAGAACAAAAAAAGAAAGAAAAGAGAGAAAGGAAAAACAACAGAAAAAAAACAAAATGAAAGAAATTACAAAGAAAAAAGAAAAGAAAGAAACAGTAAACGAAAGAAAGCATAAACGAAAAAAAAGAAAGAGAAAAGAGCAAAAGAAAGACAAAACAAAAAAAGGAAGAAAGAACGACAAAATGAAAATAAAAACAAAAGCTTGCAAGAAAAACTATTTATTAATGTGATTTTTGTATGTTGAATTTAACTGTTATTATTTGTTCGAACAACAAATCTAGTTATCAAAATTTTGACAATAAATTGTGGTGGTTGACAATATCTTTAATCGGAACTTTTTTAGGGGTAATAAGTAAATGTAATTTGTTGTGCACATGACTGTTTTTTCTTTAGTTTTCATGCTTTGTAGCAACATAAGTTTAATTCTAGATTCCGGCATGATTCGCGTGATCCATGCAAAACTTATGAACTCAGTGCCATTGCAATCTAAACCGCTCAGCTGAATTCTGCGTGTGAAGCAGTGATAATCTCTGTAACTGTGCATAATTTTCATAGATATAATATTTCTTAAGGTTTATAAATTGTTTTTACTTGTCATAAGTTTGTAGATAGTCATAAAGCATAACTCTATGAATAAGATAAAATGTCAAAAAGTCATTACGTTTAAATTTTCTTCTTGAAGATCAGTTTAGTGATTGATCAACTTAGTTAAGTTGCTGTTATACGACATTCTGCACTGCGTTCCGTGTATATGCACAAGCTAATTACATCACAGATCTGTTATTTCTGAGATTCTTGATAATGTTGAAAACCTTGGTTCGTGTCATGATCGCGTTTCTTTTTATAAATTTTCTTTTTAAAAACAGTATTCCCGAAACCAGGAAGTAAATAAGTTTAACAGCTATGCTATAAAACTTGCCATGACTGGAGATATTAGTCAGCTTCGCTTTAGTGATGCATAAACATTAATTGTGATTTGTTTTGGCTTGATTTTTGTTCCTGAATTCGATAAGATATTACCCGGTATGTTTTCAGATACAGGCGTACGTGATACGTCAAACATTAGAAAAGGAAACTGAGATATTTATGTAAATACGATATCTTATCCTATGTGTTAATTCGCTTGTGAACTGACATGAAAACTTTGCTGTCAGTGGAAAGACATCGAGGATGTTTGAATTATTAAAAGTCTTTGCATGAGTTCAACATGTCTACTTTCAGTCTTAAGTGGTACAAGAAACAATTGTATGGGAAAATGATTTGATACTGTCATCCGACGATACTATATATTTGCTGGCCAACTATCTCTGCTTTACTTTAGTACTTACAAAATGTTTATGGTAGACAACGAGGTACTTACTTCTGTCTTATAACTGAATTCAGGATATATTATCGAAGGTGTTTGAAGTTGTAACGAACATTTCAAGGGAAGAGGGTGTTTGAGACTGACAGTAGGGATATCGCTCATGCTCTAGATTAAAGACATTGTCGAAAAATCAAGACAACCAATAATAACATTCGTATAGTTAGTTGTAGTATCTCAGAAACTCTGAGATTTGAACCTAAAGATTGTGATTATTTTAAGCCCTTAAACTGTCACTTAAAACCACAATTGTATAGAACAAAACTTTAAACTGAATGACTATGCCTACAGCAGAAAATGTTTTAATATCATACCATTGCCTTAGAAAAGACCAATGACAAAAAAGCAGATAATGACTAAATTAAAAAGTATCGCTTGTCAAGTCTTTTTGTCACCAGTTTAATAACTGGATAGTCTTGACTAGTGTATTCAACAGCAAAATCTCTGCACCAATCAGTTCACCAAATACAGCTAACAAAAAAGAGGCATAATAAAAGCATCAGCACGTCAGTTCTTGCTTATTTAAAGACAAATTCGACATTCTTAATATAGTACCAATTAAGACATCTCTAACGCCTTGACTCTTGAAATATTTCAATCTTGTCAATCTAGAGAAAAATCAACTTCTGTGGGCGGATGTACGTCATACATCTGACAATAAAACAAGATTGTAATAATAAAATTGAGATAAATCAAGAAGACAAATAAAAAAAGACAATTCCCATAGGAATTTAAATAAATTAGACTTTGACTTTGGGATACACTTCTATGTCTTAACCAATACTATTAAATATAAACTCTGCTTCAAAGATATTTCATGCGATTTTTTCTTAGTAACACTTCCTTATTTCTCTACTGGGTACAAAGGAAAAACATTATTATACGTCAATACGTTGTTCCTAAATGATATACATGAAAATACTTCGTAATATGCACACAGCTGTATTCATTATTTTATGTATCTGTTGTTCATAACTGGCAGTTATATTGTCAATTACTATTCAACCCTCATCTAACGAATGACCAAGACTGTAACCTCTATAATCGCAGTACAGTTACTATTTATAGTGTTCATGGTTTATAAGACGGATAATGGTATCTATTTCACCAGAAATTTACATACAAATATACCTCAACTTGATAAAGTATATCAAAATGATTAGGAAAGTGAACAGTATGTCACATACTTTGTCACATGTAAAAGTCTTACAAATATGTATTTTTCATGATTGTATTCTAATGTCTTTCTATCTTTCGTAGGATTGATAATTTTCTTTTGTTCGTAAATCTGAAAATCAGGTGATCATTTTACCACCTTAAATTGCCCTTTTCTCATTTAAAAACTACCTTTTGCTATTACAGAGATTTTAATTTAATTCACATTATTAATATTATATTTCATCTTATGCAAATACAGACTTTGCTGCACTATTATAAGTAAGCATCTGAATTCATTAAAAATTCCCTCGTTATACAAAAAATGTTACCAGTTTTAAACTGATTATCATTTTATTTTCGGAAAGGGATGATGTATTTTCGTAAGCACAAACGTGAATAAATTCTTTCTCTGAAGCTAATTTCTTTAAAACGATACAAATAATTCACTGGTTCTGCTCAAAGCAGGTCAAATAAATATTCATTACGAGTTTAACGTCTGACTTGCATTTTTACATGGAAAACGGGTAACTCTTATTCGATTTTCTGTCTATCGCAAAGGGAAATCGTTTGTAGCTTTTTGGTTTTTTATAATAAAAAAATGCTTATGACGTCACAAATAATGGATTTTAATTTCTGCAAATATTTGCATAGAAGCCACTTAAAACACAGATTTAAATAATAATGACGACTATATTTCGTGTTACATTAAGAGAATTGAAGCTTTGATTTCTTTGATGATATAATATCTTTGTTGAAGCATGCTAGAAAGTTTCAACTGATATTATCAGAATCTATCCGTGTGATCAAACTACGGAGACCATGGGGTTGATTAAATAACACAAATGTTTGAAATTAGATGAAATAAACTTTGTAATAACTTTATAAATGACAAAGCTGAACAGTAAAATATTGACAAAGGTACATAATTCAGTGTGCTTCAAAGGGTTGTATTTTCTTATTTCTGCCAAAACCTTATTACATTGAAGATATTTGTCTGTTTTCTGAGAATATAATTTCTCATTTAGATTTATGATGAAATTAATTATCTAACTTACACAAGTGAATATGATATATCTGTTTGAAAGGATATAAATTCCAAATTCACACTAACACAATTACTTTTTATCTATGCTAACTGGTGATTAGCTGTAGAAGCTAGGTTTTAACAATCCGTTTCAGAGTGTTATCTGTCATGCTGTAAAATTACTAATTCTTCTATCAAACTGGAAGTTGAAAAGCTTTTTCGCGAATATGCCATTCACTCTATACGTAATCTGTGTGAATTATAATGTATTTATTTAGAATTTTGAAAATAGCAGGTTTTGTGAAGCTAGAGTTTGGAACGAACCTATTCAGAATATGATGACTCGAAAAACCTTTTTGTTTAGTTTTCCAGAACATATATTAATTAACAATTTTTGCGTTAATTTAAAATCTATGTCTGAGAGCACCAATAGAAATGTCGATTTTTTTTACTGAATATGAACGCACTTAGCACGGCTAATAGTTTTTGTTTTATAATAAACATTCATCTTCAACTATCAACAAATCAAACCATAAATTTCATGATTTCTTGAAAGATGTCTTCTTGAAGTCATATAGAGAGAATAGAAAAGCAGAAAGAAAAAACTACAGTGATCCCTTAATTTGTACTCCATCAATACAATTCTAATCTATTTGTAAGGATTGACTATTTTTAGAGATAATTTTATTTTTGCTTTCTCCATCTTATTACTAATAAGAAAATCATTGGTTTCTTTTTAGCAGTTGAACTGAAATTGATGTGCACACACAAAATGACATGCAAAGTCAGCGAATATGCTTCAGAAAAATGTTATTAACATCTTTGCCGACGGTTTTCTAAATCTAGTCTTCCTTTTTGTGAATAAGCTGTCTCGTTAGGGCAAATCTCAACTTAATACTGATTTTAAAGTACAATTAAGAAGTAATCAAGTTAAAGCAGAATACATCTTCTTCTGCACGTAAGAGACCTTAGAGATTTTCTTGTTGGGGCGATACTGAAAAGAGAAAAACAGTGTGGAAATAGGTTAATAAATTCCAATATTGGCAACCCATTTCTCTAGTTTCGTACATGAATCTTGATTATGTGTGGGCGGTCATGGCAGTTTCGGGAAAAGAAGAGGACGATAAGAAAACTTTGTTACAGCAACAACTCATTCCTCGGGGTATAATCATGTCAGCTGACATTTAAACTTGATGAGGAGATACGTTGAAGACAACGTGTTTCACAGGCAAAAAAGTCTTCGCGTTTATTCTTTCTTTTTTACTGACAGTTTTGACTTTTGGGTATAGTCTTGTTAGAATTATCTCTGGCTATAGAAAATTCGTTTAATTGTCTTATGGTGTCAAGATTTTAATGGAAACGACTTATCCAGTAATAAATATTATTCCAGACTTCTTCATTTTTACACTAATACTAATACGACAGTCTTCGTTTTAACCGTTGTCTTAAGAAGACAATTGTCGATGAAGGAGAAAATAGACGTACAACCTTGCCATGTAATTTACTGCGGTCTTTACTTACTTCTGTTTTATCTAAAGATTTATTTTGTTTCATTGAACATTTAAAAACATCCTGTTCTGACGCCACAGTCAATTGCACCACACGCATGCATTGATAGCGTGATGTTATTCTAAACAAATAATTTGCTACAGTGCGACACTTTTGAGGAAAGTCACCACATTGTCAATCTAACTACAATTATTTCGCTTCTGAACGACTAAATAAAAGTAATGCACGATCATTCTGCCGGCAACAGAACGTATAACTATTAACTCTTAAAGATAAGTCAAATGCATTAAAATGTGATAAAAGTAAAAGAAAGAAAAGAAAAAGAAGAAAAAATGCTCTTATGAACCTTTTGTACACGGATTATTCTCGAGAAAATAGCCGGTATAAACAAATCAGGAACGTTTGTTTAACCTCTTTCACGAAGAAGGTGGTTGCGCTGTCAACATTTTCCCGCTCCGTTATCACCTGTTAAAATGGAAAGCCAATTTGAAAAAAATCAGGATATTTTTAGGACATTGATACAGTTACATAGATATCAAGATATGATAGAAAAAATTCAATATATTTCTATTGTATATTATAATATAAGTTATCGTTAAGACTCGCCTATTTCTAACCCGTCTAAGACTAGGATTTCCAAACATTACTTCTATGTAGACACTGATTATATTTACAACGGGACAAAACGATTTCGGAGTTAAACGCCTGACTGGCATTGATAAATTTGGAAACAATAATAATTCATAAAGATTTCTTTATATCGACGTAGATCTCGAAACAAAATTGTCTATTGTCTATGTCTGCAATTATCAGAATATGACATATGCACATACTTGCTGCTGAGTCCATGATTATAATAATTATAATAATTTTCCTTGCTCGGAGAATTTTGACAAGCTGGCAGAGAATTACAAATATGCTTCATCGCTAAAACTTAGTTTTAAGTATTCTGTTTGTTCAAGGTTAAAACAATGCATTTTCATCTGTTTCATCTAGACCAATGTTCTTTAGTAAATGTGTTCTGTAAACAAACAAATCCCAGATTCCGGAAGTATTTCTGAGATTATGTTAAAATCATTTTATAAAGGCGAACATTCAGAGCCTGTTTGGAGTCAATTGGAAAATTTATCTTTGCCTTTACAGTAAACATTAAAATGTTTTACATACCAATTCTCTTAAATATGGACAAATATTGATTTTTACAGGGGACCCAGAAGTGCATTTGTGAGTGCGTGATATTTTGCTTTCAATGGGGTGAGTGATAATGCGGGGGCGTTGGGTGGAGGAGTGGGGGGTGGGCGCAGCTGGGGCGATGGGACAATTTTGAGAGGGTGGAAGAATTATTACTTTTATTCACTTTTTTGACTGTTTAATGTAAGCATTTCCATTTCTGATCATTTTTTCAAAAGTAATTGATTGCAACTACACACAATTTAAAAATCAGCATTATTTAAAGCAATTATTTCCATTATAAAATTAAAGAAACAGTGAAAGTAGTTTTTGGTCACCAAGTAATTCTTATTCCAGGGAGGATATTTATATGCTATCAATAGCGATAACAATTAAGATTCTTCAGGGAATTAAAAGTATGCATTTAGACAACATTAACGTCTAAAAGTCCTGTTTCGTCCCAGTTTTACTACATAAAATGCATATTCTAAAAAAGTACTATTTCCTTTAATAAATTAAAAAACAAACATACACAAACAATACTTATACTTTTGATTTGGTAGCTATGGTTTCCAACATTTAAGGTAAATATTGATTAATGTTCTTGTTTCTGTTTTATTTCTTTTGTCATGAATTCTGCTCTTCACCTGAATACATAAAACACGCCATAAAAGGCAATTAACCTTACACATGCAAATTGTATTAATTTTTTTTCTCACACCATTTCTGCGGCTTGCGTCATCTGTCGAATAAAGTAGAGTTTTTGTTTCTCATAATTATTATTAATATTTCTATTTTGAGAGGTTAATGACCTGTCAGATTTAACATTTTCAGCAACTGTAGAACATTATTAATGCAAACATGGAGTAATGATAAAAGTTTTGTGTATGTACATGCTTAAAGTTAAAACCACTGAAGTGCGTCCAGTTTACAATGTAAATGACACAACTGACTATGCCCAACTCTGTATTTTAGCAGTAATATTATTATTAGAAAAGTAGAACTTTGAGCAAACCATGTTAGTAAACGGAACTATGAAACAAAAACAATGTAGATTTATTTAAGCGCATTTCATGCCAGTTATGTCAACGAGACGATGCAAAGGTTTACTTTTATAAGTACAATCTGCAACAAATATTTTCCAAACGATGTAATATTCTTTATGTGCACACAATTTGTCTGTTTGACAGAGGGCGAACACTGAAATCCTGAAAGCTTTCATGTACAATTTTCTGGCTCTGAAAATAAATGGTACATTGACTCTGAAAATATTGTATCGAAACAGGTTGCCTTGACAAAGACGAATTAATATGTAATTTGAGTTTTTTTCTTAATTTGACTTTGGAAACAAAATGATAACCATATTTGCCTTTATTGTCGCATATTTTCTAAAATAAATTATTTAATACATATTTTGGGTTCTTTACGTATGCTCCAATTTTATTTATACCTTTACAGAAATTTAATAGGAAAAGTTAAGAAAGTATACCATACGTGTAATCGAGGGCTTTGTGAGATGACACTATTTGGAGTTAAAAATATCCGCTTCCTTTTTAACTATTTAGATGATAGGCTTACATTTTATTTTTCAAGTTATTTCTTCATCGTTTTGTATGTTTAAACTGTTAAATCTTGCAATGTTCGGTGCAGGTTAAGGATAATGGCGTGTATTAGATTCAGTGCTATTATACGGTGGTCAACTTTTCCTTTTTATCCACTTTTGCTTTTCGTGAGACAAAAAAGTAGTTCCATAAATCTGTCGACAAGAACCAATAAGCAGATTTCCAAAATACAGAATTATACAGCTTTATAGTACAACACTTAAACATTCTTTTTCAGATAGAAAAAAATACAAACTACTCCTGGAATATTTTACAATAATACTACGTTTATATTTGATACACACTTTAACTGCAAAACTGACGCTGCTTTGATGTTGAAGCAATGTCAATGGAGAGTAACTTCCCATGTTATATCAGTAACCAACTGAGAATGAGCCGAAGTAGATATATCTTTTGATAGACATTTCCTTCTTGCCATTATATAAAAAAATAACCTTACAAATTGGCAGTTTGTTTATTTTTCGTAAAGTTTTCGCTCGTGCGTGAAGATGTTCTACAGCAAAGCGTCAACAATTGGAAAATTGGAGAAAAAGTACAGGTATATGTGTACAAAGTGCCAAGGAATCCTTCAACAGATAAGCCTGGATTAATTAGACAGTAACAAAGCCAGCTTCATACACTATAACAAAAGAAAAAAAGACATAATATACCAAAGGAAAAAAAATAAAAAAGAAAGGAACAAAGAAATTATAAAGAAAAAGTTTGAATAAAAGAAGAAAAGGGTAAATGCAGGGAAATATAAACGAAAAGAAAGAAAGAGAACAGAGCAAAAGAAAGACAAAACAAAAACAAAAGAAATAAAGAAAAAACAATAGAATGAAAAGAAAAACAATTCTTGAAAGAATAACTGTATATTATTGTGATTCTTTTATGTTCAATTCAACTGTTATTTTTTATTTCGAACAACAAACCTATACAGTCCAACCTTACTTAAGCAGCCAGCAAAGGGAAACAGTAATTTTGGCTGCTTAAGCAAGGTGACCGCCTATTTCGGGGGTAATGTTGGCTCGTTTTCTTTAGTACTAGTAGGCATGTGGTTACTTTGAACACAGAATCATAACACTTTTTTTGTTTGTTGTATCTTCATTAACTTTTCAATATGATAATTCAAGTTCAAAATACAATCCAGATAGTATCTTGCGGTCATTTAAATTCTATTAGGTATTATCATTATTATCACTGACTTTCTAATCACGTCACGAGCGGTCTCATCTTTACTCCAAGAAAGTCAAAACATTTGTTTCTTAAGTGCTAATCTTAAGTAACGTACGACTCAGTAATAGCATGTTTGAAAATTTCTTTGTTGTAAGATTACATTTTATCTTTGAAAGTAACAAAACATTCTTAAAAGACAGAAATTGATATTGATTTGATTTTAGGGCGAATCGCGAAAATTCATTCATTACATGGTTAAGAGTTCTTTCCCTTCCACGTAATCGGGATGATTCGCACAAGAAGGTGTTCTCCTATCGAGCCGAGATATAGAATAAAGCATAGTGTTACTTAGCTTCGTTTTCTTTTACTCCGTGACAGATTTAAAATAGACTTCAATTAAAAAGCATGTTTGTAAGGTGCTTATATTCATTTTAATTTCCATTAACCGCTGAAATCAATACCTTTTGTAATTATAAAACAAACTTCTCAACACCTAATGAGATCAAAGGTTAAATCGACAGTTTATAGCATGCGTAACAAATAGTCGCCGAATTAACACACTGATACATTCAAGCACCGTGTATTGTCACGTTTTTGCCTTCGAGGGTTTATTCTAGGGCTTGTCAAAATATATTCACACCTTCAGCAGACAATACGTGACCGCTAAATCTGGTCGAATTTTGGCAAATTGAATGCAGTTAGTGTGGCCGCTGGCCGCAGACGTAAGGTGACCGTTTAATTAACGTGTTATTTAGAAGGATTTTCGACGGGAGCGTCATGAAATGACCGTTGACACCAGGTGACCGCCGATATAAGGTGACCGTTAGGGCAGGTTATACTGTATATCGTAGTTTTGACAGTAAATTGTTGACAATTTTTCCAAACGGAACTATTTTAGGGGTAATAAGTAAATGTGATTTGTAGTTCACATGGCTGCGTTATTTTAGTATCTCTTCTCGCTATTAAATATTCCTAATTTATTAATTTTCATGGTTTGTAGCAACATAAGCTTAATTCTAGATTCTAGCATCATTCGTGTGTATCCGTGCAAAATTGTGAGCTCAGTGTCAATGCTAGCTGGGGCAGAGCGAATCTTAACTGACAGGTAAATATCAAATTGTTATGCTCAGAATCGTATATGGAAATCAATTTGTACATGCGTAAAATTATTTCCAAGTGCAAAAGTCGTCACAATTAAACAATACAATGACAATGAATGACAGAGTCCTAAAACTATTTGATAAATGTTTGCAAGACTTTTCGTCCGAAAAATAAATCACTGGTCTGACCGTGTATGTGACAATTGTGAAAAAATCGATGTTCGCATTTACACATAAAGGTGGAACGAACATGACTTTTGATGCTTGGATTTTGGGCACTAAAGTCTAAACAAAAATAAAATCACAATTTCCTTAGATTATCTAGTTCAAAGTTGTTCAAGATTTTATTTGAACAAGAGCACAGAAGCACGCAGTGAAAACACTGCACGCTTCCAGATTTACAATTTATGCAAAAGACAAGAATTCTGCATCAATATAAAGAATCATCGGCAACTTTCACGATGGAGATAAAACAGCAATGATTATAACCAAATACAACTCAGCTGATCTTTTTGTCAGTTAAAGACGTTAATAATACTTTTAACTCAACGTTTCTCTTCCACTGTTCAGTCTCATCAGATTACATGCCAAATATACAATAAGTACTATGATGCCATTTCATCTGCCAATTTATTGGTACCAATTAAGCAGCTTTACTGAAACTTTGTCACGTGGTCATACACAACACTTAAAAAGCTGTTAAACAAACAGTCTTGCAATGATACATTTTAAAAATAAATCAGCTTCATTTTTTAAGAATATCCCTAATTTTCAAAGGGGATGACATGTAACATCATTTCAACAATGTTCAGAATTGGATATAAGAAAATGTTGCTGCTGTTCGAGCGGGCAGCGCCAAACTCAACGGTTTCCACTTATTTTCTGTACTTACAATTAACCTATTGTAACCAAACATAGTTTAGAGCAAATATTTTGTTTTTTATTTTTTTTGGGGATTGGTTTCGAGATCACTGAGATCAAGGGATCACTGTGAATGAATACAGATAATAGTTTGGTTTCTGCTGATTATTTTACGTTCCTTTCAGCCTTTTGTAACCCACTTAAGAAAGTTAATAGCATATAGCAATTCATTCCTTGCTTTTATGGGATTGCTTTTGGGGTTATTGAGTTCCAGGGTCACTGACTAATACTTAAATGTATTTCAGGTTTCCACTCAACAGCCTAAGTTTCTTTTGACTTATTATTCTAAGACCAAATCATAAGGTAGATTATAGCACACTGTCATTTGATATTGTTTTAAGGGCCATTGGGGTCAAGGGGTAGGTCACTGTTACCAAACAATTCAAGATCTTAAGTTTCAATTGGCGTGGTTGTAGGGCAGCATATATCATCATTTAAATTGTTTTATGGGCCACCGGGGTCACCGTAGATTTTTACCACTTTATAGAAGTAAATCATTTAAAATTAAACAATCAATTAAGTACTCATCAATGCTGTAAACGAGACTATACAACTTACAGTTGAGTGATTGAAACTTAACCGCTATGCTGAATTTATCTTTTGCTTTAGTGATACATAAACATTGGTTGTGATTTGTTAGGTTTATTTTTGTTCCTGAATTCGATATCTCACGCTATGTTTTCAGATGGAGGCGTACGTGATATGTCAAACACTAGGAAAGGAAACTGAGGCATTTTTGTAAAACAGATATCTCATCCAGTGTGTTAATTCGCTTGGGAACTGACATGTAAACTTTGCTGTCGGAGAAAAGACATCGAGAATGATCAAAATCATCAAAAGTATTCGCATGAGATCACCATGTCTACCGATACAGCTGAAATATCTGCTTCATATTCACGAATTTTTTAATAACATTATTGTTTTGCAACTGATGAGGATAAACAGTTAAATGTGTTTCTTTTGTTATATTTTTAGCCTTATTCCGTATCAAATGAAATGAAAATGATTAAAATTAAAAAAATGTCCCTTTGTTACCTTTGGTTATTTACTCGTCCTCAAAGACGATTTAAAACTCCAAAGGGCTTGGTTCAATTCACACAATTTAATACTTTACAGTATTGATAAGTTACATGTTTTATAATAAAAATCTAGCAGTCTCAATGCTAAATACACTGTATTGCTGTTTATAAACCCTCTGGAACTGTTCATGAGATAGTCTCTCGTAATAACCCATCCAAACAACCAAGGTGGTAGGAATTCACCAATAAAAGAATGTGTACAGGTGGCAGTAAAATAGCACTCTGAAATCAACAAAGCATAGTGTCACACAAAGTCTCTTCAAGCAAAATGCAGTGTAGCTCCCAATAAAACATCAAGACATGATTATCAGGTTACATCATGCATGACAGTTAAACTTAGTTGAACTTACAACTGTGTGTCTAGTGGCATGGCTCTTAGACAAAGGTAATAATAACATCTCATTTTGTGACAAAGAACATAATGGTCGAAATGCATATTATATATATATATATATGTATATAAACAATAATACTAAAACATATGGTTATACACTGTAGGACAATCTATACAAAAGCTGAACTTACCAATTTGTGGAACTGAGTAGCAATTACTCAAAACAACAACACCACTTCTGACAATGGTCACAAAGCTCTCTCTCAAAAACACCTGCACCTGGAACTCATCAACCACACTGTGACTGGGTGCTGCAAGTTAGCAAGATGGTGTTAAAGAGACAATGTCATGCACAGAAATCAGTGACAATTTACGTGATGCTAGAAAATGTTGATCATTTTAAAACCATCTCACAAAATCTCTTTAAAGTAAAGAAAAAAACATGAAATTACTAAATTAATCAACAAACCATGAATTAATTAAAAACAAGAGCTCAAAGTCCTACAAGTAAGTGTACATACCACAGAGTAATATTAAAAAAAGAGCAAACTTGCAAATCGTGCAACTGCCTCCATTAAAATCTCGTGTATAACTGATTAACACAAGAAGTCACATGATATAGTTGGCGGTAAAATCAATCAACCCCGAAAACACATTTCAAAGGGAAGTAACTCATGGACAAAAGTAAGTTAGGAATATGTTCTAAAACTTTGACCGGGTTACACACTTCCCCGCCCAGATAAATGACGTCCCGTCAATCGGTTCAGTCGTATGTCAAAAGTAAGAAACAAAACTTATAGTTTACACAACATACAGTATACTACACATTTACACCTACGATATCCTAAATGTGACAAGATGTCACACAACACTACAAAGTGGTGTCTGCTGACTACCCACCTATCCATATTCCCTACTACTTACTTCATTTATCTCTACTTCTACTTCCCTACTTTCTACATGTATATAATACCAGGGTTTCCTCTACATTAAATAGAAAAAAAGGGTCTTTTTCTCCCCTTCTTCTAAACTGCGACCTCGCAATTGTTTAACGGATAAAAGAACAGCTGTATACAATTATGGTTAAAACATTTTATTTAATTCGAAGTATGTCAATTGAAATACACTGTAACTTGTGCAAATTTATCATCATTTCATAACAGCGTCTACAAGTTTATGCGCTACTTCGGAGTCAATGTTATTTAGAATTCCAGAATTTGTAAGCACTTCCAAGGCATGTAGTTTCGAATCAAATGGTCTAGCTATCATCATATTCATCTGATAAGATTCAAACCATTTTGGTTTTCTTCTTTCGCGGTCAGACCTTCTTAGAGCTGGCCTAGGAGATGCATTATTATCTGCATTCTTACTTCTGTCATTTGTTACAGCAGATTCAGCCTGCCTTTCACTTTCTTTCGCTTTTAGTTCAGTATTTTCGTTATTTCTTGTAACTCCTGAAACTGAACCTTCATTATCATTAGTAACTGTCACTTCGTTTTCACTGTCATGTTGTTCTGTAGGTAATATTTCACACACATCGTCACTCTCAAACACAGTTTCTTGAGTATTTACCTTTGGTACCTGTGGTTCATCATAAGCTTCCCCGTCATGATCATCCTTATGACCATCATCTTTTTTAGAATTTCCAAATTCAATTTCCTGATCTTCTATTGAAGACTCTTCTGGTACATCCAGATTTGGAAGTTTCTCAGTCATACTAACTCCTGCTTCTTTCTCTTCACTCTTTCTATCACTGTTATCTTTCCGCATGGACTCGTGGGCGTCCCCACTCTTGTATGTAAATGATACATAGCTTTGTCCCATTTCTTCATCCGAATCCTCTGATTCACTTTTTCCTCTACTTGTGACGTCACTTTTGCTACCAACTGTTCTCTTCTCGGTATCTTCATCCAAACCGCTACTTTGTCTTTGACCGTCCTTGTTCAAAGACGTTCTCTTCTTAGGTATAGGTTTCTGGTTTCTAGATCCTATCTCTTTTGAACTGTTTCTATCTTCTCTATAACTGCCACAGGTATCATCTTTATCTACGAGTGGGTATAAATGATTTCTGTGAAGGACTTTGACGACTCCTGAACTCTCAGATCTCACCCTGAACACTGGTATCCCTGCTCCTGGCTGATCTATTACTTGATAAACTTCCTCCTCAAATTTATCAGCAATTTTATGTTTACCGTCGTACTTCAAAATCCTTACTAGCACTTTGTCTCCGATCGATACAGTTGAGGCTTTTGCCTTCTTGTCGAACTGTTCTTTCTGCTTGTCCTTAGCCTTCTTAGTGTGTTCCTCAACTATCTGTCTTGTGGCATGGATATGCTTTCGTAATTCCTCTATGTATTCTGATGGATTTTTTGAGGACTCTTCATCTGTCGCATGTGCAAATAAAGCATCTACCGGTAGTTTCGCTTTCCTACCGAACATTAGTTCATACGGTGACATCTTTGTAGTTTCATGAGGTGTGCTGTTATAAGCATAAACTAAGGACGGTATGTGTTTCTTCCAGTCGGCCTTTTGTGATGTCTCTAGAGTGCCCAACATGTCCAGTAGGGTTCTGTTAAAGCGTTCACAAACTCCGTTACCCATAGGATGGTATATTGATGTCCTAGTCTTCTTCATGTTGGTGATGTTACATAATTCTTTCATAATTTCGGACTGGAAATTTGCACCCTGGTCTGAATGAATACATGTGGGAATACCATAGTGAACTATAAAGTTGTTGTAGAAAGCCTCTGCAGTAGTTTTAGCTGTCTGGTTCTTTGTTGGGACTGCCATTGCAAATTTTGTAAAATGGTCGGTGATAACTAAAACATTACAAATGCCTCCTTTTGCGGGTTCTAACGTAAGGTAATCCATACAGACCATTTCAAGAGGGTAAGACGTTGTGATATTGACCAAAGGAGCGCGACTGTTTGTATTTGTCTTCCTGCGAAGGCATCGACTGCATTTTGAAATCCAATATTCGACATCACTGGCCATTCTAGGCCAAAAGTATCTCTCATGTAACAGGGCTAGTGTCCGCTCTCGACCCGGGTGGCCAACGTCGTCATGTAAACCCTTCAAGATATCTTGTCTAAAGCATTTTGGTATTACTAACTGGTTTACGTTATCTTTCTGCGAGTGACGATATAATATTCCTCTTTTCATTACAAACTTGCTAAAATTTCTCCTCATGATTAAGTCATCCTTATTCCAGGTCTTTTTTGGCAATTTCTGATCTAGCACTGCACATCTCCATTTGTCAATAATGCTATCCTGTCTCTGACTTTTCCGAATCTCCCTGAATTCAATTTGGGCCATAGGTTGACCTGCTTCTTCTGTTGCTTCAATGATGTTCAAATTGGCTGGAAGTGTTTCGATATACGGTGGAGGAACTATACTACTGCATATAGTCTTTACAACGTCGTTTTCTAGTTTGAAAATCTGATAACCGTTGTCTTGTGTGATTTCTTGATAGGGGTATCTGGACATTCCATCGGCATCTGCATTATTAACTCCTGGTCTGTACAGTATGTCAAAGTCAAATTCTCCCAAGGCTGACGCCCACCGCTGACCTGTTGCGTCTAGTTTAGCCGATGTTAGTACATATGTGAGCGGGTTGTTGTCTGTTATCACTGTGAAATGTTTAAGAGCAAGGTAATCTGCAAACTTTTCAGTAACCGCCCATTTCAGTGCCAAAAACTCCAATTTGAAAGCAGAGTAATTCCGTTCAGATTTGGTTAACACACGACTGGCATAAGCTATCACTCTCTTAATGCCATCTTGAACTTGATATAGTACGGCACCCAGAGCCTTTGTAGACGCATCAGTGTGTAGTTCGAACGGTAACTCGAAATCTGGATACGCAAGGACCGGAGGTGATGATAGAATTGTTTTGAGGTTGTCAAAGATATCCTGCTCAGTATCTGTCCACAACCACTCCTTAGGTTTTGTCTTGGATTTCTTGGTAGAGATAGGTGGAAGAAGCTCAGATAAAGGTCTAGTTATTTTGGAGAAATCCTTTATGAAACGTCTGTAATATGAGGCGAAAGCGAGAAATGACCTAAGTTCATCTGGATTCTTTGGCGTCGGCCAGTTTCTTATCTTTTCAATTTTACTGGGATCGGTTTCTATTCCGTGCTCACTGACTATGTGTCCTAGAAAGTTAACTTTTTGTTGAATGAAGAAGCATTTTTGAGGAGCCAATTTTAGATTGCATTCTTTGAGTCTTGTGAGTACCAGGTCTAAGTTTTGGAGGTGTTCCTCAAAGGTCTTGCTGAAAATGATGAGGTCATCCAAGTATATGACGCAGATTTTCATATTATAATCCCCTAAACATTCTTCCATGAGCCTTTGGTAGGTGGCTGGCGAATTAGATAGTCCAAAAGGCATCTTCACATATTCGAAAAATCCCAAAGGTCCAACTGTGAAGGCTGTACGTTCCTTATGTGACTCCTCGATTTCAACCTGATGATAACCTGACTTTTGATCGATGGTACTGAAGTATTTGCTTCCTTTTAGTATGTCAAAGACTTCTTCTATTCGTGGTAAGGCATAGGAGTCTTTTACGCTTTTAGAATTTAACATTCTGTAATCGACGCACATTCTTAATCGGCCATCTTTTTTTCTAACTAGTACAACATTTGAGCACCAGGGAGATCTCGATTTCCTGATAATTCCAGCAGAAAGTAATTGTTCTAAGTGATTTCTTATTTCATCTATCATCATCGGTGGAATTCTGCGATGACGTTGTTTGAAGGGAGTATCATCAAGTAGATCAATTCGGTGTTTGACTTTGTCGCAATTGCCTATGTCTGAATCTCCTGTTGAAAAAATGTCTTTGTGCTTATTAAGGACGTCTTTTATCTGTCTAACTTCTTCATCTGTCAGTTGATGTCCATTGTCAATATTCAGTCCTTCAATAACTGAGTCATATGTGCCTTTCTCTTCAATTTTGTCAAAAACTTCTTGGTCGACTGTAGCTGGCTGTAGTTCGCATATCACTGCTCTAGAAGAAATGGTCACGGTGTTGGTTGTCAAATTGGAAATGTTGACCGTGATTTCTTTATTTTTTCCATACTCATAATGTGTCACTGCCGGGGTGATATCAAGATACGATGGTAAATTGCTGTCTTCACATTCTTGAATAATTGCTGTTGTCGGCTGATATTCCAGTTCTCTATCGGTATAGCAGGTAATATGAACAGATTCATTTGGTTTAATTGTCACTTTTCCTGGCATTCCACTTCGAAGTATCGCCAACCTGTTTTTGTTCCTTTTTAGTTCTCTTTCTCGGATAACCAAACATCTGAAAGCTAAGTACCAGGTGGTATGTAGATCCGCCTTTTGCAAAAACCTATCTCCGTGCTTGTTTTGGCATTCTGAAAGTAATTCTTGTAGTATGTTTGTACCAATTATTACAGGAGTTGTAGAAGAGTAGTCTGTGTCTGGTGTTACTAAAAATAGACAAGTTTGTGATTCGCTTTTTGGTAGACCACTGCTTACTTTCAATTCAACTTCAATATATCCTAAGTAGGGCAGTTTCTGTCCATCTGCACATTCTATATGGAGAAGATCCTTCAATGGTTTAAGTTCAGTTTCAGGGATATAATCATCATAAAAGGATTTGCTTATTAAACTAACACAGCTGCCACTGTCTAAAAGCGCTGTAGCCAGAATGCCATTTAAGCTAATTTGAGCCTCGTTCACGCTGCCAACTAATTTGGGATCGTATTTGTTGGTGCTCGAGTCAGATCCCACGACCTGAGCACTTATTCGTTTGGGCAATCCCTAGCTATGTGACCCGGTCGGTTACAATTGAAACACGTTCTTGCTGATGTGCAGTTTCTTGCTATGTGTCCTCTGCCCTTACAATTATTGCAGGTAGGTTGCATAGTGTTGGAACCTGTTGGACGCTGATTTGTATAGTTTCCCCGGTTGTATAAGGTACCTCTTCCTCGACCCCTATCTGTATTATACACTGACCCTCTATAATGTCTTGGTCCCCTATAAGATCCTGTATATTGCCGAGTATTTGTAGTCTGTTTCTTTTCAAAGGAGTCTATTCTCTCATTTAACTTGTTCAACAGATCTTTAACTTCTGATAACTCAGATGTCTCCTTTTTCTCAACACTGACTGCAACGTTACATTTCTTTGTTTCAGCTTCAGAGCAGAGATCAGCTTCTATCTTGCGTAACTCTATTTTGAATCTGTCATAATCTGCGATCGTGTCACACTTGTAAGAAGCTAAATGTCTGATTTCTGGTCGAAGTCCTTGATAGAGTACCTGTTTGAGTATATCATCATCACTCTTCCTCAAACTATTCAGGTTTACTGCCTGGGTAAATATTTCCTCAAGTCGTGATGAGTAGTTTGCTACAGTTTCGTTAATTTTCTGTTGAGTCGAGTAGAATTTGCGAAGTATACTTTCCTTCGTTTCAATGTTGCCAAATGTACTATCTAATTTCTGAATTACTTGATGTACATTTACACCTATCCCTAATCTTCGTACAACGTCACCTGCGTTGCCTCTGACAGCTCTCCTGATTCCAAGAAGAATCTGTTCATCAGTAAAAACCTTTTCCTCAAGTAAAGCTTGAACTTCAAATTTAAAGGTTGCCCAAGTTGCATCACCTTTATTTTCCTCCCCGTAAAAACAGGACAACTTTGGGAAGTGATATATCCCTGCCCTTGATAGATTAATAGTTGGATCTGCGGCTGAAGACGCACCAGACGTTGCTCCATTTGCTAATCTTTTACTATCAGAACTAGGTGCTCCAAGTGCACTGATATTAGGTTTTTGTGTAGTGGCTGGTTCCGGTAATGTTAACTTATGTCCAGGCTTCTTCTCCTTTGCCGCATCCTCACCATATTGCTTCATAAAATCAATCAAATCCTCTGGTGATTCTATCTTTGGAGTAAACTTCAATGCATGAAAGGCATCTAGTATTTTCTTATCCTCCTCCGAAATGCTAGGTTCCGGCTTCCCACCTGAAGCCTCTAATTTTATGTCTGAAGTACTCATTGCTAGTTAAAGGACGTGTCTATAGTCAATCTATAACGCAGTGATTGCTTAAAACTTCCTTGTCATTAACTAAGTATTTCAAGTCTTTTCACTAACTCAGTTTTCAATAATTCTCACACTTTCAAAATTTTTTCAACTCACAGTTTATCATAAAATTTATGAACAGTTTTCAATCAATCACAAATAAAAATATAGAGTTCAATATTTGCTATCACTGAATTATGTTTTTTTTATCACTGCTATTAATATTTTTTGAAACTAGCTTTCCACTATAGTACACTTCATTCACTTAAAGTCTATCCAAATTTTCAATCTATTCACACCCAATTTATCCAAAGTATTCAGTTAGCGCACTATGCCACTGATTTGTATCATGGATTCAGTTAATCCAGTATGTCTGCAACTCTGTCTACACAAATTCAATTTTATCTTTTTAGATCAAAGTACACAATTTATCCATCACAACTGTCAATTTCAGTCTGAATAAATTCTATCACAATCACCTTAATTTAACACACTTTTGCACTAGCATACCAATGTGCGATATAAATTCAGTTATAACTCTAAGTACGTCTGCACTAAAATTCAGTTACAAGAACACTCGCGCAATAGTGTAATATTGAAGCAACAATATGCTGTCAATTCTTTTACTTGTGCTAATATAATACCACTTTATTCACTCTGGCATCAACTTCAAGTTGCATCAATTCTTTATTGTATTTTATTAACTAAAACACAATGTGGCAAGCCTCTTGAACTAAGATTATTTCATAAAGTCTAAGTTTACTTTCACTCATTTAGTCTGCGCTACACTTCCAAGTACAACTTCCACTTCATTGTATCTGTTTAAGGTATTCTATTCAACTAAGTCTTCAAATCCAACTACATTCAATTAATCACGATTATTTTGTCTCAATATTGACAATATACCAAGCGCATAAAAATTAATCCGGTTTATACTAACTAATATAAATTTACTTTATATTAGCTTTCCGCAGTACACAATGTTTCGAACGCGTTTCAGTAGCTACTTTAGATAACAAGTTTAGGTGTAGTCTACATTGCAGGAGTAGTCTATACTACAAGGTAGAATACAGTCTATACTGATGAGATTACAATGTATAATAAGCAGTAGTCTATACTGCTGATTTTACACTGTCTGATAGAGCATAGTCTTCACTGTCCAGTCTATACTGTATGCTAGACTTTAGTCTATACTGATAAGTCCAACACAGTTAAAATCAATTTTAACTATGACACTTATCTGAAGTTAATAAATGTTTCAATTATTTATTTTATTTTTTTTACTCTTTCAAAATATAATCAAGCAGTATATTTTGTAAATACTGACCAATCTTAGTCTTTTATAGATTTAGTGTTGCAATTCCTATTTTTTTTTGCTTCAAGTTAAATCATCCAGATAGCCAGGTTCTTGTTACACCCTACTATGACATATACACTAAGCTAAATATAGAGTTGATAACTAAGGTTGCTGTCAAGGTCGCATGTACTGTAGTCTCTCAGGTCAAACTTCATCTACCGAAAGAAAATCTTAGGGGTGGCCTTAACAAACGAATCAAAAACACACTGTACAGTGTTGTACTGATGGAAAACACAGAAAGGCAGATATCTCTTACACCTATGTTTACATTTTTTAAATTTTGCTTTGTGAGATAGCTTTGAAATGACCCTGTAAATCAAATGTTAATATCTATTGTGAATTAATGTCTATTAGTATCTGAATAGAAGGACTGAAGTAATTAAGTGAAATAGAGCACCTGTTCCAGTAAATTAAGTGAAAGTGATGCAACATGCAGTTGTGAAGCACTCAGACTTTACAATATCATTCTTCACTCTTTAAATCAAACTGTCAGAAACTGCAGCAATGTTTACACTGAAAACTGCAATATTTTAGTGAATCACTGCAATTTCTGAACAAAATATATATCTTTTTTACTCACAACCCAGATGTCACAAGCCACTAGACCACAAACTGTTCAACCACTTAAAAGTCTTATGCCCTGATTCTTGAAATATCCGTGATCTTGATTCCTGCCAAAGTACTAGGTAGTCTAAAAATCAGCTGTTGAAATCTTGCACTGTAGAGCTGCCTGGTTCCACCAAGTCTGCCGAAGCTGGAATAACAATTTATGTTGAAATTCCTGTTGTTTCACAGATATTACTGTTAGTGCTGTGAGGCCAACTTATGTAGATATAGATAGCCAACATGTAAGCCAAGTCCGTTTTGATGAAAATCACTATAAATAACCACTATTTTGGTTGACAACTTCAAAAAAAAAATGTTAGGAGTTACAACTGTTTAAAAAAAAAAAAACTATTTCGATGCCTTTCATTCAAGCATCGTTTTCAACACATTAAATGGAGAATGTCTAAAGTAATCTGTATCCTGTATTTAAGAAATGCCACAGATAGTAATGTTTTCACAATCTTTCTCAGATGTGTGGGTCCCACGTTGGGCGCCAAATGTTACCTTTGGTTATTTACTCGTCCTCAAAGACGATTTAAAACTCCAAAGGGCTTGGTTCAATTCACACAATTTAATACTTTACAGTATTGATAAGTTACATGTTTTATAATAAAAATCTAGCAGTCTCAATGCTAAATACACTGTATTGCTGTTTATAAACCCTCTGGAACTGTTCATGAGATAGTCTCTCGTAATAACCCATCCAAACAACCAAGGTGGTAGGAATTCACCAATAAAAGAATGTGTACAGGTGGCAGTAAAATAGCACTCTGAAATCAACAAAGCATAGTGTCACACAAAGTCTCTTCAAGCAAAATGCAGTGTAGCTCCCAATAAAACATCAAGACATGATTATCAGGTTACATCATGCATGACAGTTAAACTTAGTTGAACTTACAACTGTGTGTCTAGTGGCATGGCTCTTAGACAAAGGTAATAATAACATCTCATTTTGTGACAAAGAACATAATGGTCGAAATGCATATTATATATATATATATATGTATATAAACAATAATACTAAAACATATGGTTATACACTGTAGGACAATCTATACAAAAGCTGAACTTACCAATTTGTGGAACTGAGTAGCAATTACTCAAAACAACAACACCACTTCTGACAATGGTCACAAAGCTCTCTCTCAAAAACACCTGCACCTGGAACTCATCAACCACACTGTGACTGGGTGCTGCAAGTTAGCAAGATGGTGTTAAAGAGACAATGTCATGCACAGAAATCAGTGACAATTTACGTGATGCTAGAAAATGTTGATCATTTTAAAACCATCTCACAAAATCTCTTTAAAGTAAAGAAAAAAACATGAAATTACTAAATTAATCAACAAACCATGAATTAATTAAAAACAAGAGCTCAAAGTCCTACAAGTAAGTGTACATACCACAGAGTAATATTAAAAAAAGAGCAAACTTGCAAATCGTGCAACTGCCTCCATTAAAATCTCGTGTATAACTGATTAACACAAGAAGTCACATGATATAGTTGGCGGTAAAATCAATCAACCCCGAAAACACATTTCAAAGGGAAGTAACTCATGGACAAAAGTAAGTTAGGAATATGTTCTAAAACTTTGACCGGGTTACACCTTATCAGTTCTTTTTGTCACCACTTTAATACCGGGATACTTAACAGTCTGGACAAGTGTATACAGACGCAAGATTTAAGCACCAATCACTTCATAAAATACAGCTTATAAAATAAGGGGGAATAATAAAAGCCCTTTCTCAGTTTAAAGACAAATTCGACATTCTTAATGGTTTTAGAAGTATTAATTAAGACAACTTTAACGCCTTTTCTCTTGAAATATTTCAATCTTTGTTGTCATCTATAGAGAAAAATCAACTTCTGTGGGCGGATGCACGTCATACATCTGACAATAAAACAAGATTGTTATAATAAAAGTTAGATAAATGAAGATGACAAATAAAAAACAGACAATTCCCTTAAGAATATATATAAATGAGATTTTGACTTCGGGATACACTTACTATGCCTTAACCAATACTAATAAATACAGACTGCTTCAAAGATATTTCATACGATACTTTTTCTTAATTCTCTTATTTCTCTACTGAGTACAAAAGAAAAACACCATTATATGTAAATACGTTGTTCCTAATTGATATACATGAAAATACATCGTGAAACGCGCATAGTGGAAGTTGGGTTCTGCACATCGTGTCATAGTGGTGATCATTTGTGCAAAGTAATTAAAAAACTTTTTGTAAGCCAAGTTAATAAGTTATAGAGCAGACGTGAAATGTGGATATTTGACCTTTATCTGTGAACTTGACCTTGTGGGAAGCAACCCAATTATTGTGCTCTGCACATCGTCTCATAGTGGTGATCACTTGTGCCAAGGTATTTCAAAATTTATTTAGTGGTTTAAAAATTATGGAAAGGACACGAAATGTTGACTTTTAAAACTTGACTTTTAAGTGTGACCTTGACCTTGGGGGTAGCGACCTAATTATTGTGCTCTGCACATCGCCTCATAATGGTGATTACTTGTGCCAAGTTATTTAAAAAAAACTTTCAGCGGTTTAAAAGGTATGGAGTGGAAACGAAATGAAGACTTTTTAACACTTGACCTTTATGTGTGACCTTGACCTTGGGGGAAGCAACCCAATTATTGCACTCTGCATATCGTCTCATAATGGTGATCACTTCTGCCAAGTTATTTCAAAAAAATTCAGCAGTTTAAAAGTTACTGAGCGGATACGAAAGTGTTACGAATGGACAGACGGACAGACAGACGGACAGATGTTCGGTTCTGCACATTTTGTCATAGTGGTGATCACTTGTGCAAAGTAATAAAAGAACTTTTCATAAGCCAAGTTAGTTCAAAAACTTTTCAGCAGTTTAAAAAAAACTTTTCGAATGCCAAGTTAGTAAGTTATAGAGCAGACGTATAATGTGGATATTTGACCTTTATCTGTGACCTTGACCTTGTGGGAAGCAACCCAATTATTGCGCTCTGCACATTGTCTCATAATGGTGATCACTTGTGCCAAGTTATTTCAAAAACTTTTCAGCAGTTTAAAAGTTATGGAGCGGACATGAAAGTGTTACAGACGGACAGACTGACGAACAGACACAGGGACGGCCGGACGGACGGACGGACTGACAGACGGAGGCCATTCCTATAATCCCCTTCCCGCTCTGCATGGCTGCAAGTTACTTACGTATTTCGCTTTTGAAAGTGTTTTTTTTTAATATGTATACGTAAATAAACCAATCAAACTATCAAAAAGGTAAAAATCATGATGGTATGGTTGTTTTTAGACGTTTAATTGCTGTATTAAAATGTTAACGTAAAGGCGTATTTGAAATGTGTTTACAAAATTGTCAGAAAACACCCGTCTACTTACAATTTTTGGAATCACATGATCGTTTAAACCAATGAAAAATGGTTTAAAGATTTTTCGGTTTTGGGGCTATTTGTGCACTTTCATTGGTTGTTTAAAAGATCATTGTCAAGGTCAATATCATAAATCTACTGATTTTAAAGCAGCGGTGTGAAGTAACGGTAGTGTATTCATTTAGCTGCTGAGGGAGCGTATGTTCCCTCTATATAAAAGCGTAAGTTATTTTTAATTAGACTTGAGTAAGTCGTCCAAAACAAGTAAACTTACTGATGTTGTTTGATCAACTACCGTCAGAAAAGTTAAAAAACTGAAGAGGTTGTTGATTTGAATGATCTTTTTCACATTTCTGACTTTAAATTCGTACATCACGGAGCTGAGCATGGACTGTCTGTTTCTATCAGTTGGTACAACTTAAAGTGATTACGCACTACTTGCAGTGTACTTAAAAGGGGAATTTTTGTTACCCCTCGCTCCCCACCCCACTTCCTAAAAATCATTGATCTTGAAAACGTGCTTTATAGATGCATTGTAGATCAGGTTGAAAATACAGGATTACTACATAAAGATAAGTCGTTCATGAAGATCCCTTACCTGGAATCCTCTCTAATATCCGAACCTTCTTTTTGGTCTCGATGGAGTTTTAATGTATAGAATCTATAACCATTTTTTTAATAAACCAAGTAGGATCGAGCTTTGATACATGGCATGAAGCAGTGTTGGCTTTCTTTTTTCTTCTTCTTTTGTTGTTGCTGTTGTTGTACTTTTGTTTCGGTTTCATTTGCATTTGCAGACTTGTACACATGTGAGCGCTTCAAGGTTATTGCTGTCCTCTTGATAGGTTTTAAAGTAAAATAGAGAGGTCATTCCAAGGTATGTAAGTTTTAAAAATGCCTGCTTTTTCACAGGACACTTATGCATCTCTATAAATTGCGTTCTACTTGTGTTCAATTGTTTCTACGAATGTTCGACTTATGACGATGTAACTGCAAACATTCCGATCACTTTAAGGCAAGAAATAGTCATGAAATGAGTTTATATTACAATAACCATATTAAACTACAATATGGCATCAGCAAATATTTCTGAACATTTATTCCAGTTTTGAATAACAGCTGTGTTCTGTTCGTTTTTCTATGCAGTAAAAAACGTTGCTGATTTTGAAAGAAATTGAATGCGATTTTATGAATAAATTGAACAAGATCGAGAATATGAGTTAATGTATTCGTTTGTGCTGTTTGTTTATTTGTTTAGTTAAGTGGCAGTGCAAAACAGATATTTTTGCTATTGAGAATTAAATCCTTTCGTTCAGCTTTGCCATTTCCCTTCAGGAAGACAATCCAGCTATTCTCCAGTTCTATTGAATTGAAATGTCACTGTCCTAAGAAGTGTTTACTCCCATTGAACATATACAAAAATCGTTTGGCTGGTATTGAAATCAAGCACAGTCCATTTCTGGGTGTTAGTTGTCGATTTAATAGCTTTCCGTTATTTTCGTAAAAAAAACTATTAGACGTTTAAACACTTTATAATACCAATTGAATCAATTTGACTCTACCTTGTTCGACGCTAGTTATTAAATAATGATCAAATCACACAATACTTCAGGCCATCCACAAAATTCTTAGTGGGCTTTAAACAATTCTTACTAAAATCCCTAAAAATGGAAATCTAAGCGTTTGGAATGGAAATAGCATTTCAGATTAAATTTCCGCAAGTCAGAGTTAACTGTTAATGTAAATCAGTCAAGCCAATATAAAAAACAACCTTAATATAAACAATGTAGACATTGATGTTATTACATTTAGTAGTGATCCCCTTCAGCTCACCGCGTCCTTTTACGAATGTTTACCACTAAGCCTGACTGTACTTTTTCAAGCTTTTAGAAAAGATATAAACAATTTTCTAGGAGAAAGAGATTTGACATCAATACATATTAACCAAACAGTTTGTCGTTTAGAAGGCAATTCTGCATTCAGAGTATAAATGTTAAGTTCAACGCCTTCTCTCCTGGAGGATATTTAAATCCTTTAAATCCTGTTCACAGTTGGTTTCGCTTACCTTTACACCATGTAATTGAATAATTTTGTAATATTGCAAAAACAAAATAGTCAATTCCTTCAAAAAGTCAGTTAAGGCCAAAGTGCCATTGATCATGCTGCCTGCACATGTGCTTTTGAGGGTTTTTTTTCCATATAAACCATCAGATACAAATACCTAATGTACTATAGAATTCACGTGTTATTTCGCGTGTCATGTCTAACTTACATTTTTTTCCGTTCTTCAAACGCTTTATAGTGATACAGACAGTTCACATTTATTCTGAAAGTATCATATTTCCCAAGGATATAAGTCAAATAACTTTAACATTGTAAATGTTGAATTTGATTTTTTGCGCAATTTTCTCTTACATTTTATTGAAATAGTAAATTAAAACTGAGGTTTCAACATCCGAAACAGTCGGATCTGAGATAGGTTTAATATTCAATAGAATGCTGTGTTGTCAGTTAAAATGAGTTGTATAATAAAGTTGTGCGCTTAAATAAGTACATTTTTGTTAACTTCGATTTATAAGCAGTAAGTTTTCCTATTACTTCACGTCAGAAAACGCCTTAATGAGACACCAAGAATGGATAATGGAATAAAACACATAAGCCTCGTAAAGGTTGGCGTTATAACATTGAAACACCCTTTTCAAAAGTTTGTAAATGCAGATGCATACATTAAGAAAAAATCAATAGAAACATTCTTAAAATGGGTTATGTATAGCGTATCAAACTGAGCAGTATTCAATAAATTTCATTGATGTTCCATAATTCTATTCATAATATGTCATATCTGTCTGCATTTACATACAATAAATGTTCTGTTATATGCAATATTAAATTCATCTATGTGCAATACTTTTTTTCTTCTATATGCAAGGTATATTCAATAATCTTTTATTTATATAATATGATTTAATTTACATTAATTAATTAATTATAATTTTGATTAAAGTGGAGTAAATTTGATTTGTATTAATTTTTTTCTTTGCCGCCATTTACAATTTCAAACTTGCAATAAGGGACATTGTTACAAAATGTGACCTCTGTCGTAGTTCTGTACCGAGAATTAAACTATGGAATATAAATGAAAGACTACATTTATCGCGTTTAAATGAAAACTATTGAAATTTGTTGCATGAAAAAATATAATAGCATTTAGATGAGACTTATCAGCATAAAAATGAACATTTTGTCACATAAATAAAAAATATTGTATTTAAGAAACTGTCATTGAATATTAAATTTAGCGGACGTAAATAAATCTGTTGCATTTAAATTTAAGTTATATCATACAAAAGAAAAAAAAATATTGCATTTCAAAGAAAAATAATTGCATATAAATAAAAGAATCGAATTCAGGTAAAAATACAGCATATAAATGTAAAATATGAAACAATAATTAAAAACTATAATTGCATCTTCACGGAATCTATTGAATACTGCAATGTTGTTTCAATATTTATATTAGTTAAGAAACTGTGTTTATAGTCCCTTTTTACTGTAGCAAATCGTCCGGGGGATCCTTTGAAAACGACAGTACGAAACAAATATCAAAATTTTAAACATAAAAAAAGAACAATTGATGATTAAACGTCATTATGATTATATAGCAAAAATGGTACATGGGTGTTCCTGCATCTGTTCATTAAGCGAAATAAATATCAGAACATATTAAATGACTCATTTTCCCCAGATATCCCGTCTTTATCATAGACACAAAATTTGTAACCTTGTAAATAAGAGTGCAGTTTAATGAAGTATTGCTTGACCTGCACGTTTAAGTCATATGTGATAAAAAGAACACGTGTTAATGTATATTTTGCATATATCAAAAGTATGCCTATCATATAGTCACAGTCAGTCATATATTCACAGGATTGTTAATATTTTATGATATGGGAGCAGAGAAAAGATTGAGGTGTGTAAAAGGTGTGAAACTGACAGTTTATAAATGCCATGGATTGGCGTTAAACGATCATTCTTTAATCAATAATGGATCTTTTAGAAATCCGTTATCTGTTTTTCTTTTGCAAAAAGATCTCTTTTATTACATATTAAGACATCATGCTCAGTTTGTTTCGGTGTCTTTGATATGGTCATGGCTTATTAATATCTCATAAAGATAATTGCACAAGATTAATTTGATACAAATTATCAATTAGCACAGCTGGGGAGCCTTTGATCAATTAATGCTTGCTTGATATGTTCAATTGAATACGGGAAAAGTTAATACAGCAGCAATTTTTGAGCCAACTCAAGATTTTTAAGATAATATGACATCAAGCTGTGTGATATCTTTAACATGTGTAAATGACCAGACATTTTATGAAAATATCTCTATAAAATGACAAAAATAGTATACTGTTGCCTTCGCCGATTGAATAATGGACTTTTTATGCATATTCAGATTGCAAGTTCATTCTGGGTCAAAAACTGAATTTTACTGATTAACCATAAAGTAAATTTCATAGTTAACTAGTTTGTTAGAAGTTATTTACGTAGAATAATCCTAAACATGCATGATGTTTCTTGTAAGTATGTTAAAATGTATCTGTAAACTACTGTAAAAAATCATCTACATACGTGGACAAAAAGGAAGTTTTCAACGATGCAAAAGATAAAGACATTTATTAATAGCATTACTGTCCGATCCTAGTGCATCTTATCGATTTTCCACTCAATATTGTAAGTCAAAAAGATATCTCGTTTGATAAAAAGATATATATGAACATGTCTGAGCTGGTTTTCTGGGTATCATATATCACATCACCAATCAAAAAATGCTGGCGTTTCCTTGGGTGAATTGTGGAGTTGGTTTATTAACACAATTGAACAAAACAGGGCAAAGATGAAATTAAGAGCAGATAAATCGAAATATTTTGTATCTGAATAATCTTGCGAAGAATTTAAAGTACATCAAGACTAAAAGAGCTTGCTTGTACTGTGATTTATTTGATGTTTGTTCGGAATAAAAATAGGATAAGGTTCCACATCGGATTAATGTATCCACATTGGATTTGGATTATTATCTTTGAGACATAATTTGAATGAGAAATTCATTCACAAAACACGAGACTGTTGTTTTTGGAGTTTATAGCACAGATAGTAATCATTCATTTTGTCTTAGTAAAGACAATATCTTTAAATTCATAACCTTTTTACCAAAATCTTTAAATGACTTTTACGGCAATAAAACTGATTTTTTGTATATGTTTCGACGTAAAGATTTAAGTGCGGTTACTTTACTTAGTTCCAGACATCAAAGGCAGATACTAATCAGTCTGTAGTAAATCTATGACACTATCATCTGTTATAATTGTTCACTAATCATCACAGGGATCTTTATTACAAATTGACCAAGCATAAAAATTATTGAAGATAAAGAGATTTTAGTACTACTTAGAATATAAGTCAGTGTTACCTGATTATATACCATATTATTTAGACAACGGAATTATACTTAGTTAAAACCAGTCGACTGGTAGATAAAAATAGATAAATTAAAAGTCTGGAAACTCGTCCCTTCTTTATTACCTGTTATCAATATTTAAGGTAACTAGGAAATGGAGACCTCTTACTCCATCGTTGTCGATATCATTTCCGTTTTGTCGCTTTTCGGTGTATCTCTTTTGTGAACGAACAAAAGTGTTTTCGATCCATGGTTGAATTAACTTTTCAAGATTTAATGCTCAATGAGAAGTTTAAAACCTATCTTGTAGAGATTATTTATCTAGTTTACGCCAACCAGACACTCGTTCATCGTTAAAAAATTCTGATTTTGATTTCATTTCTGATTTGCCTCTCTTTCCTTCAGTAATAATACGTTGTTAACAGAATATTATCTTGCTATTGCATATATATATATATATATATATATATATATATATATATATATATATATATATATATATTTATTTATTTATTTATTATATACCTATAAATTTCTTTCTAAAATACACACAAATCTAGAAGCGCAAATACGCTTCGACGGATAGAAAAATCCGTATTATGTTAGTGTCGAATACGGTACCATATATGGAAGTGCCGGACTATTTTTCTTGGTTGGCTTCCAGCCTTGTTGTGCGTGACGTAGTATTTGGAAGCGGGAACCGATACTACAGGCACCTTGCGGGGAATCCGTATCTATTTTTAGTAACGAAATCCCCCCGTCAAAAAATATTAAAAAAACATAATTGAAAGTGTTTTATTGAAGACTATTACAATTCTTTAACATAAAAATCTATAAATTGTACCCTTCTATAAAAATCTTATGAATACACACAAATAACGTCCTATTTAAAAGAGAATCGTCGTGATTTCAACTATGTCGTCTGCAACTGTTAACATGTATACAGTAGGTCATATGTATACAATATCTGATTCTGTCTAAAATGTCCGACGATTTGTTTGATACAATCCAACTGAAGAATTAATTTATTCATTGCAAAATAATGTTTATCCTTCCCACATTTGTTGACAATGAAATATTGATGTGTGTTCCCGATTGTGGCGGCCATTTTAAATGATTTTTAAATGAGTTGGAGGCGTGGCTTCTTTCTACAAATTTGATGTATTCATCCGCCATTCATAGTTTTTTTTTCAATAATATGTGTTTGTTTGTGAAATAAAAGTTCAGTAAATTGAATCATTTTGTCTTATTATTTATTGTCTAAAATTTATAGGTATATAATAAAAGCAAAATTATGTTGTAGTAGCTGTCTGAGACCTTGTATTTTGCAACTCGCAGCGTGGGAAAATCGATATCTCGCGAGACCACGTGCTCGTAGCAAAATACAAGGTCACAGACAGCTACTACAACATAATATTCCCTTTATATATATATAACTAGAACACATCATTACACGTTTAGCTGAGAGCAGACTCGGACATAAAGGCTGACAGTATTTTTTATTATTTAGACAATGATTTTTACCTAGGAGCCCCGGGTTTTGTTCACGACACGTCATTTCAATGTGATGAACATTTGTGGTAGATTAAGTAATCTAAATTCTAAATCAGTGGAAGAGATATAAAGCGGATACTGTTTCAACAGAAAAGACGCGACAGAATTGACGGTGCGATTACTCTTTGCAAAGGACCGTAAAATCTCAAATCCGCCTCCACTGATAGACTTCTTCTAGCTTTGATTTGACACATTCAGTGTCCATATCTTTGGGGACTGACTTTTCTCTCTCTAAGGCCAGTCAAATACAAATCCTGCTTTTGCTCTCTAGTTAGTATATTATCCTGTTTGACATAAGGATAATTCTGCACACAAAAAAATAAAAAGCTAAAATATCAGTTGTAACTTTCTGGTCATAATTTTTAACTACTAGTGCCTGTTTTCAAAATTTGCATTTGTTTATGTACAGACGTGCAACACATAAAAATAGACAGAATTTTACTTTTCAGCTGAGGTCTAAAAACAGAGATAAAACTTTGTAATTATTGTTAAAAGAATGCGTCACATGTAAACATGTTCATTAAATGTAATTTAGGTTAACTGGTCAAAACATTATTGTAGGAAAGCAGCAAATAAGGTGACCCAGGGTGAAATAAAAGCACCACAAGATGGAGTTATTTACTCATACTTTCATTCTTAACTGAAGAGATATTTTCGGAATATCTAGCAAACGGGACATTTACTTTTTATTGTCGTTTTGTTTTTGTTGTTGAACTGAGTGAGAAGTAACTTCTACTGTAGCCAATGATACGAACTCTTTTCTGCATTACATACCATTGATATAAAACTAGTTCCAAACATTCGCCTACTGTAAAATTTTAAAATTTACACCATATTAAGGTCAGTGAATGCTTAATAACCATTGCACAACTGCTGAGGGCTCAAAACTTGTTGGTCCAGTAAGTGGTGGACTGTTGAGTTTCTGGAATATGGTCCTTTTCAAGTAAATGAAGAAAAAAAGTGTCACCAGGGGTGGAGCTTATTTTCCTTAAATGTCTATAAAGGAAATTTAAAAAATCTTTTTAGAAACTAAAGGTCCAATTTGAAAATAATTTGGCACAAATGTTCCTTGGGTGACCCTCTATATAAAGTGTAAACTTTAAGGCGATTCGTAAAAAAAACATTGCCAACAGGGGCGGAACTTATTTTTTCATTTATTTTTTATAGAACAACTTTGAAGATCTTATAATACCCCCGCCAAGCTTTGTTTGTTAGGGGGTATACAAGGAGTCACTTTACTATTGGACGGTCGGTTGGTCAGTCTGTTGTAGAAATCTTGTGACGCGAACTTCTTCCACTTTTCTAGGACTAACGATTCTAAACTTGGTCTGCGTATCACCAATAAATATACGTGACTCGTTTCTCGTGCACGCCAATGCCAACTCTGCGGTTTTATGGTCCGACATAGCAATTTTTTAATGCGAACTACGTCAATATGAAGCTTGATATGCATGTTAATCAATAACTGTACATAATGCATGATTTGTCATTTACGTCAATATCCGCTCTGTGATGTTACGGTCTGTCATAGCAATACCTCTTCCATAATTCTAGGGCTATCAATTTGAAACTTGATTTTCATATTCACCAATTAGGGTTGATCTACATGATCTGTTTTTATGCGCCCTCTCTTAGTCTTCCATTTTTGTAAAAACTTCAGTTTGTTGATCAGGTCAAACTCTGTTATTTTTTTAATGCATTTTGCATGCGTTAAACTTTACAATAAAATGACATTATTCGTTATTTTCAGTCAATTTACTGATAAAAACCAAGTTGTTAGTGTGCCGACAGTTATATACGTCAGTATTTCTTTGCAATATCTAATGTTCATAAGGCCAAAGAGTTAGCACATTATTACTGAAATTGCGATAAATGACTTGTTTTGTAACTTTACGAAAATTGACCTTGATGTTTGTCACGAAACTGACTTTTACAACGGGTATATATTTTCAGTTAGTATGCTGTAGGTATGAAATGAAAACATATAAGCAGTTTTTTGTAGTTCAGCTTCTGACTTTTATCCGTCAGACACGACAGCATGTATCTGTCAATTATAAAGCTAAAACACACCATAACAACAGGATTCATATAATGTGTTACAACTATGTTTCTAACGAGTATTACCAAAATCTAAACAAATGAATACAATCCTTTATATACAAATCATAAGAAAATATCAATGCTTTCACTGACTGGATGTTACTTCCACTATATATAAATCACAAACTGTCACGTGAGTGGTCATGTGACCTTGGGCAGATCTAAATTTCATAACGAAAATCTGATGGCTAAGTTTGAGTCAAAAGAGAGCTTAAAACGAAACGCTTATAAGAAATGCACAGTCCCAGTACGTTGTTTGTAGACTAAATGGAATGCATTAAAATTTAGATTGATTTTATATTTATTTCCTCCTTAACATGCCTAGAGACAGTGGTTATGTCACCGTATGTATGTACTATCATAAAACAGCAAACAGAGTCAAATAGTAATTGACTGAAAATTGTCAAAATAAAATATATTTTTCAAAATATTTGCACTAGAACGCTCCATTTTATAATTTGTCAGGGTTCTGTCTTTACAAAGAAAGGGTAATTCAAAAAAAAGCTGTTGCAACACAAATAACTTTTAAACAAAGCGAAGCTCCGATGCGAGCCTACACTTCAAAATCAGAAATAAAAACACGGTACAACAAAATTTGCACTGAAAGCGGAACAGTCGGTCAGTTGATATCATTGACCTTTGTGGTATACTGCTACACATTTAATCTAGATTTTTAAAAATGTCTTTGGGGACCATTTACTCCGAAATTTCGTTATATCAGTACCTTAGCTTCGGTACATTAACAGCTAATGACCTGATCGTGCAAACACTGAAAGCAAACGCGGCAAAAATAGTGCCTTATATATCTCTAATAATAAAAAGACTTCTCAGTTACAACAAGCATCAAATAAGGGAAGTCATATATGTTTCTAAATATACACACAAAATATCAAGTAAAAAAGAGAAAACCTTATTGGTTTGCTACAATTGCAAGATTTTATAACACCGCGAGATATCGTTACAGACTCCAAAACGAGGAAATGAGATCTAGGCAGTATAATATATATATACTTTCAAAATTCTTACACAATATAAATTTATAATACTGCACATTGGTTTTTTTTCGTTTTTTTCTACTTTTGTTATCAATTTTATCTGTTACAATATTGTTTAACTTTAAGCGGATATACTGCTTAAAGATAAGCCATTAACTCTGTTATGAAACATAAAACTTTGTACCAGAAATTAAGATCGCCATACATTTATTCCAACTGTTACCGGTCAATCATTTGTACCTAATTAGGTATATTATGAAATGCATGGTTATGTACCAGAAAAAAATTATCGTCCATTTATTCAAACTGTAAATAGTCTATTACCCATGTGTTAATACTTACCTTGTTGACAGTCCATTAAATTTTACTTATTACACCAGGCATGGATCAAGGTCAGACAGTAAAATAATATCACACTTATATTATATATTACAACTGTTTAATAATCTTTTTAACAGTTAACTTATAATTTGCAAAATTCAGATTTAAAACTGGCGTTGATACAATAAACTCAATGAATTATAGAACAAATAACAAGAGTTACCTCCTCCATACACATTATTGTCTTCAGCTTCACTTGTACTTCAAACGATCATTCAGCTTTTGTTTTTAGAACTGATTTTGTATAAATTTATTACCAGGTCTACTGTACTGTCTCAAGTTTGACAGAATTTAGTTAAGTTTTATTGGGTTTTAACGCCAGTTTCATCAACTAAGGTCATATCCCGGCAGTCAGTCCACATAACCAGTGTTCCTGGGTATCCAACCAGTTTACTAACAGTTTACTCCACTGACTACTTCCTCACTTGCTTCAGAGGTGAGGGACAAATGATCTATAGACGCATTGTCTGAGATCAATTATCACTGAGAAATTTTGCCGGCCCTGATTGGGATCGAACCGGGCAAGTTTGACAGAAATAAAAAGCTATAAATAGCTTAGTTCTAATTATCGGTTACAACTCTATAACATGTTACATGTTATAATGAACGTCAAAGTTTTAAGTTCCCGTTATCTCATACACACTGAAGTTTAAAGTTCGATGATGCTGATGCAAACAGTATGAGTTTTCAGGCAGTCGTTTGCTTAAGGTGTACTGAATATGACTGTTAAGTCGACATTATCGTACAGGAAGAAACTTAACGTTGTATATGTTGAAAAAAAAATCAAATTTGAAATTTCGACTTGTGCATTCCATAAACGTGCGACAAATACAAAATAAAGAGTAATTTAAAAGTGATCTAACTTTTATAAATTCGACTAAGGTTTTCAATTTTATTATACACTAACAAAATTATCAATTTACCAAATAAAGTAATTACCCACATGAACACCCAGTTTCCAGTGTTTATACTTGTAACTAAATCTGTCAGCTGCTCTTTAGAGTGATAAAAATAACAGCATGTGACACAGATAAAAAAGAAAAGAACATTAATTTTATGAAGTATAATAACTACATGATAAATTGATGTTTGAATGGTTGATATACTTGCAAGTTTACTTAGCTATTCTGGGAAATTGCGCTGTGAAAAGCAATTGTACTGGGAGGAATAAATGACAAAAGTCATTTAAAGTTAAGTACGTGTCGGTGTTTCTATTTTAAGATTTTTATTTTGTTAAAAATGTCTGAATTTAGCATGCAATTACAACGTGACATTTCCATACAGATATAAAAATATAAAAATAACATCTAAGAATAGGTTGTGTCAGTTAAATGTTTCCATTTTCGGATATAATCAACAGCTTTTTTTAAAACTCCTCAGGGTATTGTCGAGAGAGATAAAATTCAATATGTAATGTTTCCATATTTCATCTGACAGAACGTGACAACAGAATATAAAGCTTTCTAAAAAGATCTTGATCAAATTCGTGTAATAAACATTAGATACCAAGAAACGTGAATAATATATAGTGAACAACGAGTCGTTTGTTTGGGTAATAAAAAGTACATCTTTTGAACAGAAGTAAGTAAGGAAATGTTAAAGTTATCAGTCCGACTTGTGAAAATAATGTGGATACAGTATGGCTAGCACTGGAAAAAAAGACAAAAGCAAGTTTTCAGAAACTGTAAAGTAGCTGGTTGTGTTCTTATAAACAAATACACCTCGTTCCAGTTACACAAGACACCGGTATGTATTGCACTTACAATTTAAAATGTCTGCCTTCCTCTCTCATCATCAGCTAAATGATTGGTTAACAATGCCTGTTTACTGTCTTCTCAGTCAGAAGTCTTTAGAAAACCAGTGACATTCAAGGTTAACGTGACTATCATCTTAAATTGCTTTTATACCTTTTAAAGAAGACATTAAAAAATGTGTATATGCAAGTTGTCACGAATATGACTCGAGTGTTACGTGCTTATATGTAATTTTCAGGTCCCTTGCTAAAAAGGATATTCAAACGATTTCATTAGTTAATACTTTTCTTTATTTGAGAGCGTTCGATCGTTTATGGATGGCCTGATTATCATAAATTCATCTGCTCACATTCTTCATATATTCACTTGTGTTACAGCTTATAACTATACAAGTTTAAAATTTCCCTTATCGGATTTCGGCACAATTATATTGTTAAGAACAACATTTTTTCTTTGAAAGTAGTCTCAGTTTTGTGTGTTCGAATACTCTAAGCATTGCCCTTTCTGTTATTGTAATTGAGGCTGTTTTGTCTTTTAAAATAAATAAAGGCAATTTATTTTCAAAAACGAAAGAAAGCATGAATAAACATGAAGTAATGTTGTTGTATAGTTTCAGGGAAAAAGACTTATTATCACGAATTTGCTTCCAGTGTAATTTTTGCCACAAGATGAAGTTACAAAATGGAAATGGATATGTTGGATATAAATTAAATTCTTTATTGTTCAAAGACAACTACAGAAGATAAAACCCAGCTGCTGAGTTATCTAATAAGAGATATTTTCTCAATCTGTTTCTGAAACCACCTGCTAAAGGTTCGAACCAACATATTTTCTTTCACTAAAATCAATTTTAAGGAATTTTGAAATGAAGACTCGATATTAAATGGATGACAGCAGCTTTAATAAATGACGAGTATTAAAATGCTATTGAGCTCAGAGTGTTTAAATTGTTGACAGGTTGATGTATTAATGATGTATTAATGATGTGCTTTCTTTAGAAAATTGTTGTTTTACCATTTTGGGTGGTTAGCAACGTATACGAAACAACACGTTTCGATGTTATTAAATAAACGTCTGAGACTCTAGCATCATCAGGTATGGTTCTTTTAAAAGAATAAACAACGAAAATACATAATAAAGTAAATCATTAAATCTAAGAGTATGACTCGTTAAACCTCATCAATTTCAAACTGTGTTCGTTACTTTACTCATGACAGAAATGGCAACTGTTGATATTAAGAGATAAAAAACGGACATTCTTTTTATTTTGATAATATCCAAACATAAATCAGGAAGGGACATATTTGTGTCACACGGGTAAGTAAGAAACACCTGTGAAATCTTTCTTGTAAAAAAGATTTGGAAACGCTGTGGTAGTCACACATAATTACATGCCTATCAATTTAAATTTAGGTAAGTGATGAGAATTGTCAGATACCTACATCTTCTACTGACGTGACTTACAAGACTTTTCAGTATTTGAAATAGGTGTTATTTAACGCTTGTATGTAACTAAGTGTAAGCAGAACATCATTCTGTCATTATAAAACTAACATTGTGGAAGAAACAAGTAAAGGTCGAATCCATTTAGTAGCAGAAGTGATATCAGTTTTCAGCAAGAGAAGCAGACATGACGTCATTAAAAGCTGAGTACATACACAGGGATTAGCTCAGTCTGCAGGATATCAAGTATATAATGTATCGCTAATTTTAGAAATACTTCAGGACACGTGTTTGTTACAGATAATGTCTAATGATTTCTTATGATCATATTAGGGTTATTAGGTAATCTTTTTGACGACTAAGAAAACCCCAAGGGAGCAAGCGGTAGCGATTATACTGACAATAATTGCCTAGTTCGGATATTAACAAATTTCTTGAACGAATACAATATCAAATGAGCCACGTTTTCATGGTAAGTCAAGCAACTAATGAACAAAATAAGCAAAATATTTCACAATGAACAGTTGTTGTAACTGAAGTTGGATGCATGTACCCATTTCAAAAAGAGGCATTAGTGTTTGAAATTATTTTTTGTCCAATGAGATAGCAGCATTTTTCAAATTTTGAAAGAATTTATTTTAGTAAATCAGCTTTTAACAACTAGTGCTACTAACCAGGTAAATCGAATGAAATGATTTACCAACGTTATTCCGCATGTGTGCCTTGGAGGCGGAGTTACAGGGATATTGGGTTTTTGTTTACATTCATGCGATACAGAATACATTGAACTGAATTCATCTTTTATAATTATGGTTGGCTTTCACAAGTAAAGTAAAATATCCTCTCATTTTATGTAATGCATACATGTAAATTAAATATACAATACACGGTAAATGATATCTTCGTGCCGCTGCTTGCAGGTGAAAATGCCGTCGGAAAAGTACAGTATTCAGTTACGCAAGTCAGTATAATTATAGTGTGCATGTATCATCAAAGATCGTGTTAAATCAGTTTCACAACTCGAAATATTAGAACAAAAACAAAAATGCAAAAGTACAGCATATTAAAGAAATCCGAATCACCTAAGACGTCAAAACTTGTGACTTGATCTGCACTCGTTTGTTGTGAAATGTCTTCGACCTTCTCGATTAAAGTTATGTTTCTGTGTGCCAGCGAAAGGAGATTCTAATTTGCATAAGGCGGTAAAAGATCAGACCTCGCCGATATCGACGGATCATGGATGGCAGGCATGATTTTGGTGTTTCGAGGTGTCAGTCAAATTCGCGTGACGAAAGAGGGCAGAGACATGTTAAGAGTGTACAAAAATAATTTCAAACACTAAGCTGGTTAAAATTTATTAGTACGTATTTACAAAATTAAATTGGTCGCGCGGCTGCGCCGCGCCTGACCAATTTAATTTTGTAAAAACGTACTAATAAACTTTAACCTATACTTAGTAGAAATATCAGATGGAGCTAATTGTGACTACACTGTACCGCTAATGCGTTGTATGATAATTTGTAACATTCTACACCATTGCTATGGTCAAAATATCACTTTAAACAGTTACCTAGGTGATGTCACTTTGGGCGTTGTTTAGAGTAACGCAGTGTAGGCTCAGGCGTGCGCAATAAAAACTTGATTATTTAGAATTATTTATAATTAAGCAAGGTAAAATTCTTGAGAATAAAAATAAGAAAAAAATATCATCCGAGGCAAATATGCTGTTCCCATAGATTACGAAAAAAACTCAGTGAAATATTTTACTCCCACAGATTTGAAAAAAATCATCTCAGGAAAATAATTTATTCCCACAGATAACAAAAAATATACTCAGTCAAAAATCTTGTTCCCACATATAAGAAAAAATAATTACTGGCAAATAAGTTATTCCTACAGATTTTTAACAAATAAATTCATTCTGAAAATAAATCACCCATGTCACCTCTGTGATTCCATACAGTTTTATATAAAAGTTACACAAAATACTGACAGGATTAAGAAAAAAATACTACTAACTTACTGACTAATTGACTAAAAACTACTATTCACTAAATGTGCACATAGTATTCGGTGTGTTGAGATTATAGTGTGAGATTTAAACTAAAGTAAAAGGAATGACAAGATACAAAGGCAGAAAAATAGTTGATATAAATATGTAAACGAAGAGAGTAAGACAGAAATATTTTGAAGGGAGTCTCATCCAACCTCAGATCTTATCGTTGCCTCTATATATCTTTAAACCTGTATTATGACGTTTAATATCTTTATTTCAATTAATTTAACGTCCATTTGAATGTAAAGGTTGTTTTTGCATTGTGATTAAAACAAAACAACTGGAGACGAATATCCATAAACTTGCAATAGGTTTGTTTAGTTAAAATTAAGTGAATATAGTTACTACTATCTGCACGAGTAATGAACTGAAGATAAAATTTTACTTTGTTTCGTGTTAAAAGCGAGCCATTCGAATAAAGTGCTTTTCCATATATTCCGTGTAATTTGTAATGACGTTTCTGTGAACTGGCATTGTATCAATAAACTACCCATCAGTTTTCCAGACAGTAAACAAATAAACTCTGAATAATTGATTTCTTTTGATGTGGATTTGAAATGTTTGCAATTATAGCAGGTAGGTTTTCTCGATTTCTATGACTGCTGAAAATATGTCTTCAGTATAAGCATTCTAAATAAGACTTTATATTTTTTAGCATGTCTATTGTCTATAAGTGTTAAATAGTTTCTGTCTCGCAGGGGCGGGGGACATTATTACTTTGCATGCCGACCTCTAGTTATATATGAATGTCTAGGGAGTATAGAGGAAAACGAATGATCCATTTTTATCTTAATGAAATGCATTTTTGTTCTTTATTAATTTTATAATTAGTTCTACGTAATAGTAAAACTTTTAACACATACGGATAACTGATTAAATGACGTTTTATATTATTTTATTCATTTTGCTTTTTTTCTTTGTGTGTGTGTGTGTGTTGGGGGGGAGGCTGCCGATGTTCTAACACCTTTTTAATTGACAAATAGTAAATTTTAGAATTTACTTTAGATTGACAGGGAACGAAATGAAATTCAGTCCGTGAAAATTTCTCTCCAAATAATGAATAAATCGTGAAAAATATTTTCTGTCTCCTACTATGAAGGTGGCTAGTAATCACTGATAAATTTCGTAATAACAACTCTGTCATTGAAGAAAGTAATGATATGAGTTACACAGATTCATTTAATTTAAGTACATTTGGAAGGTGTAATACTCAAAGCCTTGTCTTTGCAGTGTTGTTGATTAAGTTGTTGTTAAAGACAATACTACGGCCACATCGTAGTCTCTACTTGTGAAAATAATAGTATTACTGGCTCAGCCAAAATCACAAATTCTGTATCTTAATAAGTCGCGTTAGTTAAAATGTAGATCACAGAGAGAGCCAAAAGAGATTTTGATTTATGCCCTGCAGATTTCTCTATGGTTAGTAAAGGCAATAGAAAAACAAAGAAATTCAGAAAATTGAAAGAGTGTTTCGAAAAGAAAAAATGATTTCGGTCATAACTATTTTGGGTTAAAACGAGAAGTTTATGGTGTGAGCTTTAAGAAAATGCTCCTCTTGAGTTAGCGAACATCAGAGAGAGAGAGAGATCTTTATGAAGTCTTTTGTCATGGCTACTGTAACAGAAAACGCATTTTATCTATTTGATTGTTCCTGAAAAACCATGTTAGAAAGACAGTTGTAGCTCTTAGAAAAGTTCGGGGATAGAATATGCTGTATGGAAAACTCAAAACCAGTTGATTGCGTATAAAAAATATTATATTAATCTAAGAGCGTTTGATATAACACGTGCATTTTCTTCGACAAAACCATTCTAGAAACTCTTCTGATTCAATACGATGTTAATTGTCCTGTGGTATTTGTAAATGTTATGCCAAGCTTTAGACTCAAACTGGTTCTGTATCAAAATAGTATTTTCAATGTGACAAACCAGCACAAATATAAACCATGATGATCTTGTCAGAGTTTGAGACAGAAGTTAATTCAGCTCATATTTACAATTTTAAGGGAGTCTGCCTGTTTCCAAGTAAGCATACACTCTAGTGTTCAGACTGGCATCTACTTTGTAAAATATTAGGTCTGTGTAGATTTAAAAGTCCAGATGATGAAACCCATATATCGTCAATTGCATATAAAAAAATTTGCAAAGCTCAGTTTTGCAAACTAAACTAAACTTGATTAAATCACATACTGTAAGTTTAATGTTCTTTGTATATCAGCAGTGGTGTCATGGAGTAACTGGGCGAGAAAGTGATAAAAAATGCAAGGTAACAGGGCGAACAAAGTAACAGGGCAAGGAAATGACAAAAATGCAAGGTCACAGGGCGAGGAAATGATACAAAAGCAAGGTAACAGGGCGAGGAAATGATACAAATGCAAGGTAACAGGGCAAGGAAGGTAACAGGGCAAGAAAATGATAAAAATGCAAGGTAACAGGGCGAGGAAATGATACAAATGCAAGGTAACAGGGCGAGGAAATGATACAAATGCAAGGTAGCAGGGCGAGGAAATGATACAAATGCAAGGTAGCAGGGCGAGGAAATGATACAAATGCAAGGTAACAGGGCGAGGAAATGATACAAATGCCAGGTAACCGGGCAAGAAAATGATAAAAATGCTAAGTAGCAGGGCGAGGAAATGAAACAAATGCAAGGTAACAGGGCGAGGAAATGATACAAATGCAAGGTAGCAGGGCGAGGAAATGATACAAATGCCAGGTAACAGGGCCAGAAAATGATACAAATGCAAGGTAACAGGGCGAGGAAGGTAACAGGGCAAGAAAATAATAAAAATGCAAGGTAGCAGGGCGAGAAATTGATAGAAATGCAAGGTAGTATGGTGAGAAAATGATGCAAGATTTCATTTCAATTGTAAGTATTTCAATGGTTTTTCATCTTTTTCTGTTAACCTTTTCTCTAAATTAGTACCCGTTATCCTATTTCTGTATGAAGTTAATTTAATTTGATCTATGATTAAGAAGCGCAATATCGAAGACTAGTAATAGAAAGTAAATTGAATAATATTTTTTAATCTGAACTTTTTGCAAATAAAGATTATAAGTCAGTCATTTAAGCGCTAGGCAATATTCCAAACCAGGTACACTCAAGGTCATAAAGATTATCACAACTACACTGAGGAAGAGACGTTAAACTGGCCTTTCGTAACAGGTAAACACAAATTATTTTCACCTAGACAAATAATAAGGATAAAATTAGGATATAATAAATATCAACAGGCTAAACGCTTCAAGTGACCTTCAAGTGTGCTGTTCGAAAAGTGATTTACAAGAACATTTATGTCGACCTTTGACATTACACACTAGTTTGGACTAAAGCAGTTTTCAGTACAAATCTTTTTTCTTTTTTCTTTTTTTCTTTCGTACAATCTTAGTTCCAAACATACCATCATTATTTCTACAGTTTTGCAGATCAGATGACAGGGAACTATTATTTAGTTTTGTTAGAACATTACTCTCAACTTTCCGTAAACTACAACTCCTTGGACCTAAGTTCCAGATAATGAAAAATCATGAATTTCAATTTAGACTTATTTGTTATAGATACGTGAGCTTGCAAAGACTAACCTAAGTTGTATATGAAAAATATAGAGCCTTTAACCAGAATAATGATCCAAAAATGAAAGATGTCGCCCAAACTGTATTTTTGTGCTTGTAAATATATGACCAAAATGTTTTACAGGATCTGTAAGAAAACATCGTTTAAATTGTCCGGAAAAACAGAAATAGTATACGATTTATGTGTTAAGATATTAAAAAGGATTCATATAATTTTCAGGAAACCAAATTTAATGACCTAAGACTTCTAAAAGGAAAGCAATTTGTTCATAAAACAAATACAGAAGTGACAACGGTTCATTAAAAGTTTAATTTATTTGTCTGGTTTCGTTTCAAAAATATTTGTAAGAATGTCAATTCCGGAAAGTTATTACAAGACGAGAATTAATTGCAGGATGTATAAAATACAAGTGAGCATCATAAGGAAAGACTGGTGACAGTTAGTATTTCTATTTCAATATATTACCGCAGCTGTTTAAAATTGTTTGGCTTTTTTATTAGAATTTCAAACTAGTATTGTGTTTCAGTAGTACATTTCTTGAGATGACAGCAAGATATCTTGTTAGTACTGTCCTTGGGATACTTTTGTGAAGAAACATTGCGAAGTATCGAGGCAAGGACTCAAGGGCTTAATTGAAAACATTCAAATTTGATGTTTGGTTTACATTTCCGCTAGTACCTATTCATTTTGCAAATGATAGAAAACAAACATATTAAAAGTATCTTATTTGTTTAATTTTAGTTTAATTGAATAACATTTGTCTTCCACTTGCATCGTAGATAACGACTACCTGGTAAAACATAATGCTCCATTTGGTTGGTGACATTTTACTTCAGAAGTTTTTTTTTCAAATATTGTCACACTCAAAGTCAACAGGATAAAAGTTATTGTTTATCAGATTAAGCAATATTGACGTTCAAGGAAAACGTAATTCATATGAAAATAATCAACAACTGGTAAAGATATATATATTTATTTATGGGGATGTTTCGCTGAAAAGGAAAAACGTCGGATAATAAAATTTGTTTTGCTTCCTCATCGAAAATATTGTATTTTTTACTAAACGAAACGAAGAGCAACATAATTTGATGTTCTGAATACTTTGGGATTCATTTTGGCTTTTCCATATAATCATTATGGACCCTGGAATGAGTTTGTAGAAAAACAGCTGAAATCAATTACGTCGTTAACAATTATCTTCACTTCATAAACTTTAGGAACAAATATACTTACTTTACATCGCTGGATAAATTATAACCTTTAGGTTGACTTAAAATGAAGTATGTTATAGCATGTCTCCTGATGATGAAAATACTTGAAACAGGAAATATCGTTTGACTTACCTTGGAAATCATCAATAATTATGTACAGTTTTAGACACCCAGACATTACGTCATTTTAACGACTACGTAAAACAGCCAATTTCAAATTATACAGAGTAAGACGTCCAGATAAAATATGACACGCTTTGCTAGCGTTTTGCCAGATTCGGTGTTATGTCGTTATTTTTTACACATTATTGAAAATCATTTTTAAAAGCTGTTGCATCAGTCTCTTAAATCTTGAAATAAATTTGCAGAGGAAGATAAAACGACTTGAAATCAATAATGATGTGATCATAGACAGACTTTATTACATTTCTAGCAGATTCTGTGCCCATATCTGTTGCATTCCAGATTTAGATGTTTTAAAGACTGGCGTGATCAATAGGAGCTTTCTTAACAAGGAACATATCAGTTTCCTTTGTCCAACATTGAACTGATACTCTACTTAATGAATTCTTTAAACAGAAATACATATTTACAGACCTGAAAGCTTAAAACTCGCAGTCAGTAATTGAGGTATTTGACTGCATCTGGAAATTTAGCACTTTCAATTTGGTCAACTTTACTGAGTATTGCAGGCTTAGGGTCTTAAGTATATCCGAAATTTAGCATTTTCCGAAAAACTATGCATAAAAAAACTGATAACAAATGATGAACCTAACTGGAAACAAGCTAAAGTCTGGTGCTTATAATTAAAAATGAAACAATACAGCATTGGTGATGATTAATCATGATAACATCATGTTAAATAATCATAAGAAAATATCTGTATAATTCTGATGCCTTGGTACCATGAGCCAAATTGGGATGAAAACTTTTAAGAAGAATATTCTTGTCAAATTTACCAGACTTTTATCAAAAAGATTGTTTTCAATGAACACTATTGAAAGCGATGGAGAGACTTGATTTATTCTTTATACCGATGCAAATGCTGCGAAGTTTCAAATCGAAGAAACACTTTTTATATGACCTTAAAGTTTTTCTTTTACTTTACTTTTCAGTACAATTGAATAATTCCTTTTGCTACCAAGAGATTTTCTCACTTAATTGTCAATTAATCAACTTCAACTAATCGTGATTCCACGCAACTACTAAATTTATTATGCGTCTGCATTATATGCTCTCGGTAAAAAAAAAACTGTTTTCCTGTACAATGTTGATTTATGTCTATTTATGAAATGCAATATTGCGTTCTAATTTTGCTTAACTAGTGATGGTCATTATTTAAAAAGCGAGCGCTTATAAACACAAATCTGAATAATTCTGATCATGTCACCATGTCGAAAAAGCTACTAATTCTAAGTCAATACAAACAACTTTATGTCTCTCTATATATATAACATAAAAACATATTTATTATATATGGTCAAGAATATGCAGCATATTGGCACGCACGCACGCACTCACACACCCACACACACATACAAACAAGGGAGTGTTGAAACTATACATTGTTTAAAAATTCCCGTCTTCTTTCAAATGCTTTTCGTAAATAAACAGCAATGGTATGCAAATAAACGTTTGTTATCTGATTTCAGTAATTCCACAAATTTATTTGGCCTCTGTCTGTAATATCTTGGAAGGTACATTATTATCCGTTCACTGTACACAACACATTCTAGTGTCATTTAAAATTCTTCTTCAATTGTATTTTTCATTGCACAGTTTGCAATTTCTGTTACGCCTCTGACGACAATATTCAGTATATTTAAGCAGTGCGAAAGAATTAGTCTCTGTTTATAATTGTTTACATTCATAACATACATACATAATTTAAAACCATATCTTATTTCTTTAAATAGCATTGAACTACGACTATTGTCCACATTCCTATAACATTTAGACATAAAGTTATCTTTTAATCTGATTTTCAATACATTTGGAAACAACCAGGCGTCACCTAATTCATTTGCTCACCTCGAGTTAATGCGATCACCCTGTGTCCGGCGTCCGTCGTCAATATTTACTTTAAATGACATCTGCTCCTAAACCACAAGGCTATTTTTAACCAAACTTTATAGAAATGTTCCTTATATTGCCCATTTCTAAAATTACTCAAACCGTTTCGCTCCTTTGCACACATAGGCTGCAAAAGGTAAAAGTAGAAAAAAAATCATACAACATCTTCCTAATGGCAAATTAGTTTCCAGCAAATTCCACAGAAATATGTTCCTTGCATACCCCTCAATTAAAATTGCTAAAATGGTTCCGCTCCATTGAACAAAATGGCCACCAGAGCTAAAAATAGTTTTTTGTCAATATGTGAATTCAAATGACATCTTTACCAAAACCACTTGGATATTTTAACCAAATTTGGCAGAAATGTTCCTTATATTACCCCTTTTTAAAATCGCTCAAATGGTTTCTCTCCATTGCACATACGGGCTGCAAAAGCTAAAAACAGAAAAAAAAATTAAACAGCATCTTTTCCGTAAAGGCAAGGTGATTTTTCACGAAATTTCAAACAAATGTTCCCTGCAGAGCCATCTATCAAAATTGCTAAAACGGTTCCGCTTTATTGATCAAAATGGCCGCCAGAGCTAAAAATAGATTATCGTCAATATTTTACTTAAATAACATCTCCTCTAAAACCATTTGGTCATCTTAAACTAAACTTGTCAGAAAAGTCCGTTTTATTACCCTTTTCTAGAACTGATCAAACCGTTCTGCTCCATTGGACAGCTGCAAAAGCTAAAAATAGAAAAGAATGAAACAGCATCTTCTCCACAACAGAAAGGTTATTTTCATAGCCCTCTATTCAAATTGCTTAAAAGGTTACGCTCCATTGAGCTAAAATAGATTTTCATCAATATTTGGCTTCAAATGACATTTCCTCTAAAACTTCTTGGCCATTTTAAACCAGATTTGACAGAAGTGTTCCTTATATTGCCTTTTTTATAATTGCTCAAACAGTTCCGCTCCAAAGCTCAAAATAGAAAAATATTGAAACAGTATCACCTCCTCAACGGCACGGTAATTTTCCATCAAACTTCACGGAAATATTCTTTGCATAGTCCCCTATTAAAATTGCTAAAATGGTTCACTTTACAATACGTTCATTAAGAATACTTTTATACATTTTGTACATGGTGCATGCCAATGACATTCTTCAATATTATGACATAGATTTTTATTTTCCGAGAGGGAGGGCATACTGTTTTGGTCTGCTGTTTGTTTGTCACAAAACTTTAACACTTTTGAGGCCCCGCTTGGGGCATGGCGTTCATTCGAACGTAGCGCTTGTTTAAAATCAGTGGATAATGTTTTTTTATAGGATTAATAATATTTTTAGACAAGAGTGCAGGGTCTTGACAGTATTCAAACAATATTCAGTAAACTATGTTAAACGAATAGTAAAAAATTATTCTTTTAAACATATGACGGTATTGATTACCAGGTGCATTTTTTAAATTTTGCCTTAGCAATGCTTTTTTATGCCCCAGGAGGAAGGGCATATTGTTTTTGGTGTGTCTTTCTGTATGTTTGTCTTTCTGTTTATTTGTGTTTCACAAAACTTTAACTATGGCCATAACACAGAAGTCCTTCCACTTACAGCCTCCAAAATTCACAGATTTATGCACCTTAATGTGCTCAAGCGCAAGATCTACTTAGAGGTCACGAGATCAAAGGTCAAGGTCACCATAACACCAAAAAAGCATAAATTTACTTTAGCCATAAAATAAACATGCATCCGTCCAAAGCATTATAACTGCACATGTGAATGCACCATGATGCGTTCTATCTGCCAGATCAAAATAGAGGTCCAAAGGTCAAAGATGAAGGTCACCAAATAGGAAATATTAAGCTTCACTATAACATGGAAGTCCTTCAACCTACAGCCTCCAAACTTCGCAAATGCATGCACCTTGATGCGTGCTACCTGCAAGACTCTCTTAAAAGTCACGGGTCAAAGGTCAAGGTAATAATGACCCTAAATAACAAATATTTACTTTGGCCATAAAATATACATGCTTTTATCTATAGCAATGTAATTTCACGTGTATGCATCTTGATGCGGTTTATCCGCCACACCATATTAGAGAACCCGGTGTCAAAGGTCAAGGTCTCCATATTGCATATATTAATCTTGGACATAAAATTAAAGTGCTTCAGTCTAAACCTTTCTTATTTCACATGTGTTTTCACCTTGATGACCTGTATCAAAGAGACCCATTAGAGGTCCCGGGGTCAAAGGTCAAGGTCACTATATAGCAAATATTAACCTTGACCATAACACGGAGGTCCTTCCACCTACATCCTCAAAACTTCACATATATATGCACCTTAATGTGCTCTACTCGCTAGATCCACTTACAGGTCACAAGGTTATAAGTCAAGGTCATCGTGACCCTCAAATAGCAAATATTTACTATGGCCATAAAACAAACATGCTTCCACAAAGGGCATTATAAATTCACACGTGTTTGCACCTTGATATGCTCTATCCGCCAGAACCACTTAGAGGTCCCAGTATTAAAAGGACAAGGTCACCATATTGCAAATATTAACATTGGCCATAAAATGAAAGTGCTTCCATCCAAAGCCTTCTTATTCCCTTGTATAATCACCTTGATTACCTCTATTCAACATACCAACTTTGAGGTCACAGGGTCAAAGGTCAAGGTCACCAACTAGCAACTATTAACCTTGACCACAGTATGAACGTGTTTCCATCCATAACCGCCAAACTTCACTTTTGCATGCAACTCGATGACCCACTGGGTCAAATTGCAATGACAACTTCAGCTATATTTAGGTATAAACCTTCACCTTAAAATGATTTTCTCAATTACTTATGACTTAGTACTACGCTTTTTCCACACTTGGATACTGCAAACATTTTACAAAACCACCATGTTAAAACATTTCATACTAATAGCATTTTGAATTTCAAAGTTCACATTCCTGTATACTAACAACATGTTCGCTTTCAAAGTTATTGATTACTTTGCAGATACTGTACGCATAGGGTATCATGTATGTAACAACGGACTGTGCCTTCTGTTTATAAAAATTCTGATTTCTTCCCTCTGAAGGTGAATATAAAAGAAAGTCATAAAATTATTTATTTTGCTTTAATCAATGGAAAAAATAGATTCGTATTTTGCATCAATTTTGCATAATTATAAGTTTTGTCATGTCACTGAGTAGTAAAATAATAAAATAATTATAATGAGGGAGGGCATATTGGTTTTAGTTTGTCTGTTTGTTTGTCACAAAACTTTAACCTTTTTGAGGCCCCGTCGGGGACATGGCGTTCATTCGAACGTAGCGCTTGTTTACCTCCAAAATACTAATATCTTTATCTAATACGAAATCAGTTACATTTTCAATTCCAATAAAAATCTGTGTTTTGAACAGTATTACTTAAATTGTATAGACTGTTAAAATTTGTTTCCAATTATTCAAAACTGTCTTAAGATCATCAGATATATATCACACTTGCCAAACATAATTTGCCGTAGTATGGATTTATCACGTTTTTTGTTATGCCCATGTTAACAATGGATTTCCGAAATTCTCTACCATTACATTTTAAATTAGACAAGAGATCATCTTTGATTTCTTACCAACAGAGTATTTACTTTCTGAACCTCTTTATCAATCTGTTTTCTTATATTTACATACAAAGTAAATAGCATTCTATGGTTTTCTATTTTTTGGCCTGGATGGAATTCCACGATGGTTTGACAGACAATTAGATGAATGCATATTAAATTTGCGTAAATAGCTATCAAAGTAATTACGCGTAAAAAAACTTCCCACGTTTTATCTTTTGCAATTACTTTAAAGATGGGGAAATTAAACCATTAGCGTATGAGATATTTTGCCTACAGACAGCAAAGTAATTACATTAATTACAGTATGTTGATTACAATTAATTGCTTTCAACAGTTATCAGCTGATAGTAGAAACATTTAAATAACTCTATCGTTTAATGATGAAGAGTCTATTTAATAGTGAAACAGCGAAAATATCCAATTTTAAACCCCAACTTGAGTGATGACGGAGTTGAAGGCGTATTTTATTGCAGATGTAGCCTGTGTAGGCTGACAAACTCTATAATAAACCCAGGATACACTGCATATGCATTTTATTTTCTATATTTTGATAACTGTAATGTAATACATGATTAAATAAAGAACGTGACTGGGTTTTAAAACTTTCCTCATGGTTTAAAGTTATTTGTTAAAATGGTCAATCACTACCCATCAAAAACTTATACAACAACCCTCTATATCAAGACTTATATAAAAGCAGTTTTTACATTGTACTTAGAATTCTCGACTGGCACTTTGGGATCAAGGAATGATTTGTTCAGGATCTTATAGATATTTGTTAAATGGTAAATCAATAGCCATCAAAAACTTGTACAACAACCCTCTTTATCAAGACTTATATAAAAGCAGGTTTAACATTGTACTTAGAATTCTCGACTGGCATCCAGGAATGATTCGTTCAGTATCTTTTACAAATTAACGCAAGTATTTTTTATCTTCACGAAACAAAAGTTTTGAAAATGTCTTCATTCTAGATAAATAAAATAGCTCATAATTGCAACTACAAAATATGTGGGGAAGATATGTTATACGGAATGTAAACAAATTCAGCCCACTCCGCTTGTTGTCAACACTAAAATAAAGCATCGGCAGACATTCCATGACAACAAATTCAACATTCAGGATGTAACACAGACGGCAAGATGTAATAAATATTCTATTCAAGTTACGACACAGGACACGCGATCACATCATAAATTTTCAGATTTCTGCCCTTGGAAGAGTATTGTAGAGTTGTGATCTATACTTTGGAGATCTATATTGTTTTCATTGATTTGGTACATATTGTTTCTAAGATGCATCAACTTCCTTAACTTTTACACACACACAAATGTCGCTAATTCAGTTTCATTCCAGAAATGTTTACATGTGTATCAACAAACATAGTTACAGAGGGCGGTATAGACTGCCAGCTATAAAATTTAGTGATTAATGAAACTAAACAAGGAAAATGCGTCGTTATTCATGTTTTCTACTTTGTTCTTCGGGTAGATTGAAAACGCAGAAACTGAAATATTATCAAAAATGAATAAAACATGATTAAGTTGACTGACAGTGTACAAGAAAAACTTTCTTGTCCATGTATTTCTATTCTCTACACACACGGCCGAATTATTAGAACAGCACTTATAATAAGTTTGTGTAAGGGACACTAGGTATTGTTTCACCGGTACCATGTCATCTCAGAGAGTTGTCATGATTTATCAAAAAGGCGATATGTACATCATAAAACAGATACAAAATTGGGAACAAACAGAATTCTACAATGTAAAGACTGTATAGGTTTCAGCTGAAACAGGAATATACATACTCATAAGCAATACCAATTATTTCTGCCTAGTTCATTTTCATAGATAAACATGACTTTTTCAATAATTGCAGTAAATATCAAGAAAATACTAAAACCTAACAGGGCGATAAGAAAACTTTGTATTTGGAAATGCATGTCTGTAATAAATGATCTCTAAGTTACATTAAAATTTTGTATATGCTCTTTATGTTAACACGTCAATGTTATGTTATATCCAGTTCTGTCTGGTGAAACACGTTTTAGCTCTTTTATAAGCAAACACCAGATTTGTAATCAATAGTTGCACGACCACAGCTAACAAAAGTTACAAATGATTTAACTACATGAATGTAATTTTGTTTACAATCTTAAATATTAATATTAATGATAAGCTATAATATATAATATATATACATTGTTACTATTTTATTTGAATTTGTTACAGCCAACTATTTCCAATGTCACTTGTGGACAGTTTGTAGTTTGCAGTTCTTTTCTTGACCGGGATAAGTAAAATTTAATTTCTAGATTAAAGAAAATTTTATATCGCTCGAAAATTCTTTTTTATATTTTAAACGGTCAGAAATCAGCATCCTGTATAATGTATAGCAGTATCACTTCTTTCGTTTTGTCATTTTTAAAAAATTGTATTATAATGCTATATTTCTAAAATAAAATTTTATCATAAGAAAATATCTACCTATCGATTTTCCTACCTACCTACCCTTAGGTGATTGATCTGATGCAGACTATTTATATAACTCGCGCTAGACAAATTCCCTGACAATCTATCTGATACAGACCATAACAATACTTCGTTACATATCGACAAACACTTTACATGTTTTCCGCTATCTGGTGTTTCTGTTGATATTCCATTATAGCATGCAACCTAATCAATAGATTTTAATTTGAGTTGTAAATATGAAATATTGTCTGAAAGAGCAGTATAGAAAATGTTTATACTTATCATGTAATAAACATAAGTGAATGGAATATAATTATGAATAGATGAATGTAATAAATTTGCTGTTAAATTCATCTAATTTATCTCAGAGAAAAATGATCGTACATATTTGTATGTGTTTTATGGACAAAGCAATCGGGTTTGAATAAAACAAAACAATGTTTTTGTAAGAAAAATAAAATTCAAGAAAGTATATCAGTCTTAGAGTACCGTTCCTGTAGCTGGCAATGGAGATTTAACAATAAATCACTTTCAATAAACATAAATACAATTTGTTCTATCACAATTAACTCGATTGCGTTTCGACTTCAATTTAAATCGAACTGAAATGCATAATAAAGTTAGTGTATGTTATGTCAACAGCCAGGCGTTTTTGAAAGACACCTGATTTATTTGCAATACTGACTTTACGTGTATAAAGTTAACGTCTGCTAAGTCAACAGCCACGACTTTCCGAAAGACATCTGATATATTTGCAATACAGACTTTACGTGTATAAAGTTAACGTCTGTTAAGTCAACAGCCACGACTTTTTGAAAAACATCTGATATATTTGCAATACAGAATTTACGTGGATAAAGTTATTGTCGGTTAAGTCAATAGCCACGCCTTTTTGAAAGACATTTGCAATTGATATATTTGCAATCCAGACTTTACATATGCTTTAACATACAGTCTGGACAAGCTGATAAATATTGCAGCCTTTGCGTTGCTTTTGACTTTTTTTACATATATTATATATCTGCATTAACCACATTTTATAGAAATATATGCGGCAGACGGACTGATAATGTTGTGTTATAAGCTTTCTAAACAAATTTATTGAAGAAAGACATATTTAACAGCATATGCAAGTTTCATTTGCTTGTTCATGCCGTGACCTATTAAACACTACTTTTGTGACATCTTTAAAAAGAACTTAAATAAAATATGCAAAGTAAAAACAAGGGTTTCGTCTAAGTGCTTGAATGGATCTTTTAGTCAGTGTAATGTAAAACTCACATAGTTCCCCACCTTCACACTGCACATTTTGTCATGAAATATATAATTTCAAGAAATTCAAACGATAAAAAACTACTCTGAAACATTTACCACCTAGTCAGTATATTGACTGTACATGTGTTTTATTGGTCCCTGTTGAGAAGCGGGTCTTATGAAAACATGTTCAGTGTTATCCACAGTTGTTTTGTTTTGTTTTTGTTTGTTCACACACGTGTTTAAATGTTACACATACCTAATATTTAAGACTTGGGGGTTCAGAAAAGTCACTACATGAGTTTCAATAATGTATTTCCGGTCGTAACTTCAGTCCCACAGATAACATGATTTCTGCTTTCATTTTATCCAGTTCTGCTTCAGTATCGTCATAAATTTATTTGCTCTATTTATGCTCCTTCCTTTGCTTTGAAATTTCTGTTTCAACTGAAACACTTCAAAGGACACTTATGCTTTGAAAGTAGATTCTCTGACGTCAGTTGAACTATGAGTGTGAATCTGCAACAACGTGTGCAGACGACTCTTTCGATATTCACGGGTAACTCATATCCGGTTGTTAGAAAAATATGTTGCAACGACATGAGAACTTTTCAACAACCGACTTTATTGAAATGTAGTCCATTGTATTGCAATGGTGTGATGAGTCCTGAGATAGTTCTTATTGTTTGCTGACAATAATGCCTTAAGAGATGATTAGTTTTTGCTGACAAGAATGTCACACGAAATTTTCAGTTTAGGTTGATAATTTTCCGTCTCAATAGTGAACAGACTAGATGTAATAGTCGGTTGCAATGCAAAAGCAAAGCAAAAATATACCATTATCAAATTTACAAACTTAGTTTTCTGTTGAACTTGCAAATTTAAACCCCATTAAAACGAATGGTCCTTTTAAAGCGTTGTAAAATATTGCCTACAAAAATATTTTAAAATAAGTACAAGAAAAAAAGGTGTAAAGTAGAAATTCTTAAAAACAAAAGATTTGGTTCCTTTGAACTTGCAATCTTTTCTTTGTGTTTTAACCTCCTTAAAACGAATGAGCCTGATATATCTATGTAAAAAATTGCATACGATAGAAGATTTTAAATAAGTATTTATATAAGTGACAAGAAATATCTTCGAAAAAGATGATCGACATAAATACAGTACATAATTAACGCCCCTTAAGTGTATATATAGTCTTCAAACGTTGGGAAATACAGAAACGCGTACAGTAATCGAATGAGTTTAGGCTATAAACAAAAAGAAATCGAGTTAATGCTAAAAATGTCAGTATCATTTTCAATGAAATGAATTGAATATTTAGTCGTATTTATAATAATACATTTATTCCATTCAGTATACATTTGCATGGTTAAAAAGTTTTGATATTTAATACACGACTGTATAAATGTTATTATTATTGAATTATTTTAAGATGCAACTGAACTTACAGTTACGAACTCTGCAATAAAGTTTCATAATAGCAACACTTTTAACCAATGGCAAACTTCCTTCTTCAGCTGAAAATGTTGTATCTTACATTTTCATTCGTTACAAATTTAGATGAAAATCTATTTTGATAAAGGGTATTAAAAGCTATTTATTTTTAAATTTTCCCTTTTGCTACGCTCTTTGATTGGCTATTGGCTTACCTCTCTGAAGCATTAATAGTTTCATGGTAAAAGTATTTACTCTTGGCAAATAAGTCGATAGAAAGCAGAATAATTGCTTAGATTCTAGAAGAGATGTCTATCCTACGTTTTGTCTCTTTGTAGAAATTGTTTTTAAGTAGCAAGACACTTGCTTAAATTAACTTCACATTAATGTCAACGTAAAACTGTGATATCGATGCAGAAACACATTTTGTAAAATGAATGTTATTTGATAAGAATAATCTATACTTTGGACGATAAATAAGAATTGACCTATGTAAATTCGATGCTAAATTTGAAGTCTTCAATTATTGTAACTCACGAACTTGTGTTGATTTTCTTGATAAAGGCAACGCTAAAAGCCGTAGACACTCTAAATCAGTATTAAGAACATCTGACAAAGCATGACCGATTTTTACTTACAATCAAATATGTCAAGAAGAAATAGATTAGAAATTAGGGATTTGCCTTGAAGGGTTAAAGAGCTAACTTACTGTTAACTGTATCAGACCACAGTCTGAAAATGTAGTTAATGAGGTTAATGTATCAATTTATTTAAATTCGGTAAGAATTTAAGTTTTAAAAACCATTTCCTGAAAAAGATTGAAACGATAAAACAGTTAACGGGTACTTTATACTAAGGGATCGTAAATACAGCACAAAAAAGACAGGTGAAGACTAACACAAAACACAGAAATTTAGTGAAAGTACTTTTGCCCGTATTTTTACTCTCTGTCTCTCTCCATTTTTCTGTATAGTTTAAATGTCAGTCAACAAATAATGACACCCTGAGGAATGAGCTGTCGCATTTGTAAAGCTTTCGCATCTTTAAATTCTATTTACAAAAACTACCGGGAAACATTGACGCAGTAAATCTAGTACGTAAATTGTGTTTGTCAATATTGAAATCTATAAAATTTCTCTTGCATCTCTTTTTTGTAGCATTGTCCCAGCGAGAGAAAAAAATCAATGTTTATTTCGTGCATTATTAAGACATTATCAAAAATAAACACATGATTTTAAATCTTTTTCTTGGTAACTTCATAATTCTGGGTAACTTCATAATTTTGGTAACTTCATAATTTTACTAGCTTGTAAAAATTTCATTTGAATCGGTCTTGTTGAAGCAGCTACTACTACAAGCACTGAGCAAGATTTGACGCAGGAGATGCTCGATGTGGACAAGCATATTTGCTGGCTTTTCTTGCACACCAGTCCTAGTCATCCAGTGTTTTATCTGTTTACAAACCCCTATGTCAGTGCGATACCCTTGACGTCGTAATGTTAACAACCATTCTGACACACACTGACGTCATATATTTGACGCTCAGATCTATTCAATCCGTTCAATATTTGCCCATTTGTTCTAATAAGAACTTAATATAAATTCTTATACATAAAAGTTTCACGTCACATTGTCAGTTACAGCATCCCTATTTTTACGCAAGGTAATTTAAAGGCTCTAGTTTGCACTTTATTTAAAGTATGTACAGCAATGTTTACTCGAATATGCTTCACAAATATCTCTGACTTTACATCGCATGCCTCAATGTAACTCAATATTATTCTATGGAATGCTTTAGCATAATGCATAGTTCATGCTAGGAACTTTAGCTGTCGAGTTTGGACTTTTGTTCCAAGTATTTTAATAAATGTTCCTCATCATTACTTGAGAGTTTCCGTGTATTGAATGGGTTTGCCAACCAACTGATAAGCAAAAACCACACTGCAACAAATTATTATTATCAATATAAAAAGGAAAATAATCAACAAGATTATTCTAATCATGAATTAAATGACGTTTTATTCAATTTATGACGTCATTGCCTTTCTCGATAGTAACAGAAGGAATCCAAAGAAGCCAAACATGATTTTCCTTTGAGGTTAGGCAAATGAACAGAAAATAGGCTTGATATTAATCTTGTATCCAAATATAGAAACTCCTCCAGTAAAGCACTGAACTCGAAAAAATATCTGTTTATCTTGTTTTAATCAGATTCAGTAGGGATAGAAACAAAATCAATTTATCATTGATTCTCATTTTTAGATGATTTTACAAAATAGCCTACCGTATTTCTAGAATTATATCATGTATCCTCTGCACATAAGATTAATTGCATTTGTTCAAAATTTATTAACAATAGCTTCATACTGAAAAAAATGTGTACATAACTGTAATCTGTTTTAGCTCGGCATAATTTTAATGGGTTTACATGTAAACTTGTTTTGTTTCATCTAGATCTCGAAAATATTTTTTTAATATTTTGCCATAAGTTGCTTACATTTATTTACTCTTTAGAGCACAGCTGAAATCTAAACAGGGTTGTTTTTCTAAGACTTCTTACTGTAATTTACGAACTGTCGTGCAGTCAATTAACTCTGTGTTGTGCCCGTCGTACAGCTTTTAGCTAGGCCAATATAGCTTTGTCAGAGAAATTGACCAGTTTTCTTTTTTATTCATGTACGTTACTCACTATTCTCACTATCACAGAGACACAGTCATACGGTATTTGTATTTCGTTTCTGGTGGATATTTTTCCTATTAATAGAAACTGCATTACCTAATAAAAGAAGCCAAAGTCTCTGAGAATCACATGTTAACGTCATATTGTATTCCCGTATTTACATTTCTTAAGGCTGTTATTTCTGGAACGAATGGTGACTTCATTATCTTTGAAAATAAAATGGTTCATGGCAACGGTCAACGTTACCCAAGCCGGAAACAAACAAAAGTCTCGTTTCGCAGTATTTACTTTTCGTGATTCTTTAACAACAGTCTGTTCAGAAAAAAAAATGGACCCGTGGTTTTACTAAAATTCCGAGAATGTGTTCTAGGCCTGGCCATCATATTAAAATGACTGTTCATGTGTGACAGAAAATTATGTTCATACTATAAGCTGAAAATCTAAAAGGGAAAAGTTATTTCAAGTTATTTCATTTTTTATCTATCTCTAAAGAACTGAATCAATATTTATTTTCTTATAAAGTATAATAATATCTTAAAATCACGGTACCTTGATCCGATTTCATGAGAAAAAATACCCAACTGAACTTTTTTTATTTATTTTAAGAACGAACTATTCACTGAACTGATTTACTCTTGACACTGTCTTAACAAGAAATATTTTGTATGGATATATTTGTAAACTCGGTTTTCAGATGTACAGAACCAAAAAAATATTTCACTGTTTCTTCTAATTTGTAATGGAAATAATTGCTAAAAAGAACTTCCTGGTATATGCTGATGATTAAAGACTTTCATTTATCATTGCACACAACTACTTTGGAAGAAAAGAACCGTTAAGACATGTACATGTTAACATCAAACGATGAAAGTTAAATTTAAACATATGATTGCAGTTAATCCTTCCTTCGTTATCTTCATTATCGAAATATCACACATCCCCACATGCAGTAAAAATAATTAACATCGAATATTTTGTGGATATTGGGACGATTGATATACAAAACTATATTGTGTATACTGGTTTGTTAAAAGAAAGATAAATATTTAGACTGACTCCAAACAGGCCCTGAATGTTCGCCTTTATAAAATGATTTAAACATATATCTCCGAGTTACTTCCGGATTCTGAGATTTATTTGTTTGCAGAATACATTTTTAAAACAACATTGGTCGGGATAAAACATCTTCTACACAAATGAGGCTGAAGTATTTTTTTTAGTCTGGAACAGAAAGATCACTTGACATTTGCTTTAAAAACTAAGTTTTATCGATACAGCACACTTGTAATTCTCCGCCAGCATGTCAAAACTGTCTGAGCGCGGAAAAAAATATTATAATCATTATAATAACAGATTCAGCGGCAAATATTTACATAATTATGTCATATTCTGATAATAGGATCGGGATATTCTATCGCAAAAATGGAAACACACTATAGCCAAAGAGATAAATCTACGTAGAAAATCAGAAATCGTTTTGAATTGTTAATGTTTCCAAATATAGCAACGCCATTCAGGCGTATTAGGTCCGAACTCGTTTTGAACCGTCGGTAAATGTAACCAGTGTTTACGTATGAATAATGTTTTGAAAATCTTAGGCTTATATAGCCTCGGTAACGATACCACATGACTTATACGCATAGGTGTGGGGCTGAACCTTCGATACAGTAATATTTTTTGTGATAACTGTTTTAATACATCATATTTTTTATCGGATAATGCTGAGTGCCCGCTCCTTTTTGTAAAACATATACTGTCCTCAAATTGTTTTTCGCAAATATTGTGTAGATTCTTAATAAAGTGCAATAACGCATTTTAAGTTTCTAAAATTGTAATGAGATGTGATCTGATGTCATGGTATGTGTGGAAGCATATTATAAAAGTGATGCTAAAACTACATTTTTAGCTTCTTTAAGAAACTAATTCTATGTCCGGAGCGAACAGTATTTGATAAAGAATAAATAATGTGCGTAAAATGCATTAAATTCAACAAGTGAACAAAACTGAAAACAAATAATGCGAAAGATATGTGTTGAATAGGGTTTTTAAAACGATATGTGTGGAACCAAAATATGTAACCACTATTTACACAGTTTTCTATAAACTCGTTAAAGAGCATAAAACATTATCTTTATACCAGATTTTGTTTATACATCGCAGATGTATCATTTTTGAGTAAAACTTTTCGATGGACTGGACTTGAAACTGGTTAACCTATAGCGCAGACGCTTAATGCTTTAGTCGTCTCTGTCGCTGACTCCAAATCACTTAAGGCGGCAATACCTTTTCCATTTGATTCAAAAGTTTTTTTTACCTATGTAATCCAGAAACAACTTTTACCATAAAAAGCAAACAGTTTATCAACACTCGGAACGAGTTGTTTTCCTTTTTGAAAATATGTTAAAACGAAAGTACATGAACAAATATAGCTCGGTTACGCCTTAATGATTAAGTGACTCAAACAAGTGCTTTCGATCCAGCCTCATTGTAAACAAACATGACGGACTCAACAAGTTTTTTTTAATTATCATTCCAGCGGGTCGAGACTTCCGATGAAACACGTAGTAGCACAAGGGGCCAACACAGTGTGAGAATGGTGTTTTTTGAGTGATTGTTACCTAAAATGTGGAATCAAGCATGAACCCTGTATATTAAAGTAGTATCATTGACGAAAACATGATGCCAAAACGGTCACGTGACACAGTATAAAACATGACGTTTCACTGGATGATGCTACGACTAAGTACAACATCATCAAATGAAACGTCGTGTAATAAATACAGTGTCACGTGACCGTTATTGTATTATTAAAACAGAAAGTGTAGAATTTAAATAAAATTGTTTCTGTTTGTTAGTTTTCTGAGAACCACCGATATATCGGTAAGTGACAGATAACAAGGTTATTTAATAAATGCATGCATTTCTATGCGTTTCTCTTCGATAAAAGATCTACTTTACAAGTGAAAACACACAGTTGCGACTTCGCGAAAGAAGAACGATCTCTCAAAGTTTTGAGTAATGTTCTGAAAGTGTGATTCACAGAAGAAAAAGAGGGTAATAATTTTTGTGCGTAGTAGCTAAGGAACCTTTCATACAATTCTGTCTTTTTCCTTCTTTTCTCTGATGCCCGTATTTTGATCTTGCGCGGGAGTATCAAAAATAACTACTGGACATTCACGGAGTTATTGCAAAAAATAGAATGCGCATTTCGGCTATAAATGATTCTGAAAAAGGACATCAAATCAACATTGAGGCAACCGTCGGGCTCATTTTAGATCAACGAGAATAAACTTTTATCTTTTAAATTAGTACATACTGTCACTTTAACCTCTGATTGATAGAATGCAATATGTTCGAGCTCCGATATTGACCATCACTAAAAACCTTGTTATAATAATTTTGTTTAAATATATGACGTCACTGCATATCCATATGGATTTAACATATCTTGCACAACGTACTTATGTCAATAATATTACTAAACTGATTTTTTTTATTTCGAAGATTGGTTAAGCATGGTCGGCTGTTAGCATCTGCGGGCTGGTGAATGTAACAAACGGCGATCGAGAACCCTGTCACTTCATTCCAACTGATCGTTGAGTTCCAACGTTTTGGATGATGCTCGTCAGTAAACTACGCGTAACTCTGTTTGCCTTTGAAATCCGCTTCTTACGTCGACAAACATTTAAAGTTAAATTCGATTATTTCGTGCTTCTCATGACTATGAGGACTCCTTTCATTAAACAAGAAGACCAGATGGTCCTGCTGGCTTCGACGCGCGGGAGATGACGGGGGTGGGAACATAAAAAACGCGCCATGTACACAGTTTCAAATCGATAGCCCTAGAAATATGGAAGAAGTTTTCATCGCAAGATACTGTTATGAAAGGTTGCAAATCCACAAGGCGGGCATTGGCAGGAATGAAAAACAAGTCACGCACATTTACATTTAGTGGTGAACATGCACACCAAGTTTCAAATCAACAGTCATAGAAATGTGGACGTAGATAGCGTCGCAAGATTATGCTTTGGCCAAGTTTTAAATCGATAGCCCTGGAAATACAGAAGTTGTTTTCATCGCCAAGACAGACCGTAAAACAACATAGCGGCCATTGCTGTGCACGAAAAATACGTCTCGTACATTTACATTTACTGGTGAACATGCACCCCAACTTACAAATCGATATCCCTAGAAATGTAGAAGAAGTTCACGTCAACAGGCCGACCGACTGACGAACCAATATAGTTTGGCGGGGTTGTTATAAGATTTTCAAAGTTTTTCCATAACGATATAAAGGAAATATAGGCCCCCGCCTAAGACGGTCATGTTTTTTACGGATTGCAGTAAAGTTTACAATTTATACAGAGACTAGAGAGTTACCCAAGGAACAAATGTGAAAAATTATTTTCAGATTGGACCTGCAGTTTCCAAGAAGAGTTTTAACGTTTCCTTTACAGTCATAGAAAGAAAATAGGCCCCGCCACTGGTGGCCATGTTTATACCCCCGCAAACGAAGTATGCAGGGAGGTATACTGGAATCACCCTCGCGGTCGGTCGGTCGGTCTGTCACGTTTGACATCTTAAACTTGCGTCGTAAACTACTCCTTTAGTTTTCAACTGATTGAAATGAAACTTTTCAGGAATGGTCACTAGGCAATGTAGCTGTGCAGGACATAATTTTGATGCATATCCATGCAGGCAATGCAGAGTTATTGCCCCTGATTTTATACTCTTCCCCAGCTTTGACTAATATATGCACAAACTACTCCTTCATTTTTCAACCGATGGAAAGGACACTTGGGAGAGATAGTAATTAGGCAATGAAGATGTGAAAGACATATTTCTGATGCATACCTAGCCAGGCACAATTATTGCGATTTGTGTCACGTTTTGACATACCTTGTGGCACAAACTCCTCAGAGTCCATCAGTTTTCAACAGATTGAAATGAAACTTGCAAGGCATAGTCACTACACAGTATAGATGTGCAAGACATAATATTTCATTCATATTCATCAAGACATCCAAGAGTTATCTCCTTTTGAACTTTATCATTTTTACATGCAGATTTTAGTCAACTTGTAGCTTGTGGGGCAAGCTAGTCTTTCAGTTTTCTTTGAATACTGGCATCATAGCTTTATGAGAGTTCAGATTTTCTTCTGTAGTTGCGGAGGTAGTTGTCATCTTCAATGACTGTTCTAATTTTACACGGATCACAATAAATTTAACGATTTATATAGAGGTCACACAAGAAACATTTTGCCAGGTGATTTTCAAATTGGATCTGCAGTTTCTAAGAAGAAGAATTTTAAAGTTTCCTATATCGACATGTAAGGAAAACAAGCCCCGTCCCTAACGGCCATGTTTTCTCACGGATCGCGATAAATTTTAAAATCTTAATAGACCATCAGAGTAGCTGTGCAAAATTATAATCAAATCCTGAAAGGGATTTCTAACGAGAAAAACTTTGAAATCAATTTTTTTTCTTTTTGTTGCCATAGCAACCAGAGTTCTGGATGGAAAGCAATAATTTCCACAATTCTGAAAGAGGGTCATAATCGAAACATTCTGGTAAAGTGTGGTTGAAATAGTGTTAGTAGTTTTAGAGGAGCTGTCGCTTAAAGCAAATTGTTGACGCACTGACGACCGAGGGTAGGCTATCGCCCAGGTGAGCTAAAAAGACGATAGATGAGAATACTGAAATGACACACGCACAACGCACGCAGGAACAGAATGATAAAAGAATTGGTTGCAACCAAATGTTATGTTTTTATGCTCAGTAACGTGTTTATAGAAATCTATGTTAATAGTGGTTTTATGGAAATATTTTGCTTCCACACATATCATTTTAAAAACCTATTCCACACATATCCCTTTTGCATAATTTGGTTTCATTTTGTTTGCCAGTTGAATTAAATACATTTCACACAAATTATTTATTCTTTATGAAATACTGTTCGATCCGGACATAGAATTAGTTTCTTAAAGAAGCTAAAAATGTAGTTTTGGCATTGCTTTTATAATATGCTTCGATACATATGATCACAATTTTAGGAAATTTAAATGCGCTGTTGCACTTTCTACACAATATTTGCGAAAAACAATTTTAGGACAGTATATGTTTTACAAAAAGGAGCGGGCACCCAGCATTATCAGATAAACAATTATGATGTGTTCAGAAAGTTATCAACAAAAAATATTAATGAATCGACTGTTTGTTGACAAATTTCAGCCCCACACATATCCGTACAAGTCACGTGGTATCGGCACCGTAATGGCTTAGAAACAGGCGAGCCTTAACGGTTACTTATAATTATAAAAATTAATAAAAATTAATTGAATTCTACTAATAAACGTCCAGTTACTCCATGAAACAGTTCTAATGTCATACAGTACCTCTTGATTTCTTAACTCGGCTTTTCATGTGAACAGGTGATAACGGAATGGTAGTACACTAAACCGCTTTCTTCTCGAAAAAAGTGAAACAAAAGTTCCAGTCTTGCTGATCTTTTTGCTAATGAATGTTTGATGCAAAATCATGACGAGCGTAGAATTTTTGGAGTATTTTAATCCATTTAGACATCCAACCAATTCTGTGTTATTTTATATTTTTAATTATGTCTACTTTTATGGACTTTTTCTGACAAAAATGCGTTCAGAAATACCAACCTTACCTTTGCACGTTTTTCATTTAAACAAAAACATGTATAAAAAAAGGTTTATAAGAGCATATGTTTAGTCTTCTTTTCTTTTTCCACTACTCTTTCATTGGACATTTGAATTGATTATCTAGAAAATTAATAGTTAAATGTTCTGTCGCCGGCAAAATAATCATCCATCTTAAGCGAAATAATTGCTATTAGATTCTAGAAGTGATGACTTCTCCTCAAAGTGTCATACTGTAGCAAATTCTTTCTTTATAATAATATCACGCTATAAATGCATCTTCGCACAACTGTTGTATAAGTATAGAATATCTTATAATTCTCAATGAAACAGAATAAATCGTTAGATAACAACATGTGTATATTATGTTTGAAAAGCAAATAAAGACCAACCAAGCTGTGTGTCCGTTTTCTCTTTCATCGACATTTGTCTTCTTAGAGCAACGGTAAATAAGAAGTATATATAAATTAAAGTAAACGTAAAATATATTTTGGAAGCAATTCATGTCTTTTTCGAAATCTAAAGAATAAAACTATTGGAAATGGTATCAAACAAATTTCTGAAAAAAGGGGTTTATGAAGTCAGTAAGTTGCACCTTAATTAGTGTTTGAACTCGGGCCTGTTTCTTCAAATTTAAAAAAATATTCAATTAATAGTGTTTAACCATGTTTGCTAAATTTACGATGCGACGATTTCACGAAATGACAAGCGTTCACTTAACATGGATTAGTCATCTTGGAAAATGTCGAGCTGGGAGGAATAAGTGTTAAGTTTCATAACATGTAGTTATTTAATAAAAATTTCAATAAATACGTGATTTGATATTGGCACTGATATTTGCCCGAGGGCCGAGGGCAGTTGTATTGGCCGTATATTATTAACATATAATATATATCATTTTCTCATATAAAACCGGTCTTGTAATGATGTACGGTAAGCACTTTTACCATACATACTTTAGTGTCATATGTTGATGTTTATTTATTTTGAGGGCTTAAAATGTAGTTTAAGTCTGAAGTGAACCTTTCCTTGCCTATACATTGGAATACATGGAACTATTCACCAAATAAACTGAAAGGTATGCATAAACTTATAATGCATTAATCTAAGCAAGGTCCAACATAACAATGACAAGTAAGTGCCTTTTATTAGTCGGACATAACACGCACGGATTACAGCGTCTTGTTTTTTTTGTTAAGCACTTTTCATATCATTATTCACATTTCAAAGCCTACAGAATCTGATTTATTTCAGCAATACAAATAGGTATTTATTTCGAGCTCATCGCCTGACTGGCATTTCTATATTTGGAAATAAGATTCATTCCTTGTCGATTTTCGCTTTATATTTGTAATCTATCTCAGTCACGAATCACACATAATTTCTTTTCTCATTCTTTTTTCAAATGACGTCACGATAAGTGGGATATAGAATGTTAACATCTCTGCCGCTTAATCCCAACTAATCATGATTATATTCAGGTTTGCTATGTAGCGTTCTGGTTTTGGACCATCAGAATTGTTTACAGGCTAGGTCAATTACTAGAAACTGACAACTAATACCAGAAAACTATACATGTTACTTATGTTTGCACGAGCACCGTAGGCATTGTGTCCTGAAAGGGTTAGAATTTGGCGTCCATAGTCACGCGTTGTAATACATTGCTAGAGTTGATAACAAATCGTTTCAGGATAGGATGTCTCAAAAAAATCCTGTTGTTTACTTTTTCCAAAACACAGATACCACTTTTTGCCCTAATTTAAAATTCCCGTTTAAAATCTTATGCGTGGACAGAGCTCGTGTTACCGTTATGTCTGAAAACATCAACAAAAACGTGACATATTTTTTCGCTGAATTATTTTACTAAATATGAACGCGCTAAGCACAATTTACAGTTTTCCTTTTAGAATCAACACACATCTTCAAGTATCAATGTATGAAATCAAAGATATGATTTATTTATTGATGTTTTTGTTGAGTGTGATATTCACTTTCTAGAGTGATAGAGATAATAGAAAAACAGAAAGGGCAACCATTTTCCCTACACATGTCGAATTCCAAAAATACAATTCTATCTGCTTCCATAAGATTATTTTAGAGATAATTTTGATCATCCTTCTTCCGACGACAAAAAAGATATATCTGGTTCCTTTCTTAACATAAAATATATCGTCAGCGGATATGCTTGAGGAAAAATGTTCTTAACAGTCTTTGCCGATGGTTTTCTGAATCAAGTCTTCCTCTGTTTGTGAAGAAGTTGCCTCCTCAGGACAAGTTTCAGCTAGATTTGATTTTGAAGCAGAAAAAAGTCTATCTTGTTGTTCACGGAATGATCCTTGAAGTTTTTTTCTCTCGCTGGGACGATACTGAAAAGAGAAAAAAGTGAGACAAGAGGTTTATAGTTTCCAATATTGTTAACCCATTTCTTTAGTTTCATACACGAATTTTGATTAAGTGTGGGCGGTGACTGCAGTTTTGGGAAAAGAAGAAGAAAAATAATGATTTATCACTGCAACAACTCATTCCTCGGGGTATAATCATGCCAGCTGACATTTAAACTTTACCATCGGATAGAGAAGACATAAAAAGACTGGCCAAAAATTTCTCGCATTTAATATTCCATGTTTAATGCCAGTCTTGACGTTTGGGTATTGTCTTGTAAGAATTATCTATTTTTATAGAAAATTCATTTAATTGATTTTCATGGAAATGACATTTGAAACGACTAATTCAGTAATAAATAGAATTTACTGACTTCATAAACCCCTTTTTTCAGAAATTTGTTTGATACCATTTCCAATACTTTTATTCTTTAGATTTCGAAAAAGACATGAATTGCTTCCAAAATATTTTTTACATTTACTTTTATATATACTTCTAATTTACCGTTGCTCTAAGAAGACAAATGTCGATGAAAGAGAAAACGGACACAGCTTGGTTGGTCTTTATTTGCTTTTCAGACATAATATACACATGTTGTTATCTAACGATTTATTCTGTTTCATTGAGAATTATAAGATATTCTATACTTATACAACAGTTGTGCGTAAAAGTGAAAAACGGATGCATTTATAGCGTGATATTGTTATAAAGAAAGAATTTGCTACAGTATGACACGTTGGGGAGAAGTCATCACTTCTAGAATCTAATAGCCTAATCTAATAGCCTATCTTATGGAAAGGGCTGTAACTAATGTTGTAATAACTTGTAGCCCAATCCATTTGCACTTCTTCTTTTGATTTATGTATTGAACAATTGTATTTGTATAGAAAGATGCAATAAAATAGTATTAAAGTTAAAAGAATCTAATAGCAATTATTTCGCTTAAGATGGATGATTATTTTGCCGGCGACAGAACATTTAACTATTAATTTTCTAGATAATCAATTCAAATGTCGAATGAAAGAGTAGTGGAAAAAGAAAAGAAGACTAAAATATGCCCTTATAAACCTTTTTTATACATGTTTTTGTTTAAATGAAAAACGTGCAAAGGTAAAGTGGGTATTTCTGGAGGCATTTTTGTCAGAAAAAGTCCATAAAAGTAGACAAAATTAAAAATATAAAATAACACATAATTAGTTGATTGTCTAAATGGATTAAAAATACTACAAAAATTCTACGTTAGTCCTGATTTTTCATCAAACTTACATTAGTAAAATAATCAGCTAGACAGGAACTTTTCTTTCACTTTTTTAGCGAAGGAAGTGGTTTAATGTACTGCCATTCCAATATCACCTGTTCACATGAAAAGCCGAGTTCAGAAATCAAAAAGTATCGTAGGAGACGCATTTCTCGTGCACAGCAATGCCGGCTATGTGGTCTTACGGCCCGTCTTGGCGATGAAAACTACTTCTACATTTCCAGGGCTATCGATTTAAAACTTGGCCAAAGCATAATCTTGCGACTCTATCTACGTCCACATGTCTATGACTGTTGATGTGAAACTTGGTGTACATGTTCAGCAGTAAGTGTAGATGTGCGTGACTTGTTTTTCATTCCTGCCAATGTCCGCCTTGTGCAACCTTTCATAACAATACCTTGCGATGAAAACTTCTTCCACATTTCTAGAGCTATCGATTTGAAACTGTGTACATGACGCGTTTTTTATGCTCCCACCCCCGTCATCTCCCGCGCATAGGAGCCATCAGGACCATTTCGTCTTCTTGTTTAATGAAAGGAGTCCTCATAGTCATGAGAAGCAAGAAATAATCGAATTTAACTTTAAATGCTTAGTCGACGTAAGAAGCGGATTTCAAAGGCAAACAGAGTTAGACGTAGTTTACTGACGAGCATAATCCAAAACTTAGGAACTCAACGGTCAGTTGGAATGAAGCGACAGGGATCTGGATCGCCCTTTGTTACATTCACCAGCCCTGGATATGCAGTGACGTCATATATTTAACCAAAATTATTATAACAAGGCTTTTAGTGATGGACAATATCGGAGCTCGAACATATTGCCATCTATCAATCAGAGGTTAAAGTGACAGTATGAACTAATATAAAAGATAGAAGTTTATTCTCTTTGATCTGAAATAAGCCCGACGGTTGCCTCAATGTTGATTTGATGTCCTTTTTCAGAATCATTTATAGCCGAAATGCGCATTCTATTTTTTTTTGCAATATCATCGAAAATATACTGTTTTAACTCCGTGAATTTCCAGTATTTATTTTTTATACTCCCGCGCAAGATCAAAATGCGGGCATCAAAGAAAAGAAAGAAAAAAAAAGAAATGTATGAAAGGTCCCTTATCAACTACGCACAGGGGGCCAGCACAGTGTGGGGATGGTGTTTAATGATTGATTGTGACCTAAAATGAAGAAACTACAAGTATTAGCATTTCCAAAAATGCTTGAATTCGCCGTTCAGCCATGTATGACGTCTTATCCATAGATGAGTGTATTCATTGATTTGATAATTTTATAACATGCTTTGCAGTGAAAAGCGAAGTTATATCTGATCATTTTCACACAGAAATAATAAAGCAGATGAAGTATACATTGTAGTTTTTATTGTAGCTGGGCTATTTTTGAAAGCGGATGATTTGGCTTCTTTATGAAAAGCATGCCAGTATCTTTATACATCATGTTAAAATTTGCAGCATTAAAAACCTTGTAAATATTGCTTTGTTGTAATTCAGTCTACGCATAATTAATTAGCTATTTGCGTAGCTTTTTACTTTATTTATTACTAAAAAAATGTTTACTTAACAAAAGCTAGATACTATTCTTCAATATCATAAGAATATTACATGTAAAATTTAAACAGAATAAATTTTAGGTAAAAAAATACGATATTGCCGTGACCCTAAACAAGCATATATTAAACACGGATATATCCTGATCAAACTCCTCGCACCGGGTACGTCACGCTATGCTACTTTAACTGTACTGATCAGGGGAAGTAACCGCTGCGTGGAGTTGGTAACCTGATTAGAATCGCCCGGAAGCAAGCATTTAATTTTTTTTCTTTAAGTGCAAGTTTTGGAAAAACCAAACAAAACATACTCTTATTTAGACTACATTCTCTAGTTAGAAATGACATGTAGCAAAAAATATTGCGATTATCTTGTGTTATCCCGCAAGAGCCTGAAGACTGGTACTGAGTTTGTACATTGATGATGGTATTTTTCAGTTGTAAGAATAAGTAACCCGACAAACATGGCGGTTGGGCGAGTCCATTTACACATCCCTTGCTGAAGATTTTTGACGTCCATTTTGTTATCATGTGATATGAAATTATTCGCTTTGATTGGCTAAAGGCAGGCGGTGTACAGGCACAACTGTTCAAATCTTGTTAATTGTATATATCGCCGTCCAGGAACGGCGATAAACATGAACCCTCTATATCAAGTAGTACCATTTACAAGGGGAAGAACTCGAGAAATGTCATTTTCACCACACTCAGTCAACATATTGTATTTCTTCTACGTATTAATCATATGCTTAAACCTTATTGTCTTCTTTTAGATATTGAATCCCTCTACCAAAAATTATTACCTCCTTTTTCTTCTGTGAATCACATTTTCAGAGCATTACTCAAAACTTTAACAGATCGTTCTTTTTTCGTGAAGTCACAACAGTGTTTTTCACCTGTAAAGATCTTTTATCGAAGAGAAACGCAACGAAATGCACGCATTCATTAAATAACCTTGTTATCTGTCACTCACTGATATAACTATATCGATGGTTCTCAGAAAACTAACAAAGAGAAACAATTTCATTTAAATTCTAAACTTTCTGTTTTGATAATACAATAACAGTTACGTGACACTGTATTTATTACACGACGTTTCATTTGATGATGTTGTACTTAGTCGTAGCATCATCCAGTAAAACGTCATGTTTAATACTGTGTCACGTGACCGTGTTGGCATCACGTTTTCGTCAAAGATACTACTTTAATATACAGGGTTCATGCTTGATTCCACATTTTAGGTAACAATCACTCAAAAAACACCATCCTCACATTGTGTTGGCCCCTTGTGCTACTACGTGTTTCATCGGAAGTCTCGACCCGCTGGAATGAAAATAAAAAAACCTTGTTGAGTCCGTCATGTTTGTTTACAATGAGGCTGGATCGAAAGCACTTGTTTGAGTCACTTAATCATTAAGGCGTAACCAAGCTATATTTGTTCATGTACTTTCGTTTTAAAATATTTTCAAAAAGGAAAACAGCTCGTTACGAGTGTTGATAAACTGTTTGCTTTTTATGGTAAAAGTTGTTTCTGGATTACATAGGTAAAAAAAACTTTTGAATCAAATGGAAAAGATATTGCCGCCTTAAGTGATTTGGAGTCAGCGACGGAGACGACTAAAGCATTAAGCGTCTGCGCTATATGTAAACCAGTTCTAAGTCCAGTCCATCGAAAAGCTTTAAATAAAAAATGATACATTTACGATGTATAAACAAAATCTGGTATAAAGATAATGTTTTATGCTCTAACGCGTTTATAGAAAACTATGTCAATAGTTGTTACATATTTTGCTTCGACACATATCAATTTAAAATCCTATTCAACACATATCTTTCGTATTATTTGTTTTCAGTTTCGTTCACTTGTTGAATTTAATGCATTTTACGCACATTATTTATTCTTTATCAAATACTGTTCGCTCCGGATATAGAATTAGTTTCTTAAAAAAGCTAAACATGTAGTTTTAACTTCGCTTTAATAATATGCTTCCACACATATCATCACATCACATCACATCACATCTCATTACAATTTTAAGAAATTAAAATAAGTTGTTGCACTTTATTAGGAATCTACACAATATTTGTGAAAAACAATTTGAGGACAGTATATGTTTTACAAAAAGGAGCGGGCACTCAGCATTATCCGATAAAAAATATGATGTATTAAAACAGTTATCACAAAAAATATTACTGCATCGAAGGTTCAGCCCCACACCTATGCGTATAAGTCACGTGGTATCGGCACCGAGGCTATATAAGCCTAAGATTTTCAAAATATTATTCATACGTAAACACTGGTTACATTTACCGAGGGTTCAAAACGAGTTCGGACCTAATACGCCTGAATGGCGTTGCTATATTTGGAAACACTATTTCTGATTTTCCACGTAGATTTATCTCTTTGGCTATAGTGCGTTTCCATTTTTGCGATAGAATATCCCGATCCTATAATCAGAATATGACATAATTATGTAAATATTTGCCACTGAATCTGTTATTATAATGATTATAATATTTTTTTCTGCGCTCAGATAGTTTTGACATGCTGGCGGAGAATTACAAGTGTGCTGTATCGATAAAACTTAGTTTAACGCAAATGTTAAGTGTTCTGTGTGTTCTAGACTAAAGAAAAAACTTCAGCCTCATTTGTGTAGAAGATGTTTTATCCCGACCAAAGTTCTTCTAAAAATGTATTCTGCAAACAAACAAATCTCAGAATCCGGAAGTAACTCGGAGATTTATGTTTAAATCATTTCATAAAGGCGAACATTCAGGGTCTGTTTTGAGTCAATCTAAATATTTATCTTTCTTTTAACAAACTAACAAACAGTATACACAATATAGTTTTGTATATCAATCGTCCCCAATATGCACAAAATATTCGATTTTAATTATTTTTACAGCATGTGGGGATGTGTGATATTTCGATAATGAAGATAACGAAGGAAGGATTAACTGCAATCATATGTTTAAATTTAACTTTCATCGTTTGTTGTTAGCATGTACATGTCTTAACGGCTCTTTTATTCCAAAGTAGTTCTGTGCAATGATAAATGAAAGTCTAATTATCAGCATATACCAGGAAGTTCTTTTTAGCAATTATTTCCATTACATATTAGAAGAAACAGTAAAATATTTTGTTATTGCTCTGTACATCTGAAAACCGAGTTTATAAATATACCCGTACAAAATATTTTTTGTTAAGACAGTGTTTAGAGTAAATCAGTAAAGTGAATAGTTCACTCTTAAAATAGATAAAAAAAAAAAAACTCAGTTGAGTATTTTTTCTCTCTCATGAAATGTGATCAAGGAGCCGTGATTTTTAAAATATTATTAATACTCAACTTAATAAGAAAATAAATATTGATTCAGTTCTTTAGAAATGGATAAAAAATGAAATAACTTGAAATAACATTTCCCTTTTAGATTTTCAGCTTACAATATGAACATAATTTTCTGTCACACATGAACAGTCATTTTAATAAAATGTCCAGGCGAAGAACACATTCTCGGAATTTTAGTAAAATCACGAGTCCATTTTTTTCTGAAGAGACTGTTGTTAAAGAATCTTAATATTTTAAACACGGAAAGTAAATACTGCGAAACGAGACTTTTGTTTGTTTCCGGTTTAGGTAACATTGACCGTTGCAATGAACCATTTTATTTTCAAAGATAATGAAGTCACCTTAAGAAATGTAAATACCGAAATACAATATGACGTGAACATTTGATTCTCAGAGACTTTGGTTTCTTTTATTAGGTAATGCAGTTTCTATTAATAGCAAAAATATCCACCAGAAACTAAATACAAATACGGTATAACGGTGTCTCTGTGATAGTGAGAATAGTGAGTAACGTACATGAATAAAAAAGAAAACTGGTAAGTTTCTCTGACAAAGTTATATTGGCCTAGCTAAAAGCTGTACGACGGGCGCAACACAGAGTATGCCCGCCCGCTTAGCTCAATAGGTAGAGCACAGGATTAGTAATCCATCGGTCGTTGGTTCGACCCCTGGATGGGGCAAATTTCTCAGTGACGATTGATCTCAGCCATTGTGTCTAATGTTCATTTGTCTCTCATCGCTGATTCAGAGAAAATCATGTGGGAACAGTAGTCAGTCACTTGCAGAGAAATTGGCAATTACTGGTTAGTTATCCAGGAAAACCGGTTAGGTGGACTGACCGCCGAGATATAACCTATATGTTGAAATCAGCGTTAAACCCCAAAACAACACAGAGTTAAATGACTGCACGACAGTTCGTAAATTACAGTAAGAAACAACACTGTTTAGCTTTCAGCTGTGCTCTAAAGAGTAAGTAAGTGTAAGCAACTTATGGCAAAATCTTAAAAAAGATATTTTCGAGATCTAGATGAAACAAAACAAGTTAACATGTAAACCCATAAAAAATTATGCCGAACTAATACAGATTACAGTTATGTACATATTTTTTCAGTATGAAGCTATTATTAATAAATTTTGAACAAAGGCAATTTTATGTGCAGAGGATACAGGACACAATTCCAGAAATAAAGTAGCCCTTTTTTTTGTAAAATCATCTAAAAATGAAAATCAATGATGAATTGATTTTGTTTCTATCCCTACTGAATCTGATTAAAACAAGATAAACAGATATTTCTTTCGAGTTCAGTGCTTTACTGGAGGAGTTTCTATATTTGGATACAAGATTAATATCAAGCCTATTTTCTGTTCATTTGCCTAACCTCAAAGGAAAATCATGTTTGGCTTCTTTGGATTCCTTCTGTTACTATCGAGAAAGGCAATGACGTCATAAATTGAATAAAACGTCATTTAATTCATGATTAGAATAATCTTGTTGATTATTTTCCTTTTGATATTGATAATAATAATTTGTTGCAGTGTGGTTTTTGCTTATCAGTTGGTTTGCAAACCCATTCAATACACGGAAACTCTCAAGTAATGATGAGGAACATTTATTAAAATACTTGGAACTAAAGTCCAAGTTGAAGTTCCTAGCATGAACATGCATTATGCTAAAGCATTCCAGAGAATAATACTGGGTTACATTTGAGGCATGCGTATTAAACTCAGAGGTATGTGTGAAGTATATTTGAGTAAACATTGCTGTACACATTTTAATTAAAGTGCAAACTAAAGACTTTAAATAACCTCGCGTAAAGGATGGATGCGAGCGCCACCAAGCTGTAACTCTCGATGTGACATGAAATTTTTATGTATAAGAATCTATTAATATTAGTTTATTATACATTTAACTGTACAATACGGGAATATATTTGGACGAGTACACAGCTTGAAAAGTCATATTGGACGAGCCGATCCGTATTGTACAGTTAAATGTATAATAACCTTTTTTATTATATATCTTTTTTTCGCCATTTGTCCGTCGATAAAATCAGAAATTTCTTCATCTGTCAACATTTTGACTTCTGTCAAAACAAAACAACGCTTCCTGGTCAGCTAGACGCTTTACAAGCAGTTTTAAACATATACTAACAAGCGTCTTTATACACGCATGGTTCCCGGAGAAACCGGAAACCAGACTAGCATCGTTTAGTGCACATGTACCCAACCGTCCAATATGAAATTAATATATATTTTTTGGATCCAATACGGGAATATATTGGACGGTCACGTGGTACAAATGCAGATTGTCGATTGGTTACATTTATTAGAGATATAATAATAGTACTTATTAGAACAAATGGGCGAATATTGAACGAGTGGTTAACGCGTCGGACTAGCAGTCAAAGGAACGCTAGCCGCACGAGTTCAAACCCAGTCAGGGGTAAGTCGTTGTTTCCTTGAGCAAGAAACTTTACACTCATTGCTTAGTACTGGTTAGTTCCAGGAACGGACTCGACAGTGTGTCTATAAGCTAAAAGCTTCCTACACAATCGAACTAAAATAAATTTGGTATAAACTAATATTGAACGGATTAAATAGACCTGAGCCTCAAATAAACAATTTAATCTTGCATACATTTATTTATTTATTTATTTTTACCTGAATATTTTTATTGCACAATTCAGTTCGCCCTCCTTTTTTTCTACAATAATTCACATCTTTCCGAAAGCTTATTTTATGACGTCAGTGTGTGTCGGCAAGGGTATCGCATTATTCACCTGACATCAGGGTTTGTAAACAGATAAAACACTGGATAGCTAGGACTGGTGTGCAAGAAAAACCCGCAAATATGCTTGTCCACATCGATGCTCTCCTGTGTCAAATCTTGCTCAGTGCTTTTAGTAGCTAGTTCAACAAGACCGATTCAAATGAAATTTTTATAAGGTAGTAAAATTATGAAGTTACCAAAAATTATGAAGTTACCAAGAAAAAGATTTAAAATCGTGTGTATATTTTTGATAATGTCTTAATAATGCACGAAATAAACATTGATTTTTTTTCTCTCGCTGGGGCAATGCTACAAAAAAGAAATGCAAGAGAAATTTTATACATTTCAATATTGACAAACACAATTTACGTACTAGATTTACTGCGTCAATGTTTTGCGGTAGTTTCTGAGATAAAATTTAAAGATGCGATAGCTCTATAAATGTGACAGCTCATTCCTCGTGGTATCATTATTTGTTGACTGACATTTAAACTATACAGTAAAATGGAGAGAGACAGAGAGTAAAAATACCAGCAAAATTACTTTCACTAAATTTCTGTGTTCAGTGTCAGTCTTCGCCTGTCTTTTTTGTGCTGTATTTACGATCCCCTAGTATAAAGTACCCGTTAACTGTTTTATCATTTCAATCTTTTTCAGGAAATGGTTTTTAAAACTTAAATTCTTTCCGAATTTAAATAAATTGATATATTAACCTCATTAACTACATTTTCAGACTGTGGTCTGATACAGTTAACAGTAAGTTAGCTCTTTAACCATCCAAGGCAAATCCCTAATTTCTAATCTATTTCTTCTTGACAAATTTGATTGTAAGTAAAAATCGGTCATGCTTTGTCAGATGTTCTTAATACTGATTTAGAGTGTCTACGGCTTTTAGCGTTGCCTTTATCAAGAAAATCAACACAAGTTCGTGAGTTACAATAATTGAAAACTTCAAATTTAGCATCGAATTTACATAGGTCAGTTCTTATTTATCGTCCATAGTATAGATTATTCTTATCAAATAACATTCATTTTACAAAATGTGTTTCTGCATCGATATCACAGTTTTACGTTGACATTAATGTGAAGTTAATTTAAGCAAGTGTCATGCTACTTTAAAACAATTTCTACAAAGAGACAAAACGTAGGATAGACATCTCTTCTAGAATCTAAGCAATTATTCTGCTTTCTATCGACTTATTTGCCAAGAGTAAATACTTTTACCATGAATATATCAATGCTTCAGAGAAGTAAGCCAATGGCCAATCAAAGAGCCTAGCAAAAGGGAAAATTTAAAAATAAATAGCTTTTAATACCCTTTTCGGCGTATCTGTATCAAAATCGATTTTCATCTAAACTTGTAACGAATGAAAATGTAAGATACAACATTTTCAGCTGAAGAAGGAAGTTTGCCATTGGTTAAAAGTGTTGCTATTATGAAACTTTATGGCAGAGTTCGTAACTGTAAGTTCAGTTGCATCTTAAAATAATTCAATAATAATAACATTAATACAGTCGTGTATTAAATATCGAAACTTTTTAACCATGTAAATGTATACTGAATGGAATAAATGTATTATTATAAATACGACTAAATATTAAATTCTTTTCATTGAAAATGATATTGATATTTAGCATTAACTCGATTTGTTTTTGTTCATAGCCTAAACTCATTCGATTACTGTACGCGTTTCTATATTTTCCAACGTTTGAAGACTATATATACACTTAAGGGGCGATAATTATGTACTGTCTCTATGTCGATCATCTTTTTCGAATATATTTCTTGTCACTTATTCTTATTTAAAATCCTCTATCGTATGCAATTTTTTACATAGATATATCAGGCTCATTCGTTTTAAGGAGGTTAAAACACAAAGAAAAGATTGCAAGTTCGTATGTACTGTATTTATGTCGATCATCTTTTTCGAATATATTTCTTGTCACTTATTCTTATTTAAAATCCTCTATCGTATGCAATTTTTTACATAGATATATCAGGCTCATTCGTTTTAAGGAGATTAAAACACAAAGAAAAGATTGCAAGTTCAGTGGAACCAAATCTTTTGTTTTAAAGAATTTCTACGTTACGCCCTTTTTTCTTGTACTTATTTCAAAACATTTTTGTAGGCAACATCTTACAACGCTTTAAAAGGACCATTCGTTTAAATGGGGTTTAAATTTGCAAGTTCAACAGAAAACTAAGTTTGTAAATTTGATAATGGTATATTTTTGCTTTGCTTGTTTTTAACCGACTACCAACCTAAACTGAAAATTTCGTGTGACATTCTTGTCAGCAAAAACTAATCATCTCTTAAGGCATTATTGTCACAAACAATAAGAACTATCTCAGGACTCATCACACCATTGCAATACAATGGACTACATTTCAATAAAGTCGGTGGTTGAAAAGTTCTAATGTCATTGTAACATATTTTTCTAACAACCGGATATGAGTTACCCGTGAATATCGAAAGAGTCGTCTGCACACGTTGTTGCAGATTCACACTCATAGTTCAACTGACGTCAGAGAATCTACTTTCAAAGCATAAGTGTCCTTTGAAGTGTTTCAGTTGTAACAGAAATTTCAAAGCAAAGGAAGGAGCATAAATAGAGCAAATAAATTTATGGTGATACTGAAGCAGAACTGGATAAAATGAAAGCAGAAATCATGTTCTTTGTGGGACTGAAGTTACGACCGGAAATACATTATTGAAACTCATTTAGTGACTTTTCTGAACCCCCAAGTTTTAAATATTAGGTATGTGCAACATTTAAACACGTGTGTGAACAAACAAAAACAAAACAAAACAACTGTGGATAACACTGAACATGATTTCATAAGACCCGCTTCTCAACAGGGACCAATAAAACACATAAACGGTCAATATACAGACTATGTGGTAAATGTTTCAGAGTAGTTTTTTATCGTTTGAATTTCTTGAAATTATATATTTCATGACAAAATGTGCAGTGTGAAGGTGGGGAACTATGTGAGTTTTACATTACACTGAGTAAAAGATCCATTCAAGCACTTAGACGAAACCCTTGTTTTTACTTTGCATATTTTATTTAAGTTCTTTTTAAAGATGTCACAAAAGTAGTATTTTATACGTTCCTAGGTCACGTCATGAACAAGCAAATGGAACTTGCATATTCTGTTAAATATGTCTTTCTTCAATAAATTTGTTTAGGAAGCTTATAACACAACATTATCAGTCCGTCTGCCGCATATATTTCTATAAAATATGGTTAATGCAAATATATAATATATGTAAAAAAAGTCAAAAGTAACGCAAAGGCTGCAATATTTATCAACTTGTTCAGACTGTGTTGTTAAGGCATATGTAAAGTCTGAATTGCAAATATATCAATTGCAAATGTCTTTCAAAAAGGCGTGGCTATTGACTTAATCGACGATAACTTTATACACATAAAGTCTGTATTGCAAATATCAGATGTCTTTCAAAAAGGCGTGGCTGTTGACTTAACCGGCGTTAACTTTATTATGCATTTCAGTTCGATTCAACTTTAAGTCAAAACGCAATCAGTTAATTGTGATAGAACAAATTGTATTTATGTTTATTGACAGTAATTTATTGATAAATCTCCATTGCCAGCTACAGGAATGGTACTGTAAGACTGATATACTTTCTTGAATTTTATTTTTCTAACAAAAAAATTGTTTTGTTTTATTCAAACCAGATTGCTTTGTCCATAAAACACATAAAAATATGTACGATTTTTTTTCTCTGAGATAATTAAATTAATTAAACTGTAAATTTATGGCATTCATCTATTCATAAGTATATTCCATTCACTTTTTTATTACATAATAAGTATTAACATTCTCTATTCTGCTCTTGCAGACAATATTTCATTTCAACAACTCAAATTAAAATCTATTGATTAGGTTTGCATGCTACAATGGGTTATCAACAGAAACACCAGATAGCGGAAAACATGTAAAGTGTTTGTCGATATGTAACGAAGTATTGTTATGATCTGTATCAGATAGATTGTCAAGGAATTTGTCTAGCGCGAGTTATATAAATAGACTGCATCAGATCAATCACCTAAGGTTAGGTAGGTAGGAAAATAGATAGATAGATATTCTATTATGTTATAAATCTTTTTTAAAAATATTGCATTATAATACAGTTTTCAAAAATGACAAAACGAAAGAAGTGATACTGCAATACATTATACAGGATACTGATTTCTGACCGTTTAAAATATAAAAAAGAATTTTCGAGCGATATAAAATTTTCTTTAATCTAGAAATTAAATTTTACTTATCCCGGTCAACAAAAGAACTGCAAACTACAAACTGTCCACAAGTGACATTGGAAATAGTTGACTGTAACAAATTCAAAAAAAAAAGAGTTACAATGTATATATATTATATATTATAGCCTATCATTAATATTTAAGATTGTAAACAAAATTACATTCATGTAGTTAAATTATTTGTAACTTTTGTGAACTTGCGCAACTTGAGAAAATACAAATTTTGCATCTTATGTATCAAAAGTCTGTGGTCGTGCAACTATTGATTACAAGTCTGATGTTTGCTTATAAAAGAACTAAAACGTGTTTCACCAGACAGAACTGGATATAACATAACATTGACGAGTTAACATAAAGAGCATATACAAAATTTTAATGTAACTTAGAGATCATTTATTACAGACATGCATTTCCAAATACAAAGTTTTGTTATCGCCCTGTTAGGTTTTAGTATTTTCTTGATATTTACTGCAATTATTGAAAAAGTCATGTTTATCTATGAAAATGAACTAGGCAGAAATAATTGGTATTGCTTATGAGTATGTATATTCCTGTTTCAGCTGAAACCTATACAGTCTTTACATTGTAGAATTCTGTTTGTTCCCAATTTTGTATCTGTTTTATGATGTACATATCGCCATTTTGATAAATCATGATAACTCTCTGAAATGACATGGTACCGGTGAAACAATACTTAGTGTCCCTTACACAAACTTAAGTGCTGTTCTAATAATTCGGCCCTGTGTGTAGAGAATAGAAATACATGGACAAGAAAGTTTATCATGTTTTATTCATTTTTGATAATATTTCAGTTCGTGCCTTTTCGATCTACTCGAAGAACCGAGTCGAAAACGTAAGTACCGCGCAATTTCCTTGTTTAATTTGATTAATCACTAAATTTTATAGCTGGCAGGCTATACCGCCCTCTGTAACTATGTTTGTTGATACACATGTAAACATTTCTGGAATGAAACTATATTAGCGACATTTGTGTGTGTGTAAAAGTTAAGGAAGTTGATGCATCTTAGAAACAATATGTACCAAATCAATGAAAACAATATGGATCTCCAAAGTATAGATTACAACTCTACAATACTCTTCCAAGGGCAGAAATCTGAAAATTTATGATGTGATCGCGTGTCCTGTGTCGAAACTTGAATAGAATATTTATTACATCTTGCAGTCTGTGTTACATCCTGAATGTTGAATTTGTTGTACGTCATGGAATGTCTGCCGATGCTTTATTTTAGTGTTGACAACAAGCGGAGTGGGCTGAATTTGTTTACATTCCATATAACATATCTTCCCTACATATTTTGTAGCTGTAATTATGGGCTATTTTATTTATCCTGAATGAAGACATTTTCAAAACTTTTGTTTTGTGAAGATAAAAAATACTTGCGTTAACTTGTAAAAGATACTGAACGAATCATTCCTGGATGCCAGTCGAGAATTCTAAGTACCATGTAAAAACTGCTTTTATATAAGTCTTGATAGAGAGGGTTGTTGTACAAGTATTTATGGCTAGTGATTGACCATTTAACAAATATCTATAAGATACTGAACAAATAATTCCTTGATGCCCCAGTGCCAGTCGAGAATTCTAAGTACAATGTAAAAGCTGCTTTTATATAAGTCTTGATATAGAGGGTTGTTGTATAAGTTATTGACCATTTTAACAAATAACTTTAAACCATGAGGAAAGTTTTAGAACCCAGTCACGTTCTTTATTTAATCTTGTGTTACATTACAGTTAATAAAATATAGAAAATAAAATGCATATGCTGTGTATCATCTGTTTATTGTAGAGTTTGTCAGCCTACATAGGCTACATCTGCAATAAAATACGCCATCAACTCCGTCATCACTCAAGTTGGGGTTTAAAATTGGATATTTTCGCTGTTTCTCTATTAAATAGACTCTTCATCATTAAACTAAACGATAGAGTTATTTAAATGTTTCTACTATCAGCTGATAACTGTTGAAAGTAATTAATTGTAATCAACATACTGTAATTAATGTAATTACTTTGCTGTCTGTAGGCAAAATATCTCATACGCTAATGGTTTAATTTCCCCATCTTTAAAGTAATTGCAAAAGATAAAACGTGGGAAGTTTTTTTTACGCGTAATTACTTTGATAGTTATTTACGCAAATTTAATATGCATTCATCTAATTGTCTGTCAAACCATCGTGGAATTCCATCCAGGCCAAAAAAAAGAAAACCATAGAATGCTATTTACTTTTATGTAAATATAAGAAAACAGTTTGATAAAGAGGTTCAGAAAGTAAAGACTCTGTTAGTGTGAAATCAAAGATGATCTCTTGTCTAATTTAAAATGTAATGGTAGAGAATTTCGGAAATCCATTGGTAACATAGGCATAACAAAAAACATGATAAATCCATACTACGGCAAATTATGTTTGACAAGTGTGATATATATGATGATCTTAAGACAGTATTGAATAATTGGAAACAAATTTTAATAGTCTATACAATTTAAATTTACTGTTCAAAACACAGATTTTTATTGGAATTGAAAATGTAACTAATTTCGTATTAGATAAAGATATTAGTATTTTAGGGGTAAACAAGCACTACGTTCGAATGAACGCCATGTCCCCGACGGGGTCTCAAAAAGGTTAAAGTTTTGTGACAACCAAATAGACAAACCAAAACCAATATGCCCTCCCTCATTATAATTATTTTATTATTTTACTACTCAGTGACATGACAAAACTTATAATTATGCAAAATTGATGCAAAATACGAATCTAGTTTTCCATTGATTAAAGCAAAATAAATAATTTTATGACTTTCTTTTATATTCAGCTTCAGAGGGAAGAAATCTGTGAATTTTTATAAACAGACGGCACAGTCCGTTGTTACATACATGATACCCTATGCGTACAGTATCTGCAAAGTAATCAATAACTTTGAAAGCGAACATGTTGTTAGTATACAGGAATGTGAACTTTGAAATTCAAAATGCTATTGGTATGAAATGTTTTAACATGGTGGTTTTGTAAAATGTTTGCAGTATCCAAGTGTGGAAAAAGTGTAGTACTAAGTCATAAGTAATTGAGGAAATCATTTTAAGGTGAAGGTTTATACCTAAACATGGCTGAAGTTGTCATTGCACTTTGACCCAGTTGGTCATCGAGTTGTATACATAAGTGAAGTTTGGAGGTTATGGATGGAAACACGTTCATACTGTGGCCAAGGTTAATATTTGCTAGTTGGTGACCTTGACCTGTGACCTCAAGGTTTGTATGTTGAAAAAAGGTAATCAAGGTGATTATACAACGGAATAAGAAGGCTTTGGATGGAAGCACTTCATTTTATGGCCAATGTTAATATTTGCAATATGGTGACCTTGTCCTTTGACAATGGGACCTCAAAGTGGTTCTGGCGGATAGAGCATATCAAGGTGCAAACACGTGTGAATTTATAATTCCCTTTGTGGAAGCATGTTTGTTTTATGGCCAAAGTAAATATTTGCTATTTGAGGGTCACGATGACCTTGACTTATAACCCCGTGACCTGTAAGTGGATCTTGCGGGTAGAGCACATTAAAGTGCATATATATGTGAAGTTTTGAGGATGTAGGTGGAAGGACCTCCGCGTTATGGTAAAGGTTAATATTTGCTATATATATATATATATATATATAGTGACCTTGACCTTTGACCCCGGGGTCTCTCTGATACAGGTCATCAAGATGAAAACACATGTGAAATAAGAAAGGTTTAGACTGAAGCACTTTGATTTTATGACCAAGATATTTGCAATATGGAGACTTTGACCTTTGACACCGGGTTCTCTAATTGGGTGTGGCAGATAAACCGCATCAAGATGCATACACGTGAAATTACATTGCTATAGATAAAAGCATGTATATTTTATGGCCAAAGTAAATATTTGTTATTTAGGGTCATTATGACCTTGACCTTTGACCCCGTGACTTTTAAGGAGTCTTGCAGGTAGCACACATCAAGGTGCATGCATTTGTGAAGTTTGGAGGCTGTATGTTTAAGGACTTCCATGCTTAATATTTCCTATTTGGTGACCTTCACCTTTGACCTTTGGACCTCTATTTTGATCTGTCAGATAGAACACATCATGGTGCATTCACATGTGAAGTTATAATGCTTTGGACGGAAGGTTTAGAGGAAATGTCATATGAAGCCAAATATTGATGAAAATCTATTTTTAGCTCAATGGAGCGTAACCTTTAGAGGACTATGGAAGTAACATTTCTGTGAAATTTGGTGGAAAATAACCTTTCTCTTGTGGAGAAGATGCTGTTTCATTTTCTTTCTATTTTTAGCTTTTGCAGCTGTGCAATGGAGCAAAACGGTTTGATCAATTCTAGAAAAGGGTAATATAACGAACTTTTCTGACAAGTTTGGTTTAAGATGACCAAATGGTTTTAGAGGAGATGTTATTCAAGGAACCGTTTTTGCAATTTGATAGATGGCTCTGCAGGGAACATTTCTTTGAAATTTTGTGGAAAATCACCTTGCCTTTACGGAAAAGATGCTGTTTTTTCTGTTTTTAGCTTTTGTAGCCCGTATGTGCAATGGAGAGAAACCATTTGAGCGATTTTATAAAAGGGTAATATAAGGAACATTTCTGCCAAATTTGGTTAAAATATACAAGTGTTTTTGGTGAAAATGTCATTTGAATTCACACTGACAAAAAACTAATTTTAGCTCTGGTGGCCATTTTGTTCAATGGAGCGGAACCATTTTAGCAATTTTAATTGAGGGGTATGCAAGGAACATATTTCTGTGGAATTTGCTGGAAAATTACTTTGCCATTTAGAAGATGTTGTATGATTTTTTTTCTACTTTTACCTTTTGCAGCCTATATGTGCAATGAAGCGAAACGGTTTGAGAAATTTTAGAAAAGGGCAATATAAGGAACATTTCCATAAAGTTTGGTTAAAAATAGCCTTGTGGTTTAGGAGCAGATGTCATTTAAAGTAAATATTGACGACGGACGCCGGACACAGGGTGATCGCATTAACTCGAGGTGAGCAAATGAATTAGGTGATGCCTGGTTGTTTCCAAATGTATTGAAAATCAGATTAAAAGATAACTTTATGACTAAATGTTATAGGAATGTGGACAATAGGCGTAGTTCAATGCTATTTTAAGAAATAACATATGGTTTTAAATTATCTATGTATGTTATGAATGTGAACAATTATAAACATAGACTTATTCTTTCGCACTGCTTAAATATACTGAATATTGCCGTCAGAGGAATATTGAGAGGCGTAACAGAAATTGCAAACTGTGCAATGAAAAATACAACTGAAGAAGAATTTTAAATGACAATAGAATGTGTTGTGTACAGTGAACTGATAATAAAGTACTTTCCAAAATATTACAGACAGGGGCCAAATAAATTTGTGGAATTACTGAAATTAGATAACAAACGTTTATTGCTGTTTGTTGTTGTTTACTTACGAAAAGCATTTGAAAGGAGACGGGAATTGTTAAATAATATATAGTTTCAACACTTCCTCGTTGTATGTGTGTGTGGGTGTGTGAGCGTGCGTGCGTTCCAATATGCTGCATATTCTTGACCATATGTAATAAATATTTTTTTATGTTATGTATATAGAGAGACATAAAGTTGCTTGTATTGACTTAGAATTAGTAGCTTTTTCGACATGTAAAATAGAACGCAATATTCCATTTCATAAATGGACATAAAACAACATTGTACAGGAAAATAGTTTATTTTTACCGAGTGCATATAATGCAGACGCATAATAAATTTAGTGGAATCACGATTAGCTGAAATTGATTAACTGACAATTAAGTGAGAAAATCCCTTGGTAACAAAAGGAATTGTTTAATTGTACTTAAAGGTAAATTAAAAGAACAACTTCAAGGTCATATATAAAGTGTTTCTTCGATTTGAAACTTCGCAGCATTTGTATTGGAATAAACAATAAAGCAAGTCTCTCCATTGTTTTAAATAGTTTTCATTAAAAACAATCTTTTTGACAATAGTCTGGTAAATTTAACAAGAACATTCTTCTTAAAATTTTGTAAACAGTTGTTTTCATCCTAGTTTGGCTCATGGTTCCAAGGCATCAGAATTATAAAGATATATTGTTATGATTATTTAATATGATGAAATCATGATTAATCAGCACATATGCTGTTATTGTTTCATTTTTAATCATAAGCACTATGTTTTTATCATAAGCACCAGAGTTAAGCTTGTTTCCAGTTAGGTTCATCATTTGTTATCAGTTTTTATGCATAGTTTTTCGGAAAATGCTTATTTTCGGAAAATACTTCAGACCCTTAGCCTGCAATACTCAGTAAAGTTGAGGTCTGTAAATATCTATTTCTGTTTAAAGAATACATTAAGTACAGTATCAGTTCAATGTGGGACAAAGGGAACTGACATGTTCTTTGTTAAGAAAAGCTCCTATTGATCACGTCAGTCTTCTTAACATCTAAATCTGGAATGCAGCAGATATGTGCACAGAATCTGCTACAAATGTAATAAAGTCTGTCTATGATCACATCATTATTGATTTCAAGTCGTTTTGTCTTCCTCTGCAAATTCATTTCAAGATTTAAGAGACTGATGCAGCAGCTTTTAAAAATGATTTTCAATAATGTGTAAAAAAATAACGACATAACACCGAATCTGATGAAACGCTAGCAAAGCGTGTTATATTTTATCTGGAGGTCTTACTGTCTGTACTGTTTAATTTGAAATTGGCTGTTTTACTTAGTCGTTAAAATGACGTAATGTCTGGCTGTCTAAAACTGTACATAATTATTGATGATTTCCAAGTTAAGTCAAACGATATTTCCTGTTTCAAGTATTTTCATCATCAGGAGACATGTTATAACATACTTCATTTTAAGTCACACCTAAAGGTTATAATTTATCCATCGATGTAAAGTTAGTATATTTGTTCCTAAAGTTTATGAAATGAAGATAATTGTTAACGACATAATTGATTTCAGCTGTTTTTCTACAAACTCATTCCAGGGTCCATAATGATTATATGGAAAAGCCAAAATGAATCCTGAAGTATCCAGAATATCAAATTTTGTTGCTCTTCGTTTCGTTTAGTAAAAAATACAATATTTTCGATGAGGAAGCAAAACAAATTTTATTATTCGACGTTTTTCCTTTTCAGCGAAACATCCCTATAAATATATGTAACTATATATATATATATATATATATATATATATATAACTGGTAAAGATATATATATATATATCTTTACCAGTTGTTGATTATTTTCATATGAATTACGTTTTCATTGAACGTCAATATTGCTTAATCTGATAAACAATAACTTTTATCCTGTTGACTTTGAGTGTGACAATATTTGAAAAAAAACTTCTGAAGTAAAATGTCACCAACCAAATGGAGCATTATGTTTTACCAGGTAGCCGTTATCCACGATGCAAGTAGAAAACCAAAGTTATTCAATTAAACTAAAATTAAACAAATAAGATACTTTTAATATGTTTGTTTTCTATCATTTGCAAAATGAATAGGTACTAGCAGAAATGTAAACCAAATGTCAAATTTGAATGTTTTCAATTAAGCCTTTTTTGCAGTCTGTCCTTGCCTCGATACTTCGCTATGTTTCTTCACAAAAGTATCCCAAGGACAGTATTAACAAGATTTCTTGCTGTCATCTCAAGAGATGTACTACTGAAACAGAATACTAGTTGGAATTTTAATGAAATTTAAACAGCTGCGGCAATATATTGAAATAGGAATATTAACTGTCACCAGTCTTTCCTAATGATGCTCACTTGTATTATATATTTCCTGCAATTAATTCTCGTCTTGTAATAACTTTCCGGAATTGACATTCTTACAAATATTTTTGAAACGAAACCAGACAAATAAATTAAACTTTTAATGAACCGTTGTCACTTCTGTATTTGTTTTGTGAACAAATTGCTTTCCTTTTAGAAGTCTTAGGTCATTAAATTTGGTTTCCTGAAAATTATATGAATCTTTTTAATATCTTCACACATAAATCGTACACTATTTCTATTTTTACAGACAATTTAAACGTTGTTTTCTTACAGATCCTGTAAAACATTTTGGTCATATATTTACAAGCACAAAAATACAGTTTGGGCGACATCTTTCATTTTTGGATCATTATTCTGGTTAAAGGCTCTATATTTTTCATATACAACTTAGGTTAGTCTTTGCAAGCTCACGAATCTATAACAAATAAGTCTTAATTAAAATTCATGACCTTTCGTTATCTGGAACTTAGGTCCAAGGAGTTGTAGTTTACGGAAAGTTGAGAGTAATGTTCTAACAAAACTAAGTAATAGTTCCCTGTCATCTGATCTGCAAAACTGTAGAAATAATGATGGTATGCTTGGAACTAAGATTGTACGAAAGAAAAAAAGAAAAAAGAAAAAGATTTGTACTGAAAACTGCTTTAGTCCAAACTAGTGTGTAATGTCAAAGGTCGACATAAATGTCCTTGTAAATCACTTTTCTAACAGCACACTTGAAGGTCACTTGAAGCTTTTACCCTGTTGATATTTATTATATCCTAATTTTATCCTTATTATTTGTCTAGGTGAAAATGATTTGTGTTTACCTGTTATGAAAGGCCAGTTTAACGTCTCTTCCTGAGTCAGTGCAGTTGTGATAATCTTTATGACCTTGAGTGTACCTGGTTTGGTATCATACGAATATTGACTAGCTCTAAAATGACTTTGACTTATAATCTTAATTTGCAAAAAAGTTCAGATTAAAAAAAATACATTCAATTTACTTTCTATTACTAGTCTTCGATATTGCGCTTCTAAATCATAGATCAAATTAAATTAACTTCATACAGAAATAGGATAACGGGTACTAATTTAGAGAGAAGGTTAAGAGAAAAGGATGAAAAATCATTGAAATACTTACAATTGAAATGAAATCTTGCATTTGTATCATTTTCTCACCATACTACCTTGCATTTGTATCATTTCCTCGCCCTGCTACCTTGCATTTTATCATTTTCTTGCCCTGTTACCTTCCTCGCCCTGTTACCTTGCATTTGTATCATTTCCTCGCCCTGTTACCTTCCTCGCCCTGTTACCTTGCATTTGTATCATTTCCTCGCCCTGTTACCTTGCATTTGTATCATTTCATCGCCCTGTTACCTTGCATTTGTATCATTTCCTCGCCCTGCTACCTTGCATTTGTATCATTTCCTCGCCCTGTTACCTTGCATTTGTATCATTTCCTCGCCCTGCTACCTTGCATTTTTATCATTTTCTTGCCCTGTTACGTTCCTCGCCCTGTTATCCTGCATTTGTATCATTTCCTCGCCCTGTTACCTTGCATTTGTATCATTTTCTCGCCCTGTGACCATGCATTTTTGTCATTTCCTTGCCCTGTTACTTTCCTCGCCCTGTTACCTTGCATTTGTATCATTTCCTCGCCCTGCTACCTTGCATTTTTATCATTTTATGCCCTGTTACCTTCCTCGCCCTGTTATCTTGCATTTGTATCATTTCCTCGCCCTGTTACCTTGCATTTGTATCATTTTCTCGCCCTGTGACCTTGCATTTTTGTCATTTCCTTGCCCTGTTACTTTCCTCGCCCTGTTACCTTGCATTTTTATCATTTTCTCGCCCAGTTACTCCATGACACCACTGCTGATATACAAAGAACATTAAACTTACAGTATGTGATTTAATCAAGTTTAGTTTAGTTTGCAAAACTGAGCTTTGCAAAAATTTTTTATATGCAATTGACGATATATGGGTTTCATCATCTGGACTCTTAAATCTACACAGACCTAATATTTTACAAAGTAGAAGCCAGTCTGAACACTAGAGTGTATGCTTATATGGAAACAGGCAGACTCCCTTAAAATTGTAAATATGAGCTGAATTAACTTCTGTCTCAAACTCTGACAAGATCATCATGGTTTATATTTGTGCTGGTTTGTCACATTGAAAATACTATTTTGATACAGAACCAGTTTGAGTTTAAAGCTTGGCATAACATTTACAAATACCACAGGACAATTAACATCGTATTGAATCAGAAGAGTTTCTAGCATGGTTTTGTCGAAGGAAATGCACCTGTTATATCAAACGCTCTGAGGTTGATATAATATTTTTTTATACGCAATCAACTGGTTTTGAGTTTTCCATACAGCATATTATATCCCCGAACTTTTCTAAGAGCTACAACTGTCTTTCTAACATGTTTTTTTAGGAACAATCAAATAGATAAAATGCATTTTCTGTTACAGTAGCCATGACAAAAGACTTCATAAAGATCTCTCTCTCTGATGTTCGCTTACTCAAGAGGAGCATTTTCTTAAAGCTCACACCATAAACTTCTCCTTTCAACCCAAAATAGTTATGACCGAAATCATTTTTTCTTTTCGAAACACTCTTTCAAGTTTTTCAATTTTCTGGATTTCTTTGTTTTTCTATTGCCTTTACTAACCATAGAGAAATCTGCATGGCATAAATCAAAATCTCTTTTGGCTCTCTCTGTGATCTACATTTTAACTAACGTGACTTATTAAGATACAGAATTTATGGTTTTGGTTGAGCCAGTACTACTACTATTTTCACAAGTAGAGACTACGATGTGGCCGTAGTATTGTCTTTAACAACAACTTAATCAACAACACTGCAAAGACAAGGCTTTGAGTATTACACCTTCCAAATTTACTTAAATTAAGTGAATCTGTGTAACTCATATCATTACTTTCTTCAATGACAGAGTTGTTATTACGAAATTTATCAGTGATTACTAGCCACCTTCATAGTAGGAGACAGAAAATATTTTTCACGATTTATTCATTATTTGGAGAGAAATTTTCACGGACTGAATTTCATTTCGTTCCCTGTCAATCTAAAATAAATTCTAAAATTTACTATTGTCAATTAAAAAGGTGTTAGAACATCGGCAGTCCCTCCATCCCCACCCAACAAATAGAAAGAAAGAAAAATGAATAAAATAATATAAAACGTCATTTATCAGTTATCCGTATGTGTTAAAAGTTTTATTATTTCGTAACACTGATTATAAAAGTAATAAAGAACAAAATGCCTTTCATTAAAATATAATACTCCCTTGTCATCCATATTTAACTAGAGGTCGGCATGCGAAGTAATAATGTCCCCCGCCCCTGCGAGACAGAAACTATTTAACACTTATAGACAATGGACAAGCTTAAAAATATTTAGTCTGATTTAGAATGCTTATACTGAAGACATATTTTCAGCAGTCATAGAAATCGAGAAAACCTACCTGCTACAATTGCAAACATTTCAAACCTACATCAAAAAGAATCAATTATTCAGAGTTTATTTGTTTAGTGTCTGGAAAACTGATGGGTGATTAACTGATACAATGCCAGTACACATAAAAGTCATTACAAATATAACTAATGAAAAAGCAATTTATTCAAATGGCTTTTAACACGAAACAAAGTAAAATTTTATCTTCAATTCATTACTCCTGCAGATCTACGAGTTATCCTAGTAGTAACTTCAGTTAATTTTAACTAAACAAACACATAACAAGTTATGGATATTCTTCTTCAGCTGTTTCGTCTTAATAGCTTATGAAATAATCTTTACATTTAAATGGATGTTAAATTAATTCAAATTAAGATATTAAACGTCATATACTAGATTACCCCCATACTGTTGAACTAGAAAGAAAAAGAAATGTCTTGTTTATGACACAACTACTGATCTTTCTTATATCTTTCTTATTAAATTTCAGTATGAAAACATTTATTTAGTGGAAGAGTTTGTAGCGCTATTTAGAGATTGTGTAACTAAATCTAGAGATGTGATAAAAGCGTTCAAATAAACCTGAGAAATTCGTTACTGACATCAATGAGGATCATTCAATGACATCAAAAACTAACAGTTACTTTGAATAATTAAAAACTGCCTAAGTGTACCTGTCTCAAACAAAAATAAGTGTAGAACACCCTCTGCTTATTACGCCACTGGGAACAGATCTCAACAAAATTATCACTGTCTATTGCATCTGGACTGTAGCCCCATTAGTGAATTTCTTTGCAGATTCTTTTGAATTCTCTATCTTGCTATCTATGTAGTGAAACTTTTAACTATATCCCATTATTTAAACGTTAGTATCTTTAAAATCTTTACTGCCTTTTGCTATTGTGTGTAACATTCTTATAGGTTACGGATATCTTTATTCGGAGCTAACACTAATGTTTTTTTTTACAGATTTAAAGATATACAGAGGCAACGATAAGATCTGAGGTTGGATGAGACTCCCTTCAAAATATTTCTGCCTTACTCTCTTCGTTTTCCTATTATCAACTATTTGTCTGCCTTTGTATCTTGGCATTCCATTTACTTTAGTTTAAATCTCACACTATAATCTCAACACACCGAATAGTATGTGCACATTTAAGTGAAAAGTAGTTTTAGTCAGTCAGTTAGTTAGTAGTAATTTTTTCTTAATCCTGTCAGTCTTTTTGTAACTTTTATATAAAACTGTATGAAAGCACAGAGATGACATGGGTGATTTATTTTCAGAATGAATTTATTTGTTAAAAATCTGTAGGAATAACTTATTTGCCAGTAATTATTTTTTCTTATATGTGGGAACAAGATTTTTGACTGAGTATATTTTTTGTTATCTGTGGGAATAAATTATTTGCCTGAGATGATTTTTTTTCGAATCTGTGGGAGTAAAATATTTGACTGAGATTTTTCGTAATCTATGTGAACAGCATATTTGCCTCAGATGATATTTTTTTCTTATTTTTATTCTCAAGAATTTTACCTTGCTTAATTATAAATAATTCTAAATAATCAAGTTTTTATTGCGCACGCATGAGCCTACACTGCGTTACTCTAAACAACGCCCAAAGTGACATCACCTAGGTAACTGTTTAAAGTGGTATTTTGACCGTAGCAATGGTGTAGAATGTTACAAATTATCATACAACGCATTAGCGGTACAGTATAGTCACAATTAGCTCCATCTGATATTTCTACAAATGCCTCTTTTTGAAATGGGTACATGCATCCAAATTCAGTTACAACAACTGTTCATTATAAAATACTTTGCTTATTTGAATGTTCATTAGTTGCTGGACTTACCATGTAAACGTGGCTCATTTGACATTGTATTCGTTCAAGAAATTTGTTAATATCCGAACTAGGCAATTATTGTTAGTATAATCGCTACCGCTCGCTCCCTTGGGGTTTTCTAAGTCGTCAAAGATTACCTAATAACCGTTATATGATCATAAGAAATCATTAGACATTATCTGTAACAAACACGTGTCCTGAAGTATTTCTAAAATTAGCGATACATTATACACTTGATATCCTGCAGACTGAGCTAATCCCCGTGTATGTACTCAGCTTTTAATGACGTCATGTCTGCTTCTCTTGCTGAAAACTGATATCACTTCTGCTACTAAATGGATTCGACCTTTACTTGTTTCTTCCACAATGTTAGTTTTATAATGACAGAATGATGTTCTGCTTACACTTAGTTACATGCAAACGTTAAATAACACGTATTTCAAATACTGAAAAGTCTTGTAAGTCACGTCAGTAGGAGATGTAGGTATCTGACAATTCTCATCACTTACCTAAATTTAAATTGATAGGCATGTAATTATGTGTGACTACCATATCATTAGCAAATCATTTTACAAGAAAGATTTCACAGGCGTTTCTTACTTACCCGTGTGACACAAATGTGTTTCTTCCTGATTTGTGTTTGGATATTATCAAAATAAAAAGAATTTCCGATTTTTATCCCTTTAAATCAACATTTGTCATTTCTGTCATGAGTAAAGTAACATTGAGCACAGTTTAAAATTACTGAGATTTAACGAGTCATACGCTTAGATTTAATGATTTACCTCATATGTATTTTCGCTGTTCATTCTCTTAAATGAACCATACCTGATGATGCTAGTCTCAGACGTTTATATAATTTCCCTTAACGCATCACCTCGAAACGTGTTGTTTCGTATACGTTGCTTACCACCCAAAATGGTACAACAACTTTCTAAAGAAAGCACATCATTAATACATCAACCTGTCAACAATTTAAACACTCTGAGCTCAATAACATTTTAATACTCGTCATTTATTAAAGCTGCTGTCATCCATTAAATATCGAGTCTTCATTTAAAAATTCCATAAAATTGATTTTAGTAAAAGAAAATATGTTGGTTCGAACCTTTAGCAGGTGGTTTCAGAAACAGATTCAGAAAATATATCTTATTAGATAACTCAGCAGCTGGGTTTTATCTTCTGTAGTTGTCTTTGAACAATAAAGAATTTAATTTATATCCAACATATCCATTTCCATTTTGTAACTTCATCTTGTGGCAAAAATTACACTGGAAGCAAATCCGTGATCACAAGTCTTTTCCCTGAAACTAGACAATAAAATTATTTGAAGTTTTTTTTATACTTTCTTTCGTATTTGAAAATAAATTGCCCTTGTTTATTTTTTTAAAGACAAATCAGCCTCAATTACAATAACAGAAAGCGCAATACATGTACTTAGAGTATTCGAACACACAAAACTGAGACTACTTTCAAAGAAAAAAATGTTGTTCTTAACAATATAATTGTGCCGAAGTCCGATAAGGGAAATTTTAAACTTGTATAGTTATAAGCTGTAACACAAATGAATATATGAAGAATGTGAGCAGAAGAATTTATGATAATCAGGCCATCCATAAACGATCGAACGCTCTCAAATAAAGAAAAGTAGTAAGTAATGAAATCATTTGAATATCATTTTTAGCAAGGGATCTGAAAATTACATATAAGCACGTAACACTCAAGTCATATTCGTGACAACTTGCATATACACATTTTTGATGTCTTCTTTATAAGGTACAAAAGCAGTTTAAGATGATAGTCACGTTAACCTTGAATGTCACTGGTATCCTAAAGACTTCTGACTGAGAAGACAGTAAACAGGCATTGTTAACCAATCATTTAGCTAATGATGAGGGAGGAAAGCAGGCATTTGAAATTATAAGTTCAGTACATATCGGTGTCTAGTGTAACTGAAACGAGGTGTATTTGTTTATAAGAACACAACCAGCTACTTTACAGTTTCTGAAAACTTTCTTTTGTCTTTTTTTCCAGTGCTAGCCATACTGTATCCACATTATTTTCACAAGTCGGACTGACAACTTTAATATATTCAATAAACTTCTGTTCAAAAGATGTACTTTTTATTACCCAAACAAACGACTCGTTGTTCACTATATATTATTCACGTTTCTTGGTATCTAATGTTTATTACACGATTGATCAAGATCTTTTTAGAAAGCTTAATATTCTGTTGTCATGTTCTGTCCGATGAAATATGGAAACATTACATATTGCATTTTATCTCTCTCGACAATACCCTGAGGAGTTTTAAAAAGCTATTGATTATATCCGAAAATGGAAACATTTAACCGACTCAACCTATTCTTAGATGTTATTTATATATTTTTTATATCTGTATGGAAATGTCACGATGTAATTGCATGCTAAATTCAGACATTTTTAACAAAATAAAAATCTTAAAATAGAAACACCGACACGTACTTAACTTTAAATGACTTTTGTCATTTATTCCTCCCAGTAAAATTGCTTTTCACAGCGCAATTTCCCAGAATAGCTAAGTAAACTTGCTAGTATATCAACCATTCAAACATCAATTTATCACGTAGTTATTATACTCCATAAAAATTAAATGTTCTTTTCTTTTTTATCTGTGTCACATGTTGTTATTTTTATCAGTCTAAAGAGCAGCTGACAGATTTAGTTACAAGTATAAACACTGAAAACTGGGTGTTCATGTGGGTAATTACTTTATTTGGTAAATTGATAATTAAGTTAGTGTATAATAAAATTGAAAACCTAAGTCGAATTTATAAAAGTTAGATCACTTTACTCTTTATTTTGAATTTGTCGCACGTTTATGGAATGCACAAGTCGAAATTTCAATTTTTTTTCAACATATACAACGTTAAGTTTCTTCCTGTACGAAAGTGTCGACTTAAGAGTCATATTCAGTACACCTTAAGCACACGACTGCCTGAAAACTCATAATGCTTGCATCAGGATCATGGAACTTTAAACTTCAGTGTGTATGAGGTAACGAGAACTTAAAACGTTCATTGTAACATGTAACATGTTATAGACTTGTAACTGATAATTAGAACTAAGCCATTTATAGCCTTTTATTTCTGTCAAACTTGCCCGGTTCGATCCCAATCAGGGCCAGCAAAATTTCTCCGTGATAATTGATCTCAGGCAATGCGTCTATAGATCATTTGTCCCTCACCTCTGAAGCAAGTGAGGAAGTAGTCAGTCACTTGCGGAGTAAAGTGTTAGTAAACTGGTTGGATACCCAGGAATACTGGTTATGTGGACTGAATGCCGGATATGACCTTAGTTGTTAAAACTAGCGTTAAACCCCAATAAAACTAAACTAAATTCTGTCAAACTTGAGACATTAGACCTGGTAATAAACTTATACAAATTCAGTTCTAAAAACAAAAGCTGAATGATCGTTTGAAGTACAATTGAAGTACTCTCCTGCGCATCGGTCGAATGTTACACTTTCTTACCTCTGCTAAAATTCAATTTTCAGAACGATATTTTTATTTTTAGACAGGGAAATCCATAGTTACTTTTCAGCCAATTAGTGACTAGCCTACAACGAAACGTCCATACATACACTTGACAACCCAAAATGTAAATAAACAATGCATGTCTGCATGTTACTTACGTATTTCACTTTTCAAAGTGATTTTCAATATGTATGCGTAAATAAACCAGTAAAACTATCAAAAAGGTTAAAATCAAGATGGTATGGTTGTTTTTAGACGTTTATTTGCTGTATTAAGATGTTAACGTAAATGCGTAATTGAAATTTGTTTACAAAACTGTCAGTAAACACCTATTTATAATTTTTGGAATCACATGATAGTTTAAAGCAATGAAAAATGGTTTAAAGATTTTTCGATTTTGGGGATATTGGTGCACTTTCATTGGTTGTTTAAAAGTTCATTGTAAAGGTCAATATCATAAATCTACTCTTATTAAAGCAGCGGTGTGAAGTAACGGTAGTGTATACACATAGCTGCTGAAGGAGCGTACAATTGAAGCTGAAGACAATAAAGTGTATGGAGGAGGTAACTTTTGTAATTTGTTCTGTAATTTATTGAGTTTATTGTATCAACGCCTGTTACAGCATTAGTTTTAAATATGAATTTTGCAAATTATAACTGTTAAAGGATTATTAAACAGTTGTAACATATCATATAAGTGTGATATTATCTTACTGTTTGACCTTGACCTTGCCTGGTTTTATAAGTAAAATTTAATGGACTGTCAACAAGGTAAGTAATTAACACATGGGTTATAGATTATTTACAGTTTGAATAAATGGACGATAATTTTTTTTCTGGTACATAACCATGCATTTCATAATATACTTAATGAGGTACAAATGACTGACCGATAACAGTTGGAATAAATGTATGGCGATCTTAATTTCTGGTACACAATTATATGTTTCATAACAGACTTATTGCCCTATCTTTAAATAGTATATCCACTTAAAGTTGAAAAATATTGCAACAGATAAAGATGATAACAAAAGCCATGATGGCCCTGGATCGTTCACCTGAGTACTTTGCCTGAGGGTCTACCGTTAAGCAAGCATCAGATGCAACGTTACATTTTCTAACTGAAGATATTCAAACATCTCATATTTTATACAAACAAGACGATTTTCAAAGTTTTCATTATGTAAAATAAGTTGACCCCAGGGGCAGGGCCAAATTTGACCCCAGGGGCATAATTTGATCAAACTTGGTAGAGGTCCACTAGTCAATGCTACATACCAAATCTTAGATCTCGGGGCCTTGTGTTTTCAGACAAGAAGATTTTTAAAGTTTTAGTATATAAGCCTATGTAAAATCCATTGCCCCCCCCCCCCGGGTAGGGGCCAAATTTGACCCCAGGGGCTTAATTTGAACAAACTTGGTAGAGGTCCACACGACATTGCTACATACCAAATCTTAAGGCTCAGGGCCTTGTGGTTTCAGACAAGAAGATTTTTTAAAGTTTCACTATGTTAAATCAGTTGACCCCCGGGGCGGGGCCAAATTTGACCCCATGGGCATAATTTGAACAAACTTAGTAAAGGTTCACTAGACAATGTCCCATACCAAATCTTAAGGCTCAAGGCCTTGTGGTTTCAGACAAGAAGATTTTTAAAGTTTCACTATACAAGCCTATATAAAATCAATTGACTCCCAGGGTGGGGCCAAATTTGATCCCAGTGGCATAATTTGAACAAACTTAATAGAGGTCCACTAGACAATGCTACATACCTTGTGGTTTCAGACAAGAAGATTTTTAAAGTTTTTCCTTTAAGTTGCCATAGCAACCCGAGTTCTTGATGAAATTGAATTCTTTGAACAACTTTGGTGGAGCTTTATGCAAGAAACATCCCAGGCAAGTTTCAACAAATTTGGCCCAGAGGTTTCAGAGGAGATGTCGTTTGAATGAAATTCGTGAAGGACGACGGACAAAGACCGGTCACAAAAGCTCACCATGAGCCAAAGGTCACATGACCACTCACGTGACAGTTTGTGATTTATATACAGTGGAAGTAACATCCAGTCAGTGAAACCATTGATATTTTCTTATGATTTGAATATTAAGGATTGTATTCATTTGTTTAGATCTAGGTAATACTAGTTAGAAGCATAGTTGTAACATATTATATGGATCCTCTTGATATAATGTATTTAAGCTTTATAACTGACAGATGCTGTCACGTCTGACTGATAAAAGTCAGAAGCTGAACAACAAAAAGCTGCTAATATGTTTTCATTTCATAAGTATTCATTTCATACCTGTAGCATTCTGACTGAAGATATATAACCGTTATAAAAGTCAGTTTCGTGACAAACATCAAGGTCAACTTTCGTAAACTTACAAAACAAGTCATTTATCGCAATTTCAGTAATAACGTGCTAACTCTTTGGCCTTATAAACATTAGATGTTGCAAAGCAATATTGACGTATATAACGGTTGAAACACTAACAACTTGATTTTTACCAGTAAATTGACTGAGAATTATGAATAATGTCATTTTATTGTAAAGCTTAACGCCTGCAAAATCCATTAAAATTTAACAGAGTTTGACCTAATCTTACAAATTCAAGTATTTACTAAAAATGGAAGAAGAAGAAGAGAGGGCGCATAGAAACAAAACATGCAGATCTACCCTAATTAGTGAGCCTGCAAATCAAGTTTCAAATTGATAGTCCGAGAATTATGGAAGAAGTTATCAACGCAAGGTATTGCAAACCGTAAAGCCACAGAGCGGATATTGGCGTAAATGGCAAATTACTAATATGTACAGTTATTGATTAATATGCACATCAAGCTTCACATTGACGTAGTTTGCTTTAAAATTATTTGCTATGACAGGCCATAAAACCGCAAAGAGGGCACGAGAAACGTGTCACGTATATTTACATTTACTGGTGATATGCACACCATGTTTCGAATCGACAGTCCTAGAAAAGTGGAAGAAGTTCACGTCACAAGGTTTCTACAACTGACCGACCAACCGACCGACCAATAGTAAAGTGACTCCTAAGTAGTTTAGTTTAAACATATTTTATTGCATTAACTCTTTTCGTTTTAGAAGTGCACATACATTTACATATTATGCAAAAGGATCGGGTCGAAAGTTCTCACAACATTAAGATTGGTCCTCCCCAGACATATATAAGCTACATACAATATGGTGACAGAATTGACTGCAATAAATATATACATTTTTTGTTTAACAATAATAAATGTAACTTGTATAAAATAAAAGAAATGATGAAGGTAACGAAAAAAGGATCAGTAGAAAAACAGATTCTTGTAAAGTGTGTATGAACGTCCCAGAGATGTGAGGGAAATATATATGAAAATAGCCTATATTTAAAAGTTTGAAGTTGTTTAATGGTAACACCAAGCGAGTAAGATTAACTAAATCGTTTTATGTCACTGATGAACTCGTGAACATATGAAAAAAGAATAATGTTATCACTGTCCGTAAAAGTTGGTTTACCAAATAATGTTTTAATGCTATTAAGTGGATGGAATTTTCTTGTCATAGTAAAAAGTTTTCTCCTTTCCAATGAGAACAAAGACCATTGAAAAGAATAATGCTCTACATCTTCATTAAAATAACCACAACTGCACGAAGCATTGTTTCTTAGGAAATCCTCTAATAACTCCTAGTATACACCCTAACAAAGTTTGGCCTTAAGAATGGGCTCCTTGGGTCACACCTGCTCGAAGACATAATCTTTATCGAGTATACCCATTCCGAACAAAGTCCGATCGTCCGCACGCGACTTGCATAGATTACAAGTACTAAAGAACACTAAATTCTTGGTTCCGACTGCTTTTTCCTTGCAAAAAGCTGTACAATGTAGAAGAGTGAGACAAAAAATGAGGAAATAACTTTTGAAATGCAGTTTAAGTCTTCGCATGGAGGAATGAAAAGGTTTCGATTCTTACCTGACGGTGAATTCGTCGGAAATTTATACCCAAATATTGTTATTTTTGCATTTTTGAAAATGCATGTAAAGTGCTATAAACTGTTTATTTTTTACTTCCGTACACAACAATACATAAGTCATAACGCTTTTAATACTTTATATACATGTGGAATAATATCTAAATAATCGTGTATCATAAAGGGACATACAGGGGGTATATTTTCACCATTGATAATGCCTGAATTTTGATAACTTGTGCTGGCTGTAAAAATTGTGTTAATAAGGAAAGTTATTATAGTTTAGGCCTTCGGAAAATTTCATATGGTTGAAATACCGTTTGACTCTGCAGGGTTCAGGTTACAGCCCTGTTTCCAAGTCTGGCTCGAACACGGCCGTACAGGGTCAAAGGTTATAGCACATGTTGTGGAACAGATTATTACAAGCGTATATATTTTAATGCATATGTCTGTACGTTATCACTACGCTGCACTTGCAACATATTCGTTCATCAAAATACCGAGCCAAAAAAAACAATATTTAGGGTTTAATACTCTAAATAGAATTAGTTACTCGCAATAGAAAAGCTGTCGCTTCTTCCTATGTGAAATATGTATTATAAACAATTTCATTATTTACAGGTTCGTAAACATATAAGGCCTAAAATGTGTGTTTCTGGTATCCCGACCGTCATACTATAAACTTTGCCGCGAAACTGAGTTTAACCTAGAAAATAGATATTTTTGTTATTTTTGCATACTTTTAACTTTGGGATGTCAAATTCCCCAAAATATCATGCCTTCCTACCATATATTTTGATATGGTTCCACAAACAAACAATAATTTATTGCATCTACCAATCGGGGAATTCCCCTATTCGCTACATTCCTATCTTTCAATTTCATAGAACATGAAACTTTTACCTAATTTATGTGTGCAGAAAAGTGTGCCATTTTCTGTGACCACAACAATATGGAGCGAAGGAAAAAGAGGAAATTAAGGTATTTATCTTTCTATAAATGCATTTTCTAAAACTTACGTACAGTAATATTTTTAATAATGCACTGTATTTTCAGCCTTACATGTTATCTTCAATAATCAGTCTTAAATGTGTTTCATTTTTTACAATGGATAAACAGGTAGCTGATTATTAGTAATCAAATAGTTTACATAACTATGGAACATGATAACAGATTTATTACTGAGTCAATGATTCTCCTGTTCTATACTCGTCTTGTTGTAGCACATAATTATGATGTTCACTTCCCGTGTGAGAGATGTAGTGATAGGATTAGCGGAACCTTTGATTGCTACTCTATTTCAGTAATTTCAGCTTGAACTGGCTAAATCAAACTGCAGAAGTTTTGAAGATCCACCAGGATTTGACGTAAGACAGATAGATATTGGAAAATAACTTAATCAGTTAATTATTCTTTTTTATAATAGCAATAGTAAAACTGCAAATACTACTGCTACTGCTACCGCGACCGCTACCACTACTGATACTGCTACTGATATAACTTCTACTACTACTCCTACTACTCCTACTACTGCTACTACTACTGCTACTGCTACTGATACTACTACTACGTCTACTACCGCTACCGCTACTGATACCGCTACCGCTACTACTGCTACTGCTGCTACTGCTACTGCTACTACTACTGCTACTGCTACCACTACTGCTACCGCTACTGATACCGCTACCGCTACTACTGCTACTACTACTGCTACTACTACTGATATTACTACTGCTACCGCTACCGCTACTGATACCGCTACCGCTACTACTGCTACTACTACTGCTACCGCTACCGCTACTGATACCGCTACCGCTACTACTGCTACTACTACTGCTACCACTACTGCTACCGCTACCGCTACTGATACCGCTACCGCTACTACTGCTACTACTACTGCTACTACTAC